>JBBDGP010001914.1:1200000-1883633 GCA_037952835.1 Lithobates septentrionalis
GCAGAGCCCCCCCTCACACCAGGAGTCCCCAGCGGAGCCCCCCCTCACATCAGGAGTCCCCGGCGGAGCCCCCCCTCACATCAGGAGTCCCCGGCGGAGCCCCCCCTCACACCAGGAGTCCCCGGCAGAGCCCCCCTCACACCAGGAGTCCCCGGCAGAGCTCCCCCTCACATCAGGTGTCCCCAGGGGAGCCCCCCTCACATCAGGTGTCCCAAGCGGAGCCCCCCTCACATCAGGTGTCCCAAGCGGAGCCCCCCCTCACATCAGGAGTCCCCGGCGGAGCCCCCCCTCACATCAGGAGTCCCCAGCGGAGCCCCCCCTCACATCAGGTGTCCCTGGCGGAGCTCCCCCTCACATCAGGTGTCCCCGGCGGAGCCCCCCTCACATCAGGTGTCCCCAGCGGAGCTCGCCCTCACATCAGGTGTCCCCGGCGGAGCTCCCCCTCACATCAGGTGTCCCCAGCGGAGCCCCTCCTCACATCAGGTGTCCCCAGTGGAGCCCCCCTCACATCAGGTGTCCCCAGTGGAGCCCCCCCTCACATCAGGTGTCCCCAGCGGAGCTCCCCCTCACATCAGGTGTCCCCAGTGAAGCCCCCCTCACATTAGGTGTCCCCAGTGGACCCCCCCTCACATCAGGTGTCCCCAGTGGACCCCCCCTCACATCAGGTGTCCCCAGTGTCCCCCCCTCACATCAGGTGTCCCCAGTGCCCCCTCCCTCACATCAGGTGTCCCCAGTGCCCCCCCACATCAGGTGTCCCCAGTCCCCCCCCACACATCAGGAGTCCCACAGCGGTGCACGCCCCCCCACCTCAGAGGTGTCCTAGTAGTGTGTCCGCAGCATCATGGCTAGAACCCCCGCCCCTTTCCATATCAGACTGGCAGCGGGGCGGGGGGTAGGCGGGGCGAGGCGGAGGGTGGGCGGCGACGCAGAAGCTCCGTCTAGCCCCCCCTCGCTGTCTTCCTGAACTTCAATAAAATGGCGGCTGGTGGAGACAATGTCTCCGCCGGCCGCCGACCTCTAGCGGCGGCGGCGGCTTCGAAAATCAAGAACCGGATTTTTCGGGACATTTCCCGGGACACCACAAATTCGGGAATGGTGTCCTAGTAGTGTGTCCGCAGCATCATGGCTAGAACCCCCGCCCCTTTCCATATCAGACTGTCAGCGGGGCGGGGGGTGGGCGGTGATGCAGAAGCTCCGTCTAGCCCCCCCAGCTGTCTTCCTGAACTTCAATAAAATGGCGGCCGGCGGAGACAATGTCTCCGCCGGCCGCCGACCTCTAGCAGCGGCGGCGGTTTTCGAAAATCGAGAACCGGATTTTTCGGGACATTTTCTGGGACACCACAAATTCAGAAATGGAGTCCAAGTCCCGAGAATGTCCCGGGAAATCCGGGACAGTTGGCAACTATGCAAGATGCAGCAGGACAGTCCCGGAATTTTGGTTACTCTCTGGGTTCAATCACCAGGCACTGCAATTATATCAGGCTGCTGGGTGCCGTCATCTCCTTTCTGACAGTGAAAGTATAACTCCGACATCAGCAGTGAGGCAGCGGGAGGTTGTGATCTGATCACCACCATTGACTACCTACGTTAGGCTGGGGTTAGACTTGGTGGGTTTTTTCTTTCACCGGCATCACATGTCATTCATTGACATGACTCTTCATTGCTGGATGATGGATTTGCATTGTGGGACTTGTGAAAAAGTGTCAGTTTGTTTACTTATAACGAAGGCGGCTGGTCGGCAAGCAATTAAAGCGGTGTTTCCACTAAAAAAAAAAATAAATAAAAGTCAGGAATAATTGGACACTTACCTGTCCCAGGGTCCAGCGATGCGGGGGATCGAAGCCCCGCTCGTCCCCCCCTCTGCACGGCGGTGCCGGCATTTTAACTGTGGGCGCCCGGCTGTGGCTTCACACCCACTGTGCATGCGCGAGCCACGCCGCGCGCCGTGACTGGCCGCGCAATCATCTGGGACCTGTCACGTGTCCCAGATGATCGCCTTAGAGGGAGGGGGGAGAGGTGATCTCCCTTCCTGCGCCTAGGGAAGTGACGTCAGGAGCCTAGGCGCTGAAGGAGGCAGACTACGAGGGACCCCCTAGCAACAGGCATTTAGAGGTGAGTAAAAAAAAAAATTCTCCAAATGTTTTTTTTTTAATTTTTTTTTTTAAGCACGTTAATAATTTTTTTTTTTTTTTTTTTAGGTGGAACTCCACTTTAAAGTGATTGTAAACGATAACCTTGTAAAACAACCCATCCTGTATAAATTAGAAATGAAAGGCAAAACATTTTGGTATAGATATATCAAAAATTACAAATCCCTTTTTTCAATTTTTTTAATAAGTGATCCCATTCCCTCTGTTCTCAGCTACATGAGAGCTGGGGGGGGGGGGAGAAGCAGCAGTACACTGAGCTTCCCAGTAAATGGCTGTGTCAGGACAAGTCTGATCATTGGTGGAGAGCAGCCCGAGTTCCCAGCATAAAACAAAATGCACTACAGCACTACGTAGTAGTGTAGTATTAAAATGTAATTAAGCAACTGATAAATAAAAACAACAAAAAGAAAACCAACAAGAAAAATCGTATTCCCGGAGGTGTGGGAATAAATGTATATAGATATAGAGAATGGCAAACACTCTTGATGCTAGCGAGGTTGCCTTTAAGAGTGGGCTGGGATTCCACTGTCTGAAATAAACGAGGGGAGGGGGAAAAAGGCGCCAGGCAGGCATAGTGTAGCACAATTTAATAAAGAATAAAAATCAATGTAAACTACAGTGGCACTCACAAGCGGGTGGGATAAGCATGAGAGTTCGTCATGGTCCCTCTGCTTTCCTATTATAAACTGACCACACTTGGCAGGAGAGCGCAGCGTGGTCAGTTCTCTAGCTATGCTAGGAACTCAAAGAGGGGAGGGGGAAAAATGCGCCAGGCAGGCATAGTGTAGCACAATTTAAAAAAGAATAAAAATCTATGTAAACTACAGTGGCACTCACAAGCGGGTGGGATAAGGATGACAGTTTGTGATGGAAAGTCCAAGTATGAACCAAAAGCGGGGGGTATTCGTCTGTGCTCAGAAGAATGCAGGTCATGTGGAGGGAGCGAGATGAGCCTGGGATCCGTACAGGGGGAACTGGCGCCAAGCTGCCCTATGTGGCCATGATGGTGCTTCCAGTGACCAGATGTCCTTATGTCAGGCCGACGAAGGAGGCATGGCTTGCATCTGAAACGCATGCTCATTGGCTGTCACAATGGATGGACTGACAGCTCCTATCTTCACTCCAGCTGGTCTGAACAGACATCTGAACACCAGACACACCATCAAGGCTCCCTCCACATGGCCTGCATTCTTCCAAACACAGACAAATACCCCCGCTTTTGGTTCATACTTGGACTTTCCATCGCAAACTGTCATCCCACCGGCTTGTGAGTGCCACTGTAGTTTACATTGATTTTTATTATTTTTTAAATTGTGCTACACTATGCCTGTCTGGTGCCTTTTTTCCCCTCTCCTCTTTGAGTTCCCAGCATAGCTAGAGAACTGACCACGCTGTGCTCTCCTGACAAGCGTGGTCAGTTTATAATAGGAAAGCAGAGGGAAAGAAAGGGATAGCCTCTATAACAATAGTAATGATAAAAGATATATATTGTAACATCATCCATAAACTTCGAAATAAAGGGATCGGGAGCTTGGTCCCCAACCAAACTCCACAAAGAAATGGGACAATTGGACTCTCGGTACAGTGAAGCAAAAGTTAAAGTGGTGTTCCGGCCAAAATTATACTTTTTAAATAAAAATACCCCTATAATACACAAGCTTAATGTATTTTAGTAAAGTTAGTCTGTAAACTTTGGTCTGTTTTGTTAGTTTATAGCAGTAGTTTGTTATTTTTTAAACTTACAGCAGGCTGTGGCCATCTTAAGTCTGGGCATCTGAAGCCAGACTGTATTTCTTCCTGGATCTCATCCTTGCAGATCTCGCACATGCTCAGTGCAGCACAAGCAGTGTAATAGGTTTCAGGTCAGGTTTCCATAGCAACGGCAGTGTCAGAGGAAGTTGCCGCCCCTTCCCAGAAGGCATTGCGAACAGGAAATGATGCGATGGGCCACGGCCAGGGAGGAGGAAGTGAAAAATGAATATAGCAGATATATAGTAGGTGCTGAGAAAAAAAATTTCAAATATCCAATTCGTTTACAGTGCACAGTTTAGTGAGGGATGCTGAAGAGTTGTAAAAGTGGGTGCAACTCCACTTTAATTCAAATATGTAAACAAATATGTAAAAGATAATACAAAGATTTATTAATACAAAAATTAATAACACATAATAACTAATCAGTTACAGGATAAAAGCATGATAACAACCCATGTGTATCACCAAGATAATGATCCCCGAACAGGGAAGATCACAGTGGGATAGTTGATCATGGATAACATCTCAACTAGTTTTGCGGGCTAAGGCTGCTTCATCAGGAGGATATCTGTAATTTGATTGACAAATGATCTATGACAATGTAATTTACCAAAAAAATCTATGGTAACAGCATTTAATACAAAAGTGTCAAAAAGACAATGTATGTATATAAAGAGCGAAGCTGCTTACCCACACGTCCTGGCAGGCACAGGGTACAAGGCGTCACCATAAAGGGGGTTCCCCTGCGGCGACTAGGGAGGACTTACAAGACAGTGGACTGGAATCTAAATAAGCGAAATAAGACAGGTGATGTAGATAAACTAAGTACTTTCAAGAAGCTAGGAGTAGAAAGGTGTGACTGTGACGGTTAAGTTGGATAGGAAACTGGGAGTGAAAGGAAGTGACTGTGATAGTTGAGTTGGATGAGAGACAATTGGTGAGGAATTGCGAAAAAAATAAAATAAAATAAAATAAATAAATGAAAATGTGAAAAATTGAGAAAATCAAAAATCAAAAAACAAAAATTGTTGAAATTGAAAAAGTGTGGTGAGAGAAGTGGACAGGAAAAGAAAAGAACAGGAGGGGAAAAGGGGAAAAAAGGGGGGGGGAAGGGGTCCCCCTTTTTTCCTGCCAGGACGTGTGGGTAAGCATCTTTCCCCTTATGTTTATACATTGTCTTTTTTGACACTTTTGTATTAAATGCTGTTACCATAGATTTCTTTGGTTAATTACATTGTCATAGATCATTTGTCAATGAAATTACAGATATCCTCCTGATGAAGCGGCATAAGCCTGCAAAACTAGTTGAGATGTTATCCATGATCAACTATCCCACTGTGATCTTCCCCATTCGGGGATCATTATCTTGGTGATACACATGGATTGTTACCATGCTTTTATCCTGTAACTGATTATTTGTTATGT
The DNA here is from genome assembly GCA_037952835.1 of Lithobates septentrionalis. Lineage (NCBI taxonomy): Eukaryota > Metazoa > Chordata > Amphibia > Anura > Ranidae > Lithobates > Lithobates septentrionalis. The sequence goes on from JBBDGP010001914.1 coordinate 1,205,328, forward strand.
GTTATTAATTTTGTATTATTGTTGGAAGGCAACATTATTTAATATCATATTTCTGGAGTTTCTTTCTGGTTGATACAACCAAGCCTTTGCTTTTATGGGGGCGGTCTGGAATGTCTTTGGAGCATACCTGAAAGAAGAGATCAGGCCTTCATCAAGGCTGGACAACTTGGCTTGATAATACACTGAAAGCAATCTTCAAATAGAGCCATGACTGCCAGGATGATTTATGACGGTGGGTGACAAAGATCAAAGGATCAACAGGCACCTAGAGATGATACATGGACAATGCTGCCCCTAGAGGCCAATACAGCAGGACCGACAGTAATATAATATATTAAAAAGGACTACCTCTTGTCAATATCTCATTGGACAGGAGGCTAGTGGGGGTGGTTATGAAAGGGTCTGAATGAATGTGTAAAAAGGGCACAAAGGAGGGAATTCATCCCTTTTGTGCAGTTGGCTCATGCCTGATGGCTCTCTGAGCCGCATGGATTTCTCTTTGCCATCTGAGCCCAGCCTGACGAAACAAAATCTCGAGGAACGCATTGTGATAAGTATCTTTTGATATTCTTGTATTATATGTTCTGGTGGTATATGTAATATCTTTCATGCAACAGAACAAAAACTCTTGCGCATAAGTGTGTTAGCCCAACAGTTCAAGGTTCAGGATGGACGGTAACTTTTGGCCTTGCTGCCCTCAAGGATAGGGGTATCCTATTGATTAAACAAGAAAACGGAAAAGAGAGGGAGCCCCGACCATGTGCATTATCCTTTAACAAGTTTATTTAAAAAAACATGTAATAAAACTACCGTATATACTCGAGTATAAGTCGTCCCGAGTATAAGTCGAGACCCCCAATTTACCACAAAAAACTGGGAAAAACTTATTGACCCGAGTATAAGTCGAGGGTGAGAAATGCAGAGGGTCAATAATGTCCATCTGCAGCTGCCTGCCTCCCTGTGTCCTGTGCAGCCTACCTGTACCCTGTACATGTGTGTCCTGTACATGTGTGTGTGTCCTGTACATGTGTGTCCTGTACATGTGTGTCCTGTACATGTGTGTCCTGTGTGCATGTGTGTCCTGTGTGCATGTGTGTCCTGTGTGCATGTGTGTCATGTGTGTCCTGTGTGTATGTGTGTCATGTGTGTATGTGTGTCATGTGTGTCCTGTGTGCATGTGTGTCCTGTGTGCATGTGCAGCCTACCTGTGTCCTGTGTAGCCTTCCTGTGGCGATCTCCATCCTCAGACAGCGGCCGTGTGATGATACTGTTCGGCGGCCATTCCACAGTTCAAAAGCCGCGCCTCCTTCTCGTCTGTGATAGGCTGACCGCTGACTGCCTATCACGGACATTCTCTCATTCTCATACCACGGACGAGGATGAGAGAATGTCCGTGATAGGCTGTACACTGACAGCTGTTCAGCCTATCACAGAAGAGCAGGAGGCGCGGCTTTTGAAAGCTGGAATAGCCTCCGTGCATTATCAGCACACGCCGGCCGCCGTCTGCCTGCATGACACGCTGATCATGCAGACAGACGGCGCGGACTCGAGTATAAGTCGAAGGGAAAGTTTCAGCCCAAAAAAAAGGGCTGAAAAATTCGACTTATACTCGAGTATATACGGTACTCACAAAGGTAGATGAGAATCATGCTTAAGATAGTCTTTGACTTGTGACAGTCTGTCCACTGGTAGCAGTCTCCAGATCCTACGAAGAGGACGTACAAACCGCTGCTGGCTGATGCGTTTTGAAGGCAACACCTTCTTCTTCAGAGCCTCAGAGGCTCATACAAAGTCATCTCCCCTAGACAGTCCCCTCCCCCCTACAGTTAGAACACAGAGAGGGAACACAATTAACCCCTTGATCGCCCCCTAGTGTTAACCCCTTCCCTGCCAGTGACATTTTTACAGTAATCAGTGCATTTTTATAGCACTGATCGCTGTATAAATGGCAATAGTACCAAAAATGTGTCAAAATGTGTCTGCCATAATGTCGCAGTCCCAATAAAAATCGCAGATCGCCGTCATTACTAGTAAAAAAAATAAATAATAAAATTGCTATAAATATATTCCCTATTTTGTAGACGCTATAACTTTTGCGCAAACCAATCAATACACGCTTATTGCGATTTTTTTTTACCAAAAATATAAAGAATAATACATATCGGCCTAAACTGAGAAAAAATTAGCTTTTTTAAAAAAAATGGGGATATTTATTATAGCAAAAGGACAAAATATTATGTTTTTTTCGAAATTGTCGCTCTTTTTTTGTTTATAGTGCAAAAAATAAAAACCGCAGAGATGATCAAATAAGCTCTATTTGTGGGAAAAAAAAGGACGTAAATTTTGTTTGGGTGCAGCGTTGCACGACTGCGCAATTGTCAGTTAAAGCGACGAATCGCAAAAAATGGCCCGGTCGTTCAGCAGCTAAATCTTCCAGGGGCTGTCATGCTTTTTTTCTATTACAAGGGATGTGTACATTACTTGTAATAGGAATAAAAGTGACCCAATTTTTTTTTTAAAAAAAGGACAATGTAAAAATAAAAATAAAAAGTCAAATAAATAAGAAAAAAACTTAAAAGCGCCCTGTCCTGCCGAGCTCACGCGCAGAAGTGAACGTAAGAAGTAAGCTGCGGCCGCAAATGAAAATGGTGTTCAAGCCACCCATGTGAGGGATTACCGCGATCGTTAGAGCAAGAGCAATAATTCTAGCACTAGATCTCCTCTGTGACTCTAAACTATTAACCTGTAGAAATTTTTAAACATCGCCTATGGAGATTTTTCTGGGTCAAAGTTTGTAACCATTCCACGAGCGGCCGCAATTTTGAAGCGTGACATGTTGGGTATCAATTTTCTCGGCGTAACATCATCTTTCACATTATAAAAAAAAAAATTGGGCTAACTTTACTGCTGTCTTATTTTTTCATTCAAAAAGTGTATTTTTTCCCAAAAAATTGCGCTTGTAAGACGGCTGCGCAAATACGGTGTGACAAAGTATTGCAATGACCGCCATTTTATTCTCTAGGGTGTCTGAAAAAAATATATATAATGTTTGGGGGTTTTAAGTAATTTTCTAGCAAAAAAAAAAAAGAGATTTTAACTTGTAAGCAGCAAGGGGGGTCCTAGTAGATGATAGGCTCAGCAATGGCATGCAATGCCAAGCTGCTGCTAACAAAGCAAACAGAATATTGGCATGCATTAAAAAACGATAATTCTCCCAGTGTACAAGACTCTGGTCCGGCCGCACCTGGAGTATGCTGTCCATTTCTGGGCACCAGTCCTCAGGAAGGATGTACTGGAAATTGAGCGAGTACAAAGAAGGGCAATAAAGCTAATAAAGGGTCTGGAGGATATTAGTTATGAGGAAAGGTTGCGAGCTCTGAACTTATTCTCTCTGGAGAAGAGACGCTTGAGAGTGGATATGATTTCAATATACAAATACCATACTGGTGACCCTACAATAGAAATAAAACTTTTTCGCAGAAGAGAGTTTAACAAGACTTGCGGCCACTCATTAAAATTAGAAGAAAAAAGGTTTAACCTTAAACTACGTAGAGGGTTCTTTACTGTAAGAGCGGCAAGGATGTGGAATTCCCTTCCACAGGCGGTGGTCTCAGCGGGGAGCATTGATAGCTTCAAGAAACTATTAGATAAGCACCTGAATGACCGCAACATACAGGGATATATAATGTAATACTGACACATAATCACACACATAGGTTGGACTTGATGGACTTGTGTCTTTTTTCAACCTCACCTACTATGTAACTATGTAACTAAGTTTGAAAAATAGGCTTGGTCCTTAAGTAGTTAAATGTGGGAAAAATTGACAAAATGAAGATCATAACAAACCACAACAACCCAGACTGCGAAGAAGGACTGATGATATATGTGATATCTATGGATGAATGTGCATGAGATCAACCACAACAAAATAGTGTTTTGAAAAAGAACCTAAAAGAAAATGGCACACTTAGTGCCCTGGCCTGCTAGAACTGAGAATGAAGCTATGGAATGAATAACCACAGGCTGGTATGCACATCCAATTCTTCATTTAATCCTCTAGAGAAGAGACTGTCGAGCTGGACAATCCAGAAGTTCTCCTGCGCACATAATCTTTTGAAACGTTCCCCTTCTGGAATGGAAGAAGGGATGGACTGAATGGCAAAAGCCTTCAGTGATGCATGGTCCTTGTTGTGATGGGCAAAAGAAGTACCTGGCAATGCTGTATTTAGGAGAACCTTGTTTGATGCTCCTTCTATGTTCTCTGACTTTGGCCTGAAATGATCTTATAGTGCTGCCTACATATCGTAGACCACATGGACAAGTGAAGCAGTATATAACGTAGGTTGAGGAACAGAGAAGCTCCTTGATAGCATACATCCAATCCTTAGAGTTATGGAAAGATTTCAGACCTTGAGGGATGTGTTGACGTGTCAGGCATTTGAGTTTTTTGCATCGGTACATCTAGAAAGCTCGGTGTCAGGAATCAGCAGCTCAGGAAACTGATACAACACCATATATATTTAAAGTAAGATTTATTTACAGTGAAGCCAAAATCCATTCAAACACCAGGAAACCGCAAACATAAAGATATATGTGAACCGAAAACCCAATAAAATACCTAACTAAACAACCTAACTGAGTAATAGAAATCCTAACTAGTGAACAACTATATGTAATATATACAAATGGGGAACATATAGGAACCAAAACTGGGATCAGGAACAAGGGGGAGTAGGAACAAGGCAGCAGAGTTCAGGGTATACTGCAGGGCAAAGAGCATGATCAAGAGCAGGAACAGGATAAACGGCTAGCAGTATCTGGAAGCAAAGCAAAACACCGGAGCAAGGTGTAAATGTAGAGGAGGAACTGAATACCCTTCCAGCAGCCATCATCAGGTAGAAACTGATTACTGGGATCTGCTGGCTCCTGGGAGACACCTGCTGTGCTCAAATGTGGTGCTTAGAGCTTGGTAGGTTATCCATTGTTCCAACCTAAGGTCTGGTGCTGTAGGGCCTTGGCGCCCTCGTAGGATCGTGGGTGCCCCTTTGCATTCAGCACTACAAAATGACAAACAGAGGGCGCACTGGCCTAGCACGTTACCTTCATACACACTTTATTGATAAATAGGCTCTGAAGAAGAAGGGCTACCTCATAAAACGCTTAAGCCATATTGGACGCTGAAGGATCTTCCCTGCTGCAAGTCAAGCGTTGGAAAACTGAGGATAGTCACATCTTGATTATGTGATATGCCTATGTACACTATGGGGTTGATTTACTAAAGACATATACACTGTGCACTTTGCAAAGTGCAGTTGCACGCTGCAGGAGCTGTTGCTCCAGAGTTTAGTAAATGAGCAGAAGCTCTGCTGATTTCCATCATCCAATCATGTGCAAGCAAAAATGCTGTTTTTTTACATTTTCCTTGCATGTGATTGGGTATTCTTTGCAAAGGGAAGCTTTACCTCATGTACTAAGCTCTGGAGCAATTGCACTTTGTAAAGTGCACATTCTATTTGCCTTTAGTAAATCAACCCCTATGCATTTCTGAGTATATCATTAGCTTTTATTTATCAGTAGAGTGTCTATGAAGGGTTTGCGCTAGGCTGGTGCGCCCTCTATCTGTTGTTTTTTTAGTGTTGCATGCTAAGGGATTGTTGGTCCAAATATACCGCTCCTCCCAGTAGCTCATAAAGGTGTTTATACGGGTTTATATATCTTAAGTCTTGAGCACTCTTCATCTTAAAGTGGTTCTAATGGCTCAAGGTTTTTTGCCTTCCTGCATTCTATGCAGAAGCCCCCCGAAATACTTACCTGAGCCCGAGCCTCAGCTCTCCTCCCTCCTCATTGGCAGAGACAGCAGCGGGAGCCATTGGCTCCCGCTGCTGTCAATCACAGCCAGTGATCCAATGAGAAGAGGGAGGGGGTGGGCCCATACTCTATGTCTGAATGGACACGCAGAGCAGTGGCTTGGGAGCGAGCCTGCTTGGGTGCACCCACAGCAAGTTCTTTGCGCTTGGGTCACTTGGCAGAAGGGAGGTGCCAGGAGCGCTGGCGGGGGAACCAAGAAGAGGAGGATCATTCAGGTGGGCGGGTCTGTATCTGACAGAATCCGGTATCTCCCTCCACCGTACGAGCCAGCATCAATCCAGTGAGCTACAGCGCGGTCTTCATAATAGCCTGGCCTCTTGGATTTCGGTGCATGCATGGTCTAGCGGCCCCTGGACTTATGGATAACATATCCTCCTTTTCTACTAGTTTTGTGAGTGTATCTTCTTACCTTATTTAACCTCTTGCTGACTGCCCCATGTACCCCACCTACATATACTGCAGGGCGGCTGCTGTGTACAGAATCACGTCAAGGTAAGTGATTCTGCACTTCCGAGTTCCCCTGGGACCAGTTGATCTTTCCTGACAGAGCCAGAACGGCAGTCTGCCTATGTAAACAAGGCAGATCGCTGTTCTGCTAGTAGGGAAGATCGTGATCTTGTGTTCCTGCTAAGCAGGAACATGGATCTCTGCCTTCCCACCGTTAAAGCACCTCCCCCACTGTTAGCAAGCACCCCCTAGGGTCACACTTAACCCTTTGATCGGCCCTGATGTTAACCTCTTCCCTGCCAGTGTCATTAGTACAGTGACAGTGCATATTTTTTAGCACTAATCCCTAGATATGTGCACTGCCGAAAAATGTGTTTGTTTTGGTTTCATTCGTTTTTTTGTTTTTAGTTTTTCGGGTCATTCGTTATGATCGCAATTCGTAAATTAGTAAATTCGAAAATAACAAAGAAAATCCGAAAATTAGAATAACTAACAATAACTAACTACAGTGGAACCTTGGTTTACGAGTAACGCAACTAACGAGCTTTTTGAAAGACGAGCAACTTTTTTTTTTTAATTCTGACTCGGTTTGCGAGTTTTGTCTTGCAAAACTAGCAGAATTCGAGCTAATGGGTGGTGCAGTACCGCATTTGGCCAGAGGTGCGGGGGCGCCGGGGACACTCGAAATGGTTCGGAGCCATTCGGAAATACTCAGAATGACTCCGAAATACTCAGAAATACTCAGAAACACTTGGAAATACTCCGTTCCTGAGTGTTTCCGAGCCTTTCCGAGGCTTCCCAAGTTCAGCCGAGCTGTCCCCGAGTATTTCCGAGGCTCTCCGGCGCCCCCCCATCTCTGGCCATATGCGATATTGCATGTAATAGAAGTCAATGCGGAACTAATTATCTTTGTTTCGATTGACTTCTATGGGGAAACTCGCTTTGATATGCGAGTGCTTTGGATTACAGGCATTCTCCTGGAACGGATTATGCTTGTAACCCAAGGTTCCACTGTATTAAATTATAGGCATTGGAATTTCCTTTCAAATTTGGCTGTTAGTGAACGTAACGAATCCGAATGTATCCAGAGTTACGAAGTATCCGAAATAACGAATGGAACGAAATGAATTAATAATAAATAATAATAATAATAAAACATTTTTATTATTATTATTAATTTGTTACATTCCATTCGTTTAGATCCGGCATTTGTTATTTCGGATAATTCAGAACTACGGATAACTTTGTATTTGTTACGTTCACTAACAGCCAAATTTGAAAGGAAATTCCAATACCTATAATTTAATAGTTAGTAATAGTTACGTTATTATTAGTTAGTTATTATTGAAGATTTTGGAATTTTCAGGTTTTCGAATTTCCAAATTTACGAATTTTTGAATTCACGAATATTCTAATTAACGAATATTCAGAAAAATTTGCTAAACGAGTTTTCATTAGTTTGGATATTTCGTCGAAATTCGTTAAAAAATGGATTCGGAACAAAACGAATTGCACATGTCTACTGATCACTGTATTAGTGTCACTGGTCCCCAAAAAAGTATCAAAAGTGTCACTTAGTGTGCGATTTGTCCGCCGCAATGTCGCAGCCCTGCTATAAGTCGCTGATTGCTGCCATTACTAGTAAAAAAGAAATAAACTAATTTTTTTTTTTTTTTTTTTTACCAAAAACATGTAGCAGAAAACGGATTGGCCTAAATATATGAAGAAATTACATTTTTTTTATTGTTATTTTATAGCAGAAAGTAAGAAATATTGTTTAAGTCTTTTTTTGTTTATAGCACAAAAAATAAAAACCGCAGAGGTGATCAAATACCACTAAAAGAAAGCTCTATTTGTGGGGAAAAAAAGGACATCAGTTTTATTTGGGTACAGCGTCGCACGACCACGCAATTGCCAGTTAAAGTAACGCAGTGCCGTATTGCAAAAAATGGCCTGGTCATGAAGGGGATAAACCTTCCAGGGCTGAAGTGGTTAAACATACTGAAGTATAAGCCTTTGTGCTGTATCTCTTTGAATTTTCTGATGCTTGTAAAGACTAAGCTTCTCTGAAAAACATTTCCCTCACTCAGGGCAGTCATACGGTTTCTCACCTCTGTGAGATCTTTGATGTCTAACAAGATCTGATTTCTGTAAAAAACTTTTCTCACACTCAGGGCAGGAAAACGGCTTCTCCCCCGTATGAGATCTTTGATGCATAACAAGTCTTGATTTCCATGGAAAACACTTCCCGCACTCAAGGCAGGAATACGGCTTATCGCCTGTGTGGGATCTTTGATGTATAACAAGGTCTGATTTCTGTGAATAAGATTTCCCACAGTAAGGACAGGTATATCGCTCAGGACAAGAATACGGCTTCTCCCCTGTGTGAGTCCTCAGATGTCTGTAAAGAGTGGGCTTCTCTGAAAATCTTCTACCGCACTCAGTGCAGGAATACGGCTTCTCCCCCGTGTGAGATCTTTGATGTGTGACAAGTCTTGCTTTCTGTGGATAAGATTTCCCACAGTCGGGACAGGAATATGGCTTCTCCCCCGTGTGAATCCTCTGATGTCTGTAAAGATTGGACCTCTTAAAAAAACTTTTACCGCACTGAGGGCAGGAATACGGCTTCTCCCCTGTGTGAGATCTCTGATGCATAATACAGTCTGATTTCCGTATATAGCATTTTCCACACTTGGGGCAGGAAAATGGCTTCTCGCCTGTGTGAGACATTTGATGTCTAACAAGGATTGATTTCTGTGAAAAGAATTTCCCGCACTCAGCGCAGAAATACGGTTTCTCCCCCGTGTGGGATCTTTGATGTCTAACAAGGCTTGATTTCAGTAAAAAACGTCTTCCACACTCAGAGCAGGAAAACGGCTTTTTCTCTGTGTGAGATCCTTCATGTCTAACAAGGTCTGATTTCTGTGTAAAACATTTCCCGCACTCAGGACAGGAATAGAGATTTTTTCTCTTGTGAGAACTCTGGTGCATGTAAAGATGGGACAAAGAGCTGAAACTTTCCCCACATTCAGGACAGGAACATGTCTCCTCCCCCTTAATTCTGGCGCCATCCCTCAAAATACGAGGTTGCTCAGAGTCAGAGTGATTTGATGGTCCATCCACACTGTGAAGTCCTCCATCCATAGCTGAGCTCATTGTCTTTTCTCCTGCACAATCTCTTGTGATGGCCTCATCTTCCGTTTTACAACCTGGAGATAAAGTGAGACGATCCCGTGAGGGTTCCTCAATAGCGTGTTCTGGAAAAATATAAAAACATGATCAACAGATATGAGAGGGTTAGTTCACCTAACTCAATGTACCATCTGGATCAGGTAGATTTTAGTGGGCAGAAGTTCTCTCTGAATGTCCCAACCAGATGTGACTTTCCCTCTTCAGTAAAAGGGCCTTTGGTCCTCCTCCCAGATCACTTCTACATTTACACAGCCTTGTCAGAAGAGCAGGAACCAATGAGGACTGGGAGGTGCATCAACCACAAGCCTATACAGCCTACCACACAACCACAAGCCTAGGCACTGGGTCATGTGATCTCTGATAATGAAGAGGTTCAAAGTTTAGACTTGCAGACCCTTTAGCCTAGAACAAGTGGCTATAGGCCTAGGCTTCTGTTGAGAAGAAGCACTGGAGGGTGTTTTAAGAGGTATTTTCTTATGCAAATATAACTGTTTCCATCCTCTATGTTCCTCCTTACTTTTCATCTCAACAAGACTGTTAATAGAGTTTAATGTAAATCTTTAACTATAATGCCGCGTACACACGAGCGGACTTCTCGTCGGACTGAACTCCAAAGGACTTTGACGGAGTTCCAACGAAACGGACTTGCATACACACGATCACACCAAAGTCCGAACGTTTCGAACGCGATGACGTACGACCGGACTAGAATAAGGAAGTTCATAGCCAGTAGCCAATAGCTGCCCTTGCGTCGTTTTTGGTCCATTGGACTAGCATACAGACGAACGGATTTTTCGATAGGAATTGAGTCCGTCATAAAGATTTGAAACATGTTCTACTTCTAGGTCCGTCTGAATTTTCGACACAAAAGGTCCGATGAAGGTCCAATGAAGCCCACACACGGTCGGAATGTCCGACGGAATGGTTCCGTCTGACCTTTTCTGACTGAAAGTCCGCTTGTGTGTACGTGGCATAAGTCAGCTCAAAGAAGAGGGACCAACCTATGAAACTGCTACTGTAACTAGGATTGGAACACAACCTCATACTGCTAGGTGAACCCCAAAATTTACATAAATAAGGATGAGAATGTGAAATAATGGGTGTTCTGTCCCACCTGTTTGTATATTTTTCCGTGTTGTAATGAAAAGCATCAGGTTACTATTGTTTGATGTATACTGATATCTAGCGGTGGTTTAGGGTTACTACAACTTGTTTACAGAAGTGATCTGGTTTCTCTCACTGTCCTCCCCTCCTGTTTAGTGCTAGTTAGTTCAGTCCTAGCTAGACCTTCCCAGTTGCTTCCATGTTCCCTCAGTTACAGTGCCTTGAAAAAGTATTCATACCCCTTGAAATTTTTCACATTTTGTTATGTTACAACCAAAAATGTAAATGTATTTTATTGTGATTTTATGTGATAGACCAACACAAAGTGGCACAGAGTTGTAAAGTGGAAGGAAAAATATTTTCAAATATTTTTACAAATAAATATGTGAAAAGTGAGACGTGCATTTATATTCGGCCCCCTTTACTCTGATACCCCTAACTAAAATCTAGTGGAATCAATTGCCTTCAGAAGTCGCCTAATTAGTAAATAGAGTCCACCTGTGTGTAATTTAATCTCAGTACAAATACAGCTGTTGAAGTGAAGTTTGTTAGAGAATTTTAGTAAACAAACAGCATCATGAAGGCCAAGGAACACACCAGGCAGGTCAGGGATAAAGTTGAAGTTTAAAAGCAGGGTTAGGTTATAAAAAAATATCCCAAGCTTTGAACATCTCACGGAGCACTGTTCAATCCATCATCCGAAAATGGAAAGAGTATGGCACAACTGCAAACCTACCAAGACATGGCCGTCCACCTAAAATGACAGGCCGGGCAAGGAGAGCATTAATCAGAGAAGCAGCCAAGAGGCCCATGGTAACCCTGGAGGAGCTGCAGAGATCCACAGCTCAGGTGGGAGAATCTGTCCACAGGACAACTATTAGTGGTGCACTCCACAAATCTGCCCTTTATGGAAGAGTGACAAGAAGAAAGCCATTGTTGAAAGAAAGCCATAAGAAGTCCCGTTTGCAGTTTGCGAGAAGCCATGTGAGGACACAGCAAACATGTGGAAGAAGCTGCTCTGGTCAGATGAGCCCAAAAGCAAAACATGTGTGACAGAAAACTAACATCACCATGAACACACCATCCCCACCGTGAAACATGGTGGTGTCAGCATCATGTTGTGGGGATACTTTTCTTCAGCAGGGACAGGGAAGCTGGTCAGAATTGATGGGAAGATGGATGGAACCAAATACAGGGAAATCTTAGAAGAAAACCTGTTGGAGTCTGCAAAAGGCTTGAGACTGGGGTGGAGGTTCACCTTCCAGGAGGACAATAACTCTAAACATACAGCCAGAGCTACAATGGAATGGTTTAGATCAAAGCATATTCATGTGTTAGAATGGCCCAGTCAGAGTCCAGACCTAAATCCAATTGAGAATCTGTGGCAAGACTTGAAAATTGCTGTTCACAGACGATCTCCATCCAATCTGACAGAGCTTAAGCTATTTTGCAAAGAAGAATGGGCAAAAATGTCCCTCTCTAGATGTGCAAAGCTCGTAGAGACATCCCCAAAAAGACTTGCAGCTGTAATTGCAGCGAGAGGTGGTTTTACAAAGTATTGACTCAGGGGGGCGCCATACAAATGTACACCACACTTTTCAGATATTTATTTGTAAAATATTTTGAAAACCATTTATGACTTTCCTTCCACTTCACAATTATGTGCCACTTTGTGTTGGTCTATCAAATAAAATTCCAATAAAATACATTTACGTTTTTGGTTGTAACATAACAAAATGAGGAAAACTGCAAGGGGTATGAATACTTTTACAAGGCACTGTAGGGTTAGTCCTGCTCAAAGACAGGCTTAGGAAACTCATTGTCTTCTTGACCTTCAAAAGATTGGAAAAAACACCCTCTGTACTGCAATTAGCTGAAGTAAAAATGTTTTGGATTCAACTTCATCTTCTGCATTGTAGAGTTTAGGCTGCCTGTGGATGGTGCCAAGTCAGCAGGTGACCATACTCTCCAGACAGACTGGATCTAAGGAAGTATGTCAAGCATTAAGTGGCATTTGGAACAGAAGAGTCTTGGTATTATGTACCCCGTAGTTATTCACATTGGGGGTGGGATCTGAGGGTCCCCATATTTTTAAAGGTGGATTCCAGATTCCATTAAGTCTCCACCCACACACCCTCAAGACCAGCAGTCCAGGTTTGTGGAGAAGACCAATGTGACAAACCCAACCGCGACAGGGGCTTTTAGGAGGGGACTAGGGGCTAGCATTCTACTCACTGATTATGACCCATGGAGGAGACTGGGGATTCTGTCTGCTTCTCCAGGGTAGGGCATGGCAAAGAGCTCAGTTCAGCCTCTGATCCCATGGAGAGAGCAGATCATTCTCTAACGATGGACAACAATATGACGAACGCTGAGAGCGAGGCTTGGATTAATTCACTGAATAAAGACAATAAAGCTTCCCTTCTGGAGTGAATGGAAAGGTGTAATATTAATCTTGTACAAGTGAATGGTCAGAGGGAATATGGTGGCCCTCTTGCAGACTGGGTTGGAGAAGCTTCTCCACTCGGGACAGAAATATTTATCAACAATCTCCCTCAAGAAATCTATGAAGATAATCAAATTCCAGTTTTTCAGACTGCTGGAACATTGTATGAGTTTTGTCTGTGGTAGACTGGTGCCAGACAGTCTGAGATCCCTGATTAATAAAAGCATTGTCTGGGTGGGAAATGACCTGAGTCACCTAGGCTTGCCTAAGTCACTAGTTGTTAATCAGCTTGCTGCTAATTAGATCACTGGTAGCTGTTGGCTGTTCCTTAGATGTGCTGATGAGATTACGGTTTACAGTTTGCATGGTTTAGGATAATGTGATCAAGCTCTTACCTGATTTTCTGTGGTATATAGTTCTGTGTGAATTTACAATAAAGTTAGTTCCAGTTTTCACCTAAGCTAGTGTCGTCTAGTTCTTGGGTGCAATATTCAGCTATAATACCTTGTTCTTGGTTCCAGATCGGAGGAAGCTGTATCTTGGCGGAAACACCCAGGTGGCAGGTGGTCCCTCACCAAGACGTTGTCCCCGTCAAGATGGGGACAAGGTTCTTTGCCAGGGTGGTCCCCGCAGGCAAGGCACCCCCACATGTTGAGGGCATGTAGCCTGATATGGTTTAGGAGAAACGAGGTGCATGCTCGTCCCCTCTTTCTATTCCAGCCAGGCTGCATGCTTGAATGAGGCTCTGGTAAATATGTTTCGGAAGGGCCCTTTCTTGCATAGAGTACCCATTAACACTAGAAAATGTATTTTGATACATGTCCTGCACTGCAGTGCCCAGCCCCCCATTCTAATTCAGAGAGTTAGCCCAACCCATCCTGAACCGAACCTTGGTACATAATTCATGTCTAAGTACATACATTGTGTCTGCAGCACAGAGAAGGGGGTTTATCTGAGAGAAAAGAAGATCTAATGTGCAGGATGGGTCTCAGTACAAGGAGGTCACTATTATCAACCTATGACATCACTAACCTCCCGCCCTACTCTGGACCAATCAGTGTGCAGTAACAGAGAAGAGATAACAGAAGAATATATTATGGCTCACCTGTACTGATCTCTGTAGGAGTGTCCTCCTCTTTGAATGTCCTTGTCATTCCAGCCTCCTCCGTATATTGCTGATCATCCCTCGCATATGTCTCTTCTACTTCACCCTCAACCTTCATGTTCATCAGATCTTCACCCTAAACCAAGAGAATGGCAGAAAATACCATTGTCAAGGACGCACACCCATGGAGACTCACTAACCGAGGTGAGGACCTTGTTTGGTGAGGGAGGAATGAGGAGAGAGCTTACTCTGAGCAGGTAAAAAAAAAGTGCTGTGAAACCATTATCACAGCCTGCCATACCACTGGCTGCCACTGGAGAGAGACTTTACCCAAATCTAGCTGGCTGGCCACACACACAGGCAGATGCAAGTCTCACATACAATCTGGTGCACTCCAAGGGTTGTGGAGCCACCTAATAATATCTGGACATTTCTGACATTCCACAAAGCATGCTGTAAGCTAGAATTCTGACGTAGGCACTTTTCCCACTGCCCACACATATCAGACACATGACTTAAGGTAGTGTTACCACCTTCAGTTTGGCAGCTGACTGGTTTGCTTGGTAACCATACACACACACACAGATTTCTTACTGCTAGATATGGTAAATTATACATCTGTGTGCAGTTTCATACAGAATAACAATATCGTACACCAAGCATACAGACACTGGTAACACAATGCAGCAATCGCTCCCTACCACCCCCGCCCAGCGGAGCTCTACAGCTTTCCAGCATGACATCGGCCAGACTCAAATGTCTGTTATCTCTCTGCACTTCTGATGCTTGTCAGCGCATAAGGACTCCGAGATATGCCAGTGTCAACCAAATTTCTGTGAGTGTATTTTAACTCTTTGCTTATCATTGCTTTTAACCTCTTGCTTACTGGGCACTTAAACCCCCCATCCTGCCCAGACCAATTTTCAGCTTTCAGCGCTGTCACATTTTGAATGACAATTCCACAGTCATACAACACTGTACCCAAATGAAATTTTATCATTTTTTTCACACAAATGGAGCTTTCTTTTGGCGGTATTTAATCACCACTTGGGTTTTTATTTTTTGCTAAACAAACAAATAAAAAAGACAGAAATTTTTAAAAAAAACATAACAAAACATGTTTCATAGTTTGTTATAAAATTTTTCAAACGGGTAATTTTTCTCCTTCACTGATATTCGCTGATGAGGCTGCACTGATGGGCACTGATAAGATGCCACTGATGGGCACTGATAAGATGGGTGGCACTGATGAGTGGCACTGATGAGAGGCATTGATGGGCACTGGTAGGTGGTATTGATAGGCAGCACTGGTGATGAGGCACCGATTGGTGACATTTATAGGTGGCACAATTGGCACTGATAGGTGACACTGTGGGCACTGATGGGTGGTACTGTGGGCACTGGTAGGTGGGGCTGGTGGGCACTGGTAGGTGGCACAGAAGCTTTCTGCAGAGGCTCTCCAGGATCAGGACTGATGTCCCTCTTACAGCCGCCGGTGATCGGCGTTTTCTTTTCTCCTCACGCTACCAGTGTGAGGAGAAAAAATAGCCGTTTACCGGCTCTGTTTACATCACATGATCAGCTGTCATTGGCTGACAGCTGATCACGTGGTAAGGGGTCAGGACCGAACCCTTACTCCGATCTGTGAGCAGCCGAGTCTTATAGACTCGCTGATCACAGAGCGCGCCGCGTGCACCCTGCAGGGGGTGCGCAGGCCGCTCGAGCATGGGAGGACGTTCATGGACGCCCTCCCGGCAAATTAGGTCCGCGCTGCAGCCGTCTTCCGGCTATAGCGCGGATGGGAGGTGGTTAATAAATGGTTGCATTTACAGTAGATGGCAGCACCTTCTGTCTGTTTGTTTTTCTCTAGTGTACCAAGACATCCATTACCTGGTTAAGAAGAGCGGCAGCCATTTAGCAAGTGGATACTTTAACTCCTTTTGAATATAAATGCTCTTGGCTCCATTTGTGTGTACTATAATCATTCTAATCTTGCGCTATTGAGACTTTTTTCACCTCTACTCCACCCACCTGATGATGGTGAGGGATGGTGTGACCTTCCTGTGTGGAATCCCGGGAATACAGAGGACGGGGACATCTCTCTGGTGGGTTTCTGTAGCTGGATGACTCCACCATGGTGTCCTGGAACAGATCTTTGTGTCCTTTTAGAAACTCTGACTCCTCCATCACCCAAATCTCATCATCCTCCTCCTGTATCTCGACTTTAATATGAACTTTAGAATCTCTCATGTTTCCACTCTGAATATATAATAAAAATGACATCAATTGTAACAATGCAGATAATGTACAGATCCTATTGATACTATCAGTGATTGTTCCTCATCTACCTGATGATGGTGAGGGATGGTGTGACCTTCCTGTGTGGAATCCCGGGAACACAGAGGACGGGGACATCTCTCTGGTAGGTTCCCATTACTGGATCCATCTGTAGGAAACACACACACTGACTGAATACATTGTTTCTATGTGTTTATCAGATGATGGGGGATCTAGGTGGACCCTCCGTACTGCTCTCTCCTTTACAATAAAGTCTCCTCTTACCCGGTGATGTGAGGGGCGGCTGATTGTCCATCATGACGTCCTTGTAGAGATCCTTGTGTCCTTCTAAATACTCCCACTCCTCCATGGAGAAATAGACAGTGACATCCTGACACCTTATAGGAACCTGACACACACACAATGATACAGTCACCATCCAGACACATCCCTTGTCTGTTACTGGATAATGTCCCAGAATTCCCAGCACCGCTCACCTCTCCTGTCAGCAGCTCCATCATCTTCTTGGTGACTTCTAGAATCTTCTCCATGTTGTGTCTCTCAGGTTTTAGGGAGTCACATGGAGGCACTGTGATGGTCATATGATCTCCAGACTTCAAGAGAGAAAAACTCTATATTGGAAAACCAATAGGAATATCATGTTAGAATCCCAGAATCCTCCTCACCTCTCCAGTTAGGTCTGTGTTTTATTAATAACGATCAGAGTGATGTCATGTGACCTCCCAGAATCCTCCTCAGCTCTCTGGTCAGCTCTGTGTTTTATTAATATAGATAAAAATGATGTCATGTGACCGCCCAGAATCCTCCTCACCTCTCCGGTCAGGTCTGTGTTTTATTAATAGAGATAAGAGTGATGTCATGTGACCTCCCAGAATCCTCCTCACCTGTCCAGTCAGCAGGTAGATGATCTCCAGGGTGAGGTTTAGTATCCTCTCAGTCATGCCACTCCGGTCCTCCTTCATCCTCATTGATGTGGTCATGTGATCTAAGTGGGTTTCTCTGTAGAGGGATAGCGGAGAATTATCTGGACGGTATTGGTTGTACAATATTAGGATGGGGATGTAAGGGGTTAATAGGCAGATTCTTTGCTTTTATTTATAGATTTTGGTATGACTACTGAGGAATGTGAAAATACACATAAACATTTGGGTAACACTACTGTCTTGATTAAATGTATTCTTCCTGACATATTCTCAACTTACATTTAATTTGTTCCAATAGAGGATTTACATTCATTGCCAGCGATTCCTCTAGATCCAACGTAATTTGAATTCCCAAATATTTAATTTGAATTCACTATTTTTTTTAAAGGAAATTGCTCCACGTTCCTCTGTATATCATGTCTAAAACAGCATTAAACAGATTTCTGCCAATTGATTTTCAATCCTGAATATTTCCCAAATGTATTTATTAGTTTCTTTTCTTTTACTATCTTATATATTAGTTTCATTGCCTCGATCAAGGAGTTTTGTGTGTCTCCCATATACAGTATATTATAATCCGCATAAAGACCAATGACCTCCTTGCTATTTTCCATTACTATCCCTTTATATTCCTCTGATTTCCTAAACCTCAAGGCAAGCGTCTCTATTGCTACAGCAAAAAGGTGGGGAGATAGTGGACATCCCTGTCTTGTCCCTCTTTCTAGATTTATCATAGGTAACATTAATCCATTCATCAGGAGAGTGGAACGTGGTTTACTATAGATTATGTTTATCCATTTTCTAAATCTTTCTCCAAAAACCAAACTGTACCAATGATTTCTGCAAATAAAACCATTCAATAGAGTCAAATGCCCCGGCTTTATCTAAAGATACACTTGACTCTGATGTGCCATCAGTTGTGTTCTTCTTATGTTATTTGACGTCGACTTTCCTGGCATAAAGCCAGTATGAATAATTGATAAAATTACGTTATTAAGCCTTCCCTCTAAGATCTTTACCAGTATTTTATAAACACTGTTAAGTAATGAGATTGGCCAGTGCGAGGCACATTCACTTCGATCTTTATCTGGTTTTGGAATGAGCACCACCTTAGCCTCATACATAAATTCTGGCAGATTCCCGCTTGAAGGCCTCTGTATACATTCTAGTTAGAACTGGCGCCAGGATATCTATATATCTCCAATGGAATCCCGTCGGGGCTAGCTGATTTCCCTGATGCTAATAATCTCACAGCATGCTGCACTTCCTCTTCTGTAATCTCCTTATCCATAATACTAACTTGTTCTTCCGTCAACTTCGGATATGCTATTTCATTCATATATTGCTCTATTTCCCTATCTATGCAAGTTAACCTTGTCCTATACATAAAAACATAATATTCATGGAAGCATTTAATTATCTCATCAACCGCATACACCAACTCCCCCGCTCTATTTCTAACTTTAGATACTGCCAATGTTGTTGATTGTTATTTAACCATATGAGCTAATAATTTACTCACTTGATTCCCTTTTCACAATTCTGCTGATTTAAAAAAAAAAAAAACTTCTTTTAGCATTAACTTCAGCTTGTATCTTATGCAGCTGTATACAAATTCTTCCACCTTTCTATATTACTCTTTGATGGATCCCCTATATATTCTGTCTCTACTTGCACACATTTTTAGCTAGTTCTTCCTCTTCTTGTCTATTAGTTTTCTTAATATATGCTTTTTTAGATCTCGAAGCTCCCTTTATGTATGCCTCGAGTGCATCCTCAAAGTTACCATCCCATGGTAGAGATCCATGGGCTGCCAGGAACATTCTCAGCCGGTCCAGTATTCGATCATTAATCCCTATTTGCGATAACCAATAAGGGTGTATCTTCCATCCTGGTCGCCTTCCCCCTAAGCCTAAAGCCAGTTCAAATCGCAGTGGGGAATGATCTGACACTCCTCTGGTAAGGTATGTAATGGACTGCACCAATGGTAGTGTCTTATTACCCAGTGCCAGATCTATTCGGGAGAGTAACCCTTTCCCCATAGACGCACATGAGTATACTCTATTATCTGGGGTACTAGCTCACCATAGCTCTATCCACCCCACCTCCTCTACTATCTTCCCAAATATGCTTACTCCTATCTTATCCTTCTGCTGAATTATTCAGTGTTTATCTATTACCGGGTCTAACCACATAGACACACATAAAATCTCCCATACATATAACATAAGTATCTCGATATTGTGACATAAACATTACTGCGTCTTTTACTACCCGCAAGGTGGCTGGTGGAGGATTATAGGTACCCATTATCACAAAAGTTATTGAGTACAGTTTAGCAAGCACAAATACATATCAACCTTCTGGGTCGCATTTAACCTGAATACTCTCCCATGCTACTGACCGATGCACCATCAGCGAGACTCCCCTTGAATATGAAGTTTGATAAGAGTGGCTAGATCACTGCATCCATGCTTTTTTGAAGTCACTCATACGTTCTTTAATCATATATGTTTCCTGTACACATTTTTTTACTTGCACCCTGCGAATGGTTGAATATATTTTGGCCCTCTTTAGCCTCGTCCCCATTCCCCTTACATTCCATGACAGGCACATTTCTCTCTCATCAGTATTCACCATTTCTTAAATAACGCCTATTAAAAATCCATACAGTATATTTGAAAAATTATTTCCATATACTTATATATATCTTCTAGCATGAATCATAATAGCCCAAAACCAACCTAACCTCCTTCTCCTTCTACATATCTTTCCCATCCATACCCATACTTCAACCTCACACCCATTCCATTCCATTTGCTCATATTACAATGGGGCATTGCCATCCTGTCCCTTCTACTAGCAGGATGGCAATATGTTATGATGCAGCCTTTACAATATTGCAGACCCATTACTTAATCAAGAAAAAGAAAACAAGTAATATAGAGAGAGAATAAACAAGTAAAAAAAAAAGGGGAGAAAGTGGCAGAGAAGTTTAATCATATCTAGAGCTAGGAGTGATTAAATGTATTTTCTATATCCCTCTCCTCCCTTTACCACACATTTGCATTTTCTCCCTTCTTCTCCACCTATCACTGACATGATTAATTATTAATTTACTCCCAGCTACTTTAAGGGGAGCTAATAGAAGGGAAAGGGAAAAAGGAAAGACAGAAGGGAAAAAAAAAAGGATGTGCATAAAAAGTGCAGAAAAAAAGTGCAAGATACAACAACGAAAAAATAACAACGAAGAAAAAAAACATGCTCCAACTCCTTTCCATTGGGCTACAACCCTTAATGTCTGTGTTTCTCATACTCCTCATAGTATTAATATTCCTCATAGTGTCGAAAATAAATAAATAAAATTGATCCACTGTTCTCCCATTCCTTTCGACTATGTTACAACCCTTGGTGTCTCTGTTTCTCATATACCATACTCTCTTTCTCATAACCAGTGATAAAGTATTATTTCGCCACATTCGATTTTCCATATCGTCTGCTTTTTGCTGCCACATTACTACCTGCTTGTCCACATTTGTGATTTTTTTTTTGTCTATCAAACTCACAATATCTTCTAAGGATGATATCCTATTTTCCACTTCAGCCACTCTTTTCCAGATTTTTTGCATATCGTGCCTAAGCAATACAATATCCACTTTTAACTCTTCCATTTTGCCAGACAACATTACATTACTGTCAGGGAATAGGCCGTGGCTGTACTGGCAATCTTGCCAGTAGAAGAAATGGGCGCCATAGGCGCATCATGTGACATATGGTTTCCCCCTGCTGGCCTATATAAGGCTGCCTCTGTCTGACCCAAGTTGCTGGATTGTCTTCAGCTCTCCCTGAGTTCCTGAACCTGCACCTGTTGTCTCGCTGCGATCCGGATTGTTCCTTCGCTTACCCTGATCTTCTCCTGGCTCTGACCCAGCTTACCCTAAGGACTACTCTTCTGCCTAATCAGTCTGCTTGCCTGTGTATGACCCTGGCTTATCCTAAGGACTACTTTTCTGCCTAACCTGTCTGCTTGCCTGTGTATGACCTTGGCCTGTTTAAAGGACTTGTTTCTATCTGAATACCTCTGCTACTTGTGTGTGACCCCGGCCTGCCTTAGAGACTTTGCTATTTGCTACACCAGTCTACCTACCCATGTATGATCACCGGTGTTGGATCCTCGGCCAGGCCTTTGCTGACTTCCCTGGATACCCTACGCCCTGTATACGCCCTGTATACTGTCCTCCTCAAGTTGCCTGCAAGTGGTCATCTGTTCAAGTCCTGCACATCCTGCTGGAAACCCATGCTTCTTTGAGCATTATACCCTCTGTGCCAACTTCAGGGGTATACTGCGCTCAGCCACAAGGGGAGCTGCTCTCAGCATCTCGGCCTCAGGAAGGTAATCTGACAATTACTTGAGTGAATTACATCCATTATCTGTAATTTGAGTTGTTCCAAAGTTATTTTAGACTGTTTCTCTGTTTTGTCTGACTGTGGGGTACTTAGTATGGCTGCCTTGAGAGTGTTCCCGTTTGGCAGGCCACAACTTTGTGTCAGTGGAGGACTACGCCCGCCATCTTGCTTTTCCACCCTTGCAAACTCCCTAAGGTGATCCGCCGCTTTACTCATTGTGACTTGAAGTTTTGGATAGTTCCTCTAAACTGCTGAAAAGTACATTATTTAATCAGTCACTCGGGGTACAGCAGCATCCTGCTTAATTCAATAGGTTCAAAGCAGCTTTTAACAAGACAGGGCCAAGCTTTTTAGAGGGGAGCAGGCAATTAAAATTATCACCTTTAATGCATTTATACTACCCACTAGAGGCAGGTTGCAGTTACAGTTGGGCTCAGTTGTGCACCTCTGTATATGTTTAAACTCAACGGTGATAAAGCCCAGCACAGCAAAGAGATCATTCCATTCCTCTCAGCGCACTTTCATTGTCACTTACAACTCCATCTCCTCCGCTCCTCTTCCTCTCTCTGTTGGGGTACCCCCAAATACTAACCACAACATACAAGACCATCCCCAACATCACCCCCCAGCTACATCACCAACCTCATCTGCAGATATCCCCCAAATCGTCCCCTCCGCTCCTCCCAGGACCTCCTGCTCTCTAGCTCACTTGTTACCTCCTCTCATGTTCGCCTTCAGGACTTCTCCAGAGCCTTTCTCATCCTCTGGAATTCCCTGCCCCGGTATATCCGATCAGCCCCTACCCTGTCCACTTATAGGAAATCCCTGAAAACCCATTAATTCAGGAAAGCCTATCCCACACCCACCTAAGAACCCGAGCCACCCCCATCAAATCATCCCCCGCAGCTATTACCTTTTATACTACCACCACCTCCCTCCCTTTAGAATGTAAGCTCTGCGAGCAGGGCCCTCCTGTCCCTTCTGTATTGAACTGTACTGTAATTGTGCTGTCCCCCCTCTACATTGTAAAGCGCTGCGTAAACTGTTGGCGCTATATAAAACGTGTATAATATCAATAATAATATAATTCCTCCCTCAGCTAAACAACAGTCCATTTACTCCATAAACAGTGCTGTATTGCTCCTCATGTTTGTGATAAGATGTGTCTTCTCTTCAGCCTAACAGCCTCCTTTCCTCCCAGCAGCTCTCTCCACGCTAATGTGCATCTCTCCCTCCCGTACACCAGCTCTGCCTCTGCCCATCTCAGTCCCCCCCTCTGGCACGCTCGCTCCTTTAGACCAGCTCAGCAGGGATGACCATATCAGCAGGAACGAACAATTCAGCGGTTCCTCCTACACAGCAAGCCGTCGCCCAGCTTCGGGTCGGCCTGCCTGTCACTGTCCGAGGCTCCGGCTGCATCACGGAGCTCTCGTAGACTGCGTCCAGCCATGTCAGCAGAAGCCACGCCCCTTTTCCGGGAACTGTCATTTACTAGCAATTTAAACGGCATTGTTTTTCTTTGTAAATGTCAGTGTTGCTGTAGTAGGTTGTATACATTGTACAGATACACCACTTCATAGGCAGGGTCAGAACATCCCCCAGACAGTGCAGTCCAAGCAGTTTCCCCATCCAGCAGCCGGTGGCACAGTGATCCAGGCCACCATCTAGCTGCATGTGTTTGGGACTGTGTTTCCACTACAGGCTCACCCTCCCCCTGGTTTTTACATGTGTGTCTTTCATTTACTTTTGTGAGTAGACATTTTTTAATCCATTTGTATTAAACTGTTTCAGAACTTACTACACTAGAGTGGTCGTACTGTTTCTCCCCCCCCCCTCATTTATTTACTTTGGTACATGCCCTGAGAATAGTGCTTAGCCCCCCTCCCTCCTAGAGTGGTCATGCTGTTTCTCCCCCCCCTCATTTATTTACTTTGGTACATGTCCTGCAAGGTAGTGCTTAGCTCCCCTCTCCTCTAGAGTTGTTGTGCTGTTTCTTCTCCCCCTCATTTATTTACTTTGGTACATGTCCTGCAGGGTAGTGCTTATCCCCCCTCCCTCCTAGAGTTGTCGTGGGTTTCTCCCCCCCCCTCATTTATTTACTTTAGTACATGTCCTGAGAATAGTGCTTAGCCCCCCTCCCTCCTAGAGTTGTCATGCTGTTTCTCCTCCCCCCTCATTTATTTACTTTGGTACATGTCCTGCAAGGTAGTGCTTAGCTCCCCTCCCCCCTAGAGTTGTCTTGCTGTCCCCCCCTCCCACATTAATTTACTTTGGTACATGTCCTCCAGGGTAGTGCTTAGCCCCCTCCCTCCTAGAGTGGTCGTGCTGTTTCTCCTCCCCCCCTCATTTATTTACTTTGGTACACGTCCTGCAAGGTAGTGCTTAGCTCCCCTCCCCCCTAGAGCTGTCATGCTGCCCCCCCCTCATTTATTTACTTTGGTACAGTCCTGCAGGGTAGTGCTTAGCCCCCCTTCCTCCTAGAGTTGTGCTGTTTCTCCTCCTCCCTTCATTTATCTACTTTGGTACATGTCCTGCAGGGTAGTGCTTAGCCCCCCTCCCCCCTAGAGTTGTCTTGCTGTTTCTCCTCCCCCCCACATTTATTTACTTTGGTGCATGTCCTGCAGGGTAGTGCTTAGCCCCCCTCCCCCCTAGAGTGGTCGTGCTGTTCCCCCCCCCCCCATTTATTTACTTTGGTACATGTTCTGCAGGGTAGTGCTTAGCCCCCCTCCTTCCTAGAGTTTTTGTTCGGTTTCTCCTCCCCCTTATTTATTTACTTTGGTAAATGTCCTGCAGGGTAGTGCTTAGCCCCCCTCCCTCCTAGAGTTGTCGTGCTGCCCCCCCCATTTATTTACTTTGGTACATGTCCTGCAGGGTAGTGCTTAGCCCCCCTCCCTCCTAGAGTTATTGTTCTGTTTCTCTTCCCCCCTAATTTATTTACTTTGGTAAATGTCCTGCAGGGTAGTGCTTAGCCCCCCTCCCTCCTAGAGTTGTCGTGCTGCCCCCCCATTTATTTACTTTGGTACATGTCCTGCAGGGTAGTGCTTAGCCCCCCTCCCTCCTAGAGTTGTCGTGCTGCCCCCCCATTTATTTACTTTGGTACATGTCCTGCAGGGTAGTGCTTAGCCCCCCTCCCTCCTAGAGTGGTCGTGCTGTTCCTCCCCCCATTTATTTACTTTGGTACATGTACTGCAGGGTAGTGCTTAGCCCCCCTCCCTCCTAGAGTTGTCGTGCTGCCCCCCCATTTATTTACTTTGGTACATGTCCTGCAGGGTAGTGCTTAGCCCCCCTCCCTCCTAGAGTGGTCGTGCTGTCCCCCCCCATTTATTTACTTTGGTACATGTCCTGCAGGGTAGTGCTTAGCCCCCCTCCCTCCTAGAGTTGTCGTGCTGCCCCCCCCATTTATTTACTTTGGTACATGTCCTGCAGGGTAGTGCTTAGCCCCCCTCCCTCCTAGAGTTATTGTTCTGTTTCTCTTCCCCCCTCATTTATTTACTTTGGTAAATGTCCTGCAGGGTAGTGCTTAGCCCCCCTCCCTCCTAGAGTTGTCGTGCTGCCCCCCCATTTATTTACTTTGGTACATGTCCTGCAGGGTAGTGCTTAGCCCCCCTCCCTCCTAGAGTTGTCGTGCTGCCCCCCCATTTATTTACTTTGGTACATGTCCTGCAGGGTAGTGCTTAGCCCCCCTCCCTCCTAGAGTGGTCGTGCTGTTCCTCCCCCCATTTATTTACTTTGGTACATGTACTGCAGGGTAGTGCTTAGCCCCCCTCCCTCCTAGAGTTGTCGTGCTGCCCCCCCATTTATTTACTTTGGTACATGTCCTGCAGGGTAGTGCTTAGCCCCCCTCCCTCCTAGAGTGGTCGTGCTGTCCCCCCCCATTTATTTACTTTGGTACATGTCCTGCAGGGTAGTGCTTAGCCCCCCTTCCTCCTAGAGTTTTTGTTCTGTTTCTCCTCCCCCCCCTCATTTATTTACTTTGGTAAATGTCCTGCAGGGTAGTGCTTAGCCCCCCTCCCTCCTAGAGTTGTCGTGCTGCCCCCTACATTTATTTACTTTGGTACATGTCCTGCAGGGTAGTGCTTAGCCCCCCTCCCTCCTAGAGTGGTCGTGCTGTCCCCCCCCCATTTATTTACTTTGGTACATGTCCTGCAGGGTAGTGCTTAGCCCCCCTTCCTCCTAGAGTTGTTGTTCTGTTTCTCCTCCCCCCCTCATTTATTTACTTTGGTACATGTCCTGCAGGGTAGTGCTTAGCCCCCCTCCCTCCTAGAGTTGTCATGCTGTTTCTTCTCCCCCCTCATTTATTTACTTTGGTACATGACCTGCAGGGTAGTGCCCAGTGCCCCCCCCCCCCCATACCATTTGTCTAACAGTCTTTTGCCTATTAGCCTAGAAAACGGCCATTACTCTTTTTTTAACATTCGGCTCCTATTGTCTTCAATAGGGTTCAGATTCCGCACCTGAACTTTAGTTATATTCTATGGACCCGTCTCACACGGAACCCCAGGGTTGCCACCTCATCCCTTTTAAACCCGAACACATATTAATTACCCAGGCTCTGTGGCTGATTAAGGTGGTAATTGAACTCACTTGGTGACTTATCTCAGTTTTTCTCAACCCCAGTCCTCAAGGCGCCCCAACAGGTCATGTTTTCAGGATTTCCCTCAGATGAAACAGCTGTGTTAATTACTAAGGCAGTGAAACTGATCAAATCACCTGTGCAAAATAATGGAGAGCCTGAAAACATGACGTGCGTGTTATACGCCGGCGCGTGTTATACACCAATACATACGGTAATTATCATTTCATCCATATTTATTGCTTTTATTAATCGTGGACCCAGGACGAGTACCAGTACAGTATCCCCCACTTATACGCTTATATATTATCTACTTTTGTGAGTATCCATTTGGCTGTTTTGTCTTGTCCGATTAAACAGAAGTTCTTTAATACTGCACTGAGTCTGGCGCACCTTGTCTTTTTCTATTTCTGTTTTATAGAGCTGTGCATATGTATAGAAGGTAGGGCCCGAAAGTGACTCAAGCCCAGGGGCCCCCACCACCCTAAGTCCTGCCCTGGGCACAGTGACTATGGAGGAAGAGGACGGACATGACGGGGGGTTACTGGGTGTAAATAGAAAATAAGATCTTATTACCTCCTCTATTGCCACTTCCAGCAAGGTCTCCTCTCTACTTCCTCCCGACTCACCTCTCACCCGGAACTTCCTGTCTGTACCTGACATCACTTCCTGCCTATATGTTACATGACTTCCTGTCTTTTATAGAAACTTCCTACCTGGGTATGAGTAAGATCAGCACCTTGTGAACGTGAGAATCGATCTATAGCTTCTGTCGGTGGTGGAGGTTTTCACAAACGCATTTGGATTTGTTTTCATTTAGGTGAGAATTTTCACTGTTCTACAACATAGATAAATCAAGACATGGACTTATTTGGACATTAGATCACGGTTGATACCATTTTGTATGTATATATATATATATTGAGTAATGTTTTGCGAAGGAAATATTGCATATTTTCACATTATTATTTTAGAGGGATTTGCTTTTTGTAAGTGGAGACGGAATTGAAGATTAATTCAGCATTGGGTAATGTGTTAACTTTGATCGCTGCAGCTTTGTTTTGCACAGTGAGTGGGTGAGCTCAGAGTCAAATTATACATAGTTTATGTCTTTTGTCATATACTGCTGTGTATACAGGCAAGTTGTGCAAAGAGCAGAGCGTGTCTGTGTATTCCTCTTGCAAATTTAATAGTCTGTGCCGCACCCCTCTGCCCTCCTGCCTGCATTGACCAAAAATTTCCCTGTAGCCGCTCTTCCCCCTCATCGTTATTAAAGCTGGAGTGTCTTCTAGGGGTGCAACGGATCAAAAAACTCACGGTTCGGATCGTTCCTCGGATCAGGAGTCACGGTTCGGATCATTTTCGGAACAAAAAAAATCTCCCCCACAGTAATATCCACAATCTCCGTATTGGCAGAGTATTGGCAGACTATTGGCAGACTATTGTCAGGGTATGGCAGACTATTGTCAGGGCATTGCAGAGTATTGTCAGGGCATTGCAGAGTATTGGCAGGGCATTGCAGAGTATTGTCAGGGCATTGCAAAGTATTGTCAGGGCATTGCAGCAGGGTATTGCAGTAGGGCATTGCAGAGTATTGGCAGGGCATTGCAGAGTATTGGCAGGGCATTGCAGAGTATTGGCACTGTTGCCATCCGATCTCTCCCCTCCACTGTACAGATCAGTACACAGAGGGGAGAGAGAGGAACCGGCGTCATGACATGACGGCGGTTTGTTACAAGTGATCGCTCCGTCATTCGATGTGCTAAACGGCCGCTGGGTGTACCAAGATGGCCGCCGCTCCGGAGCTAGGCCAAAGCCGCTGCCTTTCCTATGGCCGAGGCCACAGAGGTGTCCCATACGGATCAACCTCCGCGGATCGGATCACGGATCGATGACGATCCATTACACCCCTAGTGTCTTCCCATGGACTTTGGAGACAGCAGATTACAGGTCTGTTATGCATGCGTTCACCAGGCAATGTTTAACCACTTGAAGACCAGGCCTATTTGTTTACATGTAAAAATCAGTATTTTTTTGCTCAAAAATTACTTAGAACCCCCAAACGTTATATATTTTTTTAACCACTTCCATACCGCAGGACGTCATATAACGTCCTCGGCTTTCAGTGGTGATATCTGAATGATGCCTGCAGTTACAGGCATCATCCAGATATAATTTTTTTTCAACCGGCGATTCCCTACACTATAAGAACATTCATAGCGGCTGTTCAGCCTCTTGATCATTCTTACGGGGCATCCCCCCCCAACCGCCACTCTCCTCCCTCCTCCCTCCCTCCTCCCTCCTTCCTTCCTTCCTCCTCCCTCCTTCCTCCTTCCATAATCTTCACCTGAACTTCCTATTTATACCTGATTTCACTTCCTGTCTGACATCACTTCCTTTCTCTAACCTGACATCACTTCCTGTCCGACATCACTTCCTTTCTCTAACCTGGCATCACTTCCTGTCCTCCATAGAAACTTCCTACCTGGGATGAGATCAGCACCTTGTGAAGGAGAGAACCCATCTATAACTTCGGTTGTGGTGGAGGTTTTCCCAAGCCCATTTGGATTTCTTTTCATTCAGGTGAGAACATTCACTTTTCCACAACGTGGATAAATGAAGGCATGCACTTATTTGGACATTAGTTTACAGTTTATGTAATTTTGAACATATATACGAGGGGCTTTCAAGTCAAACTGGGACTTTTGATTTTACAGGTATAAAAAGCTATGCTAGCATGGTGGTACTACACGCAGTAGTAAGTGGCTAGTGTGTCCTATTACTGATAGGCGGCGCACATGTCGTGGGCCAGTCCAGAGACCGTTAATCAAGATGGCAGATAACAATGTTAGTGTGTGCGTTGAACAGCGTGTGGTGATAAAGTTTCTTACAGAAGACTTCAAACTCAGTACGGTGATGAGACGCTCAGCTGCAGTAAGAAATATGAATGGTGTAAATGTTTCAAAGGTGACTGTACGTCCGTCAGTGACGATCCTGGCTGTGGTGGCTCCAAGTCCACAGTAGTCATTCCTGTGAACATTCAGCATGGGGAATGCCTGATCCTGGATAATCGACATATAACCTGTTGTGAAAGTGCACAAGAAATAAATCTTTCTGTGGGAAACTTAAACACAATCATTCATGAACATTAGCATTTTCGAAAAGTTAGTGCTGCATGCTACCAAGACAGCTTTCCGCTTCTGAGTGCATACGTGTCTGCAGAAAAAATGGTCTGATTTGATTACTAAGGGTGTCCTGTTTCTCCAGGAGTATGCACAAGCTCCTAGTGCTCACCGCACTACATGCACATTACAGCAACTCAGCTGGTGGGTATTGCCAAATCCCTCTCCAGCCCGGACCTCGCTCCGAGTGATTTCTACCTGTTTGGACCCCTAAAAGAATTCCTCAGAGGTCAGCATTTCAACACCGATGATGAATTGAAGCAAGCTATCCTAGTATGGTTCGGGCATACTGGCAAATCTCTCTATGCTGAAGCTTTCCAGGCATTAGTTAAACGTTGGGGTAAGTGTAGAAATGTAGCAGAGGAGTATGTTGAAAAATAAATGTAGTTTGCACTCCTTGAAATTTGTTCTTTCATTATATAAACTCAAAAGTCCCGGTTTGACTTGAACATCCCTCTTATGTGTGTGCGTTTTATTTATATATCTATCTATCTATCTATCTATCTATCTATCTATCTATCTATCTATCTATCTATCTATCGATAATAAATGGATAAAATAGATAGATATCTATATATAGATATTTATGTATATAGAGAGAGAGAGAGAGAGAGAGAGAGAGAGAGAGAGAGAAAGATATATCTATCTATATAATATATAAATAAATATGAGAGAGAGAGAGAGATATCTCTCTCTATATATATATATTTATTATCTATAATTGACTACTGTTATGCAAAGGTAAATATTGTATGTTTTCACAATATTATTTTTACTCGGATTTGTTTTTTTGTAAGTGGACACGGATTTGGAGATGAATGGCCCGTACATATGATCCAAAAATTTTCCGAAAAATACCGATTTCGAAGCGATCGTACGATAATCGCATCGTTAGTACAGAGCTTTCACTAGCCGATCACGACAGTACATCCTATATTATCCGATCGGACATGCATGAAAATTATTCTCGTACGATACCAGATCGTACGATTTTCATTTTAATCAGTACAGTTGTTGTCCGAAAATACAATACATATACACTACAACACATGACATCACTTCCGATTTTTTATTCTGTCGTAGGAGAATTTTTGTAACTTCAATAAACGCTTCAGATTCGATATACGACTAGCATGCAAAAAAAAAACAAAAACGTACGATTTGTCATCTGATTTTCAGATCGTGTGTACAGGGCATAACTCTGTGTGGCACATTAATCAATTTGTTGAAAGTTTGTGTTAACTTTGAGTGTAGCAGCTTTGTTTTGCACAGTGAGTGGGTGAGAGCGGAGTTAATTTATACATAGTTTATGTCAGTGGTTCTCAACCCTGTCCTCAAGTACCCACAACAGGCCATGTTTTGGCAATTTCTCTTAGATAAAATAGCTGTCCAAGATAAAAATTGCACACGCTCGTGGAATGGCGACAAACTATGGTACTTAAAAATCTCCATAGGCGGGTGTTTTAAATTTTTTTTACGGGTTACAAGTTTAAAGTTACATAGAAGGTCTAGTGCTAAAATTATTGCTCTCGCTCTAACGTTCGTGGCAATACCTCACATGTGGGGCTTGAATACCGTTTAGATATGTTAGTCGCGACTTGTGTATGCGTTTGCTTCCTTCTGCCGGCGAGCTCGGAGGGACAGGGAGCTTTAAATTTTTTATTTTTTTCTTATTTATTTTACTTTTTATTTTTACACTGTCCCTTTAACTGCTTGTTGCCCCCCACCGTCAAATGACGGCGGGGCGGTGCAGCTCTCGTTCTGGGGCGCCGTCATATGACGGCGTCCCAGAACGGCCGCTCTCGCATGATTGTGGCCGCGCCGTGTTGCTAGGACACAGCGCGACCCCGATCTCTGTAAAGAGCCTTGTCTGCGGCCCTTTAACCATGTGATCGACTATGTCCAATCAGAGCCGGTCACATGTAAACAAGGAAGTGCCGGTAATCGGCTCTCCTCGCCTCACACTGACAGAGTGTGAGGAGAGGAGAACCGATCAGCGGCATCTCCACACAGGGGGACATCTAGGGATGTAATCAGGGCACTGATTATCAGTGCCCTGATTACAATAGTGCAGGGATCTGCAATTAGCGGACCTCCAGCTGTTGCAGAAATACAAATCCCATGAGGAGTAGCAAGACTCTTTTTTTTTTTCACAATAGAGGAGTAGCAAGACTCTGACAGCCACAAGCATGACATCCAGAGGCAGAGGCATGATGGGACAACAGCTGGAGGTCGGCTAATTGACACTGGCTGGGAAGGGGTTAACATCAGGGGCAA
Organism: Lithobates septentrionalis; assembly: GCA_037952835.1. Lineage (NCBI taxonomy): Eukaryota > Metazoa > Chordata > Amphibia > Anura > Ranidae > Lithobates > Lithobates septentrionalis. The sequence continues at coordinate 1,237,153 of JBBDGP010001914.1, forward strand.
TCAAAGTGTTAAATCTGTGCCTAGCCAGTGTTTTGGTTTACTGTGTGCTGCTTTTACTAAGGGAAGTGATGGATTTTATACCCTGCTTTGCGGAGAAAGAAAATCCATTACTTCCCCGCTGCAAGGACAGAGCTCTGCCTTGTATACATAGGCAGGACTCTGTTCTGTGTGAATTCGAGACGATCGGTGGGTGCTTGCAGTAATCCATTGGCCGGCACCCGCTGTTCGACATCTTCTGTGTTTAATCACTTCCGGACTGCCGCACGCCGATATACGTCCTAACTTTGAAGAGGGAAATCTTTGTTATGGCAGCAGCTAGCTGCCATAACCCAGGTATCCTCTTCTTCAGCCAGCATTCCGGTTTCCGATATGAGTGGTCTCTGCAGCTCATTCACCGCAAGATCACTTTTATCGGCGGCGGGAGCGGGGCCCTTCCACCGCGCTCCGGTGCCCTCCGTCGCTTACCAGAGCCATCGGCAGCGGCGGAGGCGATCAGATCCTTGTCCTTGCTGTGTATGGAGACAAGTGAGGGGGAAGATGGCCCCCACCCGTCTCCATAACAATGCAGGGCAGAAGCGACGTCAAAACGTCACTCCCGCCCATAGCTCTTAAAGGGGCATTTAAAAAAAAAAAAATTTTTAATGACTTTTTTTTTTTTTTTTAAATTGCATTTTAGTGTAAATATGAGATCTGACGTCTTTTTGACCCCATATCTCATATTTAAGAGGTCCTGTCATGCTTTTTTTCTATTACAAGGGATGTTTACATTCCTTGTAATAGGAATAAAAGTGACCCAATTTTTTTTTTAAAAGAACAGTGTAAAAATAAAACGTGCCCCGTCCCGTCGAGCTCACGTGCAGAAGCAAACGCATACGTGAGTAGCGCCCGCATATGCAAACAGTGTTCACGTGAGGTATCCCCACAATCGGTAGAGCGAGAGCAATAATTCTAGCCCTAGACTTCCTCTGTCACTCAAAACATGCAACCTGTAGAATTTTTTTAAACGTCGCCTATGGAGATTTTTAAGGGTAAAAGTTTGACGCCATTCCATGATTGGGCACAATTTTGAAGCTTGACATGTTGGGTATCAATTTACTCGGCTTAACATTATCTTTCACAATATAAAAAAAAATTGGGCTAACTTTGCTGTTGTCTTATTTTTTAATTCAAAAAAGTGTATTTTTTCCAAAAAAAGTGCGCTTTTAAGACCTCTGCACAAATACGGTGTGACAGAAAGTATTGCAACGACCGCCATTTTATTCTCTAGGGTGTTAGAAAAAAAACACTTTTAAACAACAAATCTCAGAAAGAGGCTCAGTCCTTAAGTGGTTAATCACAGCACCTGGGTTGGCGACAGCGCGCTCGCGCTCCCCCTACCCGGAAGTGCCAGATCACGTACCTAGTATGTGATCTGGCGAAGGAGAGCACTCTTGTTGCCATATATGTATGTTATTTTGGTGGTAAACAGTTAATTCTGCAAAGGATTTTTTTTTACAATTTATATTGTTTATAGAGCAGAGGTCTTTAATCTTTCTGAACAAAAGGGACAGTTTATTGTGCTTCAGACATTAGGAGGGCCGGACTGTGGTTAAGGGAAAATTTCCCTGGCAGAGTAAACATCGCCACATTTAGTATTAGTGATAGGGATAGTGCCCCATCATTGATATCAGTGGGAGGAATAGTGCCCCATCATTGGTATCAGTGGGAGGAATAGTGCCCTATCATTGGTATCAGTGGGAGGAATAGTGGCCCATCATTGATATCAGTGGGAGCGATAGTGCTCCATCATTGGTGTCGGTGGGAGGAATAGTGGCCCATCATTGGTATCAGTGGGAGGAATAGTGGCTCATCATTGATATCAGTGGGAGGAATATTGCCCCATTATTTGTATCAGTGGGAGGAATATAGCCCCATCATTGGTATCAGTGGGAGGAATAGTATCCCATCATTGGTATCAGTGGGAGGTATAGTGGCCCATCATTGGTGCCGGTGGGAGGGATAGTGCCCCATCATTGGTGCCGGTGGGAGGGATAGTGCCCCATCATTGGTGTCGGTGGGAGGGATAGTGCCCCATCATTGGTTTCAGTAGGTGGAATATTGCCCCATTATTTGTATCAGTGGGAGGAATATTGCCCCATCATTGGTATTAGTGGGAGGAATAGTATCCCATCATTGGTATCAGTGGGAGGCATATTGCCCCATCATTGGTATCAGTGGTTGGGATAGTGCCCCTATCATTGGTGTCAGAGGGAGGAATAGTGCCCCATCATTGGTGTCGGTGGGAGGAATAGTTCCCCATCATTGGTGTCAGTGGGAGGAATAGCCCCCCCATCATTGGTGTTAGTGGGAGGAATAGTGCACCATCATTGGAGTCCAAAAGAGGTATAGTGCCCCATCATTGGTGTCAAAGGAAGGAATAGTACCCTATCTTTGGTGTCAGTGGAAGGAATAGTGCCCCATCATTGGAGTCCATAGGAGGTATAGTGCCCCATCATTAGTCTCAGTAGCAGGAATCATGCCCCATTGTTGGTGTCAGTGGGAATAATAGTGCCCCAAGGGCCAGATAAAGGCAAGTAAAGGACCACATTTGATCACTGGGCTGCAGTTTGGAGACCACTGTTCTAGAGTAACATAGTTTATTTTATTGTAACAAAAAACACAAAAAAAGTTCCTCAAGCGCTAAACTATGGAACACGACAGATGACTTGAATTGATTCATGGGTGAGTGACTGAGCCCAGTGCAGCTAACCAAAACACATCTTGGAAATGTAACTTGCAGAGGAATCAAGAAAGGTCAGCACTCAGTGGGCTAAGTGCAAAAAAGAAAATGCCAAGTCAATGGAATCCCAAAGTAAAAAAAACGACATTTATTTGTAATGCAATAATAGCTTGTGAGGAAGTTCAAATCAAAATATTATTGCAAAACCTTACAGTACCACAGGAGACCAACGGGGATGTGAGGAGCCGCCGACCTCCAGGATTGCCGGCCGTGGAGCGCAGAGTCGCCAATGGCCGTGCTGTGCAGGATGGATCTAAAGGTGTATGCGGACCACTGGCCGGGGATAGAGTGGTGGATTGGCGCAGGGTTTGGGGGGCCGCAGATCCCGGGATGGTGCTTGGCCGCTGGTGACCGGGAATGATCTGTGACTCTGCGTCACTAACACTGGACGTGAGGAGGGGGGACCAGCCATCTCCACTCGCTCAACGCTGAGCCAGGAGCCGCACTAGAATGTGGGATCGTTGAAAGCTGCCGTCAGCTAAGGAGAGCCTGTGAGTTCCGCGTGACTGCTGGTGGTCATGGGAGGAGTAGACCAGCTGACCAGGCATGGAGCCAGAACCTGGAAGTCAAGCCTGGATGGAGAGTGCTCATTCGGTGACAGATGCAGCTGGCCAAGAAGCAAGAGCAGAGAGACCCGAGGGTCAACGTGGAGAGTAGGCTCAATGTAGCCGTGACTGACGCGTTTCACGCTCCTGCGCTTTTTCAAAATCACAAATGATAAAACGTAAAAGCCTTAAATACCCCATATGGGGGAGGAGAGTGGGCAGGACTACGGGGCAATCCGAATGAAATTGTTGACTCCTCACTCCCCGGTGTATTATCACCCTATATAGTAAATGGTGTTATTCATTACTATATTAAAATTTGATTCCAGGGATTAATAATAGTAATAATAATTAAAAAGAGAGCGCTGCCATTGTGATAAAAAAGACATGAATAGACGAAATGCAACTACATGAAAAATAATAAATAAAATAAATGAAAAAATCAAAATGAGGGGATTGTAAAACTTCAAGGATTGGATCCAGAAGTCATATATACAACATTTCAACCTACTTCTACATTTTTCCCCACACAGTATCAAAACCTACTACCAGGCCGTGTATAAAGATTTTCGATCCCTCTGTGACACCCCCACTACACAGAACCATTACAACTTATCGAAGGTGGAACGCCAGGCTCTTAAGGATCTAGCCGCCAATAAGGAGGTTATCATTAAACAGGCTGACAAAGGGGGTAGTTTAGTCGTGCAAAATAGAGAGGATTACTTTAAAGAGGCACATCTTTGTGTGTCTATTATCACATGGGTACCAGGAAGAGCTCAAAACTTTGGTGTACGATGTTTGGAGAGATGGGGTACTCGACAAAAAGGAAAGATAATTTTTGTTCCTCCCTGAATGTAGCACACCATATTTTTATCACCTCCGCAAAGTACACAAATCTTTGGTGGATCCCCCAGGAAGACCAATAGTAGCAAGCACCAATAGTTTTACTAGCGGTCTTTCTGTTTATTTTTTTCTGCAGCCATTAGTATGCCAACTTCCCTCCTACATTAGCTATTCGAGCTCTGTCATCGATGCCCTTCGGCACTATTCCTGGGAAGAGAACTATATGTGGGCATCTCTTGACGTTACCTTATTGTATATGTCAATACCCCACGAGGTAGGTCTCGCAGTCGCACAATATTTCTTGACCAAAGATGGAGTTATGAAGTCCAGACAATCAGTTTTTTTGGTCAAGTGTATTGATTTTTGTTTAAAGCATAATTAGAATGCATTAAGATGAAAAAAAAAACTTCTGCCTTTACAACCCCTTTTAAAAGCAAGTCTGGGAGTCTAGTGTGGGGCCTACTTATTTGTGGTAGACATGAGGCCCTGCTACAAGTACCTGGCCTAACATCTGGGAGTGCTGCACTGCTTGGGCTTGCCACTTCACCAGGATTTACAGCTTCTTGTGGTTGCCTAATCCTCCTTACATTACCTAAATCTCCCTCACCCTCTCCTCAGAATCCTTTACTATCCCATTGCTTTCAACTGGCTCATATTCCAAATCTGAGAGTTCCCCGCTGCTCTCATCCGTTATAGCCAGTATTTGGAATGTCTCCTCGCTGGTGTATTTTTTAGACATGCCATTAAGATGTTGATGCTGCACTGCTGACACCATGACAGATGTTCATGGTGCCCTGGTGACACTATGACAGATGTTGTTGCACTGGGACACTGAGAGATGTTGATGGTCTACTGGCATATTATGGCAGATGTTGATGATCCACTGGGACACTATGGCAGATGTTGGTGCACTAGGACACCGGTAGATGTTGATGATCCACTGGGACACCAGCAGATGATGTTGCAATGGGACACTATTGCAGATGATGTTGTGCACTGGTGCACTATGACATGTTCATGCACTTTTGGACACTGTGCCAGATGTTGATGGGACATTGTGACAGGCGTTGATGGTCCACTAGAACACTATGGCAGATGTTACTGCTGTACTAGGACACCGCCAGATGTTGACAGTCCACTGGGCCCCCTCACAGATATTGACGTTGCTTGTGACACTGTGACAGATGTTGATGGTGCACTGGTACTTTGTGACGGATGTTGATGGGACACTAGTACACTTTGACAGATGTTGATGTGCACTGGGGACAGATGGCTGCACTGGCTGGAAAATCATTGTGTGTATGTACCGTAAAAAGCACTTAAACTCACTGATCCTGGCTGGCAGGCACAGATCCGCTCTCCTTCTGCTTACTTCTGGTCTCTGTGAGGAGCAGCAAAGCTGATCAACTGACAGGCTGGTTTATTTACATTACATGATGGCTGTGATTTGACACAGCTATCATATGATTGGCCGCAGCCATCATGTGATCGGAAGAGCAAATCAGAGTGCCAATGGGTTGATTGGTGATGCGCTGTGAGGCCATAGAGTGGGAGAAAGTATAGGCACATCCTCCCAGAATGGCACTTGTCCCACCTGGCCTTTTATGTGCAGTGCCCGGGTGGGAAAATGGCAACTCATACAAAATGGTGGACAGCTAGGTGACTAAAATTCCTATTTAAACCTCCCTATACACATGGGGGCGGGGTCATCCGGTGACCCCACCGGAAGATCCTATAACCATGTTTACCTGTCATTCAGCCAGTGTCTCTCCAAAGGGCAGGTTTTTGTTTTTTTTGTGCGGGTCAGCGTTCATCGTGATTGATGTTAGATCTACTTCAGGGACATTTATTTTTTGTTTTCATTTTAATTAAAGACTTGTCATGGGACACTTGACATGGGAATGTTTGACCATTCTTCCAGGCCTTGCTCTAATTCATCCCAAAGGTGTTCTATCGGGTTGAGGTCAGGACTCTGTGCAGGCCAGTCAAGTTCCTCCACCCCAAACCCGCTCATCCATGTCTTTATGGACCTTGTTTGTACACTGGTGGGCAGTCATGTTGGAACAGGAAGGGGCCATCCCCAAACTGTTCCCACAAAGTTGGGAGCATGAAATTGTCCAAAATGTCTTGGTATGCTGACGCCTTAAGAGTTCCCTTCACTGGAACTAAAGGGCCAAGCCCAACCCCTGAAAACAACCCCACACCATAATCCCCCCCTCCACCAAATGATTTGGACCAGTGCACAAAGTAAGGTCCATAAAGACACGGATGAGCGTGTTTGGGGTGGAGGAACTTGACTGGCCTGACCTCAACCGGATTGAACACCTTTTGGGATTAATTAGAATGGCGATTGCGAGCCAGGCCTTCTAGTGCCTGACCTCACAAATGCGCTTCTGGAAGAATGGTCAAAAATTCCTAACTCTTGTGGACAGCCGTCCCAGAAGAATTGAAGCTGTTATAGCTGCAAAAGGGCGGAGCCAACTCAATATTGAACCCCACGGACTAAGACTGGGATGCCATTAAAGTTCATGTGCGTGTAACTGTAATGGCAGGCTCCCCAATACTTTTTGCATATAGTGTATGTGTTTATCGTCGTCTGCTGGAGATAAAAGACATCACAGTGACTATGGAGGAAGAGGACGGACATTACGAGGGATTACTGGGTGTAAATAGAAAATAAGATCTTACTAGTGCCTCTGCTGCCACTTTCAGCAATGTCTCCTCTCTAGTTCCTCTCGACTCGCCTCTCACGTGGAACTTCTTCTTAGCACCTGACATCACTTCCTGTCTTTACCTGACATCACTTCCTGTCTGGGTAGACGTGAGATCAGCATCTTGTGAAGGAGAGAACCCATTTATAGCTTCTATCGATGGTGGAGATTTTTTACGAACCCATTTGGATTTGTTTTCATTCAGGTGAGAATGTTTACTGTTCCACAACATGGATAAATGAATGCATGGACTTATTTGGACATTCGGTCACAGTTTATATCACTTTGTAGGTATATAGTGAGTATTGTTATGCGAAGGAAATATTTTTTATATTTTGACGTTATTATTTTTGCCGGATTTGCTTTTTTTGAGTGTAGCAGCTTTGTTTTGCACAGTGAGTGGGTGAGTGCGGAGTTCATTTTATACATAGTTTACATCTTTTGTCATACTACTGTGTTTACAGATATGTCATACAAGAGCAGAGCGCGTCTGTGTTTTCCTCTCGCAAGTTCCGTAGTCTCTGTAAAACCGCACCCCTCCCCCCTCACCTACCTCCATTGACCGAGGATTTCCCTGCAGCCGCTCCCCCCCCCACACTCCTCTTTGTTAAAGCTGCCATGTCTCAGAGATTTGGTCTTTTGGTCTTTGGCAATGTTTAAAAATTAAAAAACGATATTTCATTAAAAAAAAATAGAAGCACATTTTAATTGCAATAAATATATATATTTTTTTTTCATTCCTAGAAATTGATTATTATTGTGCTAATTATTTTTTGGTGCTAATAGAATTCATCATGTCTCTCTGATAATTATATGCATTAATTGTACCTGATCAATTTTTACGCTTGCATTTTTTAAAGAATTGCCAGCAGCAAGATTTCTTAAAGCGGAGTTTCACCCAAAAATGGAACTTCCGCTTTAAGTGATGGTGACCCTCTGACATTCCACATTTGGCATGTCATTTTTTTGGGGGGGGGGGGAACGGGTAACCAGTTTTTACAGGCACCCAGCTCCCACTTTCTCCTCTGGCTCCGCGGCCCTGGAAGGAAGTTCACCTCTCCCCCCTCCCTCCTTGCAATCTTCTGGGACACGTCACAGGTCCCAAAAGATTGCCCGGCCATTCACAGCGCGCAGTGCGCACCCGGCTGTAAAGCCACAGCTGGGTGCCCACAGTTAGAATGCCGGCGCCGTGGAGAGGAGCAGAGCTTTGTGCACCCGCATCGCTGGTGAGATAGGTGAGCGTCTGATTATTAAAAGTCAGCAGCTACAAAAATGTAGCTGCTGAATTTTAAATGGGTGGAACTCTGCTTTACCTGCGCGTAGCATGAACTTGCGTTACCGATCCCCCCCCCCTTTTTGTAGCACTTATCCACTTGTTTCACCTAGACAGGGCTGCCATCAGGGGGGGACAGCCCATACACATGTAAGGGACCCTGGGGTCCAGAGGGGCCCCAACCAAAAAGACTAAGTTGTTGCTGCTGTAGTAACTAGCAATTGCTAAAGCAATTGAACTGCAGAGTGAGCCGATGCACTCAATGGGATGATGCTTTCCTAAATTGGAATGACTCTTCTTAGATTGGGATGTCTCTTTGCTGAATATATGGGGCTGTCTCTTTGCTGAATATATGGGGCTCTCTCTTTGCTGGATTGAGATGTCTGTTTGCTGGATTGAGATGTCTCTTTGCTCAATATGCGGGGATGTATCTTTTCTGGATTGGGCTGTCTCTTTTCTGAATATATGGGGCCATCTCTTTGCTGGATTGAGTTTATTTTCATATATTAAGTTGTAAGAATGTTCAAATAAAAAGGGGTGCACCGAAGGACTCAGTGGGATGGCAAGAGAACAGATTTGGTGAAATGGCCAGTGGGTGGGCCCTGGTAAATGTTGGTGGTTAGGCCGGGGGGGCCCAGGCTTAAAGCTGTCTTTTGGGGGCCCCTGCACCTAAGGCAGCCTATTCATTATAATGGGTTGCCCTACACATGACGAATGTGCCACATAAGCTCCTGACCCTTCACTGACAGTTGGCGCATTTAGTGCTCATCCCAATTTACTTGTAACCTCACTAGGTATAGCAGCAAGATGTTTTTCCCATCACCAGTGATAGTAATTCAGCATAACTTGTCCCTGCCACACGGAACCATCTTTCTGCTTCAGCTAGGGACTGAGCGATTCCATAAAGGCAGGTAGGCAGCCTCTATAGCAGGGGCAGGGTTCCACAAACTCCAAATGCCAGGTCTCCATTGTGACCAGAAGTTTTGACCTGGTACCTGGGCTGCCACCCGAATGCTGCCATCACCCTGCGTGTGCCCCTCCCACTATGTATCCTGGGCTCCGCCTGCCCAAAAGTCCTGGATGGCTTAACTCCAATGTAAAAATGCATATAAAAGCAAAGGAAAAGGCCTTCAAAAAATACAAGGTTGAGGGATCATCATCGGCATTCAGACTTTATAAAGAATGAAACAAGAAATGTAAGGGTGCAATAAGGATGGCTAATATAGAACATGAAAGACACATAGCGGAGGAGAGCAAAAAAAATCCCAAGAAATTCTTTAGGTATGTAAACAGTAAAAAAGGGAGGACAGACCATATTGGCCCCATAAAGAATGAGGAAGGACATCTGGTTACAAAGGATGGGGAGATGGCGAAGGTATTGAATTTATTCTTCTCCTCAGTCTTCACGAGGGAATCGGGGGGCTCCAGTAACCAAAACTGCAGTGTTTATCCTCATGACACATCACAGGAAGCACCTCCATGGTTAACAGAGGACAGAATTAAAATTAGACTTGGGAAACTTAACATTAATAAATCCCCGGGACCAGATGGCTTGCACCCGATGGTACTTAGGGAACTTGCCAGACCAGCTAGCCTAACATCAATAGTATGTAAACTCTTGGAGGGGATGATAAGGGACTATATAGAAGGTTTTAGTAATGAGAACGGTATCCTTAGCAGTAATCAGCATGGATTCATGAAGAATCGTTCTTGCCAAACCAATATATTAACCTTCTATGAGGAGGTGAGTTGCCATCTAGATAAAGGAAGGCCCGCAGATGTGTATCTGGATTTTGCAAAAGCATTTGACACAGTTCCCCATAAACGTTTACGGTACAAAATAAGGTCCGTTGGCATGGAACATAGGGTGAGTACATGGATTGAAAACTGGCTACAAGGGTGAGTTCAGAGGGTAATGATAAATGGGGAGTACTCGGAATGGTCAGGGGTGGGTAGTGGGGTCCCCCAGGGTTCTTTGCTGGGACCAATCCTGTTTAACTTGTTCATAAACGACCTGGAGGATGGGGTAAACAGTTCAATCTCTGTATTTGCGGACGATACTGAGCTAAGCAGGGCAATAACTTCTCCGCAGGATGTGGAAACCTTTCAAAAAGATCTGAACAAATTAATGGGGTGGGCAACTACATGGCAAATGAGGTTCAATGTAGAAAAATGTAAAAGAATGCATTTGGGTGGCAAAAATATGAATGCAATCTATACACTGGGGGGAGAACCTCTGGGGGAATCTAGGATGGAAAAGGACCTGGGGGTCCTAGTAGATGATAGGCTCAGCAATGGCATGCAATGCCAAGCTGCTGCTAAAAAGCAAACAGAATATTGGCATGCATTAAAAAGGGGATCAACTCCAGAGATAAAACGATAATTCTCCCGCTCTACAAGACTCTGGTCCGACCGCACCTAGAGTATGCTGTCCAGTTTTGGGCACCAGTCCTCAGGAAGGATTACTGGAAATGGAGCGAGTACAAAGAAGGGCAACAAAGCTAATAAAGGATCTGGAGGATCTTAGTTATGAGGAAAGGTTGTGAGCACTGAACTTATTCTCTCTAGAGAAGAGACGCTTGAGAAGGGATATGATTTCAATTTACAAATACCGCACTGGTGACCCCACAATAGGGATAAAACTTTTTTGCGGAAGGGAGTTTAACAAGACACATGGCCACTCATTAAAATGAGAAGAAAAGAGGTTTAACCTTAAACTATGTAGAGGGTTCTTTACTGTAAGAGCGGCAAGGATGTGGAATTCCCTTCCACAGGCGGTGGTCTCAGCGGGGGGCATTGATAGTTTCAAGAAACTATTAGATAAACACCTGAATGACCGCAACATACAGGGATATGTAATGTAATACTGACACATAATCACACACATAGGTTGGACTTGTGTCTTTTTTTAACCTCACCTACTATGTAACTAGATAACCACTGGCCAGGGTTTTTAGGAAGAGGCTCCTGTCCTCATCAACATGGGGACAAGGTGCTTTGGATGGGGGGGGGCCCAAAGCACCCACCCCCACATTTTGAGCGTATGTAGCCTGGTATGGTACGGGGGGGGGCACTTGCTCATCCCCCTCTTCATGACCTGCCAGGCTGCATGCTCGGATAAGGGTCTGTCATGGATTTTGGGGGGACCCCATGCCAATTTTTTTGGCGTGGTGGTTCCCCTTACAATTCATACCAGAACAAATGGTCTGGTAAGGTCTTGGGGGGGAACCCCACGCCAGTTTTTTTTTTTTTTTTTTCATTTTGGCGAGACTTCTATTCAAATCAATGGGCTCTCATAGGGAACCATTGATTTTGACATGTAAAAAAAAATAACGCTTGACGAGGCTTAACATGGCTGTATCCAGCATTAAGCCTCGTTTAGCACCTTTTACCAGCATCAGAAGTTTTTATAGCTCTAACATCAGTCCTGGGTTTTTTTACAGCTTGAAAACGCCTATGCCACTTACAGCTCCTAAAAGCCTGTGTGTCCATGGACACATAACCTGGAAAGGTGTTTTTTAAGCTGAAAAAAAATAGTCTGACGCTGTGTGCATGAGGCATTATTGTTATCACATGGAATGTAAACATCCCTTGTTATAACAATAGGCAGTGACAAGGTCCTCTTTTTTCCTCTGCCTTTGAAAGTGCGGATCAAACTGATTGGTTCGATCCACAGCTTTCCCTTGCTGGTAATGGCCAGTAAACAAAACATCGAAACCAGAAGTGACTAAATACTCATTGGTTCTGGTTTCGTACACCATAGAGATGATCGGGGACATTCCGCCGGCTTCAGTGCCGGACTCCCGGCGGGAGGCTTGAAAAGGGATCGGAGAGAGGCAGGAGGGATTGTCCTCTGATGGCTATTACCAAATAGAAAATTGCTTGAAGAAAAAAAAAAATACAGGGTTGATGAAGGTACGTTAACCTCCCCTCTCACCGTTTTTCCCCCAAAACCATTTTTTTTCCCCCAAAGCAAAAGATCAAAAAGAAGAGATTTGGGGTCTTTTTGACCTGCCATCCTTATTTCTATTACAAGGGATGTTTACATTCATTGTTATAGGAATAAAAGTGATAAAAAAAATTAAAGGGGCAGTGTAAAAAAAAAAAATAAAAAATGAAGGTGCCCCCATCCCTCTGTGCTCGCGCACATACATGCAGACATACATAAGTAGCGTGCGCATATGTAAACAGTGTTCACACCACACATGTGAGGTATTGCCGCAAACGTTAGAGCGAGAGCAATAATTCTACTGCTAGACCTCCTCTGGAACTCTAAACTGGTAACCCGTAAAGACATTTAAAATGTCGCCTTTTGAGATTTTTAGGTACCGTAGTTTGTCGCCCATCCCACGAGCGCGGGCAGATTTAAAGCATGATATGTTAGGTATTTCTTTCCTCGGTGTAACATCATCTGTCATATTCTACACAAAAATTGGGGTATATATTGTTTTTTTGTTTTCTGTTTTTTTTTTTTTTTTTTATTCATTAAAATGTATTTTTTTGAAAAGAAAAAGCGTTTGAAAAACTGTTGCACAAATACTGTGGGACTTAAGAAATTGCAACGATCACCATTTTGTTCTCTGTTTGCTAAAAAAAAATATATAATGTTTGGGGGTTATAAGTAATTTTCTAGCAAAAAATACTGATTTAAACTTATAAAGCAAAAGTGTCACAAAAGACCTGGTGGTTTATAAAAATTAATAGGAAAATAAAAAATAGAAAATGTCCATTAAAGTGTCCATATGCAGCAAGAACAAAAAAATCTTTTGCTCCTAGTGAAAGTAATGTCCAAGCAAATGTCCAACTTCAACTCTGTGCATACAAGAGGCTCCTACCAGAGTGATGTGACCATCAGATTATAAATGGTTAAATGCACATGAAGGGTTAATGGTCCAGATCATTGTTACATCTGCCAGCAATCACCATGGGAAAGTGCATCGCCTGTCAGCCAGTGTTCTATGACCCTGGCCTGGCTTTCTTCCCTGCCCTTCTCCTTCATCTCCCCCTTCCTCATCGTAGGCAAGGTGACCACAGAGAGGGAAGGGAGTATTGGTGCTTAAAGAAGGGGAGCAGGCGTCCTCTGGTGGTGGGAGGGTGGCGGTGCATGTTTTTCTTGCTGACTCTGACGCCGCCTGGCCTCCATAAGGCCACGGACTGGCATCGGTCTGCAGCCCAAGGGTTGGGGACCCCTGCCACAGGAAATACCCAGTTTTATTATTTGGATTGTCTAAATGAAGATAAATATCCTACAACTGAGATTAATAAATTAATAATATATATTTTGAAATAATAAAAAAAATAACAAAATTATATATATTTATTTTTTATTTTTAGGATGCCAAACTGTTTCGTGCCAGGTTGCAGTTTTTCATGGCGAACACACCATCCAGACACAACATTACACGTCTTCCCAAAGAAGGAAACCCGGATAAAATCATGGCTCGATCAGCTTGGCTTCAAAGAAAAAGAAAAAAACTTCCTTGTCCCAGAAATCTTGTCTTGCAAAAAAGGCAAATATCGTGTTTGCTCCTTGCATTTTGATGATCAAGACTTTTTAACCAGAGGTACTCTACGTGGTCTGAAGAATAATGCAGTTCCAAATCAGCGCCTGCCCCCGTCAAGGGAACTTATAATTGATGAACTGTCAGAACATTCATATTCTAAAAGACCAAAGCTGGACACCTATGAGGAACACGGTACAGAATCCACTGATGAACCTGAAGGAGCTTCTAGTTCCCCAAGCAGAGAGGTCAATCCATTAGAAGAATTACAGGAGCCCACCACCCCAACCTCTAAATCCCCTCCTTCTGAAAATATTATTCTGGAAGACATGGAATTTGAAAATGTTTCACAAGAGTCCATTTTACAAACAACGGAAAAAGAAGAAGAAGAAGTAAATATCGAGTCCTCTAATAAAAAAAGCTTAAAAAGAAAAAAAAAAAGGCCTGCCCAAGAAATGTCCACCAAAGGAACAAACACGGAGTACTTTCCTGGACAAAAACACAAAAGTACACAAACACAAAAAAACATTGGTGTGAAACAAAAATGTATACAAGTCTCATTCCGGAATCCTCAATGTTCAATTGCCATACAATGCGAAATGGTAATCCTGCCTCCTCTTTCATTATGCTCAGCTTCTGAAAATACAGAAGATGGGCAACATCGACCTCTCAGACTTGAAGAATCTTTGCTACAGCCTTCTTTTTGTGAGGGATTCAGTAAGCAAAACTCACAAATTTCCACTGACCAGAGTTCACTGAAACCTTTGAACGCACATTTTGGGGGATACTTGCTTCTATTGCCCACTTGTCCTGAGGCTCCTTCCTCGGCTACTGAACAAACCGCAACGCCACAACAACCTGCAAAGAAACAACAACCTGCAAAGCCACAACGACATGCAAAGTTACAGCAACCCGTAACGCCGCAACGACCCGCAACTCCGCAACAACCCGCAACGCCACAACAACACGCAATGCCACAACAAACCATTTTGGATGAAGGTCACTGTCCAACAGTAAAGGAGGAAGAAGAGTATCCAAAAGAAACAGAGGAAGAAAATTTAATAGATCCATCTGATCCAGATTCCTCATTTATTCGCATGCCGTTCGAGCTGGGATCAAAGAAAATGGCGACGGAGCGCAAGTTTATTGTTTTCGAGTCCTGTTTGAATAAGTTATTATTAAATTGTCGATGCCAAGGAAAAAGCGATTGTCCCGGATATATTGCCCATCTCAAAAAATATTGTGTTGGGTCCGCTCTTGTTGTGACTGGATTCTGTTCGGAGAACCACAAGTTTCATCTGTGGTCCAGTCAACCTTTTATCGGAAAAATGCCGGCTGGGAATTTACTTATATCCTCCGCCCTGCTATGTAGTGGCTGCAGCTTCCATCAAATGACACATTTTTTCAATGTGCTGTCCTTGGCGGGAATATCCCATCAAACTCATTGCAATAATAAAAAAAGAATTATTTACCCAACTATACATCACCACTGGCTCAAGGAAAGATCCAATGTCTTGGCAGAGATTAGGGGGAAAGGTGTTGCTTTGGCTGGAGATGGTCAGTGTGACTCACCGGGTTATTCTGCCAAGTATTGCACGTACACATTCCTGGATGCGGAGACCGAAAAAATATTAGATTTTCAAGTAGAACAAATCAAAGCTGGTATCCCGTCGGTCTCGCTTGAAAAAAAAGCGTTTCAGTTAGCTGTGGACCGTTTAATTTGTGAACACGTAAAAATTAAAATGATCTCTACAGATCGGCACGTTGGAATATGTAAAATTATGAAGGAACGATACAAAAACATACACCATGAATTTGACATCTGGCACTTGGCAAAATCGATAGGCCACAAAATACACCGGTCAAGTTTGCACAGCAATGCTAAGGAATTAGCATCTTGGGTTGCCCCAACCAAAAACCATTTGTGGTGGAGCGCCAGTACGTGTCATCGCAATGTGGATCTTTTGAAGGAGAAATGGATGTCAATAATATACCATGCAGCTAACATCCACGAATGGTCAGAGGGAAAACTATACAAAGCCTGCAGTCATCCACCCGTGTTAGACCAAGACGATGAGGAACATGCCTGGCTCATTGGTGGATCTGCAGCACACCAGCAACTTAAAAAAATTGTTATGGACGTAAATTTATTGAAGGACTTGAATCATTTGTCAAACGTCTGCCATACAGAAAATCTTGACGTCTATCACAGTATAGCCCTCAAGTACAGATCCAAAAGGCACCACTTTGAAATAGATGGCATGGTTGCCCGAACAGAGCTGGCGGCCTTGAATTATAACAGAATTGTAGGTCGCAAGCAAGCTACTGTTCAACAACTAAGGTTGACCAATGGCCAGTTAGGAAGCAAAAGATTTCCTTATTCATACAGCAAGGCCAAAAAGGACTGGATAGACTCTAAAGTATATGAAGAAACAACGCAGGAATTAATGATTCAGATTTTGTCAGATGTCATATCTTTTGTCTCAGGTGAAATAGAACTTAGGTGGACACCCAGACACCCGGGAGAGCCGAAGAATATCACACCTTTACCATGTCCAGAGAAATCAGATATGCTACAGAAATATCTCTCCTGTTTCCACAAGCCACCAACCTAGCATTTAGGTGTTGTCCTTTCACAATAGAGACATTTTTTAACTACTTCAGCCCCGGAAGGATTTAACGCCCTTAATGACCAGGCCATTTTTTTTTCAATACGGCACTGCGTTGTTTTAACTGACAATTGCGCAGTCGTGTGATGTTGTACACAAAAAAAAATTGATGTCTTTTTTTTTTTCCCCCCACGAATAGAGCTTTCTTTTGGTGGTATTTGATCACCTCTGCGGTTTTTATTTTTTGCGCTATAAACAAAAAAAGGCTGACCATTTTGAAAAAAAAACAAAACAATATTTTTAACTTTCTTTTATAATACATATCCAAAAAAATTAAACAAATAAATAATTGCGCTATTACAGGAAGACAATGCAAGTGATAGCTGCCAGCATGTAACAATGTGGTAACCAGTGTAGAAATGAATATATACTAAACACATGCAGCGCTAAAATAAATGTAAGGGATGTGTGTTTATATATATATATATATATATATATATATATATATATATATATATATAAACGTCATATATCGTGGATAAATAACAAAATAATGTGTTCATAACTTATATCATATGCCAATATAAGCGGTGTGTGCAATCAGTGAACATTTCACAGATAACCAAAAATTAGGAAAAAGTCCATTCATGTGTGGTGAACCATATAAACTTCCACAGAAACTGGAGGTTCATGGGCATATAAGGTGCCGCAATATAAACATAAAGTAGAGGCTGGAGCCAAATATGTATAGAGATATCACTTTACACACGGATCTTCTAAAATTCCAACTTAAAGCTGTAAATGGCAGAAGTGAATATCCTTACCAGAGGAGATGGACACAGTCACCATACGGTGGAGTGTCATGCGAGCTTGAGGGATCAAACGATCCAGATCCATCCACCACGGATGAATGGACTTTTTCCTAATTTTTGGTTATCTGTGAAATGTTTACTGATTGCACACACCGCTTACATTGGCATATGATATAAGTTATGAACACATTATTTTGTTATTTATCCACCATATATGACGTTATATATATATATAGGATGTAAACGCACATCCCTACCATTTATTTTAGCGCTGCATGTGTTTAGTATATATATATCCAAAAAAATTCAATTAAAAACAAATTTCTTCATAAATTTAGGCCAATATGTATTCTGCTACATATTTTTGGTAAAAAGAATACCAAAAAGTGTATATTGATTGGTGTGTACAAAAGTTATAGTGTCTACAAAATAGGGGATAGATTTATGGCCTTTTCATTTTTTTATTGTCTTTACTTGTAATGGCGGCAAACTGCGATTTATTTTTTTTAGCGGGACTGTGACATTGCGGTGGACAAATCTGACCCTAAGAGACACTTTTTGGGGACCAGTAACACACCAATACAGTGATCGGTGCTAAAAAAATTGCACCGATAAATGTATAAATTACACTGGAAGGAAAGGGGTTAACACTAGGGGGGGTCAAAGGGTTAGCTGTGTACCCTCAGTGTGTGTTCTAACTATGTGGGGGATGGGCTCACTGTGACAACACCGAGATTGCTGTTTCTTACCCTGTTTCCCCGAAAATAAGACCTAGCAAGATTGTCGGTGATGGCTGCAATATAAGCCCTACTCCCCAAATAAGCCCTACCTTGTTTCCCCGAAAATAAGCCATACCCTGAAAATAAGACCTACAAGGACTTTAACTAGGGCTTATTTGGGGGGTAGGGCTTATATTGCAGCCATCACCGACCATCACGCTAGGTCTTATTTTCGGGGAAACAGGGTATTACTAGGAACAGCCGATCTCAGTGTTGTCCCCTGTTAGGCAGATCCCCGTTCTGCCTCTCTGTGGATCGATCGTGGGTGACCAGCGGACATCTAGACCCATGCGTGCGCGCCCACAGTATATCATGCATGAAACGACGTACAGGTACATTGTTTCGCGCAGCTGGGCCGCCCTGCCGCAGTGCGGTGGGCAGTCCGGAAGTGCTTAACCACTTAAGGACCGAGCCTCTTTCTGAGATGTGTTGTTTACAAGTTAAAAACATTTTTTTTTTTTGCTAGAAAATTACTTAGAACCCCCAAACATTATCCTTTTTATTTTCCTAACACCCTAGAGAATAAAATGGCGGTCGTTGCAATACTTTCTCTCACACCGTATCTGCGCAGCGGTCTTACAAGCGCAACTTTTTTGGAAAAAATACACTTTTTTGAATTAAAAAATAAGACAACAGTAAAGTTAGCTCAATTTTTTTTATATTGTGAAAGATAATGTTACGCCGAGGTAAATTGATACCCAACATGTCACGCTTCAAAATTGCGCCCGCTTGTGGAATGGCGACAAACTTTTACCCTTAAAAATCCATAGGCGACGTTTAAAAAATTCTGCAGGTTGCATGCTTTGTGTTACAGAGGAGGTCTAGGGCTGGAATTATTGCAATCGCTCTACTGATTGTGGCGATACCTCACATGTGTGGTTTGAACACTGTTTTCATATGCAGGCGCTACTCACGTATGCCTTCGCTTCTGCACGCAAGCTCGTCGGGACAGGGCGCGTTTAAAAATGTATTTATTTTTTTTCTTATTTATTTTACCTTTTATTTTTTATTTTTACACTGTTCTTAAAAAAGAAAAAATGTCACTTTTATTCCTATTACAAGGAATGTAAACATCCCTTGTAATAGAAATATCGGAAAGTGGACCGTCGGCCGAAGAAGAGGATACCAGGGTTATGTTGGCTAGCTGCTGCCATAACAACGATATTCCTTTTCAAACTTAGGACGCATATCGGCGTGCAGCAGTCCGAAAGTGGTTAAGCTATCTTTTGAGGGTTTTTTTTTTTTTTTTTAGTCCTGTATACCTTATTTACAATATTCTGTATTTTGCATTTGTTTATTACTTTTGTAATTTATTGTTGTTCAGTTATATTTTGTCAAAATCTTTACTAATTGTTTAAAATGACTAAAGCAAAGATTTTTTTTTTTTTACAAATATATTCTATTTTATTATTAAAAAAAATTAGTGAAGAATGTTAATTTATTGATATGCGTGTGTATATGTATGTATGTATGTATGTATGTATGTATATATGTATGTATATATATATATATATATATATATATATATATATATATATATATATATATATATATATATATAAAAATATAAATAATATGTGTGTGTGTGTGTGTATGTATATATACACACATATATATATATATATATATATATATATATATATATACACACACACACACACACAGTACTGTGAAAAAGTATTTGCCCCCTTTGGACAGCTTTTTTTCCCTTAATAAATAAAGTCATCATTTAAAAACTGCATTTTGTATTTAAACAGGTTATCTTTGTGTAATATTAAAATGTGTTTGATGATCTGGATCATTTTAAGTGTTACAAATATGCAACAACAAAAAAATCAGGAAGGGGGCAAATATTTTTTTCACAGCACTATCCAGTATATAGTGTATATACCCAAACAATGACAATGTACACTATATCGTCAAAAGTATTGGGACGCCTGCCTTTACACGCACATGAACTTCAATGGCACCCCAGTCTTAGTCCGTATTGGCGTTGGCCCACCCTTTTCAGCTATAACAGCTTCAACTCTTCTGGGAAGGCTGTCCACAAGGTTCAGGAGTGTGTCTATGGGAATGTTTGACCATTCTTCCAGAAGCACATTTGTGAGGTCAGGCACTGATGTTGGATGAGAAGGCCTGGCACGCAGTCTCCGCTCTAATTCATCTCAAAGGTGTTCTATCGGGTTGAGGTCAGGACTCTGTGCAGGCCAGCCAAGTTCCTCCACCCCAAACTCGCTCATCCATGTCTTGATAGACCTTGCTTTGTGCACTGGTGGGCAGTCATGTTGGAACAGGAAGGGACCATCCCCAAACTGTTCTCACAAAGTTGGAAGCATGAAATTGTTAAGAATGTCTTGGTATGCTGAAGCCTTAAGAGTTCCCTTCACTGGAACTAAGGGGCCAAGCCCCAAATAACAACCCCACACCATAATCCCCCCTCCACCAAATGATTTGAACCAGTGCACAAAACAAGGTCCATAAAGACACGGATGAGCGAGTTTGGGGTGTGAAACATATACATAAAGAATCTTCATCTACCAAAACATAATGATATAATATAGTGTAATGAAGTTGCAGTGTATGGAGCGACCCACCAGATCGACTCATCCGCCTGCCCCGTTAGGGGGACTTATCGTTGCGGGAATTGCAATTGCTGTCCTTGGGTAACCTAAGGTAAGAGTATTTTCTTACCGGATGGTCAATGGCATCAATCACCACATTATGTGGACTGTTCAACCCGTGGTGTAATATATCTGATGACATGCAAATGTCATGCCTTTTACGTGGGTAAAACGAGAACTTGGTCATAGGATTAGAGATCATATCTATTATTTCGGGAATGGCAAAAATTATTTCACCCGTTACCAGGCATATAGGTCTTCATCACAAAATTCATAACACCTCAGTCTCCTTCTTTGTTTTGGAGGTAATTCCTCCAAATCCCAGAGGAGGTGACTGGGACCATTTAATCTTGAGATCCGAAACTCTTTGGGTCGAAAGATTGTCAGCCACCAGTTCCCCTGGGATTAATGAAATCAATTGCTACAAGCCATTTTTTATAATTGGTTCTGTATTGATTATTATCCCAATGATTCTTATTGAATAGTCTCTCTATGTATGTGGTTTCTCTTTTTTCTCCTTTCCCTTTTCCCTTTGTAGAATCATAGCCATTTAGGTGTTGAGTGGCCTTTTGGTTCTGCGCTCGCTATGTTTTTCAAGTCTGAACAAGCATTATTTAATTTTCCATATTCAGTATTCAATGTATTGTATTTATATAAGCTTTAAATTAAATATTTTTTGTTCTTGTTGGTATTTGGTATTGCATGTTTTGTGATTATTACCCCTCTGCGTCTTGGTTCACCAGGATTGGGCATGGTGTTTTCCCGTTGGATTGGCTGGCTTCCGGGGTGTATGGTTTTTCTGGGCGAGTGTGTGATCTCCCGTCCTGATGTCTGTTCCTGGTCCATCCACTAGATTGGGCCGGTACCTGCCATTCTATGTTGGGATTGGCGGACGACGTTCTCTTAGATGCTGTGTCTCTGTGGTGCGCCTCTCTGCGGTTCTGCGCATGCTCCATTTCTTTTTTATAAATTCTTTATTTTCTGACAGTCATATATCACATGCCACATGAAACGTTTCTTTTAAACATCATATCAGCATATACAGCTTCTTTTTATCATAGTATAGCTATTTAGCACGTTTCCTTACAAAGTAGTTCTAAATCTCTTCTGTTCCAAGGGCAAGCATATATTTTCCCCTTTTTCGTTTCCCATAGCCCTTATACCCCCCCCCCCCCATCCCACAAGTACAAAAAAAAAAAAAATATACACCACCCCTCCAGGGGAGGAGGGGGGACCCCTCTCCTCAGGTCCATTCGATCTTACCTAGCCCCCTTCTCCTGTTCTCTAATTCTGTACTCTACTAGGGGGGACCAAATCCTCCGATATTTCTCATCTTGTTCTTTCAGCATCATAGTCAGGTTTTCCATTTGTTGAATTTCTGTAATTCTAGCCCACCACTGGAATTTAGTCGGAGGGACTGTACTCTTCCACAGAGCCGGTATACAAGCCCTTGCGGCAGTGAGAAGGTGTTTAAGCAGGGAATTCCTATATTTTTCCACCGATAGGGGAACGTCATTTAATAAGAATGCAGCCGGATTGCTCCCAAGAGACACACCTGTAATGTCCTTAATCGTTTCCTCAACTATTTCCCAGAAGCCCTTAATTTCCTCACATTCCCAGAATATGTGTATCATCGTTCCCACCCCCCTCTTACAACGCCAACATCTATCTGATACCTGTGGAAAATTTTTTTGAAGAGCTGATGGTGTTCTATACCATCTAGTAAGGATTTTATATCCTCCCTCTTGATATCTGCTAGCAATCGATGTTTTATGTACTGATTTTAGCATTTTCACCTTCTGTTTTTGAGTAAACGTTACTCCTAACTCTCTCTCCCAGGCTTGCATAAAGTTGAGCTCCTGTGGGGCTTCCAGGCTTGTTAATGTTTCATAAAAATGTGATAAGGAGTGCCTCATACTTTCGCCATTTAAGCAGATCCGCTCAAAGCTAGTTAGCTCCCGTATTACTGAAAATGTTTTGATTTTTGAGCGGATATACGCTCCTAACTGCATGGACCTGAAATAGTCCAGGTCTTCTGTCACTTCTCCCTCTATCTCGCCTCTTGTCATCAGACGGCAGTCCCTAGAAAAGTCTATCAGCCTACTTTTCCCTTTATGTTTTAATACCTCATACCTCCGATCGATTAGGCCTGGTAAGAAGTCCGGGGCGCCCAATACCGGGGTCATTGGGCTCGGAGTTGGTGAAAGATTTGTTTTTTTAAAGATCATATAAATGGAGCGGATGGTTGCCCCTGTTAACGGATGTTTTTTCACTATGGTGGGTAATTCTGATTTTTCTATCCATGCTATTCCTTCCAGTGGAATTTTAGTCGTCGCCTGTTCTAACTGTACGTGTGGTTTCCTTACGGAGGCACACCATTCCACCACTCTCGCTAATTGTAGGGCTTCCCTATATCGTACTGGGTCTGGAAAACCAATACCTCCTTTTCCTTTTGGGAGTGCTAAAATGTTTCTCCTTACCCTTGCTGGTTTACCTGCCCAAATGAACCTCAGGAACCCTGATCTAAGGTCCTTTAAAAAGTTTGATGGGATCTTTATTGGTAGTGTTTGAAACAAATAGAGAATTCTGGGCATCACGTTCATCTTTATAATGTTTGTCCTTCCAAACCAAGTAAAGGTTTCCCTGTCCCATCTCCTAAAATCTTGTTTAATTTGTCTTAACAGCGGGGCATAATTTAGTTCGAACATTCTACTAAGCTTCTTTGGGATTTTAGTCCCCAGATAACTTATGTGGGAATCTGTCCACCTAAAATTGAATTGTGATTTTATCCGGTATGTTTCAGTTGTATTCATTTCCAGCCCCATAGCTTCGGACTTAGTGTAGTTTACCTTATAGTTTGCTAAATCTCCAAAATTATTTATCTCACTTAGAAGGGAAGGGAGGGATATAGTTGGAGAGGTTATGAAGAAGATCAAGTCATCAGCATATGCTGCTAACTTGTGTTCCTCTCTCTCCGTCTTGATACCCCTAATATTACAATCAGCGCGTATTTTCCTTCGGAAAGGTTCCAGTGTGAGAATAAAAATAATTGGTGATAGGGGGCATCCCTGCCGCGTTCCATTTTGTATCACAAAAGGATCCGACAGTCTGTCATTAACCTTAACCCTCGCACTTGGAATTGAGTAAAGGTTTGAGAACCAGCTCAACATTCCTTCACCCAGTCCAATATGTTGTAAAGTTGTTTCAAGAAAAATCCAATCAACCCTATCAAAAGCTTTTTCTGCATCCGCTGAGAACAATATAAGGGGTTCCTGTCTGCTCTGTGCAGTGTATATTGCATTTATTACTCTCTGCGTATTTTCCCTCCCTTCCCTTCCTGCCGTGAATCCCACTTGGTCTGGGTGAATCAGTGCCGGAATATGCTCTTCTAATCTTAACGCCAGAATCTTAGAGAAGATTTTTAAATCCACATTCAGCAGCGCAATTGGCCGATAACTAGAACATTGGGATGGATCCTTTACTTCCTTCGGAATTACTGCTATATGTGCCATCAAAGTCTCTCTAGGTATCCTCCGTCCTTCCCGTAGGGAGTTAAAAGCCGCTGTAAATCTCGGGGCCAATTTCTCAGCAAAAAGTTTATAGTACATCAGGGTATACCCATCTGGGCCCGGGGCTTTCCCTACTTTTAGAAGGTTTATTGCTTTCTTAAATTCTTCTATTGAGATTGGTACATCTAGATCTCTTGCTACCTCCTCCGTTAACCTTGGCATTTCTGAATTACGCAGATATTCTTTTGCCCTCTCTTGTTTGTTTCTGCACCTATGTGGGGGCTGGTGACCATCCAGCTGGTATAGACCCTCATAATATTCTCTAAAAATCTGTGCCATCTCCTGTGATGAATTCGCCACCTCCCCCTTCTGTGTTTTAATACCCGACAAATGGGGTTGTGTTGTGGCATCCTTGAGGGCCTTTGCCAGCATCCTACTTGGTTTATTCCCGAATTCGTATAATGTCCGCCTTCCCCGTTTCAGTTTTGCTTTTGCCTGTTCGATGAGGAGCGAGTTCAGGTCCCCTCGGAGGCCACCTAGTTTCTCCTCTAGTGACTGTGTTTGAGATTTTTTATGCTTTAGTTCTACTTCCCTGATTTTTCCGAGCAAGTCCTCGATCTGTACATTAAGCTTTTTTTTCCTATGCGCCCCAAGTGATATCAAAACTCCCCTCATCACACATTTGTGTGTTTCCCAGACACAGAATGGGGTAACTTCATTCGACTCATTTGTCAGAAAGAAGGAATCTAGTTCCTGGTTAAGTTTTTGCTCATACTCCTTGTCTTTTAGTAGTGTTTCATTAATCTTCCAATGCCATTCCCGGCGTTCCTCCTCCCCTAAGTCCAACGTGCAGTCTGTCGGAGCGTGGTCTGACAAGGTGAATGATCCTATTTCCGCACTCACCAGTGATGATATGACTGTGATATCATAACATAGTCAATACGAGTATATGTTTTGTGTTTTGGCGAAAAGAACGTATAGTCCCTGTCTTGGACATGGAGTGACCTCCATGTGTCTATTACTTGCAAATTACTTAATAGTTTCTTAACTCTTCGTATTTTTGTCAGTGAGAGATATGATGCTCCCCTGGACGTGTCCAGGAGCGGGTCTAATACGAAATTTAGGTCTCCTCCTATCACTAGAATACCCTCCTTATGTTGATATATCATTTGTAGGCAAGTTTCGAGGTAGCTGACCTGTTCTTCATTTGGGAGGTATAGGTTCACCAATGTGATCCTCTGTAATCCAATTTGTCCTTTTACGATTAAAAGGCGGCCCTCCTCGTCTGTGACTACCTTTAATTCCTTCCATGGGATCTGTTTTGAGACAATGATTGATACTCCATTGGTTTTGGCACTCGGAGATGCACTATGATAAGCTATTAAGAATTTATGATTTACGAGTTTTGGTATTCTATCCCTTCTAAAATGTGTCTCCTGGAGGAAGCCAATCTGCGTCCCCAGCCTTCCCATCTCCGCAAGTAATCTCATCCGTTTCTCCGGGATGTTCAGTCCCTTGACATTATATGAGGTGAATTTTATTCTAGTCATATTTTTTGCGATCTATTGGAAACTGCGAGGAGAGGGGCCCTCCAACCAGAACCCTAGGGAGAGAGAGAAGAAAAAAAAAAAAAAAAAAAAACAAACCCCCTGTACCAGTTAGGGGTTACAATCCAAACGGCGCGGATCCTCGGTGCCGTTGGAGAAAAAAAAAAAAAAACGTTATAAACGCCTCCGACTTTTCCTCCACTCGGAGGGGAGACGTCTTTTGTAGGGGAATGCCCCTGAGCACGAAAAGTTTGAGTGTATATATATCAAAAATAGCAGTGGCACGCCCACTGGTAATAGCTAAGAGTGAGATAACCAAGGAGAATACAACCAAAGTAATACCAGAAAGCTACCATTATACAGTTATGTTTTCATTTCCATACTTATTTTATAATTGTTAACATATAACCCCATCTATCCCCCCCTCCCCCCAACCCCCCCCCACACCCCCATCCAACCCCTTTCCTACCCCTTGCTCCCAAATAGCCCATGCATCCCCCCACTCCACCCCTATCCCCATCCCCCTCCCCCAGTGCCCCCACCATCCCCAGAAAACCGGGGTGATGGAAAAGGGGGGGGGGAAGGGGGAAAAAAAAAAAAAAAATTTACAATATTCTCGTGTCCCCCCCCTGCTCGTCTCCCTCTAATTCTTAGGGGCCACTGAAAGCCCCTGTCACATAGTGTAAAAATATTTGTGCTGGCGAAAAACGTGATATTAGTATCATTATTTCCCTCCCCCCTCTCCCTCCCCCCTCTCCCTCCCCCCTCCCTCCCTTCTTACCCCTCCCCCCACCTCCCCACTCCCCTCCCTTTCCCACCTTAATGTACACCCAATCCACCCCCCCCTTCCCCTCTCCCCTAAGCGTACCACCCCTACCCCTCCCTCCTTCCCCTCCCCCCTTTATGCCCTCCCCCTCTCTTTCTTCATGTGCAACCAGTGTATCATGTGTTATCACAAAATCCCCGTGCTTTATATCCATAACACAGCAATTCAATTTTTCCCTTACCACAGCACACCCCATATGAGAAGAAAAAAAAAAAAAAAGTGACATTTCATCAAATACATCATGTGCTTCTAAATTCCCAAGTGCTATCCCTCCAAAACACAACAATAGTTCACCCACTTACTATACCAACCCCTGTGACACACCGAAAAGAAAAAAAAAAAAAAAAAAAAAAAAGGGTGGGAGTAGCAACGGGCCTTCCATTGGTATAGCCTATAATACATCACAATCAAATAGAATACCTTCCATTAGGCATGAACAAATATAAAAGTACCAGCAGGAAAAGAAAGAGAGAAAAAAGAAAAAAAAAAAAAATTTCTCTCTTCCTTTCCCCCTTTTTTCCTTTTAAGGGGGTGGAGCACGGGGGGTCACCCCAGGGGGGGGGGGGGAAAGTCCCAGGAGCCTTCCAACAAGTCCAGGGCAGCGAAAAGTTGAGAAAAGTCAAATACAGGGTACCAGACAAAAAAGAAAAAAAAAAAAAAAAAAAAAAAAACAAGTCCACCATTGGGTTATAGCTCAACTTCCTTCTCCTAATTCCTACTCCTTTGCAGTTTCTTCTGTTGAGTATACTCTCCGACATTCTCAATAGTAATATCAATCCAGTCAGGGATCTCCACTATTTCTGAGTCTAAGAACTTAAATAAGTCCGGTAGTTGCTCTGGCACCATCAGGGCAAAGGTGTGGCCATCCTTTTTTATGATTAATGAGAATGGGTGTCCCCATCTATAAGTTGCACCTTTTGCCCGTATTTGATCCAAAAGTGGTCTCAGTAACCTTCTCCTTCTTTTCGTCTGCCAACTAAGGTCTGGGAACACCTGGACCCCCTGGCCTGCGTGTTCCAGCGCCCCTTTCTGCCATGCTGCTCTCATTATATCCTCTTTCACCCTGAAAAAGTGAACCCGGCAAAGCACATCTCTGGGGGGCCCTATTTCCGACATAGGCCCTGCCGGACTCCTATGAACACGGTCCAACTCAATATGAGTATCAGGTGTTTTTCCTAGATATTTATTAAAGATGTCGGTTGCTGTTTTCCTCAGCTCAGGTGGTTTTATTATTTCTGGGATCCCTTTAATGCGTACATTATTTCTCCTGCTTCTATTCTCAGATTCCTCTGCTTGTAACTGCAACATTAACAATTTTTGGTGTTGTGTTTTAAACTTCCTTTCCAGCAACTCTATACGGGCGTCTGCCGAGGACTGTGATGACTCACAGCTACCCAGTCTTTTATCCATCACCTCTAGCTTGGCAGTTACTTCGCCCATTTCTTCCCTTACCGCTACTTTTAGGTCGCTCAATAGGGCTTGTAATTCCTCTTTAGTTGGTAACGCCTGTATGAGCTTCCTAATGTCCTGTACGCCATCAGCAGCCAGTGCGATAGTTTCCCCCCTATTAGCAGAACATACCTGAGTCTCTGTAATAGCCCCGGTCCGGGGCATGATTGGGGGGCTTACTTCAGCGGTTTCTGCCAGCTCCGTGCGGATGTTCCCAGCTGAATCGCTTATGGTGATCGGAATAGTTGGTTCCTCCGTGGCCGCTTGTTGTCTCTGAGCGGCCCGGACAGCACGCTGTGAAACGGCCCCGGCCTCCACTGACATGGCTGGCTCTATCTTTGCGGCAAGGTACTTGGTAATGGACGGGTATCTGGGTGCTTCAGCCCGACCTATGCCCTTCTCTCGTCTGCGTCCAGGCATATACTCGCCCCTGCATCTGCTCGTGGTTCTCCTGGCGTCTCTCACTCAGCCCGCCAAACCCGATCTCCTGCTCGAGCGCGCCACTGCGAAGCTCCGCCTCTCACTCCGTCATGCTCAGACCGCACCTCCCTGCGTCGGTCAGTCAGTCAAAAAGCGCATGCTCCATTTCTGGCACATGCGCGGTTCCGAGATCTTGTCCAGTGACGTCACTTGTCGGCGCCTCAGAGCGAGGTTGAGGTGAATTACTGGACAGGAGCCAGGTGTGGGAGCATAGCTATATATCTGTGTAACCTTATGAAGAATTTCGGCCGGTGTGTATATTTCATATATTTATGAAGCTTTAGTATGTATACAGGGCTCAGGGAGATTGTGAGGATTCTCCAATCCCTGGTATATGCTATTGGTTTCTATTTCTATTTATTTCTATTTGTTTTTGCCCAGGAGACTTCCATCTTGGCTTTGTGGCACTTGGTTGTCGGTCACGGTTCTGCTGGTGAGTACCTTTCCCCCTAGGTTTTTCCTTCTGGTGGTTCTGACAGATGGGGGCTAATGAATGTACTGTATTTACTAAATGTATTGGGTTGATTGCAGCTATGGGACTTCTCACCATCAGTGATCAAGTGAGTCGCTCAATACTCTGCAAATTCATTACACTATATTATATCATTATGTTTTGGTATGAAGATTCCTTATGTATATGTTTCCCTTTTAGAATAAAGCTTCCTCTGAATCATACTCCTGAAGAAGCGGTCCCCTGCGAAACATGTAGAGTTCTTTACTGAGAAGAGACTAATGTCAAATCCCCTATGGGGTGCGGATATATCTATTTCCTGACAGACTCCATGGCAGCAACGTGTAGGTTAAGTCCCGCCTCTACTACCCTATAGGACACTACTCCCATAAATCTTTGCTCCCTGCCCCCGGCCGTGTTCTTTTTTTGTCCTCCTCGCAAGACCTAGTGTTGGTCTTCCTACCTGAAGATATTTATCCCCACGATCAAGGTTGGCCGAGCTGCGACTTGGAACAGGATAGTCGCATTACTCCGCTAAGCCCTAGCTATTAGCAGGGTATGGAGTGGGGCGTTGGAAGAGGCGCAGGAAGAAGCCGTTTCCCTGGCCACTGGCAGGCGAGGCCGCGCATGGGTCGGATAGCCAGCTATTAGCAGGTGACCCCTTGTTGCCCCTGGAAAGTCCGGTGTTTACCTTCGGCCTTGATGATCGTGGCGGGATTGGTGAGATGTTTCCTTGCTATCATGGCAGCAGTTTCTGTTTGAATTCCTTGTTGTTTTCTCTCCCTTGTGTGTCTTTCCCCTTCGTCTTCCTGATTTTATGGTTGCAGGCATGGCGGCTGGTTCTTCCTGCGTTCCAGCCGCCGTTTTTACTTTCACTTTGTGTTCGGCCGTACTGCGCATGCGCGGACGGCACGAAACCGAGGCTTGGTTTTCGCGCATGCGCGATAGCGGCAAATCGCCGCTAATCGCGCATGTGCACTGGCGTTCGCTCGTCACGGGCGGTGACGTCACTGGGGCGCCCTATTTAAACAGGGAAAATAGCCTGCAGACCCTGGGAATGCCTGCAGGCTGTTTTTGGGTCTTCCCCACGCTCCAGTGAATCAGCTACTGGTAAGTAGCTTTACATACAGGAGGGCTGTCGCTCCCTGGCTCATAGCCAAGTTAATTTGTTTGCTTTACGTTAACTTTGCAGTCAGATGGATATTTCTGAAGACATGAGCTCTCCACCGCCTGCCTCTGGCCAGCCTCCTCTCACAAGGTACAGGGGCAGGTTCCATTGCCGAGGGTCCTTAGGCGGGTGGGGGGGTGTATTTCCGCAGGTGATCGTTCTTTCTAACTGCTCTGTTTTTTTCTGTGGTTCTCTGTCTTTTGCTTTAGCCCTTCCAGGTCAGAACAGCGTCGCAGCTCGCACAAAGGAAGTGATTCGTCAAAATCGCATCACCGGCAATCCTCTTCCAAATCTAAGCATTACGGCTCCTCCTCAAAATCAGGACACCGTAGTGAGGAGCGCTCGCACTCCTCAGTGGCCCACTCCAGCCACTCATCAAGTGTCTGCTGGGGATGCAGATCGCAAGTACCTGTCGGTAAATCGCTGTGCGATTCCTGCTTCGCCAAAGCTTCCAAGGAAAGAGGTGATTCGGACCAACAACTTAAAGCCCTAGTTGAGAGGGTTGTGAAAGAATCACTTAAGGGTATTGAGGCAGTCCGGCCTGTTACCCCTCAGGCAGAGCCACCATGTTCCCCAGTGAGGGAAACTCAGTTGCAGGACACCTGGGAGTCCTCTGTACCTAGCCACCCTTCAGTTGTCAACTCTGACAGTGACTCGGATGAAGATAATACCTGTGTGGGTTTTGACTTCGCTCTGCTACCTCCCTTGGTCAAGGCTATTAGAGAAACTTTAAATTGGGAGGATCCGACGGCTGTCCCTCCCAAACAGAGAAAATTCTTTAAACAGCTAAAGAAGGAGCGAGTTAACTTTCCTTTCTTTTCTGAGTTGGGCGAGATCATCACAGATGAATGGAGCAAGGTGGAGAAGAAAAACTCCATGCTTACTAAAGTTTCAAAGCTTTATCCCTTTAGGGAGGAAGAAGTGAAGCATCTGGAATCAGCTCCATTGGTGGATGCAGCCGTGATGAGGCTGGTTAAACACGTGACACTCCCCTTGGAGGACACAGTGTCCTTTAAAGACGTTCTGGACAGACGGATTGATGCTGATCTGAGGAGAGTGTACCTTACAGCAGGCATGGCTTGCAAACCAGCCTTAGCCCTGGCAGCCCTGTCCAAAGCTATGGAGGTGTGGACGGATAGTGTTCAAGATACGCTAAGGAATATTTCAGATGACACAGCGAAGAACTCACCTATTCAAGAATTGAGGCTAGCATCGGCCTTTCTGGGTGAGGCCTTGATTGATATCATTCGTCTGGCAGCCCGAGTAATGCTCTCGTCAGTCACCGCCAAGCGGGCTCTTTGGCTCCGCCCCTGGCTGGCTGACCCAGCCTCTAAACAGGTATGGTGCCGAATTCCCTACGGGGGGTCTTCTCTTTTTGGCAACAAGTTGGATGAGGCCATTACACGGGCTACTGGCGGGAAGTCGGGGTTCCTACCTCAGGATAGGCGTCTGCAACCAGGGCCTGTTGGGCCAGTAAGGAATTATCGCTAACACCTCTGCTGTCTCTGCTCTGAGCCTCTTCAGGAATTGGAGAATGATCGGAGTTGGCAGAAAGGCATAGGCTCTGTTGAACCACCATTTCTCCATCAGGGCGTCCACCCCATACGCTTGAGGGTCCCTGTACCTCGAATAGTATCTTGCCATCTTTTTGTTGCAGGGGGAGGCGAACAGGTCGACTTCCGGAAGGAACCCCAACGATAGAATCCACTTGAATACTTCTTCGTGGAGAGACCACTCGTTGTTGTCTAGGAGCCTCCGAGAAAGGAAGTCTGCCTGAACATTCTGAACCCCTGGCACATATGTCGCTGTCAGATCCTTCAAGTTTTTCTGGGCCCAGGACATAATTGGCTCTACCTCTTGCAGTAAGGAGAGACTTTGAGTCCCCCCTTGCCTTCTTATGTATGCCACTGCTGTGGTATTGTCCAATCTGAGTAGGACCGAGGAGCCTTGAATGAGATGCCGAAACGCCAGAAGTGCCTGGAAGGCTGCTCTCAGCTCCAGGATGTTTGACACTATCCTTCTGGAGGGGAATTCCCAAGTGCCCTGAGCCACTTCCGCCAGACAGTGGGCACCCCAGCCCCTGTTGCTGGCGTCCGTTGTTATAGTCACCCAAGAAATGGGAAGGATGGAATGGCAGTTGGAGAGGTTCTCCCGTTGGAGCCACCATAGGAGAGAGTTCCTCATGGATGCAGTAATCCGAATCAGCTGGGTCTTGCTGCCCTTCCACTGGTGAAGGAAGCCCTTCTGAAAAGGCCTCATTCTCCATTGGGCCCACCTCACCATCGGAATCGTCGCCACCATAGTGCCAATGATTCTCAGGCATTGGAGAGCGTGAAGATGAGGAGTAGAAAGAGCTGGGTGGATCCTGTCTCTGATTGTCGAGATCTTCTCTTCTGGTAACGAAATGGTGCCTCTGACCGTGTCGAAGAGGGCACCTAAAAACACCAGAGACTGAGATGGGTCTAACTGACTCTTCTCCTGGTTCAGAATCCATCCGAATTCCTGTAGTGTGGAAATCACTTGCCCTCTGTGTGCTATGAGTTGCACCCTGTCCTGTGCCAAAAGAAGCAGGTCGTCCAGGTAGTGATGTAGACGAATCCCCCTGGTTCTCAGGAGAGCTACTATTGCCAACAGCACCTTTGAGAAAACCCGAGGAGAAGTTGATAACCCGAAGGGAAGGCATGTAAATTGTAAGTGAAGCTTGCCCACGGAGAAGCGGAGAAACTGTTGAAAGTTTTCCGCGATGGGGACGTGAAAATAGGCGTCCTTGAGGTCTATGGACACCATCCAGTCCCCTGGTTGAACCGACTGTTGAATTGTGGAGAGTGTTTCCATCTTGAACCTCTCCTTTTTGATGAAGCGATTTAGATGGGTTAGGTCTATGACCGGCCTCCAGGCCCCACTCTTCTTCTGAACCAGAAAGAGGGGAGAATACATTCCCATGCCTTGCTGGCTGACTGGGACTGGGTTGACAGCGCCTTGGGCCAACAAAGATTCTATGTAGGCTAAAAGTATTGTCCTTTTTTCTTCTGATGCCGGAAGAGTAGTGGGTACCCACCTGAGTCTGGGAGGGTCGGTAAAGGTCCAGGCATGACCAGAGGAGACTGTCTTGATTGTCCAGAAGTCGTGAATCGAAGCCGCCCAGACATGCCGAAAGTGGAAAAGACGGGCCCCCACACGGTCTGCCTGAGCGGGCCCACTTTCAAAAAGATTTGGAAGGTTGCCTCTCCCCTTTCGACTCACTACCTGCAGCCTTCTTAAAGGACGATTGCCTTGATTTCCAGGATCTGGAGAATTCCCGGCCTGGCTTGTAAGTACGAGCCTCTCTGGATCGGTCTTGATATTGCCTCTTCGGGAAGGATCTCAGTGTCCGAGATCCGATCCCTCTTCCATCCAGACCAGACCTCCTGTCTCAGGGATCGAGGCTACATCCTTGCCCGGATCACCTGCGCCTAAGGGCTTGGCTTTTGAAAGGGGAAGGTTGGAGGCGCTAGGCTGCCCGGATGAAGTAATTCCCACTCTCCTTATTTCGTGAAGGAATAGTACCAACCGAGTGTATGAGAGGATTTGGGCGAAATTTATCAGCCATATGTCTTCCAGGACCAACTCCTGTGATAATCTGGCGATTCAGGACGTTCTAAGTTTTCTGCAGACGGGTCTGGACATCTCACTGTCCATCAGTTCTCTTCGTGTCCAGGTTTCCGCAATCTCAGCCTTCTCCGGAGTCGCATGGGCCAAGCACCCTCTGGTCCAGCAATTTTTTAAAGGAGCAGTCAGGCTTAGGCCACAGAGGAAACCCAGATTCCCCAAATGGGATCTTCCGTTAGTTCTGGATTTCTTTGCACAACTTAATAGATCTCTCTCAGTCAGAGAATTAACCCTCAAGACTTCATTCCTGATAGCTATAACTTCGGCGAAGAGGGTCTCGCAAATTCAATCCCTGGGGTCCAAGGAACCGTTCATCACCTTTTTCCCGGACAGAGTGGTCCTAATACCAATGCTTGGGACAAATCCCAAAGTTACCTCGGTCTTTCACGAGAACCAGGATATCACACTCCCTACCTTCAAATCTACTGGAGGTCCAGATCCACACCCTCTTGATGTGGGAGCTACTCTCAATCAATACCTGGAAGTTACGGCATCTTTTCGTCAATCTGAATCTCTTTTTGTTCTATTCCATGGGAAAAACAGGGGCTCTAGGGCTTCTGTCAGATCCATCGCGGCTTGGGTGGTTTAAGCCATCCAATGGGCTTACAGAGAGAAAGGCTTGGCTCCTCCTGAGGCGGTTACAGCACACTCTACGAGAAGTCTTTCGACGTCCGGGGCGGCCTCACGTCATGTTGCTCCTGAAGTGATCTGCAGAGCAGCTTCTTGGTCTTCGATTCATACCTTCATGACCCATTATTGTGTTGAGCCAGCAACCTTATCTTCTGTTAATTTTGATTTAAAAGTGCTGTCGGCTGACAGTGTTAAATAAATCTTTTGTTCAGCATTTAGCCCACCCGGGTGTGTACGGCGAGTTATTTCCCACGCGTTGCTGCCATGGAGTCTGTCAGGAAAACGGAAAATTCCTATCATAATACTTACCGTAATTTTCCTTTCCTGATGGACTCCATGGCAGCAGGAGTTCCCTCCCCGAATGGCTGAAGTAGGCTAGTTACCGAACACGGCCGGGGGCAGGGAGCAAAGATTTTATGGGAGTAGTGTCCT
The DNA here is from genome assembly GCA_037952835.1 of Lithobates septentrionalis. Lineage (NCBI taxonomy): Eukaryota > Metazoa > Chordata > Amphibia > Anura > Ranidae > Lithobates > Lithobates septentrionalis. Next base: position 1,271,766 of record JBBDGP010001914.1, read on the forward strand.
ATAGGGTAGTAGAGGCGGGACTTAACCCACACGTTGCTGCCATGGAGTCCATCAGGAAAGGAAAATTACGGTAAGTATTATGATAGGAATTTTCAGTTTTCTCTCCAGTTTACCACAGAGGAATTTATTTGTCTAGGGCGGTCTCCTGTTATGGGTTACCCTATGTATTTTATATATCTCCCCTTCTGGGAGGTTTTTAATCGAATTCTTTTCAATAAATTTGTATATTTTTAACAAAATGTTTGATCATTGTAAGCCTATACCGTACCATGAAAGTCCAAGGTTGCCTCAAATTTCTCAGTTGTTTTTATCCATTAGAATACATGTGCTCCCACTGTGGAGACTCTCATAAATTTAGAAGGGTTAGGACTGCAAGTAATACAGGGTGCCATGAAGGGGCTCTGTAGTTTACACATGTATTTGCAAATGTGTGCTAACTAAACCTTTGTTTTCAACGCAGACTGTTGCACAGGATAATTTGGTTGGTAAGCAGACTGGTTGGTGAGTTGAGCTGGGAATTTTCTCTAGTTTTGTTTTTCATGAGTTGGCCTTCCATGTGCTCCTTGCTGTGAAGGCCAGTTATAGGTTGGGGAAGGGGACATTTGTTTGTACCTGTACATTTTATGCCTAAAATGTCCCAAAAAAGGTACACTAGTGAGGCGTACAGGATTCTGAGCACGACAGATAAGAGTGAAAGAGAGGGCTCACTGTCAGGCTCCAAATATGAGCCGGTAAAAATCAGCGGCAGCAAATTTTTCACCAATTTACTTAAATTTCCTTACAGGATGACCCAGCTGCGATACTGCTTAATCTCACGCCACTGTCAAAGAAGCGGTACCACAAATCTTTAATAAAGCACAAGCTTGCATCACTGGCATGTGGAAACAACGATCTGCTACAAGAGTCGCACATTGTCTCGCAAGGGTGAATAATATCGAGCAACTAAAGGAACCTTACCTCGGCCCTTTGAGACGAAACCGAGGACCATAAGTCCAGGTGGTTCTATTGGAATCTCTTCCGCTTCTCTGATGAATACCTGCAATACGTTTTATCCACGCAGTGTCTTGGTTCCTGCTCTTTGAGTCATGGTCTTGACCTACTTTTTCTCGGGCTCCCCCAGCGGCGACCTTCCCCCCCCCCCTTTTTTTTCCTCTCCTCCCTTCCTCTCTCTTCATTCTATGGTCCATCTGTCTTATGATAAAACACTTTTGGCTATGCGCATATTTGGGCACACACAGTCATATCTGACTTCTGTACATTTATACAGTATAGATGACGTCTAAGCAGACGAAACGCATCGGTTCGACCTCTGCCAACATTACTGCGCCTCTTCATGTCCTATGAGTCTTGTATGCACTTCCTAAACGTAAGTGTTCCATTGTTACTTTTTCTAAATAAATGCAATTTTTAAACGATATCACACTACATGGAACCTTTCTTTCATTTATGGTTTCAACATGTGAGCAAAGAATATCTTCTGGCTTTCCCTACTTCCATTTTGAGCCTCATGTGTCTGTACGCTGTGGATTCGATGTTAACCAACACTAGTCAAAGATCTGCCCAGGATTTCTGATGGTTTTCCATATACGTTGTTTATCGCCATAAGCCTGTTTGACTTAAAGGGGCTTATACCTCTTAAGTCCATTACTTCCGTTAAGCCTTCATGCAATTTTCTTTGCATTTGATATCACTTACCTCATTGATGTTTTTGAGATGTCCATTTCTCTGATATTCATTGATACCAGGACTTTTTGAATTGTACTATTTATCATTTTTTCACTTGGTGGATAATATTTTATATCTATACCTACACAATTTTGTCACTTGGTGTACTATTATTATATTAATTGTGTGTCTAAGTGATCACAATATATATTGTCATTATTATATATTGATATTTTTATATATAACTATATATAACATATAATAACATATAATATATATATGCACTGCATTTTATTACATCATTTATACAGTATATACTGTGCTCTGAGGTTTTCTAGGCAAGGGTTCCTACTTTTGCGGCCTATCTCAAATTTCCGGACGCCTTTCTGTTCACTTTTAACCAAATCCTTTCACCATGTTTCGCTATAATTAATGCTGCACCCCTCTGTGGATTTTTTGGAAATGTAACTTGCAAGAGTTTTTGGAACAATTGTCGAATACATATATAGAGTCATGCATTTTTTTGTCAACTTCTGCAAATCCTCTAAATAAAAAAAAAATACCCTGAAGACGTGCATTTGCATGAAACGCGTTGTGGAGGGAGCTAAAAAGTTCATAAATTTATCAATATACGCATATTAGGATTTTTTGTAGCAGAATACATGTTGGCCTAAATTGAAGAAGAAATTCAATTTTTTACATTTTTTTTATTGGATACGTTTTGAAGCATAAAGTAAAAATTTAGTTTTTTCTCAAAATTGTTGCCCGTTTTTGTTTATAGCGCAAAAAATAAAAACCGCAGAGGTGATCAAATACCACCAAAAGAAAGCTCTTCCCAAACTTTTCCCACAAAGTTGGGAGCATGAAATTGTCCAAAATGTCTTGGTATGCTGATGCCTTAAAGCGGGGTTCCACTCAAATTTTTAACTTAATCTTACCCCCTTCAGTTAATTGCATAGATGTTCAAATGCCGCACGAAAAAATTTTTTATCTCTGTAATTACCTTTATAAAGTACTTTATTGTGGCACTTCCTGTCTCTCCTCCCATGGGAGTAGGCGTGTTTATTGCCTTTCCCCGGCGCCGCACTGTCTCCTGGGAGCTTAGTGTCAGGCTTCCCAAGATTCAGTGCGGAAACAATGATGATGCGCGTGAACAAGCTGTGAATGAACAGCATTCACCACATCCAGGAAATCAATGCTTGTGGGCTTCACATGCCCACAAGCAAGATGGAAACAGCCAGCATCACATTTTTTAAGTTATTCTTCAGTACGAAAACAGACAGAGGCGGAAATATTACACCCAAACTGTGAGTATTATTTTGGGATTAGCAAAGTGTCTCAATGACCTAATAAAAAAAAAAAAGATTGGTCGCCGGACTCCCGCTTTAAGAGTTCCCTTCACTGGAACTAAGGGGCCATGCCCAAGCCCTGAAAAACAACCCCACAACCATAATCCCCCCTCCACCAAATGATTTGGTCCAGTGCACAAAGCAAGGTCCATAAAGACATGGATGAGCGAGTTTGGGGTGGAGGAACTTGACTGGCCTGCACAGAGCCCTGACCTTAACCCATTTGAACACATTTGGGGTGAATTAAAGTGGAGACTGCGAGCCAGGCCTTCTCATCCACATCAGTGCCTGACTTCACAAATGCGTTTCTGGAAGAATGGTCAAACATTTCCATAGACAACCTCCTAAACCTTGTGGACAGCCTTCCCAGAAGAGTTGAAGCCGTTATAGCTGCAAAGGGTGGGCCAACTTAATATCGAACCCTACGGACTTATGCTGGCCATACACTATACGAAAAATCGGCCGAAAAATCGTTCGAATGGACACTTCGTTCGTTTTTCGGCAAGTTAGTGGGTACAAATCGATAATCGTTTGTGACGTTTTTGTGGAAAAAAAACGAACGGCATGTTTGGTAAATTTCTGCCGAACGTACGATAAATTGCAAGGTTAATGTGTTTCCCGTCCGAACTTTCTGCACTAGGTATATGTAAAAAAACGAACACAAAATTATTTATTCATGTCCACTGAACAGATTATCGGTCATTATATGATGGCAAGATCGTTTGCGGTCACGGTCGAACGTTCGTTTTTCGAAAAGGGGTTCGGCCGATTTTCTGTATAGTGTATGGCCAGCTTAAGACTGGGATGCCATTAAAGTTCATGTGCGTGTAAAGGCAGGTGTCCCACACACCGCCGATCTCTCGGTTCTCACAGCTCCCCGAGCAGAGAGCTGCTGACTGTCAGTCACAGCTTTCTGCTTTCCCCCCTACGCGTTTACTGAAGCGCTGAGCTGTGGATGGGATGGGAGTGGCCGGCTCAGGCTCTCATCGGCTCGCTGAGAGGCTGAGCTGGGTGTCAGTCCAGGGATCTGGTGTATCCCGACTCCATGGTCATGATGATACTGAGCCTTGGCCGACTCTGACGTCAGCAGAGAGGGGACTTCAGCCCACTCTGCTGAAAACGGGTCACAGGAGTGCAGAACGAACTGCACTCCTGTGATACATAGGAGAAGTACAGCCAAATGAGCTTTGGCTGTACTTCTCCTTTAAATAGAAGCTGTCTGACAAAGTGAAGCATGCTAAAAGATCTCAAAAAGCAACACATCATGCCACGATCTAAGGAAATTCAAGAACAAATGAGAAACAAATTGACGCATATCAGTCTGGAAAGGGGTACAAAGCCACTTCTAAAGCTTTGGGATTCCAGTGAATCATGGCGAGCGTCATTTTCCACAAATGGAGAAAACTTGCAACAGTGGTGAACTTTCCTAGGAGTGGCCGGCCTACCAAAATTACTCCAAGAGCACCACGACAACTCATCCGGGAGGCAATAAAAGAACCCAGAACATCTAAAGAGCTGCTGGCCTCACTTGCTTCAGTTAAGCTCAGTGTTCATGATTCAACAATAAAAAGAGACTGGGCTAAAATGGCGTCCACGGGAGACTACCAAGGCCAAAGCCACTGCTGACCAAAAAGAACACTCGTTTCATATTTGCCAAAAATATATCTTGATTATCCCCAATACTGTTGGGCAAATATTCTGTGGACTGATGAAACAAAAGTTGAACCTTTTGGAAGGTGTGCGTCCCATTACATCTGGCCTAAATCTAACACAGCATTTCATAAAGAGAACATCATACCAACAGTCACACATGGTGGTGGTAGCATGATGGTCTGGGGCTGCTTTGAATCTTCAGGACCTGGACGACTTTCCATAATTGATGGAACCATGAATTCTGAGCTCTACCAGAAAATCCTGAAGGAGAATGTCTGGCCATCAGTTCCTGACCTCAAGCTGAAGCGCAATTGGGTTATGTAGCAGGACAATGATCTGAAACACAGCAGCAAGTCCACCTCTGAATGGCTTAAAAAAAACCAAAAGGAAGGTTTTGGAGTAGCCTAGTCAAAGTCCAGACTTAAATCTGATTGAGATGCTGTGGCATGACCTTAAAACAGGCCATTCATGTTGTAAAACCCTCCAATGTGGCTGAATTAAAAGAATTTTGCAAAGAAGAGTGGGCCAAAATTCCTCCACAGTGATGTGAAAGACTCATTTTCAGTTATCGCAAATGCTTTATGGCAGGTTGGCACAACCAGACAGTAGGTTTAGGGGGAAATTACTTTTTCACATAGAGCCAGGCAGGTGTGGACAGCTTTTTTCCCTTAATACATGAAATTATCATTTAAAAACTGCATTTCGTATTCACTCTGGTTATCCCATTAAAATTTGTTTCATGATCTAAATTTGTGTGACAAATATGCAAAAAAAAAAATCAGGAAGGGGCAAATACTTTTTCACAGCACTGCAGCTCAATTTGCCTTTGTTGGTCAATACTTTTCATACAAGTTAATACCATTGTTGGTTACATCATGATACGCACGTTCGTGAAAAATCGGACAAACGTTCTGATTTTCTCATAGTGTGTAGTAGGCTTTACTGATCATGGGCCATACCCCTGTGGCTGGAATGCACCAAAAAAGCATAGATACACAGGCATTGCACAGGGAGAGAGACAGCTGAATGGCAAACAAGACTCAGATAACATATAGAGAAGCAAGCAGTAAGCAGGATCATACTTCATGTAAGACACGTACTCCAAAGAAAGACCACCTGGTAGTAAAAATTGCCACTTAGCTGTTTAAAATATCTCAATATCAGCTGTATTCGAGGAGACACTGTTAAGGCCCATCACCAAATCTTTGCACCTCAGATTTACTGAACTAGGCAAGTCTTCATCCTGGAGAAAGGAGGACTAAAAAAGAAACAGCTCTCATAGGATGGTACTCAAATGTATCTTTATTCATACTGTCCTGAGGAAGTTGAACGGTAGTCATGATGTATGATGCCACGGAGTTATAAGGAAAAACATTTTCTACACTCAAAGCAACATTAAAGAGGTAGAGAATTACCTGAACAACATGGGAGAAGTCAAAAATCACCAGGCACAGTTTCGCCTGGTTTCACACCCGATTTAAACCTCTAATTGTGGTACTACCGTTTCACAATCGCGTGCATTGCGCGGCAATCATGGGTTTAAATCAGGTCACTCAGATCGCTTTTTAAGAGCAGCAGCAGTGCCTGCTGCACTTGTGAATGAGCACTTAGTTGCATTTGGCAGCGGCACCCTTAGGGTCCCACTCTGCAAGCGTCCCGCAACTGCATGCTTTTGCGGAGTCCAATGTGGTTAAAGCAATACAACGCTGCCTGCTTTAACCCCTTGTTTGCTGTACTATACAAGGTTGCAGGGCATTTACAGAGTGGCCTCATTCACTTGAATGGGTCATGCTTGGCAGGTGCTACATCCACCAACCATGACAGGGTGTATAACTCCTGCTGCGGCTGTGACGTGTACACCCTTGGCTACTGCAGCTAAAGGGGGTTCAGTTGGGGCAAGGGTGGTAAAAAAACATCTTAACTATGGGGTTTTACAACCCCTCAACGACAAATATAAATGAACCCTTACTGTTCTGAGTCCCCTATAAAGCTGCTTTCACACTGACGTGCTGCGGTTTACCTGCACCTTGGGTGCAGCGCAGTGCATCTGCAACCTTCTTGGGTTAGCAGTGCTTTGCCATAGACTTCTATTATATCCTGCAAGTGTGGTGAACTTTCTGAAAATGCACCAAAACTTCTGCATTCAGAAAGCGCACCAAACCCACAGGAAGTCTATGGCTAAGTGCAGCTAACCCGCAGAAAAGCTACAGGTACATTGCACTGCACCCGCGGTATGGGTAAACCACAGTGCATCAGTGTGAAAGCAGCCTTATATTATTATGCCCAGTGTATTGCTTCACACTGACCTGAAGATCTCTTCTTTCCTGCTGTTGGCACCACTCTGGAGACTGCTAGCTGGGATAAGAGGTGGAGTGCAATTGGAATCACTCCGCATGGGGTAGGAGCCGGCACTACAGAGGAGGCATCGGATTTTGTAGCTCTTGCTCCCTACTACAAGCTCCAACTTTACAAGTAGTCCCGCTGCATTGCACTGTTTGATGCTCTGGGATGGGGGGGTCAGCAAGTCCAGTTCGCGATCTACCAATCACCTGTCCGCGATCTACTGGTAGATCGCGATCTACTCGTTGCTGAACCCCACGCTAGACAGACCACTTGCCGATTGGCCCATAATAAAGATACGTCATTACTTTGACATATTTTTGCTACTTTTTTTATTGACGTATTTTTACTATTTTTCCCATAACCCTGGTAGTTATTTTTTTTTTTTACTATGGCCGATTCTCTTTTTGATAAAAGTGAACGCGTTGGCAGATTCGTCGAGGGATCACTTTTAGAAGCGGCGAGAGGGGGTAGGCCCGGACTTACCTGACCCATCGGTGAAGCACAGAAACAATCCAATGCGATTGGTAGCTGGGTATGGAGATGCCACTCGTCTCTATGCCCTTGGAGTACCGGAAAGACGTCTGACGCCACTTCCTGTTCCCGGGCCATAGTAAATAATTTTAATTTTTTTTAAAGCAAAAATTTTAAAAAAATGTTTTGCTTTTAAAAGGTAAATGAGAGATTTGGGGTTTTTTTGACCCCAGATTTCTCAATAAAGAGGACCTGTTATCCTTATTTATATTACAAGCGATTTTAAATTCCTTGTAATAGGAATAAAAGTGATCAAAAATTTAATAAATAAAAGGGACAGTGTAAAAAAAAGAAAAAAAAAAAAGGAAATTAATAAGAATTTTTTTTTTTAAGGTGCCTCATCCTTGCGCGCAGAGTCGTGCCGCATATGTAAATGGTGTTCAAACCACACATGTGAGGGATCACCGTGAATGTTAGAACAAGAACAATAATTCTAGCACTAGACCTCCTCTGTTACTCTAATCTAAGTAACCTAAAAAAAAATAGTGTCCCCTAAGGAGATTTTTAAGTACCGTAGTTTGTCGCCATTCCACGAGCGTGCGCAATTTTAAAGCATGACATGTTAGGTATCCATTTACTTGACTTAACATCATCTTTCACATTATACAAAAAAATTGGGGTAAATATTGTGTTTTGTTTTTTTAATTTATTAAAGTGTTTTTTTTAAAAACTTAAAATAGTTTAATAAAAATAATTAAACAAAAAAAATTGTTTTTGAAGGACCGCTGCGTAAATACTGTGTGATATAACATATTAAAATGATCGTCATTTTATTCTCTAGGGTCTCTGCTAAAAAAAAATGTTTAGGGGTTCTAAGTAATATTCTAGCAAAAAAAACTGATTTAAACTTTGAAACAAAAAGTTCCAGAAAAGGCCTGGTTTTCAAGTGGATACGATCTATGATGTATAGCAAAGTCTGATGTCTATGTAAAACATTTTCACACTCGGGACAGGAATGCAGCTTCTCCTCTGATGTCTCTGAAGCCTGGACTTCTCTGATAAACATCGACTGTACTTAGGAGAGGGATGCAGCTTCTACCTTCTTTGAGGTCTTTGATGTCTTTCAAAGTCTGATATCTGTGAAAAAAATGTCCGCACTCAGGACAGGAATACGGCTTCTCCGCTGTGTGAATTCTCTGATGTCTGTGAAGATGGGACATCTGTGAAAAAAACATTTTCCTTACTCACGGAAGGAATGCGGCTTCTCACTTGTATGAGTTCTTTGATGTCTGACAAGGTCTGATTTCTGTGCAAAACATTTCCCGCACTCCGGACAGGAACACAGCTTCTCCTCTGTGTGAGACCGCTGATGTACGTAAAGATGGGATGACTGTGAAAAGGTTTTCCCACACATAGCACAGGAATACGGCCTCTCCCCTGTGTGAATCCTCTGATGTTTGTAAAGGCTGGACTTCTCCGGAAATCTTTTTCCGCACTCAGTGCAGGAATACGGCTTCTCCCCCGTGTGAGATCTTTGATGCCTAACATAGTCTGATTTATGTCGATAACATTTCCTGCAGCTTGGGCAGGAAAACGGCCTCTCCCCTGTGTGAGACCTTTGATGTTTAACAAGGTCTGATTTCTGTGAAAAACATTTCCCGCACTCAGAGCAGGAATACGGCTTCTCCCCTGTGTGAATCCTCTGATGTCTGTAAAGTCTGGACTTCTCCGGAAAACATTTTCCGCACTCAAGACAGGAATAAAGCTTCTCCCCTGTATGAGATCTCTGGTGTGTGACAAGTTTTGATTTCTGAGAAAAACATTTCCCACACTCAGAACAGGAATGTGGCTTTTCTCCTTTGTGAGTCCTTTGATGTGCATAAAGATTGGACGTCTCTGAAAAACATTTCCCGCATTCAGGGCAGGAATACGGCTTCTCCCCAGTGTGAGATCTTTGATGTATAACAAAGTCTGATTTCCGTATATAACATTTCCCACACATGGGGCAGGAATACGGCTTCTCCCCTGTGTGAGATTTCACATGTCTAACAAGGTCAGATTTCTGTGAAAAACTTTTCTCGCATTCAGGGCAGGAATACGGTTTCTCCCCTGTGTGAGACTTTTGATGCCGAACGAGTTCTGATTTATATAAAAAATATTTCCCACACTCAGAGCAGGAAAACTGCTTCTCTCCGGTGTGAGATCTTTGATGTCTAACAAGGTCTGATTTCTTTGAAAAACATTTCTCACACCCAGGGCAGGAATACGGCTTCTCCCCTGTGTGAGAACTTTGATGTAGAACAAGTCCTAATTTTCGTGTAAAACATTTCCCAAACTCAGGACAGGAATTTAGATTGTTCCTTTGATGTAAGAAAAGATGAGACAAAGAGCTAAAACTCTCCCCACATTCAGGACCTGAAAATGTCTCCTGCCCCTGAATTCCGGAACCATCTCTCACAGTACAAGGTTGCTCAGCATTAGAGGAATTTGATAGTCTATCCACACTGTGAAATCCACCATCCATAGCTGAGCTCATTGTCTTTTCTCCTGCACAATCTCTTGTGATGTCCTCATCTTCCATTTTCCAACATAGAGATAAAGTGAGACGATCCGTTGAGGCTTTTTTGATGACGTGTTCTGGAAAAATATAAAAACATGATCAATAAATACAAGATGGTTAGTTCACTTAAATCAAGATTCCATCTGGATCAGGTGGATTTTAGTGAGCAGATGTTCTCTGTGGATGTCCCAACCAGCTATGACTTAACGGGCCTTTGGTCCTCCTCCTAGATCACTTCTACATTTACACAGCCTTGTCAGAAGAGCAGGAACTGGGAACTGGGGACTGGGAGGTGCATGTTCTTCACACAACTACAAGCCTAGGCACTGGGTCATGTGTAGACATGTGCACTGACAAAAAATGTGTTCGTTTTCTTTTCATTCGTCTTTTTGCTTTTTTCAGAAATTCAAAAATTCGGAAATCCGATAATACGGATTTTCACATTTCAGAATTTCTGAAATTTCGAATTTTCCAATTTCCGAAAATTCGGAAATTTGAAAGTTCAGAAATGTGAAAATTTGGAAGTTAACGAATTTGTCAAAATTCGTTAAGTAAACAAATTTGGAACTAAACGAATTGCACATGTCTAGTCATGTGATCTCTGATAATGAAGAGGTTCAAAATTCAGACTTGCAGACCCTTTAGCATAGAACAAGTGCCCATAATCCTAGGCTTCTAGTGACAAGAAGCACTGAAGGAAGTTTGGAGGAGTGTTTTCTGTTGCAAAAATAAGCCTTTCAGTTTTCTATGTTCCTCCTTACTTTTTTTTTGTTCCACCCTAAAAAAAAAAAAATGCATGACTGTGCCTAAAAAAAAAATAAAAAAAAAACATTTGGAAATTTTTTTTTTTAACTTACCTCTAAATTCCTGTTGCTAGGGGGTCCCTCGTAGTCTGCCTCTTTCAGTGCCTGGGCTGGTGACATCACTTCCCCCTCGGCACAGGAAGGACTTGGCTCTGTTCCCTCCCACTTGTCAATCATCTGGGACCCATTACAGGTCCCAGGTGACTGAGCGGCCAATCACGGCGTGCGGCGCCGCTCACGCATGTGCAGTGGGTGCCAGGCTGTAAAGCCACAGCCCGGCGCCCACAGTTGCAATGCCGGCGCCGCCAAACGGAGGGGGAGACGAGCAGGGCTTCGATCCCCCGCATCGCTGGACCCTGGGACAGGTAAATGTCCAATTAAAAGTCAGTAGCTGAACAGCTGCAGTATTTGTAGCTGCTGACTTTTATTTTTATTTTTTAATAGGCCCTCCTCTTTAAATACCTTTTATTTTCCAAAAAAAGTGCATTTTACAGCCTAAATAGACAGTAGAGATATATAATAAAATTCAGATAACAGAAACAGAAAGGGTCACATGATGTGAGCAACATATCTACTACCCCGGCAATACTATGTATGGATGGCACGAGAGAATAGCATGGTGTAGAAATATTGTCAGTGCACTGAGCCGGGGAGGCATCTAAACAATTGCCTGAGAGACCCAGAACATATAATCATATATGCGAAACTATGCAATAAAATAAACTCTTACAGTTTCTCGGGAGGCAAAGCTCCCGATGGCCACCTGAGCCCAGAGATGGGACACTATGGTAGGGATAATGCAAAATAGGATATTCACATTATCTGAACAAAACAGCCCATAACTAGAGTAAAAGATATGGAGAGGGGGGTCAGGTATCTCTTAGTGTGAGATAAGAGCGAAATCGAGGAAGGAGAGAAAGGTAGAAGAAAGGTAGTGGCCCCGACTAGGAAGCAAAGCGAGTCCAGAGGGTTAGCCAGGCTGCGCAACCTCTCGGAGGTATGCGTCCATATACACAAAGTGGTGCCATGGTCTCCAGGTCTCACGTAAGGTCTTCTCCCAGTTATGCAGGGTGGCAGTGAAATCCTCCATATCTCTCAGTTCATTCACTTTAGAAAACCATGGGATTTCGCCGACGGGTTCTCCAATCTCCAAAAGAGGGGGATGCATGCTTTGGCAGCATTCAATAGCTGGATGGTGAGGGAGGCTTTGTATCTCTTGATTGGTCGCTCCGAAAAGGTGAAGCAAGCAAGCCGCGGGGTTCCCATCCAGAGTAACATTGGTCAAGTGTTTGATCGTGCAGGTCACCTCTCGCCAAAAGGGTCCGAGTTTGGGACAGTCCTAAAAGATGTGTTTCTTCTGCAGTGCCACATTGCCAACACAGACTAGGGACTTGTGGAAAAAAAATGGTGCAGATTAGTGGGTACCCTATACCATCGGGTCAAGATCTTGTAACAGGTCTCTTGGACTCTGGTAACTATGGAGGACTTCTGAGCAAAATGAAGAATCTTCTTCTGTCAGTCAGTGAATCGGACGCCAAGGACTGCTTCCCACTTAGAGAGGAACGGGGGAACATACCATTCCGCCCGTTGAGTCAGAGAGGCGTAGATTAGCAGGGACAATGACGGATCAGCTCCCCCCGATGACAGATGTGTTCCAGTTCCGTAAGCTGACGGGAGATGCCCGGGATCCCCGAGCACCTGCGAAGGAAGTTACGCAGCTGAAGGCCACTCCAGAAGTCCAAAGGGGGGTCTGTAGCAGACACCCCAGCCTCTGAGGAGAGTTGGCCATTGGATCCCACAAAGTCACACAAGTGGAGCCGGCCGCCCGCAGCCAATCTCTTGAAGTGGGGATTCTGCAGGCCGGGTGCAAATTGCGGATTACTCCGAACCGGCACAATAGAGAAGGGTAGTGGAAATACTGAAGAGTGTCAAAAAGCCCAGGCCACCAGTAGTGTGCTGCCCAATGTAGGGAGATCAGTGAGCTTTTTTGGCAGAGGTGAAGTGATCCAGGGCCATCTCTTGGCCGTGTCATTGGAGTCTTCTATTTCCATGGCCACCCAATGTTTTGCCTCTGCATTGCAATGCCAGTCCACCAACCTGGTGAGATGAGCTGCCCTGTAATAGGCTCTCACGCCCGGGAGACCCACCCCTCCCCTATGTTTCGTGAAAAAGATAAGTTGAAGGTCTAATGCGCGGCTTGCGATGGGACCAGACAAAATCACGGAACATAGAGTCGACTCGCTTGAAAAATACTAGGGGGAGGAGGATAGGAAGTGCCTGCAGCAAGTACAATACCCTAGGCAACATAAGTCATCTTAGAGGGCATTGCAGCGACCAAACCACGTTAACGTAAGGGAATGCCAATGGATTAGGTCCACTCTCTGAGACGAAGCAGTAATGGGGTGAAATTCGCCAAATACAGGTCAGAAAGGCCTGAAGTATTGTCGACTCCCAAGTAAGAAATAGGGTTGGTCACCCAGCGAAGAGGGAACATTGAACGCAGGTGTTTGACAGTGTCCTTACCAACTGTAATGTTAAGGATGGAGGATTTGGATAGGTTAATTTGAAATAGAGAAAGAGCCCCATATTCCTGTAGAGTCTGGAGAAAGTTCAGGAGAGAGGTATGCGGTTCTGTTAGGAAAAAGGTTAGGTCATCCGCAAAAGCGACCATCTTGTGGGACCCTGAGGATTTTTGATAGCCAGTGATGCCCGAGTCTGCCCATATTCTGCATAGAAAGGGCTCCAACGAGAGTATGAATATCAGAGGAGACAAAGGGCAGCCCTGCCGTGTGCCATTACGAATGTTGAAGAAGCTAGACCTCGTCTCATTGACTTTGACTGTGGCAGTGGGATGGAGTAGAGGGATAGAATCAAACTCAGCATGGAGGATTGGAGGCCAATGTGCTCTAAGGTGGCCCGTATGAAGGACCAGTCAGTGCTGTCAAAGGCCTTCTCTGCGTCAGTAGACAGCAAGAGAAGGGCCCGCTTCGACGACCTGGCTGCGTCTATCAGGTTTACCACCCGGATGGTGTTGTCGCATTGCTCCCGGTGGGGCACAAAGCCTGCTTGATTTCTATGGATGAGACTCGGTATATGTGAGAGCAACCTATTGGCCAAAATTTTTGCAAACAATTTCAGGTCTGTGCTATTGGACGATAGTTCCTGCATCATAGTGGGTCTTTCCCCTCCTTCAGGATAAGGGAGATAGGAGAAAGGATTAGTCTTGGTCTTGAGGATGTAGTAACCACCAGGGGTCTACTAGATGTAGAGTATGCAGATCCGCCTTCATGCACTAAAGGTGCAAATAGGAGAGATGGGAGGCGCCGCGTGAGGCGTCTAGGGATGGATCCATAGCGAAGTTGAGGTCTGCCCCAAAGACTAGGAGTCCCCCTGAGAACTTCAGTAACTCAGGAAGGAGTTTCCGCAAGAATTGTGGATGGTCCACAATAGGGAAATATATGTTGGCAAAGGTAACCCGCATGTCAAACACCTTCCCCTTCAGGAGAAGAAAACGGCCCTGTGCGTCTGCTCGCTGCACCTCAAATGACCAATTTAGCTAGAGGGATGCTGACCCCCTTAAATTTGGAGATGGGCGAAACATTGTGGTATGCCGTCGGGAAGGCCCCATTATTCAGTTTAGGAATACAATCACTTCGAGTGCGTTTCCTGCAAAAAAGCAACTTGAGTTCTACATTTGCGCAAATCAGCCAAGAGCTGAGAGTGCTTTTCTGGGATGTGAAAGACTATGCTCGTTAAGGGAAGTGATCTTAAGGAGACCCATAGTGCCATCTGTTGTGTAGGTGGTTACAATAGGGTGTGAGGAAGAGCCCCAACCCAGGTAACCTCCCTAGTCGAGAGGCAGTAAGCGAGGTGACAGAGAAAGACACAGAAAGGAAGGGGTAGGGGGCAAGGAAGAAAAAGAGGGGGGGGGGGGGGAAGGGGGATAATCGGTCTTCAAAGGTGATTATGCTGATGACCCATGTTAAGCACTAGTAGTGCCCTCACAGGAGTCCACCCTAATTGGGGGTGGTCGGAGCGTTAGGGGCTGCTCAAAAGCAAGCAGTTATAGGTCAACAAAGAAAAGAAAACAATACATTTGGAGATGCACGGGGTGAGAGCAACGAGAAACATATTATAAGTAACGTAGGAGCCAACCAAATAAATGGATAAAAACAGCAAAGACATGAGCCAGAAAACAGAGGACCAACATCTGGGACTGTACAGTGATGGTGCACTGGGGGAGGCCTACAGATTGGAGTCATATCAAACATCCAACAGGTAGGAAAGGGTGGAACATGTGTAGGGCCTCTTCACTATGCCCCAGAGCACCAGGATGGAGGGTCAATATGCATACATGTATATAAACCGCATTAAAAGATAAAGATACACTTATAGCAGGCTTGGCTATAAAGCTGAACATGTCTGGGAGTTGGTCTGGTGAGCGGAGATGGAACTCTGTTCCCTTCTTCCTCACAATTAGGTGGAAAGGATGGCCCCAGCGGTAGGTAGCTTCTGCTTCCTGTATCACCTTGAGGAGAGGTCGCAGAAGCCCTCGCATGGCCCATGTTTGCCCGGAGATATCAGGGTAGATCCGTATGAGGGCTCCATCAAAGTCAGTCACCTTGCAAAGAACATCTCGCGCCAGATCCGAGGTAGCAGGGCCCTGCGGAGATGAGGAAGGTGCCCTGGGGCCCGGTACATGGTGAACCCTGTCCAGGTCTGGATCAGGGGTAGGGGGCTTGCCCAGAACCTGGTTCAAGATAGCTACCCTGGTGGCACGGAGATCTGGACCCATGGTAGCCTCAGGGATGCCGCGGAGGCGCAGATTATTTTACCTGCTCCTATTTTCCCCCATCATCTAGCCGCAGCTGGACCTCGACAAGATGGCGGCGGAAGGCCTGGTGCTCCGTCTTCAGGGTGGTGATGCGGGCATCTGTGGTGGTGGTGTACGATTCTAGGACAGTCACCCTCTCCTCAACCGTATCCACCTGCTGGTGGAGATCATGGAGTTCCCGCGTCAGAGCATTCACAAAGGAGGCTGCCATATCCCGAAGGGAGACCTCCGGATAGCTGCCGACCCCCCCTGTGTGCTTGTAGTCTCGCTGTAAGTCCAAGGGGGGGATAGTGATGGCAAGTCCCCTGCCACTGCAGCCCCTGCCTGTGTACTATTTTTACTTGTGCTCGCCGGGTTGACTCGTGGCCTCGCCATCTTGGTCAGGGCAGCAGGAGAAGAAACAGCGTGCTGCCTCAAGAAGTAGTGGGTGATTTTGGGTCCCCTCTGCTCCCCCGTAGTCAGCGGGTTTTTGCGGTCCCCAGGCATGAAAGAGCGGCTCGCCTGCACAATCCAACGGGCGATTCTCGGCTCTCTCCCGTGCAGAGCTCCAGAAAGCACGTCCTCACGCTTCCATTACTAAGCCACGCCCTGTTCCTCCTTACTTTTCACCCCAAGAAGACAGTTGAAAGAGTTTTAGGTTAATATTTAGCTATAAGTTAGCTGGAAGAAAGGTTAGTAAGAGGATTTAGTGTAAAATAGTGCTACTGTACACTTCAAAAGACTGGAAAAACATCTTCTGTACTGCAATTAGCTGAAGTAAAATTGAGTTGGATTTAACTTCTGAGCCTTTCTGAACAGTTAAGCTGCATGTGGATGATGCCAAGTCAGTGAATTGGAAGGAAAATTATAAATGGTTTTCAAATTTTTTTTACAAATAAATATTTGAAAAGAGTGGAGGGTATTTGTATGGCGCCCCCCTGAGTCAAAACTTAGTAGAACCACCTTTCACTGCAATTACAGCTGCAAGTCTTTTTGGGGATGTCTCTACCAGCTTTGCACATCTAGAGAGTGACATTTATGTCCATTCTTCTTTGCAAAATATCTCGAGCTCTGTCAGATTGGATGGAGAGCGTCTGTGAACAGCAATTTTCAAGTCTTCCCACAGATTCTCAATTCGATTTAGGTCTGGACTTTGACTGGGCCATTCTAACACATGAATATGCTTTGATCTAAACCATTCCATTGTAGCTCTGGCTGTATGTTTAGGGTCGTTGTCCTGCTGGAAAGTGAAACTCCGCCCCAGTCTCAAGTCTCTGCAGACTCTTAATAGGTTTTCTTCCAGGTTTGCCCTGTATTTAGCTCCATTCATCTTCCCATGAACTGTGACCAGCTTCCCTGTCCCTGCTAAAGAAAAGCATCCCCACAACATGATTCTGCCACCACCATGTTTCATGGTGGGGATGGTGTGTTCAGGGTGATGTGCAGTGTTAGTTTTCCCCCACACATAACGTTTTGCTTTTAGGCCAAAAAGGTCAATTTTGGTCTCATCTGACTAGAACACCTTCTTCTGGGTTTGCTGTGTCCTGCCCATAGCTACTCACAAACTGCAATTGGGACTTCTTATGACTTTCTTTCAACAATTGCTTTCTTCTTGCCACTCTTCCATAAAGGGCAGATTTGTGGAGTGCACGACTAATAGTTGTCCTGTGGACAGATTCTCCCACCTGAGCTGTGGATCTCTGCAGCTCCTCCAGAGTTACCATGGGCCTCTTGACTGCCTCTCTGATTAATGTTCTCCTTGCCCCATCCTGTCAGTTTAGGTGGACGACCAGGGCTTGGTAGGTCTGCAGTTGTGCCATACTCTTTCCATTTTGATGGATTATGATGGATTGAAAATTGCTCTGTGAGATGTTCAAAGCTTGGGATATTTTTTTATAACCTAACCATGTTTTAAACTTCTTCACAACTTTACCCCTGACCCATCTGGTGTGTTCCTTGGCCTTCATGATGCAGTTTGTTCACTAAGTTTCTCTAACAAACCTCTGAGGGCTTCACAGAACAGCTGTATTTATACTGAGATTCAATTACACACAGGTGAAATCTATTTACCTATTGGGTGACTTCTGAAGGCAATTGGTTCCACTAGATTTTAGTTAGGGGTATCAGAGTAAAATGTGGCTGAATACAAATGCACACCACACTTTTCACATATTTATTTGTAAAAAAAATTGAAAACCATTTATCATTTTCCTTCCACTTCACAATTATGTGCCACTTTGTGTTGGTTAATCACATAAAATCCCAATAAAATACATTTACGTTTTTGATTGTAACATGGCAAAATGTGGAAAATTTCAAGGGGTGTGAATACTTTTTTTAAAGGCACTGAAAATCATGTCTGAATAAGTAAATTATGTCTGCAGCACAGAGAAGGGGGGTTTATCTGAGAGAAAAGAAGATCTAATGTGCAGGATGGGTCTCAGTACAGGGAGGTGGCTGCTATCACCCTATGATGTCACTCATCTCCTGCCCTACTCTGGACCAATGAGTGTGCAGTGTGAAAGGAGAGATAACAGAAGAATATATCATGTTTCACCTGTGCTGATCTCTGTAGGAGTGTCCTCCTCTTTGAATGTCCTCGTCATCCCAGCCTCCTCCTTATAATGCTGATCATCTCTCACATACGTCTCTTCTACTTCAACTTTCATGTTTATCAGATCTTCACCCTAAACCAATGAAGAATTTTAGCATGATCATTTTTCTCACTGCCCACACACACACTAGACACCAGTTTTTATTGATCTTTGGGCATTAAAAGAAAACATGTAACTTACTTTATTTTATATAGGAGATTTTGACATGTCCACTAAAGTGCAATGCATACATTCTAGCTTTTAACTCAAGAAAAAAAATTCACAAAACAGAAGAAATGTAGAAAGGAAAAAAAATATATGTGAAACTTACAATTTTGAAATTCTATTGCGCATGCGTTAATATATTCTAACACTGTCCAATGTAATGCAAAATGCAAAACAGACGCATCTGCACTCCTCCCTTCAGACTAGCAAGCGGCCCTCTCGCTCTATCCTCCGCAACAACTTGGGTTGGAGCATCAGAGGAAGAAAGGCATAGGTCAGAGAGTACATGTCTCAGGGAGCCAGCAGCGCATCTGACGCATTGGCCCAGGGACCATTTGCTCAGGCCACAAACCTGGGAACTTTCTGATTGAGTCTGAACGCGAGATCTATGACTGTTGTTCCCCAGAGTTGACAAATCTAGCGAAAAACATCCAGACGGAGAGACCACTTCACTTGATCCAGACATTGACAACTGAGATAAGTCCACCTGCCAATTGTCCACTCCCAAAATGTGAACGGCTGACAAGGCTTAAAAGTGAAGTTCCACCCAATCAAGGATCTGAGCCATCTCCAGTGCAGCTGCCAAGCTTTTTGGACTGGCCCCATGCTTGATGTTGGACACAGCAGTGGTGTTGTCT
Source organism: Lithobates septentrionalis (assembly GCA_037952835.1). Lineage (NCBI taxonomy): Eukaryota > Metazoa > Chordata > Amphibia > Anura > Ranidae > Lithobates > Lithobates septentrionalis. The sequence goes on from JBBDGP010001914.1 coordinate 1,290,880, forward strand.
AACTAGAACCCTCGTCTGGTAATCCATGAAAAGAGCCATCTTATGGGAGAGGAAGAGATGGATAATTCTGAGTCCCAAGAGGTTAATGGAAAGCCTGGTTTCCTCCTGGGCCCATTGAACTTGAACCGACTATTAACCCAGCACTCCTCCCCAATTGAATAGGCTGGCGTCCGTCATGATGTTAGCTGGATGTGCCCAATCCTTGTACATTAAATCATTAAAGAAGGAACCATAAGGAAATCCTTTTGAGGTTCTTTTATGCTTTTGAGTTTTGAACGGGACTGTGGAGTCCTCTGACATTGAAGGTAATGCCTCAATTTTACAAAGTCTCCTACACAGCCTTAATAACAGCCTAACCAAGCTCTTTCTCAAATGCCAAATTGGCTGCTGAAAACTTATCCTTGCTGTCAGTAGTGGATGGGGCTCCCACCTTCATGGGGTCCATGGACCAGCAGGAGAAGCGTGTTGATCGTGCGGGATTTCAGATGCAGATGCCCGTGATGGCGGGCAGTTTTTAGGAGGCTTCTACAATAAGGCCCTCTCCATGCGGGATATAAAATCCTACATGGCTTCTGACAAATTGTCAAAAAGTTAAGGGGGTCCTTGAGGACCTTGCCACCACCTGGCCCGCATCCTGAGCCAAAACAGTGAGATTGCTGGGAATGAGGATTTTGGCAGGAGATGCAGAGAGAATCCAAGTGGGAAGTGGCCCAAGAAACCACACAACTGGCATAGGAGAGGTGAAGGTTTTCATCCCTGAGTATCCGACATCCCTTGACCCATCCACTATGACTTGGTCATGACTATAAAGGGGTGAATGTTTGCAGACAGGGTGTAACCCCCAACAGGAACTTCTAACCCCATGTGCACAGGTATGGGGTAACAGCAGCGCTACCTGTAACAGAGAGGATCTGGATGTGTTGGCACTCAGAAAGAAGGACCCTCCAGTATCCAAGAGACACCAGTTCCAGCAGGAAAACTTCAGTAGGACATGTCCCCATAGAAGCCCACAGTGAAATGGGCGAATGCGGGACCACTGCAACTTCCTACCCGTGGTTGCTATTAAAAGTGTAAAATTACCCGCAGAAGGGATCTTGACCTGACCTGGTGCTGTTTCCTCAGCGTTGTCTCCCGAGCAGCACTCTAACATCTTCATGCCCATGTTATCTGGCTGCTGCCACTGCAAGACCCAGGCAGTCCAAGCCCAGTAGCACATCTCTGCCCCACATAGGTGAGCTCCACAAACAATAATGCCATCAATCTGTATCTGGTGCCGTAATGGAACAACTAGAAATGATCATGGAGGAACGGAGCCATCCAGGCCACCCACCTGGGCAGGCAACTGCATACTCTTACAGGTTGATAAAAAACAAAAATACAAAAAAGAAAATCTAGGTCCTACCTCCAAAGCGTTAGGCAAAGAGAAATATCATCTCCTGAGTCCACACATCATCTCCACATGTCAGATCACTTTATGTTTCAGATCCTCAAGTCCACCTACCTGATCATGGCAAGGGATAGTGTAATCCTCCTGTGTGGAATCCCAGGAATACAGAGGACGTGAACATCTCTCTGGTGGGTTCCCATTACTGGATCCATCTGTAGGAAACACACACACTGACTGAATACATTGTTTCTATGTGTTTATCAGATGATGGGGGATCTAGGTGGAGCCTCCGTACTGCTCTCTACAATAAAGTCTCCTCTTACCCGGTGATGTGAGGGGCGGCCGATTCTCCATCATGACGTCCTTGTAGAGATCCTTGTGTCCTTCTAAAAGTTCCTCCATCACACCATATGCCTCATCCTCATCTTTATACTCTTCTTTAACAATAATATTATAATCCTCGAGGTTTCCACTCTAAATATATAAGATGTTCCATGTAACAAGCATGCTGTGTATAAATCATAACTACCAATAATTGTTGATCATTTACCTGATGATGATGAGGGATGGTGTGATCTTCCTGAATGGAATCCCAGGAATACAGAGGACGGGGACATCTCTCTGGTGGGTTTCTGTAGCTGGATAATGCCACCATGGTGTCCCGGTACAGATCTTTGTATACTTTTAGAGACTCCAACTCCTCCATCACCCCATCCTCATCATTCTCCTCCTTAACATCAACTTTAGAATCTCTCAGGTTTCCACTCTGAATATATAATAAAAATGACATTAATTGTAATGTAGATAATGTACAGATCCTAAAGATACTATCAGTGATTGTTCCTCATCTACCTGATGGTGAGGGATGGTGTGATCTTCCTGTGTGGAATCCCGGGAATACAGAGGACGGGGACATCTCTCTGGTGGGTTCCCATTACTGGATCCATCTGTAGGAAACACACACACTGACTGAATACATTGTTTCTATGTGTTTATCAGATGATGGGGGATCTAGGTGGACCCTCCGTACTGCTCTCTCCTTTACAATAAAGTCTCCTCTTACCCGGTGATGTGAGGGGCGGCTGATTGTCCATCATGAGGTCCTTGTAGAGATCCTTGTGTCCTTCTAAATACTCCCACTCCTCCATGGAGAAATAGACAGTGACATCCTGACACCTTATAGGAACCTGACACACACAATGATACAGTCACCATCCAGACACATCCCTTGTCTGTTACTGGATAATGTCCCAGAATTCCCAGCACCGCTCACCTCTCCTGTCAGCAGCTCCATCATCTTCTTGGTGACTTCTAGAATCTTCTGCATGTTGTGTCTCTCAGGTTTTAGGGAGTCACATGGAGGCACTGTGATGGTCATATGATCTCCAGACTTCAGAAGAGGAAATCTCTGTATTGGAAAACCAATAGGAATATCATGTTAGAATCCCAGAATCCTCCTCACCTTTCTGGTAAGGTAAGTGATTTATTAATACAGATAAAAGTGATGTCATGTGACCTCCCAGAATCCTCATCACTCCGGTCAGATTTGTGTTTTTTTTACTAGAGATAAGAGTGATGTCATGTGACCTCCCAGAATCCTCCTCACCTCTCCGGTCAGCAGGTAGATGATCTCCAGGGTGAGGTTTAATATCCTCTCGGTCATGTGACTCCGGTCCTCCTCCATCCTCATTGATGCAGTCATGTGATCTATACAGGTTTCTCTGTGGATGGATAGAGAATTATCTGGAATGAATTATTGGTTGTACAATATTAGGATGGGGATATAAGAGGTTAACAGACAGGCTGCCCCAGTTGCACAGGTGGATTACGTCACCTTGTATTTATTGGATTTATCACACCCTGCACACCGGTTATTATTATTATATAGGGCCAATAATTTGCGCAGCACATATATTCTGTTATCTCCTGTCCTATCGGATTGATCAGAAAAATCTTTTACAGATGCCAGTTCTATATATTGCTACTTTTAGGGATGCGGATCTACATTCTTCTTTAGCGGTTGCTTTAAAAGGAAAACTATAAGACCCCATTTATGATGTGTGTTGCATATGCACTTTTTTTGCTCATCATAACACTTCACAAATAGAACAAAACAATTATTTCAATCAGGACTTGAGTCCTGCAGGAACGCAGGGGAACGGCGTTCCTGTACTTTTTCCACAGCTCGAATGGCGTTCCAGTTAGCAGCCACATCCTGCAGGTATGGCCTTTGAAGTATGCGAGCTGCGGCAGGCGCTAACTGCGCATGCACAATTCCGAAGCCTGCCGGGCTTGGCAAAGCTCGTACACGCTCACCCATTTTCGGCCAGGCAGGCGCATGCGTAGTGATGCCATGGCGCTGTCTGGTGCCATTTTTAAATGGAAGGCAGTGGAACTCAGCCTCGGTGGGGGTGCCTTGCCATAGCAGAGAGGAGGACACTGATGTGAGGGTCTTAGTGGTGGCGACTCGCCAAAGCAGAGAGGAGGACACTGTGAGGAGGTAATATAAAAGGGGGCAGCCACAGAGGAGGATACTACTGTCGGGGGGGGGTAAAGGGGCAGAGGAGGACACTACTGTGGAGGGGGGTGAACGTGGGGGGCAGAGGATGACTACTGTGGGGGGGGGGTAAAGGGGGTAGAGGACAACTACTGTGGGCGGTGGGGGGGGGGGGTGAAGGGGGCAGAGGAGGACATTACTGTGTTGTGGGGGTGGAGGGGGGCAGAGGAGGACACTGAAGTAGAGATGTGAAACGGCACAGCAGGACACTGCAGTGGGGGGTTGTGATATGAAGGGGGCGGAGGAGGACACTACTGTGGGGGAGGGTGAAGGAAGGAGGCAGAGGAGGACACTATTGTATGGGGCAGTGTTGCCAACTGACCGTTAATTTACGGGCTACCCATGAATGTCTGTTACCGGCAGCGGCGCCAGTAAAAAAATAGGTCTGTCCGCAGCCTCTAATCATCTCCTGTACCATGTCTAGTCTCTGACCATCTCCTGTACCATGTCTGCAGCCTCTGACCATCTACTGTATCATGTTTGCAGCCTCTGACCATCTACTGTATCATGTTTGCAGCCTCTGACCATCTACTGTATCATGTTTGCAGCCTCTAACCATCTACTGTATCAGGTCTGCAGCCTCTAACCACCAACTATACCATGTCCGCAGCCTATAACCATCTCTTGTATCATGTCCGCAATCTCTGACCATCTCCCCCAGTCTGAGGGGGAGTCTGGAGATAAGTCAAGAGTGGGAGCGTCGTCGGGACGGGGGTCACGGGAGAAGTCAGACATGTGTGGACTGTGGAGAGGAGACTATAGGATAAAACCAGAGCCACCGAGCTGGAGCCGACTGACTGAGCCCTGCACGGTGCACCTGAGAGGAGGTCAGCGACAGCGCCACCAGGCCAGTCTGAGGGGGGGGGGGGGTCACTGATGTAAGGGGAAGTGAATACAATAATGTAAGGGGGCACCGATATAAAGGTTCCCCCTTATATCAGGACCGCCCCTACCTTAGTGCATTCCCCCTGCGGAAGGTGGTCTCTGGTCACCAGAGTCCCCCCCCCACATCAGAGTTCCCGGCAATGCCCTTTACATCAGTCTACAGGAATCCCCCTTGCTCTGTGGACGCTGATGTGAGGGGGAACTCTGATGTAAAGGGCAATGCTGCAAACCCGGATGTAAGTGGGAACTATGATGTAAAGGGGATGCCGGTGATCTCTGGTCACCAGAGCCTCCCCCCTTATATTAGAGTTCCCCTTTAGATCATGATCTGCAGCATTCTCCTTTATGTCAGAGTTCCCTTGCACTGTAAGGGGGAATCCTGCAGACTCTGATGTAAAAGGAGGAACTCTGTGGTGGCTGGGTTATATTAACCTGACCTTTGTGTAAATGGGGAAATATGGTTTTTGACTTTTGTATAACTTGAACGCATTGCTACTAGCTATATGTTTATTGTTTAAATATTGATATTTGCACTGTTTAGTAGAGAATACGGCCATTTTAGGTACTTTTTTGCAGTGTCGGGGGGGGGGGGGGGGGGGGATCACACTTTTTTCCCAGGACTTGACCCCTAATTTTAGTGGTCTCTACACCATGACATACGCAGTAAAGAAGCTCGTATAGTCCCCTCCCCTCCATACATTTGTCTGACAATCCATTTCCTATTAGCCTAGAAAATGGCCATCACTGGTCTTTAACATTCGGCTCCCATTGTCTTCAATGGGGTTCAGATTCGGCACCTGAACTTTAGTTCTGTTCTGTGGACCCACCTCACACGGAACCCAGGAATGTTCATCTCATCTCCAGTGAGAAGATGACACATCTCTAACATGAAGACAATGTTCCGGCCCCGTAACTGGGGAAATGTTTTGGTTAATTTAGGTTTCCACACTATATATGTGTGTATCATCATCTGCTGGAGATAAATGACATCACAGTGACTATGGAGGAAGAGGACGGACATGACGGGGGGTTACTGGGTGTAAATAGAAAATAAGATCTCATTACCTCCTTTCCTGCCACCTCCAGCAATGTCTCCTCTCTACTTCCTCCCGACTCGCCTCTCACCCGGAACTTCATATTTATACCTGACATCACTTCCTGTCTGTACCTGACATCACTTCCTGTCTGTACCTGACATCACTTCCTATATGTTTTGTATAGATTTCCTAGCTCAATATAAGTGAGATCACCACCTTGTGGAGCTTAAAGGAACTGCAGACCCAAGAAATGCCTCATAGTGTGAACACGGTCTTTTTTTTTTTTTAAACAATAATTTTTATTTATTTTATCAAACAATTACAAATCAATTGAAGTTGCTGCATGTATTATACAAAATTTGTAATACAAAAACTGAGAAGGCATAAAGTATAGTACTGATATAAACCTTGATGGCCTAGTCCAGCCTACCCCGGTTAGGTTCAAGCTGTAAAATCATTTAAGTTCATTTTTTTCCCTCATAACTTGTCCCAAACGTCTTCCATTTAAGGATTATGGAGGCCACTGTGCTCTTAGGAACCTTAAGTGCAGCAGAAATGTTTTTGTAACCTTGGCCAGATCTGTCCCTTGCCACAATTCTGTCTCTGAGCTCTTCAGGCAGTTCCTTTGACCTCATAATTCCCATTTGCTCTGACATGCACTGTGAGCTGTAAGGTCTTATGATAGTTGCCAACATTGTAAAAAAAAAATGTGTGACACTTTTGTGGCTGTAGGCGGAGCTGTACAATAATTAGGGGGCGGGGCATTCGTTTGTAGGCGTGATTTAGTAAAAACATACAAGTGCGGCGCGCTTCGCGCGCTGCGGCGAAAATGGGCGTGGTTTACGCGTCATAGTGGGCGTGGCTTAAATGGGCGTGGCTCAAGAGGGTGTGGTTAGAGTCTGAGATGAATGAGGGATGGAGAGGGAAAGGGTGAGAGATGGAGAGGGAAAGGGTGAGAGATGGAGAGGGAAAGGGGGAGAGGGGGAGAGGGAAATGACGGGACAGCAGCCCCAGATCCTACACAATAAAAATATGTGTATTCTAGAAAGTTTAACAATCAGCAGATAAAGATACTCCAAACACCTGGTGTTAGCACTTCAATCATCCCGGCACCATGGTTGTTATGGTGTCAGGATGATTGAAGTGCAGTATTTCTATTATTACATTGTAATAAAAAAATTAAATCATTCAACTCACCATAATGCAGAATCAGTGGGAGCCCCGAGTGTGTCACCTGCCACGTCGCCTGCCACCAGCCGTCCGTCCTTGTATCAGGTGCCCCCAGCAGAGTCCGTCCTCGCATCAGGTGTCCCCAGCAGAGCCCCCCCTCACACCAGGAGTCCCCGGCAGAGCCCCCCCTCACACCAGGTGTCCCCGGCAGAGCCCCCCTCACATCAGGTGTCCCCGGCAGAGCCCCCCTCACATCAGGTGTCCCCGGCAGAGCCCCCCCTCACATCAGGTGTCCCCGGCAGAGCCCCCCCTCACACCAGGAGTCCCCAGCAGAGCCCCCCTCACACCAGGAGTCCCCAGCAGAGCCCCCCTCACACCAGGAGTCCCCAGCGGAGCCCCCCCTCACACCAGGTGCCCCCAGCGGAGCCCCCCCTCACACCAGGTGCCCCCAGCGGAGCCCCCCCTCACATCAGGTGCCCCCAGCGGAGCCCCCCTCACATCAGGTGTCCCCGGCAGAGCCCCCCTCACATCAGATGTCCCCGGCGGAGCCCCCCCTCACACCAGGTGCCCCCGGGGGAGCCCCCTCACATCAGGTGTCCCCGGCAGAGCCCCCCTCACATCAGGTGTCCCCGGCAGAGCCCCCCCTCACATCAGGTGTCCCCGGCAGAGCCCCCCTCACATCTGGTGTCCCCGGCGGAGCCCCCCTCACACCAGGTGCCCCCGGCGGAGCCCCCCTCACATCAGGTGTCCCCGGCAGAGCCCCCCCCTCACATCAGGTGTCCCCGGCAGAGCCCCCCCTCACATCAGGTGTCCCCGGCAGAGCCCCCCTCACATCAGGTGTCCCCGGCAGAGCCCCCCCTCACATCAGGTGTCCCCGGCAGAGCCCCCCCTCACATCAGGTGTCCCCGGCAGAGCCCCCCCTCACATCAGGTGTCCCCGGCAGAGCCCCCCTCACATCAGGTGTCCCCGGCAGAGCCCCCCCTCACATCAGGTGTCCCCGGCAGAGCCCCCCCTCACATCAGGTGTCCCCGGCAGAGCCCCCCTCACATCAGGTGTCCCCGGCGGAGCCCCCCCTCACATCAGGTGTCCCCGGCAGAGCCCCCCCCTCACATCAGGTGTCCCTGGTGGAGCCCCCCTCACATCAGGTGAGCCCCCCCTCACATCAGGTGTCCCTGGCGGAGCCCCCCCTCACATCAGGTGTCCCTGGCGGAGCCCCCCCTCACATCAGGTGTCCCTGGCGGAGCCCCCCCTTACATCAGGTGTCCCCGGCAGAGCCCCCCCTCACATCAGGTGTCCCCGGCAGAGCCCCCCCTCACATCAGGTGTCCCCGGCAGAGCCCCCCTCACATCAGGTGTCCCCAGCGGAGCCCCCCTCACATCAGGTGTCCCCGGCGGAGCCCCCCCTCACATCAGGTGTCCCCGGCGGAGCCTCCCCTCACATCAGGTGTCCCCGGCGGAGCCCCCCCTCACATCAGGTGTCCCTGGCGGAGCTCCGCCTCACATCAGGTGTCCCTGGCGGAGCCCTCCCTCACATCAGGTGTCCCTGGCGGAGCCCCCCCTCACATCAGGTGAGCCCCCCCTCACATCAGGTGTCCCTGGCGGAGCCCCCCTCACATCAGGAGCCCCTGGCGGAGCCCCCCCTCACATCAGGTGTCCCTGGCGGAGCCCCCCCTCACATCAGGTGTCCCTGGCGGAGCCCCCCTCACATCAGGTGAGCCCCCTCACATCAGGTGTCCCTGGCGGAGCCCCCCCTCACATCAGGTGTCCCTGGCGGAGCCCCCCCTCACATCAGGTGTCCCTGGCGGAGCCCCCCCTTACATCAGGTGTCCCCGGCAGAGCCCCCCCTCACATCAGGTGTCCCCGGCAGAGCCCCCCCTCACATCAGGTGTCCCCGGCAGAGCCCCCTCACATCAGGTGTCCCCGGCGGAGCCCCCCTCACATCAGGTGTCCCCGGCGGAGCCCCCCCTCACATCAGGTGAGCCCCCCTCACATCAGGTGTCCCTGGCGGAGCCCCCCCTCACATCAGGTGTCCCTGGCGGAGCCCCCCCTTACATCAGGTGTCCCTGGCGGAGCCCCCCCTTACATCAGGTGTCCCCGGCAGAGCCCCCCCTCACATCAGGTGTCCCCGGCAGAGCCCCCCCTCACATCAGGTGTCCCCGGCAGAGCCCCCCTCACATCAGGTGTCCCCGGCGGAGCCCCCCCTCACATCAGGTGTCCCCGGCGGAGCCTCCCCTCACATCAGGTGTCCCCGGCGGAGCCCCCCCTCACATCAGGTGTCCCTGGCGGAGCTCCGCCTCACATCAGGTGTCCCTGGCGGAGCCCTCCCTCACATCAGGTGTCCCTGGCGGAGCCCCCCCTCACATCAGGTGAGCCCCCCCTCACATCAGGTGTCCCTGGCGGAGCCCCCCTCACATCAGGAGCCCCTGGCGGAGCCCCCCCTCACATCAGGTGTCCCTGGCGGAGCCCCCCCTCACATCAGGTGTCCCTGGCGGAGCCCCCCTCACATCAGGTGAGCCCCCTCACATCAGGTGTCCCTGGCGGAGCCCCCCCTCACATCAGGTGTCCCTGGCGGAGCCCCCCCTCACATCAGGTGTCCCTGGCGGAGCCCCCCCTTACATCAGGTGTCCCCGGCAGAGCCCCCCCTCACATCAGGTGTCCCCGGCAGAGCCCCCCCTCACATCAGGTGTCCCCGGCAGAGCCCCCTCACATCAGGTGTCCCCGGCGGAGCCCCCCTCACATCAGGTGTCCCCGGCGGAGCCCCCCCTCACATCAGGTGAGCCCCCCTCACATCAGGTGTCCCTGGCGGAGCCCCCCCTCACATCAGGTGTCCCTGGCGGAGCCCCCCCTTACATCAGGTGTCCCTGGCGGAGCCCCCCCTTACATCAGGTGTCCCCGGCAGAGCCCCCCCTCACATCAGGTGTCCCCGGCAGAGCCCCCCCTCACATCAGGTGTCCCCGGCAGAGCCCCCCTCACATCAGGTGTCCCTGGCGGAGCCCCCCTCACATCAGGTGTCCCCGGCGGAGCCCCCCCTCACATCAGGTGTCCCCGGCGGAGCCCCCCCTCACATCAGGTGTCCCCGGCGGAGCCCCCCCTCACATCAGGTGTCCCTGGCGGAGCTCCGCCTCACATCAGGTGTCCCTGGCGGAGCCCTCCCTCACATCAGGTGTCCCTGGCGGAGCCCCCCCTCACATCAGGTGAGCCCCCCCTCACATCAGGTGTCCCTGGCGGAGCCCCCCTCACATCAGGAGCCCCTGGCGGAGCCCCCCCTCACATCAGCTGTCCCTGGCGGAGCCCCCCTCACATCAGGTGAGCCCCCCTCACATCAGGTGTCCCTGGCGGAGCCCCCCTCACATCAGGTGTCCCTGGCGGAGCCCCCCCTCACATCAGGTGTCCCTGGCGGAGCCCCCCCTTACATCAGGTGTCCCCGGCAGAGCCCCCCCTCACATCAGGTGTCCCCGGCAGAGCCCCCCCTCACATCAGGTGTCCCCGGCAGAGCCCCCCCTCACATCAGGTGTCCCCGGCGGAGCCCCCCCTCACATCAGGTGTCCCCGGCGGAGCCCCCCCTCACATCAGGTGTCCCCGGCGGAGCCCCCCCTCACATCAGGTGTCCCCGGCGGAGCCCCCCCTCACATCAGGTGTCCCTGGCGGAGCTCCGCCTCACATCAGGTGTCCCTGGCGGAGCCCTCCCTCACATCAGGTGTCCCTGGCGGAGCCCCCCTCACATCAGGTGAGCCCCCCCTCACATCAGGTGTCCCTGGCGGAGCCCCCCTCACATCAGGTGTCCCTGGCGGAGCCCCCCCTCACATCAGGTGTCCCTGGCGGAGCCCCCCCTCACATCAGGTGTCCCTGGCGGAGCCCCCCTCACATCAGGTGAGCCCCCCTCACATCAGGTGTCCCTGGCGGAGCCCCCCCTCACATCAGGTGTCCCTGGCGGAGCCCCCCCTCACATCAGGTGTCCCTGGCGGAGCCCCCCTTACATCAGGTGTCCCCGGCAGAGCCCCCCTCACATCAGGTGTCCCCGGCAGAGCCCCCCCTCACATCAGGTGTCCCCGGCAGGGACACCCTCACATCAGGTGTCCCTGGTGGAGCCCCCCTCACATCAGGTGAGCCCCCCTCACATCAGGTGTCCCTGGCGGAGCCCCCCCTCACATCAGGTGTCCCTGGCGGAGCCCCCCCTCCCATCAGGTGTCCCTGGCGGAGCCCCCCCTCACATCAGGTGTCCCCGGCAGAGCCCCCCCTCACATCAGGTGTCCCCGGCAGAGCCCCCCTCACATCAGGTGTCCCTGGCGGAGCTCCGCCTCACATCAGGTGTCCCTGGCGGAGCCCTCCCTCACATCAGGTGTCCCTGGCGGAGCCCCCCTCACATCAGGAGCCCCTGGCGGAGCCCCCCCTCACATCAGGTGTCCCTGGCGGAGCCCCCCCTCACATCAGGTGTCCCTGGCGGAGCCCCCCTCACATCAGGTGAGCCCCCCTCACATCAGGTGTCCCTGGCGGAGCCCCCCCTCACATCAGGTGTCCCTGGCGGAGCCCCCCCTTACATCAGGTGTCCCCGGCAGAGCCCCCCTCACATCAGGTGTCCCCGGCAGAGCCCCCCCTCACATCAGGTGTCCCCGGCAGGGACACCCTCACATCAGGTGTCCCTGGTGGAGCCCCCCTCACATCAGGTGAGCCCCCCCTCACATCAGGTGTCCCTGGCGGAGCCCCCCCTCACATCAGGTGTCCCTGGCGGAGCCCCCCCTCACATCAGGTGTCCCTGGCGGAGCCCCCCTCACATCAGGTGTCCCCGGCAGAGCCCCCCCTCACATCAGGTGTCCCCGGCAGAGCCCCCCCTCACATCAGGTGTCCCTGGCGGAGCTCCGCCTCACATCAGGTGTCCCTGGCGGAGCCCTCCCTCACATCAGGTGTCCCTGGCGGAGCCCCCCCTCACATCAGGTGAGCCCCCCCTCACATCAGGTGTCCCTGGCGGAGCCCCCCTCACATCAGGTGTCCCTGGCGGAGCCCCCTCTCACATCAGGTGTCCCTGGTGGAGCCCCCCCTCACATCAGGTGTCCCTGGCGGAGCCCCCCTCACATCAGGTGTCCCTGGCAGAGCCCCCCTCACATCAGGTGTCCCTGGCAGAGCCCCCCTCACATCAGGCATCCCTGGCGGAGCCCCTCCTCACGTCAGGTGTCCCTGGCAGAGCCCCCCTCACATCAGGTGTCCCTGGCGGAGCCCCCCCTCACATCAGGTGTCCCTGGCGGAGCCCCCCCTCACATCAGGTGTCCCTGGCGGAGCCCCCCTCACATCAGGTGAGCCCCCCTCACATCAGGTGTCCCTGGCGGAGCCCCCCCTCACATCAGGTGTCCCTGGCGGAGCCCCCCCTTACATCAGGTGTCCCCGGCAGAGCCCCCCCTCACATCAGGTGTCCCCGGCAGAGCCCCCCCTCACATCAGGTGTCCCCGGCAGGGACACCCTCACATCAGGTGTCCCTGGTGGAGCCCCCCTCACATCAGGTGAGCCCCCCCTCACATCAGGTGTCCCTGGCGGAGCCCCCCCTCACATCAGGTGTCCCTGGCGGAGCCCCCCCTCACATCAGGTGTCCCTGGCGGAGCCCCCCTCACATCAGGTGTCCCCGGCAGAGCCCCCCCTCACATCAGGTGTCCCCGGCAGAGCCCCCCCTCACATCAGGTGTCCCTGGCGGAGCTCCGCCTCACATCAGGTGTCCCTGGCGGAGCCCTCCCTCACATCAGGTGTCCCTTGCGGAGCCCCCCCTCACATCAGGTGAGCCCCCCCTCACATCAGGTGTCCCTGGCGGAGCCCCCCTCACATCAGGTGTCCCTGGCGGAGCCCCCCCTCACATTAGGTGTCCCTGGTGGAGCCCCCCCTCACATCAGGTGTCCCTGGCGGAGCCCCCCTCACATCAGGTGTCCCTGGCGGAGCCCCCCCTCACATTAGGTGTCCCTGGTGGAGCCCCCCCTCACATCAGGTGTCCCTGGCGGAGCCCCCCTCACATCAGGTGTCCCTGGCAGAGCCCCCCCCTCACATCAGGTGTCCCCGGCAGAGCCCCCCCTCACATCAGGTGTCCCTGGCGGAGCTCCGCCTCACATCAGGTGTCCCTGGCGGAGCCCTCCCTCACATCAGGTGTCCCTTGCGGAGCCCCCCCTCACATCAGGTGAGCCCCCCCTCACATCAGGTGTCCCTGGCGGAGCCCCCCTCACATCAGGTGTCCCTGGCGGAGCCCCCTCTCACATCAGGTGTCCCTGGTGGAGCCCCCCCTCACATCAGGTGTCCCTGGCGGAGCCCCCCTCACATCAGGTGTCCCTGGCAGAGCCCCCCTCACATCAGGTGTCCCTGGCAGAGCCCCCCTCACATCAGGCATCCCTGGCGGAGCCCCTCCTCACGTCAGGTGTCCCTGGCAGAGCCCCCCTCACATCAGGTGTCCCTGGCGGAGCCCCCCCTCACATCAGGTGTCCCTGGCGGAGCCCCCCCTCACATCAGGTGTCCCTGGCGGAGCCCCCCTCACATCAGGTGAGCCCCCCTCACATCAGGTGTCCCTGGCGGAGCCCCCCCTCACATCAGGTGTCCCTGGCGGAGCCCCCCCTTACATCAGGTGTCCCCGGCAGAGCCCCCCCTCACATCAGGTGTCCCCGGCAGAGCCCCCCCTCACATCAGGTGTCCCCGGCAGGGACACCCTCACATCAGGTGTCCCTGGTGGAGCCCCCCTCACATCAGGTGAGCCCCCCCTCACATCAGGTGTCCCTGGCGGAGCCCCCCCTCACATCAGGTGTCCCTGGCGGAGCCCCCCCTCACATCAGGTGTCCCTGGCGGAGCCCCCCTCACATCAGGTGTCCCCGGCAGAGCCCCCCCTCACATCAGGTGTCCCCGGCAGAGCCCCCCCTCACATCAGGTGTCCCTGGCGGAGCTCCGCCTCACATCAGGTGTCCCTGGCGGAGCCCTCCCTCACATCAGGTGTCCCTTGCGGAGCCCCCCCTCACATCAGGTGAGCCCCCCCTCACATCAGGTGTCCCTGGCGGAGCCCCCCTCACATCAGGTGTCCCTGGCGGAGCCCCCCCTCACATTAGGTGTCCCTGGTGGAGCCCCCCCTCACATCAGGTGTCCCTGGCGGAGCCCCCCTCACATCAGGTGTCCCTGGCGGAGCCCCCCCTCACATTAGGTGTCCCTGGTGGAGCCCCCCCTCACATCAGGTGTCCCTGGCGGAGCCCCCCTCACATCAGGTGTCCCTGGCAGAGCCCCCCTCACATCAGGTGTCCCTGGCAGAGCCCCCCTCACATCAGGTATCCCTGGCGGAGCCCCTCCTCACGTCAGGTGTCCCTGGCAGAGCCCCCCCCTCACATCAGGTGTCCCTGGCGGAGCCCCCCTCACATCAGGTGTCCCTGGTGGAGCCCCCCCTCACATCAGGTGAGCCCCCCCTCACATCAGGTGAGCCCCCCTCACATCAGGTGTCCCTGGCGGAGCCCCCTCTCACATCAGGTGTCCCTGGCGGAGCCCCCCCTCACATCAGGTGTCCCTGGCAGAGCCCCCTCTCACATCAGGTGTCCCCGGCAGAGCCCCCCCTCACATCAGGTGTCCCCGGCAGAGCCCCCCTCACATCAGGTGTCCCCGGCAGAGCCCCCCCTCACATCAAGTGTCCCCGGCAGAGCCCCCCCTCACATCAGGTGTCCCCGGCAGAGCCCCCCCTCACATCAGGTGTCCCCGGCGGAGCCCCCCCTCACATCAGGTGTCCCCGGCGGAGCCCCCCCTCACATCAGGTGTCCCCGGCGGAGCCCCCCCTCACATCAGGTGTCCCCAGCGGAGCCCCCCCTCACATCAGGTGAGCCCCCCTCACATCAGGTGTCCCTGGCGGAGCCCCCCCTCACATCAGGTGTCCCTGGCGGAGCCCCCCTCACATCAGGTGTCCCTGGCGGAGCCCCCCTCACATCAGGTGAGCCCCCCCTCACATCAGGTGTCCCTGGCGGAGCCCCCCCTCACATCAGGTGTCCCTGGCAGAGCCCCCCTCACATCAGGTGTCCCTGGCGGAGCCCCCCTCACATCAGGTGTCCCTGGCAGAGCCCCCCTCACATCAGGTGTCCCCGGCAGAGCCCCCCCTCACATCAGGTGTCCCCGGCAGAGCCCCCCCTTACATCAGTTGTCCCCGGCAGAGCCCCCCCTCACATCAGGTGTCCACGGCAGAGCCCCCCCTCACATCAGGTGTCCCCGACAGAGCCCCCCCTCACATCAGGTGTCCCCGGCAGAGCCCCCCCTCACATCAGGTGTCCCTGGCAGAGCCCCCCCTCACATCAGATGTCCCCGGCAGAGCCCTCCCTCACATCAGGTGTCCCCGGCAGAGCCCCCCCTCACATCAGGTGTCCCCGGCAGAGCTCCCCCTCACATCAGGTGTCCCCGGCAGAGCCCCCCCTCACATCAGGTGTCCCCGGCAGAGCCCCCCTCACATCAGGTGTCCCCGGCAGAGCCCCCCTCACATCAGGTGTCCCCGGCAGAGCCCCCCTCACATCAGGTGTCCCCGGCAGAGCCCCCCTCACATCAGGTGTCCCCGGCAGAGCCCCCCCTCACATCAGGTGTCCCCGGCAGAGTGAGGCGGGGCGGAGGGTGGGCGGCGACAGAGGAGCTCCGTCTAGCCCCCCCCAGCCGTCTTCCTGAGCTTCTTCAAGATGGCGGCCGGCGGAGACAATATCTCCGCCGGCCACAGACCTCTAGCGGCGGCGGCGGGAAAAAATCAAAAACCGGATTTTTCGGGACATTTCTCGGGACACAAAAAATTCGGGAATGGAGTGTAAGTCCCGGGAATGTCCCGGGAAATCCGGGACAGTTGGCAACTATGTCTTATATAGGCAGGTGTGTGGCTTTCCTAATCAAGTCCAATCAGTATAATCAAACACAGCTGGACTCAAATGAAGGTGTAGAACCATCTCAAGGATGATCAGAAGAAACCACAGCCAGTGAGCTGATGAGCAGATAGTGGGGGTGGGGCCGAGCCAAGCGCCTTGTGTGAATGAACAAACAGCAGCTCTGGTGCCCCTGTTCCGTCAGATTAGGCGACCCGTCAGAATTGATAGCGGAAGTGACGTTCCATCATCGCCATCTTGCTACACCCCGCACTCCTCCACAGTAACGATACACTGAGAAGGGGACAAGCGGACATCTTGTCATACTCACCGGAATTTAGCATTTCACAGTTGTTTTTAACAGGAAACGGAGCTTATATGGTGAAATACACTATTTGGAAATCTATCGGACTGTTTACATGTTGAATTATAAAAGCAGCGCTGTTCTGTCATATTAACAAACCTGTGAGAGCAGCAGGTTTGCCGCTTCTTTTAACCACTTCCGGACCACCGCACGCCGATATACGTCCTTACTTTGAAGCGGAATATCGTTGTTATGACAGCAGCTAGCTGCCATAACCCCTGTATCCTCTTCTTCGGCCGGCGGTCTGCTTTCTGATAAGCGTGGTCTCTGCGGTGGATTCGCCGTGAGATCACTTTTATCGGCAGCTGGAGAGGGGGCCCCCCCACCGCGCTCCAGTGCCCTCCGCCTCTTACCGGAGCCGCCGGCAGAGGCGATCGGATCTTCACCCTTGCTGGGCATGGAGACGAGTGAGGTGAAGATGGCCCTCACCCGTCTCCATAACATTGCAGGGCAGAAGCGACGTCAAACCGTCACTTCCGCCCATAGCTCTTAAAGGGACTTTTTTTTTTAAATGACAATTTTTTTTTTTTTTATTGCATTTTAGTGTAAATATGAGATGTGAGGTTATGCCAGAACTCATATTTAAGAGGTCCTGTCATGCATTTTTTCTATTATGGGATGTTTACATTCCTTGTAATAGGAATAAAAGTGACACAATTTTTTTTTTTTAAAACAGTGTAAAAATAAAATGTAAAATAACTCTAAGAAAATTTTTTTTCTTAAACACGCGCCGTCCCGCTGAGCTCGCATGCAGAAGTGAACGCATACGTAAGTAGCACCCGCATTTGAAAACGATGTTCAAACCACACATATGAGGTATCACCACAATCGGTAGAGGGAGAGCAATAATTCTAGCCCTAGACCTCCTCTGTAACTTAAAATATGCAACCTGCAGAATTTTTTAAACGTCACCTATGGAGATTTTTAAGGGGAAAAGTTTGTCGTTATTCCACGAGCAGGCGCAATTTTGAAGCGTGACATGTTGGGTATCAATTTACTTGGCGTAACATTTTCTTTCACAATATAAAAAAAAATGGGCTAACTTTACTGTTGTCTTATTTTTTAATTCAAAAAAGTGTATTTTTTCCAAAAAAAGTGCGCTTGTAAGACCGCTGCGCAAATACGGTGTGACAGAAAGTATTGCATCGACCGCCATTTTATTCTCTAGGGTGTTAGAAGAAAAAAATGTTTTTAACTTGTAAACAAATCTCAGAAAGAGGCTCGGTCCTTAAGTGGTTGAAATTCAACATCTAAACAGTCCGTTGGATTTCTACATACTGTATTTTACCTTATAAGCTCTGTTTTCTGTTAAAATTAACTGTGAGATGCAAAACTCTGGTGGGTGTAACAAGATGTCCACTTGCCCCCTTCTTGGTGTATTGTTACTGTGGACGAGTGCGGGGTGTAGCAAGATGTCGGCGACGGAACATTACTTCCGTTAGCAATTCTGACGGGTCGCCATATCTGACGGAACACCCCCATAGCAAGCTGCTTGCTATTGGGGCACTAGGCACTAGGGATGAGCCGAACACCCCCCGGTTCGGTTCGCACCAGAACCCGCGAACGGACCGCAAGTTCGCACGAACGTTAGAACCCCATTGACGTCTATGGGACTCGAACGTTCGAAATCAAAAGTGCTCATTTTAAAGGCTAATTTGCATGGTATTGTCCTAAAAAGGGTGTGGGGACCCGGGTCCTACCCCAGGGGACATGTATCAATGCAAAAAAAACTTTTAAAAACGGCCGTTTTTTCGGGAGCAGTGATTTTAATGATGCTTAAAGTAAAAAAAAAAAAGTGAAATATTCCTTTAAATATCGTACCTGGGGGGTGTCTATAGTATGCCTGTAAAGTGACGCGTGTTTCCCATGTTTAGAACAGTCCCTGCACCAAATGTCATTTTTAAAGGAAAAAATCTCATTTAAAACTGCTTGCGGGTTTAATGTCATGTCGGGTCCTGGCAATATGGATGAAAATCAGTGAGACAAACGGCATGGGTACCCCCCAGTCCATTACCAGGCCCTTTGGGTCTTGTATGGATATTAAGGGGAACCCCGCACCCAAATTAAAATAAGGAAAGGTCCCTATATACTCTGAACAGCAGTATACAGGCGGTGCAAACAAGACAGGGACTGTAGGTTTGTTGTTAAGTAGAATCTCTTTGTAATTTT
This sequence comes from Lithobates septentrionalis, assembly GCA_037952835.1. Classification (NCBI taxonomy): domain Eukaryota; kingdom Metazoa; phylum Chordata; class Amphibia; order Anura; family Ranidae; genus Lithobates; species Lithobates septentrionalis. The sequence continues at coordinate 1,309,270 of JBBDGP010001914.1, forward strand.
GAACATTTTTAACGTGTTTAGCTCCAGCCAAAAAATCTTTTCTAAGCTTTTTGGAAAACATAGGGAAGGGTTATCACCCCTGTGACATTTGTTTTGCGTCTTTCCTCCTCTTCAGAAGATTTCACCTCACTTTTTTGTCCCAATGAAAAATGTTTTTTGAAAATTTGGGTTTTTTGGTGGAACAAGGATTGGAAAGCATCAGTGGAAAGGAGAAATTGTTTTCCCATATTAACTCTTACATGAGAGAATTTCCCTTCCTAGGGGTAGATTTCATCTCACTTCCTGTTGTCTCCTTCCGTTTGCAAGTAGGAGTCGTTTGTAAGTTAGATGTTTGAAAGTAGGGTCCTGCCCTATATACTCAGCAGAAATTTGGGCCTTAGGTGTTGCTGTGGCCAAAACACTGTAAGCCCTCACAGGGCCCTGCTGTGAAATATTAGATCAAGAATTGTAATTACATGCCCCTGTTGAACAGGAGCTGAAAAATTAGGCCTTAGGCACTGGTGCTGGTGCCACAACACTGCAACCCCTCACAGACACTCTAGTTGGAACGCAGGAACGAACCCTGCTGCAAAGTATTGCATCAAAAATTGTAATTACACGCCCCTGTTAGACAGGGGCAGAAAAATTGGGCCTTAGGCACTGGTGCTGGTGCCACAACACTGCAACCCCTCACAGACACTCTAGTTGGAACGCAGGAACGAGCCCTGCTGCAAAGTATTGCATCAAAAATTGTAATTACACGCCCCTGTTAGACAGGGGCAGAAAAATTGGGCCTTAGGCACTGGTGCTGGTGCCACAACACTGCAACCCCTCACAGACACTCTAGTTGGAATGCAGGAACGAGCCCTGCTGCAAAGTATTACATCAAAAATTGTAATTACACGCCCCTGTTATACAGGGGCTGAAAAATTGTGCCTTAGGCACTGGTGGTGGCGCCCAGAACCAAAAATGTTCTTACAAGCTATCAGCGTGATGATTGAGGAGGAAGAGGATAATTACTCAGGGATAGTCACTCAGCATCAGCATAGGCAGTCTTTGAAGGGATCTGAAAAAAATTATTCAGTTACATCAGCATCAGGTGCTTGGTAGCTGGTGGTGATCCAAGACTGATTCATTTTTATGAAGGTCAGCCGATCGACCGAGTCAGTGGACAGACGCACCCTGTGATCGGTTACCACGCCTCCAGCAGCACTGAATGTGCGTTCCGAAAGAACGCTGGATGCAGGACAGGCCAGTAGCTCAATTGCATACTGTGCAAGCTCTGGCCAGTGATCCATCCTCAAGACCCAGTAACCCAGAGGATTTTCGGTGGGAAAGGTGTCCAAGTCTGATCTTGCCCCTAGGTATTCCTGCACCATGTAAAACAGACGCTGGCGATGGTTGCTGGAACCGATCATACCTTGGGGCTGCGGACCAAAAAATTGTCTGAACGCATCGGTCAGACGGCCACCTTCTCCACCGCTCCTTCTTTGACTGACCGAAGCCTCAGCAACACGTTGTCCAGAAACAGGAGTTTGTAACCTCCCAGTCTCTGGGAACGCGTTGCACAGACCTTTCTGCAAGGCCTCCCGAAGATGTTTCATCCTCTGCTCCCTCTGCGATGGCAAGATAAGGTCCGCAACCTTACCCTTGTAACGTGGATCAAGGAGGGTTGCCAGCCAGTATTGGTCCTTCTCCTTGATACCACGAATACGAGGATCCTTACGCAGGCTTTGCAGGATCAGGGAGGCCATGCAGCGTAGGTTTGCTGAGGCATTCGGTCCGGAGTCCTCTGGGTCACTAAGGACAACAACGTCCGCAGCCACCTCCTCCCAGCCACGTACAAGTCCATGTGTTCCTTGGGACTGATCCCTTAAAGACTGCTGATGCTGAGTGCCAGGCTCCACCTCCATACTGACACAATCTTCCTCCTCCTCCTCCTCCTCCTCCTCCTCGTCCTCTTCCTGTGTGATCGGCGGGCACGCAGGAACACTGTCTGGATAAAGGGGGCCTTGAGAGCTAAGGAAGTCCTCCTCTTCCTGCCTCTGTTCTGCCTCAAGTGCCCTGTCCATTATTCCACGCAGCGTGTGCTCCAACAGGTGGACAAGGGGGACAGTGTCACTGATGCATGCACTGTCAGTGCTCACCATCCTCGTGGCCTCCTCGAATGGTGACAGGACAGTGCATGCATCCCTGATAATGGCCCACTGGCGTGGGGAAAAAAAACCAAGGTCCCCTGACCCTGTCCTGGTGCCATAGTCGCACAGGTACTCATTTATGGCCCTCTGCTGCGTGTGCAGCCGCTGCAGCATGGCCAATGTCGAGTTCCACCTGGTGGGCATGTCACAGATTAGGCGGTTCTTGGGCAGGTTAAACTCCTTTTGGAGGTCCGTCAGCCGAGCACTGGCATTATATGACCGGCGGAAATGCACACAGACTTTCCTGGCCTGCCTCAGGACATCCTGTAAGCCCGGGTACCTGCCCAAGAACCGCTGCACCACCAAGTTAAGGACGTGAGCCAAACAGGGCACATGGGTCAGTTGTCCCTGTCGGAGGGCAGAGAGGAGGTTGGTGCCATTGTCGCAAACCACCATTCCTGCCTTAAGTTGGCGTGGCGTCAACCACCTCTGAACCTGCCCCTGCAGAGCTGACAGAACCTCTGCCCCAGTGTGGCTCCTGTCCCCCAAGCACACCAGCTCAAGCACCGCATGGCATCTTTTGGCCTGCGTACTTGCGTAGCCCCTTGAACGCCTACGGAGCACCGCTGGTTCCGAGGAAGAGGCCATGGAGGAAGAAGAAGAGGAGGGGGTGGAGGAGAGAGGTGTGTCACAATCAGCATTTTGGAGGCGTGGTGGCGGAACAACCTCCAACACTACTGCACCTTGTCCTGCATCCTTCCCAGCTGCCAGCAGAGTCACCCAATGCGCCGTGAAACTTAAGTAACGTCCCTGTCCATGCCTGCTGGACCATGAGTCAGCGGTAATATGCACCTTACCGCTGACCGCCCTGTCCAGCGAGGCATGGACATTGCCTTCCACATGCCGGTAGAGAGCTGGAATCGCCTTCCGTGAGAAAAAGTGGCGTTTGGGTACCTGCCACTGAGGAACCGCACATTCCACAAACTCACGGAAGGGGGCAGAGTCTACCAACTGAAAAGGCAGCAGTTGAAGTGCTAGCAATTTTGCCAAGCTAGCATTCAACCGCTGGGCATGTGGATGGCTGGGAGCAAACTTCTTTCGGCGGTGCAGCAGCTGGGGCAGGGAAATTTGCCTGGTACAATCTGGCGTCGGTGTACCAAAAGCAGATTGCCCACAAGTACTTGGCTGTGACACACCTAATTCTACACCTTCATTCCTCTCACTGCAGGTCTCAGAGAGGACTGAAGGTCTAGTGGGGTTGGAAATCTCAGCTGATGAGGAGCAAGGAGAGATCCTCTTTGTTCTTTGGTGTGGGTCTTTTAGATATGCTTGCCAACGAACTGCATGGCAGGTCAACATATGTCTGGTCAAGCATGTGGTACCCAAGCGGGAGATGTTTTGGCCACGCGAGATACGCTTGAGACATATGTTGCAAATAGCAGCGGTGCGATCTGATGCACTCGTCTCAAAAAAGGCCCACACCAAAGAACTTTTTGAATAACGCGCAGAGACTGCAGCGCCCTGCACATGTGGAGCTTTGGGGTGTGATGCAGTCAATCTGCTGCCCTTAGGCTGGCCCCTGGAGGGCATCCTGCCTCGTTGGTGATGTGCCGCCTCCTCCTCCTCCTCTCTCCTATCAGGCACCCACGTTGAGTCAGTGACCTCATCATCCCCTCCCTCCTCATCACTGGAGCAAACCTGGCAGTATGCTGCAGCAGGGGGAGCATGACTGCCAGATTGCTGTCCTTCTTGGGCACCCCCTCTGTCCGTGCTCATGTTACTGCCTTCATCGAGCTCAGTATCATCATCAGAGCCTTCCAAACGCTGGGCATCCTCCTGGAGCATGTACCCAACACTGTGGTCAAACAGTTCGAGGGAATCCTCATGAGGACATGGTGGAGCTAGGGAAGGAGTCACTGATGACATTGAGCTGAGGGAAGAGGCCGCTGCTTTGCCAGACAAAGCACCCTGGGCATGGGTGAGAGAGGATGAGGAGGATGAGGACGGCTTGGTCATCCACTCGACCAAGTTTTCTGCATGTTGCGGCTCAACACGGCCAGCTGCCGAAAAAAAGGCCAAGCGTGTCCCATGGCCACGTGCTGATGAGGATGCACCGTCTCCACGACCAGCACTAGACACAGAGCCTGCTTGCCCTCTCTTATTGGCTTGTGACTGTCTGCCTCTCCTTCTTGGCCTTCCAGACATACTAATGGCCTGTAGCTGCACTAAGCTGGGATAGAACACCTGTAATTTTCTTCAGGTAGCTTTATATACTGTAACCAGACAAGCCTGCCTGTCAGTAGGAAGATAACAGGAACGGATCTAGCTGAACACTGTGAGCAGGACGCACTGCACTAAATGTAAATAGCAGGAACGGATCTAGCTGAACACTGTGAGCAGGACGCACTGCACTAAATGTAAATAGCAGGAACGGATCTAGCTGAACACTGTGAGCAGGACGCACTGCACTAAATGTAAATAGCAGGAACGGATCTAGCTGAACACTGTGAGCAGGACGCACTGACTGCACTAAATGTAAATAGCAGGAACAGATCTAGCTGAACACTGTGAGCAGGACGCACTGCACTAAATGTAAATAGCAGGAACGGATCTAGCTGAACACTGTGAGCAGGACGCACTGCACTAAATGTAAATAGCAGGAACGGATCTAGCTGAACACTGTGAGCAGGACGCACTGCACTAAATGTAAATAGCAGGAACGGATCTAGCTGAACACTGTGAGCAGGACGCACTGCACTAAATGTAAATAGCAGGAACGGATCTAGCTGAACACTGTGAGCAGGACGCACTGCACTAAATGTAAATAGCAGGAACGGATCTAGCTGAACACTGTGAGCAGGACGCACTGCACTAAATGTAAATAGCAGGAACGGATCTAGCTGAACACTGTGAGCAGGACGCACTGCACTAAATGTAAATAGCAGGAACGGATCTAGCTGAACACTGTGAGCAGGACGCACTGCACTAAATGTAAATAGCAGGAACGGATCTAGCTGAACACTGTGAGCAGGACGCACTGCACTAAATGTAAATAGCAGGAACGGATCTAGCTGAACACTGAGCAGGACGCACTGCACTAAATGTAAATAGCAGGAACGGATCTAGCTGAACACTGTGAGCAGGACGCACTGCACTAAATGTAAATAGCAGGAACGGATCTAGCTGAACACTGTGAGCAGGACGCACTGCACTAAATGTAAATAGCAGGAACGGATCTAGCTGAACACTGTGAGCAGGACGCACTGCACTAAATGTAAATAGCAGGAACGGATCTAGCTGAACACTGTGAGCAGGACGCACTGCACTAAATGTAAATAGCAGGAACGGATCTAGCTGAACACTGTGAGCAGGACGCACTGCACTAAATGTAAATAGCAGGAACGGATCTAGCTGAACACTGTGAGCAGGACGCACTGCACTAAATGTAAATAGCAGGAACGGATCTAGCTGAACACTGTGAGCAGGACGCACTGCACTAAATGTAAATAGCAGGAACGGATCTAGCTGAACACTGTGAGCAGGACGCACTGACTGCACTAAATGTAAATAGCAGGAACGGATCTAGCTGAACACTGTGAGCAGGACGCACTGACTGCACTAAATGTAAATAGCAGGAACGGATCTAGCTGAACACTGTGAGCAGGACGCACTGCACTAAATGTAAATAGCAGGAACGGATCTAGCTGAACACTGTGAGCAGGACGCACTGCACTAAATGTAAATAGCAGGAACGGATCTAGCTGAACACTGTGAGCAGGACGCACTGCACTAAATGTAAATAGCAGGAACGGATCTAGCTGAACACTGTGAGCAGGACGCACTGACTGCACTAAATGTAAATAGCAGGAACGGATCTAGCTGAACACTGTGAGCAGGACGCACTGACTGCACTAAATGTAAATAGCAGGAACGGATCTAGCTGAACACTGTGAGCAGGACGCACTGCACTAAATGTAAATAGCAGGAACAGATCTAGCTGAACACTGTGAGCAGGACGCACTGACTGCACTAAATGTAAATAGCAGGAACAGATCTAGCTGAACACTGTGAGCAGGACGCACTGCACTAAATGTAAATAGCAGGAACGGATCTAGCTGAACACTGTGAGCAGGACGCACTGCACTAAATGTAAAGAGCAGGAACAGATCTAGCTGAACACTGTGAGCAGGACGCACTGCACTAAATGTAAAGAGCAGGAACAGATCTAGCCTAATCTAGCTCTCAAATCAAATGACACTGTCTGTCTCTCTCTCTATCAGCACACCGGAACACACTACACAGGGCCGCCGTGCAGGCGGCCTTATATAGTGTGGGGCGTGTACTAAATCCCCTGAGCCATAATTGGCCAAAGCCACCCTGGCTTTGGCCAATTACAGCTCTCTCTACTGACGGCGCTGTGATTGGCCAAGCATGCGGGTCATAGTGCATGCTTGGCCAATCATCAGCCAGCAATGCACTGCGATGCCGCAGTGAATTATGGGCCGTGACGCGCCACACGAATTTGGCGCGAACGGCCCATAACGTTCGCAATTCGACGGACGGTCGAACAGCCGATGTTCGAGTCGAACATGGGTTCGACTCGAACACGAAGCTCATCCCTACTAGGCACAATGGAAAGGCCAGGAGGGCCAGCAAAGGACCCGAGATTAGGAGGTTTGGGGCTGCTCTGTGCAAAACCACTGCACAGAGCAGGTAAGTATGACATGTTTGTTATTTTTAAACAAATAAAAAAATCTGCTTTTATTATCACTTTTTAGATTTGCTGAGAGGAGAATGTGCGTTGTAATAGTCGTAGAAGGTAAAGGGAACCGTATCAATATTAAGGTGACAAATGGTTAATTCAATAGAGGGGAGGATTGGGAGAAGGTGTCAATTCAGATAGGAGTCTGAGAACTTTGTTCCAGTATGAACGCAGGGACATACAATACCACAGGATATGGATAAGGGAGCCAAGGGATCCACACCCTTCCCCGCACTCTCCACTTTAATCTCTTGTGACCAATATATTTTATGCATCTGTTTCACTTTCTCAGTTCACTGCCAGATGCATCTAAATTTGCATGCCCTCACTTCCCTTTTGAACAGGATTGCCACAAAAGGTCAAATTAGACACACCTTATCATTTACATATAAACTTCTTCTTGCTGAGACCTCATGGACCTCTGCTGGTTTCCTGGACAAATGGGAAAATCATCTTCAGATTATGCTGATGCTTGCTGTGGTCTATCAAATTGTGGCATTATCTTAGAAAGAATCCATCAGTGACACAAACCAAGAATTAGATTGTAAAATCATGGTATCGCACTCCTGTGCAAAAAATCTAAAGGTTGCATAGAGGAGATATGTTACATATCTTTTGGTATTGCCCAGTCCTACAGCCCCTTTAGACACATGTTCATACAACCATACATTCACTGATCATCTGGTGCCCAAAATTCCAGCATTCTTTCTCCTACGACGTAATGATGTACCATTGTCAATATACACAAAAAACAGTAGTGAGACATTTGGTGAACATAGCACATGCGTGCATTTCGGCTCTCTGGCTAGCCATAACCCAGCCATTTATGAAACAATGGTTTCTTAGAATAGAGGACATTGAGGTAGCACCCTCCTAGACAGGTTGCCAGAGTGGTTACGTTTTGTTTTTTTTTAGCTCCCCTGAAGTCAGTGAAGCAGTGTGCGATTATTTTGGGCTGGTCTACGCTTCACTGACTGCAGGTTCAACTGCTTCCCCCTGCCTTCTGGTGATATCTAGAATGCAGTGGGCTTGAAAAGGTAGACCCACAGCATAAATATTTATGTGGTCTTTGCCAATCCCTGGGGGAGGATGTACAGGAGGTAACTGAGGCGTGTCTAAATAGTCTGAAGCCTGAGGCAGCTATGTTCTTGTCCAGGAGGAGAAGTTCCCAGCCCGAGGGACTGCTCTCCTTTTGGGCAGTGCAGCTAAAGTTCATACAGGAGCTCATTGAAGTCCCAGCTAAGATAGAGCTGGGAGGCCTATCTGAGAATAGCTGGAGCTGATCAAGGTATTTCCCTGAATATCTAGTCTGGGAGTCCATGGGAGGAAAGTCTGCCTGACAATGGAAGGAGACATCCAAGTCCAAGGGCATTGTGAGTACAGATCTGAGTGTAGGATCTTGGTGACTGTTTGCTGCATCTATCCCTTTGTGGATCAGTGCCAATGCTTACTTGGATTGGGACATTTCTTTTTTGGGGTCTCAGTGCTGCTCATTCCCTTAGTGGCTTCTAGAGGGACTATACTATGAATGTTTAGACAAAGTGAAGAATGTCCTTTGATCACTGCACTTTGTTTCTGGAGTATCCCACAGTTCCCTGCGCCCTAACCAAGTTCAACTTACAATAAAACATCAAAAGATATCCCTAGACTAATGGTCTTCAAACTGTGGCCCGCGGGCTCTTTGCTCGTCGTTATCCATCCATTGGGACACTATTTCTCACACTGATACGAGGCACTATTCCTCCCATTGACAGCAATGATGAGGAACTAATCCTCCCACTGACACAATGATTAAGCACTATTCTTCCAATGACACCAAAGATGGGACACTATTCTTCTCACTGACACCATTGATGGGGCACTATTCCTCCCACAGATACCAATGATAAGGAGCGCTGTACAGTGTTGTCAACCACTTGTAAATTTAAGGCCAGTTTGTAAAAATCAGCTGATTCTTACCTTGTCTGTAAATGTCCGGGAAGGGCAACGGCTGCCCATAAAAGATATGGTGGGGATTGGCTTGCACCACTCCAAAGCCAGCCGAGTGCTGCTCCAGCCTTGTGGCAATCCTGGTGACTCTGTAACATTCTCATGGAGCCCAGCTAGAACAGCCTCCCCTCTGAATAAATGGAAGAGAGATAGCCTCAATCTGCTCCTCCCCCCCCTTGTGCCCACCCACACTCCAATCCCCAGCACTGTGCCTGTGAAGGGGATGTGTGGGGAAGGCAGGAAATTTGAACCAGAGCAGTCGGCAGCTACTTCCTGTACATGATTAGTGTGACTGAGCTCTCCCAAATAGCCCTCCCTCATCTCTCAACCCCACCCCCCTCCCCATTTATGTCCTCCAGGAGTGAAATTCTCTAGCCCAGTGGTTCTCAACTCTTGTCCTCAGGACCCACTAACAGGCCAGGTTTGCAAGATAACGGAAATACTTTACAGGTGATATCATTTGCTGCTCAGTGATTGCATTATTCTAGTCTGCATCTCCCCAAGGTAATACTTAAAATCTGGCCTGTTAGTGGGTCTTGAGGACAAGAGTTGAGAACCACTGCTCTAGCCAGTGCAACAAATTTCCAAAATACTTCACAATGGTCTCTTCTGTTCGGGCTTGATAATGGAGGTTAAGCACCGTCACTGCATTCACTCCAGCCCGCATACCTCCCGCCCCTGCATTCTAGTGCTGTGAATCTTCCCGAGCTCCTCTGAACACCATAATAGGAGAGGGGACATATTGCACTTGACTTGCTAAGCAGTAGCTTGGTCTGTCATCACAATTTCTGGCCCTGCTACCAGCACTCTGCTGCATCTGTGATTTCTCTCAAGCTTTTCTAGGCATCGCAAAAGGGAAGCGAGTTAGTAGCCTTCAGAGCTTCCCCTTACATCCTGCAGAACTCTTTCTTACATCCTCCTCCAGAGTACTTGATAAGGAAAAAGAGAGTTTGGGACTTTATATGAGGCCAAGACATAGAACGTCGAGTGCCTCCATTCCTATTTGCTACTAGCATGGAGAAATGATTTGCGACTTTGTGTGAAGCATGCAGCCGAATTTGCAACATGAACAAGGAGTGTCTGGCGGATGTATATTGCAGGGTATCATCATCATCATCATCACATTCTGTCAAGTCATAGCATTGTATCATAACATAGACAAAATACATTAAAGAATTAAACAATTTATTACAATAATGAGCACTCAGTGAGTTCACCATATGAAGAGAAGCTCCATCATGAGCGAATGAAAACGTTTGGCATATGTGCATATGCACGGCCCTCCACGTGGTTTCTCATCCCTGCAGGTCTGTGTCTGCCAACAGTTTAATGTTTCCTACATCAAACACAATGTAAATACATGGTTATGTGGTCATATCACTTTTCAATATACATGGGGGATTATTTCTCGCATCTGCTACTGAAGATTTTAAATTATCCATGAAACACGTCGAGCTTTATCGATGCTATTATTATGAGCATACAATTTAAGAATGTTACTCACATCTTTATTGATTATGTTTTACTGGCCTGTACCAAGGTGGTTTTGTTACAACAATGTGAACATGGATTCTAGAGTCTGATGTTTTTACAATGTCAATTTCATCAATTCATGTGCTGTTATGCTACTATGTTTCTTTTGATATCTATGAATTAAATTATTTTTTATGTAATTTGTCTATGTTATAATACAATGCTATGACTTGACAGAATGTGATGATGATCCCCTTCAATATACTGTACATCCGCCAGACACTCCTTGTTCATGTTGCCAATTCGCCTGCATGCTTCACACAAAGTCCCAAATCATTTCTCCATGCTAGCTCCTCCAGAGTGCCCCCTTATGTCCTGCTCCTACAGAGTGCCCCCTAAGTTAGTGTCCTTTTCATATAACTTCTGGTCTGGCCACGACTCCTAAGTGGCTGGTGTTAAAATACTTTAAAAAAGAAAAACAAAATCAAGATTCCTGATGATTCAGCCTTTTTTTAATTGCATGTGTCCGCAATTTCGACACAAATCTATAAAAAAAAAAAATTGATCGTACGTCACCTAGTGAGTGCTACCAAGTCCTGTATTGTCCTCACAGCCACTGACCATTGGTTTCTGGCTCCGTAAGGTAGAAGAAATAAAGTTGGAGGTATTAACTTGGTATTTTAGTATTTAAATTAGTATTTTGTGGGTACCAGGACTGTGGTATATGTGTGCAGTGTATACAGCAGGTGCAGATTCTGTTCAACCCCCCTTTAAGACCTTTCTGCTGGCCATGCCCACTGTTCACCTCAGTGTGCGTAGCGTGCTGCAGGTCTTTCATAATTTTAGTCTTGTTCACATTTTATCATGCTATATTGAGTTATTAATTATAATGTTTACTCGTTATGAGTATTGTTAACCACTTGTCGACCCGCCGCAGTACATATACTGCGAAAGGGCGGCTTGAATAGACAGCATAACGTACCTGTACGTCACAGCTTTCTTCTGGGTTCAGGGCATGCCTCCGCTCACCGACTTAGCTGTGATTGAACACAGCGGGACTTAGTCAGCAGGTCCCGGCCAATGATTCATAACCGGGACCTGCTGATCGGCTGTGTCCAATTGTGGTCCAGAGCTCTGTGTTGAAAACACACGGCTCTGTACAGAGGGAACAATACCTCAGTTTCTTATCCCTGCAAAGCAGCATAACGTACCTGTACGCAAAGCAGGGATAAGAAACAAAGAGTAAGAGTTTAGTAAAATGCAGCACACATTACACATTGTTAGGCACATATTTAATGCCTTGATTGCCGTAGATGTTAACCCCTCCCCAGCCAGTGTCATTAGTACAGTGACAGTCTATGGTATTATCACTGATTACTGTATTGGTGTCACTGGTGATGTCAGTGTCATTTCCCAGCCGATGTCATTATCACTGATCCCTCCCCAGTCTCAGATTGCCCACCACACAATCACAGTTCCACTATATGTCGCTGATCACACCATTACAGTACTAGTATAAAAAAAATCCAATATATATACCATAGTTAGTAGATGCTATAACTTTCGCACAAACAAATCAATATACACTTATTGGTATTTTTTTTTTTAATCAAAGACATGTAGCAGGATACACTTTGGCTAAAATTTCTGAAGAAATTGGATTTTTAATTTTTTTTATTGGATGTTTTATAACAACGTTATTTTTTTTTCTAAATTTTCAGTCTTTTGTCATTTATATCCCAAGAAATGAAAAAAAAAACCCTGTGGTGATCAAATACAGAGTTGCATGACCGCGCAATTGCTAGTTAAAATACCGCAGTGCTGACTATTTGAAAACTGGCCTGGTTATGAAGGGGGTAAAACTTTCCAGAGCTTTACAACCCCTTTAAGGAACATGTTCCACTGAGCACAGGTGCAACGCTTTGCAATCTCCAGTGGGTAAAAATAATAAATGAATTTTTTATTTCCTGCAAACATATGTACATGCATTATTTTTATCTTAAAGATAAATTCAGCCTTTCTCAACCTTTTCAGCACAGAGGAACCCTTGAAATAACTTTCTGGTCTCAGGGAACCCCTGCTAATAATGACTATATCTACAACTTATGATACATTAGTGTGATGGTCAGTGGGAAGAATGCTCCTTACACTTGTCATTGGGGAAAATTAACCCAGTACAGAAAGCTAAAAAGATCAATGGTGTCAGTGAGAACTTATCTAAGAGGCAGAAATTGCTCATGGTACCCCTAACAACCTCTGGAGGAACCCTGGTTGAGAAACCTTGCTTTAAATTAAATAACTGTGTTGAATCTGTGACAGGTGATAAGTCAAATCAAGGAAAATTGCTTCAGCAGGTGCTCTCCCCAAATCTAATACTCCCTGCTTACCAGAAAGGTTGGATCTCAGGTTATAGAGATCAAATACGCTTAGTATAAAGATGTCAGCCGACAGAGATGTTCCACTCTTCTACTTGGTTCTAAGCACACCTTCCTGGTAGGATTAGGATATTCATATATATCAATAGTATTTCATATGAATATTGGATCCACCACGAAAGCTCTCATATATGGAGGACAATAGAAGAGAAAGATTTCATGGTGCAGTACGTAAAAACAATGTTTATTTAAAAGGTTCCACTGCACTTACATGAAAAGTCGTTTAATAGCAAGAAGTATAATTCACACAGCCGCGGCTTAGCCTGCAGGCTGGTACGTAGTGACATCACACCAAACTGCTCCAACCGACGCGTTTCTCCGTAAGAGACATCGACTGGGAAAAGAGGCTCAACAATGAGACTCATGAGCCTCCGTTCCCAGTCGATGCCTCTTACAGTAAAATGGGAAAACGATTTAAATTAAAAATGAAAGAAATAAACAAATTGAACAGCATTGGCCCCAAGGTAGAACCCTGGGGCCCACCATTCAGAGAATGAGTCATTTATCACTACTCTCTGGACCCGTTCATGTAACCAGTTTCCTATCCATGTACATACAATTTCATCAACTCCAACAGACCTTATTTTATACATCAATTATTTATGAGGTACGAAAACTAGATAAACTCTGTCCACTGGACTTCCACCATCCAGTTTCTCACTTTCTTCCTCATAGAACAATACCAGGTTGGTCTGACAAGAATAGTCTTTCATAAATCCATGCTGGATGTCACTTATTATAGACACATTTCTGTATAGGAGTTCTCTACCATTTCCCTCAAATACCATACCTTACATAATATTGATGTTAGGCTGATCTGTAGTTTCCTGGTATACATCTCAATATCCCACAGAGCAGTGCCCAGCTCCCCATGCCCTTTGGCAATCTCTTGCCTATTAGCCTTAAAAATTGACTGAATTTATTTTAAAGATTCTGCTCCCATTGACTTCAATGGGGTATGGATTATAATCCAGAATTTAGGAGCAGTTCAGCAAACCTCCTGTGAACTGAACCCAGAAATGTTCGACTCATTCATACACCCTATGTGAGATCTTTGATGTCTAATAAGTTTTGATTTCCATGTAAAACATTTCCCACACTCAAGACAGGAATACGGCTTCTCCCCTTTATGAATCTTCTGATGATAGTAAAGTGAGGAAAACCGTGAAAAACATTTCCCGCACTCAGGGCAAGAATACGGCTTTTCCCCAGTGTGAGATCTTAGATGTCTAACAAGGACTGATTTATCTGAAAAACTTATTCCACATTCAGGGCAGGAATACGGCTTCTCCCCTGTGTGACATCTTTGATGTCTAACAAGGTCTGATTTCCGTGTAAAACATTTTCCGCACTCAGGGCAGCAATACGGCTTCTCCCCAGTGTGAGATCTCCGATGTTTAACAAGGGCTGATCTATCTGAGAAACATACTCCACATTCGGGGCAGGAATACGGCTTCTCCCCTGTGTGAGTTCTCAGATGTCTAGCAAGGTTTGATTTCCATGTGAAACTTTTCCCACACTCAGGGCAGGAATCTGGCTTGTTGCCCGTGTGAGCTCTGCAATGTATTATGAGTTCTGATTTAAAAAGGAAACATTTCCCACATTCAGGACAGGAACATTTCTCCTCCCCCTGAATTCCGGCACCATTCTCCACAGTATGAGGTTGCTCAGAGTCAGAGGGATTTGATGGTCCATCCACACTGTGAAGTCGACCATCCATAGCTGAGCTCATTGTCTTTTCTCCTGTACAATCTCTTGTGATGTCCTCATCTTCCATCTTACATCCTGAAGATAAAGTGAGATGATCCTTTGAGGGTTTCTCGATGACGTGTCCTGGAAAAATATAAAAACGTGATCAATAGAAACAAGAGGGTTAGTTCACCTAAATCATGATTCCATTTGGATCAGGTAGATTTTAGTGAGCAGATGTTCTAAGCCAGCTGTGACTTCCCCTCTTCAGTAAAGGTCCTTTGTCCCTCCTTCCAGATTCCCACTACATTTACACAGCCTTCTCAGAAGAGAAGGAACCAATGGGGACTGGGAGGTGCATGCTCTTCACACAAACACAAGCCTAGTCCGTGGGTCATGTGATCTCTGATAATGAAGAGGTTAAAAGTTCACCCTTAAAGAACCTATAGCATAGAACAAGTGGCAGATTTTTACCACGGCACAGTATGCTGGTGTTCCTGGCAGACAGGCAGTAGCCATTACTAGTGTGAGCGACTGAAGCCTGCTCCTACTTGCTTCCGGGATTCCATGCAGCTGGCTACCCAGCATGCACCCCCCATCTCACGCCTGTGCAGTAGGGACACAGCATGGCGCACTGTGTTGCGTACAGGTTGCCAGAACAATGATGCAGCGGCGGAATTTCCCGCCCCATTGTTATGGCAACCTGTCAATCAACACAGAAGGCATATGCGGTCTGAAGACTCCTGGGATAGATGATGCAGATATCCTCGGTGTCCTAGTGAATCCTCTAATGGAATCGGGAATGCAGACTACATATAGAAAAATAAGGTATTTGGAGATAAATAAATCATTGTCATGACAGACTGTACTGCAGGTGGGCATTGTGGAACATGACGAAATGGGTGGAACTACACTTTAAGATTTTATTTAGCGCTGCACTTATTACATATACATTGTTGTGTAGTATGCATAGTTGGTGAGGTTGAAAAAGACACAAGTCCATCCAGTCCAATCTGTGTGTGTGCTTTTATGTCAATATTTCATTGTATACCCCTGCATGTTGTGGTCGTTTAGGTGCATATGTAATAGTTTTTGAAATGATCTATGCTCCCTGCTGAAACCACCGCTTGTGGAAGAGAATTTCACATCCTTACCGTAAAGAAACCTCTACGCACTTTAAGGTTAAACCGCTTTTCTTCAAAATTTTAGTGAATGTCCGTGTGTATTTTTATGTTCCCTTGCGTGGAAAAGTTTTATCCCTATTGCGGAGTCACCAGTACGGTATTTGTACATTGAAATCATATCCCCTCTCAAGTGTCTCTTCTCCAGAGAGAATAAGTTCAGTGCTTGCAGTCTTTCCTCATAACTAATATCCTCCAGTCCCTTAATTAGCTTTGTTGCCCTTCTCTGGACCCTCTCCAGTTCCAGTACATCCTTCCTGAGAACTGGAGCCCAGAACTGGACAGCATACTCTAGGTGCGACCGGACCAGAGTCTTGTAGAGCGGGAAAATTATTGTTTTATCTCTGGAGTTAATCCCCTTTTAATGCATGCCAATATTCAGTTGGCTTTGCTTGCAGCAGCTTGGCATTGCATGCCATTGCTGAGCCTGTCATCTACTAAGACCCCCAGGTCCTTTTCCATCTTAGATTCCCCCAGAGATTCTCCTCCCAGCGAGTAGATTGGATTCGTATTTTTTGCACCCAAATGCATTATTTTACATTTTTCTACATTAAACCTCATTTGCCATGTAGTTGCCCACCCCATTAATGTGTTCGGATCTTCTTGCAAGGTTTCCACATCCTGCAGAGAAGTTATTGCCCTGCTTAGCTTAGTATAGTTTGCAAATACTGAGATTGAGCCGTTTATCCCATCCTCCAGCTTGTTTATAAATAAATTAAATAGGATTGGTCCCAGGACAGAACCCCGGGGGACCCCACTACCCTCCCTTGACCATTCTGAGTACTCCACATTTATCACCACCCTCTGGACTCGCCGCCGTAGCCAGTGTTCAGTCCATGTACTCACCCTATGGTCCATGCTGTCAGACTTCAGTTTGTACAGTAAACATTTATGGGGAACTGTATCAAATGCTTTTGCAAAATCCAGATACACCACGTCTACAGGCCTTCCTTTATCTAAGTGGCAACTCACCTTCTCATAGAAGGTTAATAGATTGGTTTGGCAAGAACAATTCTTCATGAATCCATGCGGATTACTACTAATGATACCGTTCTCATTACTAAAATCTTGTATATAGTCCCTTATCATCCCTTCTAATGCCGCGTACACACGATCGGAATTTCGGCCCGCAAAAGACCGATGAGAGCTTTTCATCGGAAAATGCAACCGTGTGTATGCTCCATCGGACTTTTGCTGGCTGAATTCCAGCCAGCAAAAGATTAAAAGCATGTTCTTAATTTTTCGGTCGGAAAAAGTTCCTATCCGAAAATGTGATCGTCTGTGGCACGTCTGTGGCAATTCCAACCCGCAAAATTCCTACGCATGCTCGGAAACAATTCGACGCATGCTTGGAAGCATTGAACTTCATTTTCTTGGCTTGTCGTAGTGTTGTACGTCACTGCGTTCTTGACGGTCGTAATTTCAGCGAACATTTGCGTGACCGTGTGTATGCAAGGCAAACTTGAGTGGAATCCCGTCGGAAAAGCCATCATATCTTTTTCCGACGGGAAGTCCGATCGTGTGTACGCGGCATAAGAGGTTGCATACAAATGATGTTAGGCTAACTGGTCTGTAATTCCCAGGGATGTATCTTGGCCCTTTTTTAAATATTGGTGCTACATTGGCTTTTCTCCAATCAGCTGGTACCATTCCAGTCAGTAAACTGTTCGTAAAAATTAGGAACAATGGTCTGGCAATTACTTGACTGAGTACCTTAAGGACCCTCGGGTGCAAGCCATCTGGTCCCGGAGACTTATTAATGTTAAATTTTTCAAGTCTATTCCTAATTCTATCCTCTGTTAGCCATGAGGGTGCTTCCTGTGACGTGTCATGAGGATAAACACTGCAGTCTTGGTTACTGAACCCCCCCCCATTTCCCTCGTGAAGACATCTTCGCCATCTCTCCATCTTTTGTAACCAGATTCCCTTCACCATTCTGTATGGGGCCAATATGTTGTGACCTCCCTCTCTTGCTAGTTATATACTTAAAGAATTTCTTGGGATTATTTTTTTACTCTCATCATCTCATCTCTATATGCCTTTCATGTTCTATCTTAACCACCCTGATTGCAACCTTACAATTCTTATTGCATTCTTTGTAAAGTTAGAATGCTGATGATGACCTCCCAGCCTTGTATTTTTGAAGGCCTTCTCCTTTGCTTGTATATGCATTTTTACTTTGTAATTAAGCCACCCAGGACCTTTATTAGTTCTTTTAAATTTATTTCCCATTGAGATGCACTGGCTAATACCCTTATTTAATATGCTCTTAAAGCACTCCCATTTTTTCCCCTGTGTTCTTTGTTCCTAGGATTTTGTCCCATGTAATATCTTCTAGCGAAGAACGCAGTTTAGGGAAGTTGGCTTTTTTGAAATCCAGTGTCTTCGTATTCCCCTTATGTTTCCTATTTGTGTGATTTACACTGAAACTAATTGACACTGTTTCCTAAATTGCAACCTGTTTACTATACGATTTTAGTTTAGTCCTAGCTAGATCCTTTCCATTTCATTCATGCTCCCTTAATCAGTGTTAGTACTTTGCAGTGACAGTGTTTAATAAAGTCATTGTCCTCCTACAACTCAAAAAACTAAAAAAAATCTTCTGCACTACAATTAGCTAGAGTAAAATTGCATTGGATTCAAGTTCTGTGTCTTGAACCATCTTATCCTTTACAGACAGTGAAGCTGCCATCTTAGCCTCTGTTTGATCTGCAGTTGCCATGGTGCTACACATGTGATCAGCTTTGGCACCAGCCATTTGATGGCTTGACAGTTCAGTTGAGAGCTAAAATGAGCACACTAGAAACTCTGCCAGTTATTATTCACAGCAGGCCGTGCATGTAACTGTTTTTGAAAGCAGTTAAATTGGTGGGTTTTCTTCTGCTTAAAGCTGCCTGTGGATGGTACAAATTCAGAGGGTGACCATACTGCCTGGACAGACTGGGCCTTTCAGTTTTCAAGTTAGTATTTATGTTTCATCCTGGCAAGACTATAAATAGAATTTTATGTTAACATTCAGCTATAGGTCTGCTTGAAGAAGAGGGACCAACCTACAAAATGTGCAATCTGTGTTCTTATATCTGTGCTACTGTAACTAATGCCCTGTACACGCGACCAGTTTTCCCGGAATAAACTCTGAAGGTTTTTCCAACGGAGTTCCGAAGGAATTCAGCTCAAGCTGTCTTGCATACACACGTTCACACCAAATTTCGACCTTCCAGAACGTGGTGATGTACAACTGGTACGACGGGACTAGAAAACGGAAGTTCAATAGCCAGTAGTCAATAGCTTCCGACTTGTACTTGCTTCAGAGCACACGTAGTTTTTGGTACGTCGGAACAGCATGCAGGCGAGCGGTTTTCCCGATAGGAATTGGTTCCGTCTGAAAAATTTAGAACATGTTCTCTTTCTAGGTCCGTCGGAGATTTCAATGTAGAAAGTCTGATGGGGCATACACACTATCGGAATATACGATGAAAAGCTCTCGTGTGTACGCGGCATTCCGCTCGTGTGTACGCGGCATAAGAGTGAAACACAACCTAATACTGCCAGATGAATCCCAGAATCGACATAAATCATGTCTGAGTACACAAATTGTGTTTATAGCACAGAGAAGGGGGTTTATTTGAGAGAAGAGAAAAAATAATCTGTAGTACGGGTATCAGTGATTATTATCAATCTATTATTGGCTGATATCGGTCATCTCCCTCCCTACTCTGGACCAATCAGTGTGCAGTAACAGAGCAGAGATAACATAAGAATATACTCTGACTCACCTGTGCTGATCTCTGTAGGAGTGTCCTCCTCTTTGAATGTCCTCTTCATTCCAGCATCCTCCGTATATTGCTGATCAGCCCTCACATACGTCTTTTTTACTTCACCCTGTTCATCAGATCTTCACCCTAAACCAACAGAATGACAGAAAATAACATCTGTAAAATAGAAGTATTAATGATGTGAGATCACATAGAAAATATCATCTTGTAGAGTCCACACATTGTCTCCACATGTCAGAGTGTTCAATCACTTTATGTTCCAGACCCTCAACTCCACCCACCTGATGATGGTGAGGGATGGTGTGACCTTCCTGTGTGGAATCCCGGGAATACAGAGGATGAGGACATCTCTCTGGTGGGTTCCCATTAGTGGATCCATCTGTAGGAAACACACACACTGACTGAATACATTTTTCTATGTGTTTATCAGATGATGAGGGATCTAGGTGGACCCTCCGTACTGCTCTCTCCTTTACAATAAAGTCTCCTCTTACCCGGTGATGTGAGGGGCGGCTGATTGTCCATCATGACGTCCTTGTAGAGATCCTTGTGCCCTTCTAAATACTCCCACTCCTCCATGGAGAAATAGACAGTGACATCCTGACACCTTATAGGAACCTGACACACACAATGATACAGTCACCATCCAGACACATCCCTTGTCTGTTACTGGATAATGTCCCAGAATTCCCAGCACCGCTCACCTCTCCTGTCAGCAGCTCCATCATCTTCTTGGTGACTTCTAGAATCTTCTGCATGTTGTGTCTCTCAGGTTTTAGGGAGTCACATGGAGGCACTGTTATGGTCATATGATCACCTGACTTCAGAAGAGGAAATCTCTGTATTGGAGAACCAATAGGAATATCATGTTAGATTCCCAGAACCCTCCTCACCTCTCCGGTCAGGTCTGTGTCTATTAATAGAGATAAGAGTGATGTCATGTGATCCTCAGAATCCTCCTTGCCTCTCCGGTCATGTCTAGGTTTGATTAATAGAGATAAGAGTGATGTCATGTGACCCCCCCCCCCAAAAAAAATCCTCCTCACCCCTACAGTCAGGTCTGGGTTTTATTAATAGAGATAAGAGTGATGTCATGTGACCTCCCAGAATCCTCCTCACCTTTCCGATCAGCAGGTAGATGATCTCCAGGGTGAGGTTTAGTATCCTCTCAGTCATGTGACTCTGATACTTCTCCATCCTCATTGATGTGGTCATGTGATCTAGGCGGGTTTCTCTATAGATGGATAGCGGAGAATTATCTGGACGGTATTGGTTGTACAATATTAGGATGGGGATGTATGCAAATAATAGGTGGGCTGCCTCCAGTGGCAGTTGTTGATTGGGTTACTTTGTTTGTTGGGTTTCTCGCACCCTGCACTCCTGTTATATCCTGTCCTACCTGCCTGATCAGAAATGACATTTTAAACGTCTGTTTGGTCTCTGAACTATATTTGCTCAGTTTTAAAAAGGTTCATTTCATAAGCCTTGAGGACAACATGGGGAATATACAAATCCTTTAAATGTAGATTTACTTTACCAAAAAGCACACTATGTTGTCCCATTTCGGTATAGCATTGAGGAGAACATAGGTAATAAACAGCCATAGCGTCAGTGTGTTGGAGCTCGTGATAGTGAATAGATGGGGAAGCAGGGAATGAAAACAACTAGACCCCCAGTAAAAGTAGCACACAGTAAGCACAAACACTTGTTAGGCACACATTTAACCCCTTGATTGCCTTAGATGTTAACATATTGTTGCTTCACAGTGAACATCCCATCGTACCGCTATGTCTCTCCCTATGGCCCTGGGTGAGTCTCCCCCATTTTCCATCCTGGCTTCCCGGCATGGTGGGGAGATGCAAACTCCTTTCGGTTCTCCCCACTCCATGTTCCCACAGCTGGACCTTTGGCCACTAGAGGGAGCATTCTTCGTGCTGGCGGCGCCCCTCCATCACCACCGGATGATCAGAGGCGCCGCCCGCGGGCCTTACCGTGCATGGGCATGACATCATGTAATTACGTCAGAGGTGACGCCAGATGCCGGGGCATATGCCTTCCAGAATATAGAGGGGGCCACGCGGATGCCGCAATCATGGCGGCAGGGACTGCTAAAATGGGGGGGAGTTTGGGGAGGAGATTAACCACCTGCCATTAATGGATACATAATTTAAAGACTATTTAAACCTACAGCTTCCAGAGGATCCTGAGGTGACCTTTGGAACGCCGTCAACATATATAGGAAGGATCGTAGCATTTAGTAAGTGCAACTTTTAGATTCATCAGACTGGCTGATATTTGTATCACATTGACCAACTAATTCGTTTATATTCCTCATTTTTCAGGCTCTTTACAAATCAACAAACACATTGATATTTCAACTTAACATAGACATGGTCTCACCCTCAACACTTTCAACATTTGTTATCAGTGCCATACATCCTTCATGGTCTGGCACTTTGTATTTCACTTCTGTTCACCTAATATGGAATTCCCCTTATTAGCAAAGGTAATAAACGTTCACCAATATGTGTTTTTTACAAGTATTCTTGTTTTTTCACATATCATTTTAATGCCACTTACCACATTAGATCTTATTACCCATTTACCCTTACATACACCACCTCACTACATTGCACAGTCACTTTTATATTAATCGGTTAACATCATCACTTCTTATTTCATCATATGAATGGTAATACAAACTAATTTAAAATACAAACCACATAAACAAACATACTATAAAATAAAATAAATGAGTAATATCAGTCCATATAATTCTGACACTTGATTGAGTATCGACCAGTCTAAGGTCGCACAGTAGTACTGCATACTTATAGAATACTTGCTGATTACTTATTGAGATTCCTCAATACCTAACTGCAGGTGCCTCGCCATATACCTTCCTCTCAAGGTCCAAAAGCGTGGCTCTTTGCAAGCCCTGTGGACTCGCCTGGAGGGTGCAGAGGCGACATGCGGACATTTTGGGACCATTGAATGCAGCTGTTTTTAGCAATCCTGGTTGTGCGATACATTCTCACCTTTCCATCTCCGTAATGGTAAATATATCACTGTACATTTGAAGATGTATTTTTGAATACTATGAAATGTCCAATGATATTTTGTATACTGCAAAATGTTAACAATGGTGTCTAAAATTAGAATTTTCTGATGTATTTCCTAAATTAAAAATCCCCCTGAAGAAGACCAGAAATGAAAGAGTCGAAATGCATCGGGGTATTCATGCGGATAGTAATGTCACAGTGTATTTGATAAACCATGGTCTCCTTGGTGCATTGTTTGCCATTGGTTATGGCTTATGTTGTTGTTTGTGTCGCTAACCATAATTTATATCTTAAATATACTGTATAATAAAAATCTTTTATTCAGGCAAAGAATAAATTCTAACTAAATTACTTTTTCCATAAAGATTTTGCTGCTAAAAAAAAACCCTGGTGAAACTCTTCCATTCTCTAGATGTTAACCCCTTCCTGCCCAATGTCATTGGTACAGTGACAGTATACAGTACAGGTACTCCTCATTTAATGACCAGGTTCCGTTCCAGGGACCAAGTCATTAAATGAGGAGCCAAAAGTAAATCAATATTTACCTTCTTAAACTAAACTACTGTACTGTATTCTGAAAAAAAGGTCTAAACACCAAACTTCAACTCAATAACATTGTTTTAATTTGCATAAGTACAGAACACATATATAATAATAATAATATAAACATAAATACTGTACTGTACAGGATACAATGATGTACAGTGCCCAAAAAGTAAACATATACAGTAGACATTTAGAGTAACATTTTAGTCATCAAATCCTTCAAAAGGGTGATAGTGCTTCAGGGTCATCATTGCAATTACCAAGCAGGGTCATCAGTGTCATCATTGGAGTTACCAGCAGGGTCATCTGAAGTTGTAGTTGAGGGAGAAGACGACAAGGAAATGACAGAACTGGTAGGGGTAGCTTGCAAGAAGAATTCTGTTAAGTTGCTTTGCTTTGTTATTTTCTTTTTTTCGTCATAAATTTCACGATAACATCGCATAAGTTCCTTCATCTGCAGTTCCACTTTAGAGAACCTTTCAACATTTGGGTCCATACTCTCTAATTGTGATAAAGCCGCATTCACTTTTGAGAACACGCCAGCTAACCCCCTGACTGTGAACTTTTTTTGTACTTCTTCCGTACTTGTTTCCTCCTTTTCTTCCTTTTCCTGTTCTAAGTGCTGCCGTGCTTCCAACTCTATTAAAGCTTCATTACTTAGCTCTCCCTCAACAGATTCCACTAATTCTTTAATATCTGTCA
Source organism: Lithobates septentrionalis (assembly GCA_037952835.1). NCBI lineage: Eukaryota > Metazoa > Chordata > Amphibia > Anura > Ranidae > Lithobates > Lithobates septentrionalis. The sequence goes on from JBBDGP010001914.1 coordinate 1,333,002, forward strand.
CTTCAAGATCTAAGTCAAGCATGTTAGCAAGTTGTACACTTCTTTGATTTATAACTTCCATATCTGTGTCATCAAATCCTTCGCTATTGTTCACAAAACGCTTTAAGCATTTTTTCCATATACCCTGCATACACTTTTCTGTTACTCCCTCCCAAGCTGATGCAATGTTTTGTATGCAGTGTAAAATGTTATAAGCTTTCCAAAAATCACAAAGGGTAACTTCATAATTTTCAGTTGCTGCTACAGCTTTGGAAAAGATGTTGTGCAAATAGTAGGCCTTGAATGTTGCTATTGCACCCTGATCCATTGGTTGTAGGATAGCAGTTGCGTTTTTAGGCAGATACACTACCTTTACGTCTGGATGTAGGTCATCAAGATGCTGGGGGTGGCCTGGGGCATTATGAAGCAGGAGGATAATTTTAAAGGGAACACCCTTTTGCTGACAGTAACGCTTGACTGAGGGTATGAAACAGTTGATGAACCAGTCATCAAATAAAGCTTGTGTCATCCATGCTTTGTTATTTGCACGATAATAAACAGGCAGTGTGTGCTTACTAACCCGCTTCAATGCAGGCGGGTTCTGTGAACGATAGATGAGGAGAGGCTTTAACTTGAACCCAGCAACATTTCCTCCCAACAACAATGTGACCCTGTCGTTAAAAGCCTTAAAACCGGGCATTGTTTTATCTTCTTTGTGTATGTAGGACCTTTCGGGCATTTTTTTCCAAAAAAGTCCAGTTTCTACCACGTTAAATATCTGCTCTTGACAGTAGCCACCTTTTTCGATGATTTTATCAAACTCAACCACAAATTTTTCAGCTGCTTCCACATCTGCACTTGCAGCCTCCCCGCTGATACTCCGATTATCGAGGTTGAATCTCCCGCGAAACCTTTGAAACCAACCGTGGCTTGCTGTAAACGTTTCAGTCGATTCTTCTCCTTTGTGCACTTTCAAATTCTCGAAAATACTGCGTGCTTTGGTTTGAATCAATAAAAGACTCATTGGCATTCTTTTTTCTATTTGGTCGTCAATCCATAGCACCAGCAATTTCTCCATTTCATGAATGAGGCCTTTCCGCTGCCTAGTTATTATGGCTTGATATCCTGTAGATGCTTTTGCTGCCTCTTTCACTCTATCCTTATCTTTTAGGATTGTTGAAATGGTAGAATGTGCAAGTTCCAATTCACTTGCTATTTCTTTAACTTTCTTGCCAGCCTCATAGTCCTTAATGATCTTAATTTTCATATCAAGATCAATAGCTTTTCTTCTTTTCTGAGCACATTCTGCAGGTGCAAGCATGCTTTTTCTTTTTGCTGACATGGTGTGGGCAATACCTGTACAGTACAAGCACACATTACATTACAGTACTGTACATAAAGACATAAAACAGTACAGTACAGTAGATATAAAACAGTACAGTATTAAGAACGCTGGAAGATGCATTTAGGAGAACCGAGTACAGTACAGCACATACCTGTAAAAAACAGCAGGCCGTGAGTGAGAACGAGGCTGATGTGATGACATGACGTCCTGCGCGCAGGTCGGGAGAGCTGGTCGTAAGTCCGCGCGGTCGTCCTGTGCGGGTCGGGGAGGCTGGTCGTAAGTTTGAGCGGTCGTCCTGCGCGGGTCGGGAGAGCTGGTCGTAAGTCTGTGTGGTCATCCTGCTTGGGCTGGGAGAGCTGGTCATAAGTCCACGCGGTCGTCCTGTGCGGGTCGGGAGAGCTGGTCGTAAGTTCAAGCAATCGTCCTGCCCGGGTCGGGAGAGCTGGTTGTAAGTCCGTGTTGTCATCCTGCGCGGGTCAGGAGAGCTGGTCGTAAGTCCAAACAGTCGTCCTACGTGGGTCGGGAGAGCTGGTCGTACGTCTGAGCAGTCATCCTGCGTGGGTCAGTAGAGCTGGTCGTGAGTCCGAGCGGTCATCCTGCGTGGGTCGGGAGAGCTGGTCGTGAGTCCGAGCGGTTGTCCTGCGCGAGTTGGGAGACCTGGTCGTAAGTCCGAGCAGTCGTTCTGCGTGGGTCAGGAGAGCTGGTCGTAAGTCCGAGCGGTCATTCTGCGTGGGTCGGGAGAGCTAGTCGTAAGCCCGAGCGGTCTTCTTGCGTGGGTTGGGAGAGCTGGTCGTAAGTCCGAGCGGTCATTAAACTGGTAAGTCGTTAAATGAGGACTCTGTATTATCACTGCATTTGTGTCACTGGTAATGTCAGTGACAGTTAGTTCCCACTAAGTGTCAGTTAGTTTCTGATTGCCCGCTGTCCTGTTATAAGTCACTGATCACCACTATTACTAGTATAAAAATAAATAAATAAAAATTCCAGTATATATCATATAGTTTGTAGACACTATAACTTTCACACAAACTAATCAATATATGTTCACATATTGGGATTTTTTTTTACCAAAGACATGTAGCAGAATACACTTTGGCCTTAATTTATTATAAATTTTTTATTGAATATGTTTTTTAATGGCAGAAAGTAAAAATGTTTTTTTTCAAAATGTTTGTTCTTTTTTCGTTTATATAATAAAAAACCAAAAAACCCAGTGGTGATCATATACCACCAAAGGGAAGCCCTATTTGTGTGAAAAAAAATTAAACAAATTTATATTGAGTACAGCATTGTATGACCGAGCAATTACCAGTTAAAGTAGTACAGTGCCAAATAAACAATGGCCTGGTCATGAAGGGGGTAAAACCTTTCAGAGGTCAGGTGGTTAATCCTAATTTGAGCTGTATCTGTTTCATTGGCTATTTGAGATCTCCTGCTTCCAGATAACACTGTCCCCAAGCAATTACAAGTTGCTTCAAATTACTCACAGTACTCCCACAATAATCCCAATGCTCCAAGTCACTCCTGGCCCTCCAAGTTACTCCAAATGACTCCCTATACTCCAAATTGGTTCCAATACACCAAGTTACCCCAAATTACTTCCAGCACTCCAAAATGACTACCAGTACTCCAAGTTACTCACAGTATTCCCAAGTGAATCCTTATACTCCTAATAGCTACCCGTACTCCAAATTACCCCCAGTACTTCAAATTACTCCCAATACGCCAAGTTACTCCAAATTACTCACAGTATTCCAAAATTACTCCCAGTACTCTAAAATTGCTCCAAAATTATCCCAGTACTCCAAATTAGGACTTCAAATTCCTCCCAATACACCAAGTTACTCCAAATTACTCCCAGTACCCCAAAATTACTCCCAGTATTCCCAAGTAAATCCCAATACTCCAAAGGACTCCCGTACTCCAAGTTACTCCCAGTTATTAAAATTACTCCTAATACTCCAAGTTACTCCCAGTACTCCAAGTTACACCAAAATTGCTTCCAGCACCCCTAATTGCTCCAAGTACTCCATATTCTGCCAGTACTCCAAATTACTCCCAGGACTCCAATTTACTCCCAATACGCCAAGTTACCCCAAAATTACTCCCAGTACTCCAATATTACTCACAATACTCCACTCTACTCAAAGTGCCTTAGTTTTTCCCCCGATTCAGTACTCACAAATTCCTCACAGTACCCCAGCTCCCCTGCAGTCAGTCCTATCAATGTGTCCCACTCCTACACTCAAAGGGGTACTTTGACGCAGTTGTGGGCTTAAGCACGGTATGGCCATATGGTGTGACTAAATCCCCATATTTACTTATTAAGATCAGGTGTTTTTAAAGTAGCCTTGCAAGATGAAAGCAATTGTGTATGTGTGCTCCACCTGTCAGTGTGCTCGCAGCTCCTGTCAGTGTGCCGGCTCTCCTACTGTCAGTTTCCCCTGTGCCTTTCTGCTGCCCCTCCTGGCAGTGTGTCCCACGTTCACCTGCAGCACCTCCTTTGTCACAAACGCCCGTGCCCTCTGTCACAGCATACTGGCTGCTCCACCTGTGTCCGCCACTGTCCCCCCTCAGTGGTCCTTTTCCTGCAGAGTGACTGTGCCTCCCCCTCTCCCATGTCTGGCGGCAGGCCTCAGCGTGCCTTTTCCAGCATCTGGCAGCGTGCCTCCACAGTGTCTCCCGCATCTGGCAGCGTGCCTCCACAGTGTCTCCCGCATCTGGCAGCGTGCCTCCACAGTGTCTCCCGCATCTGGCAGCGTGCCTCCACAGTGTCTTCCGCGTCTGGCAGCGTGCCTCCACAGTGTCTCCCGCATCTGGCAGCGTGCCTCCACAATGTCTTCCGCATCTGGCAGCGTGCCTCCACAGTGTCTCCCGCATCTGGCAGTGTGCCTCCACAGTGTCTCCCACATCTGGCAGCGTGCCTCCACAATGTCTTCCGCATCTGGCAGCGTGCCTCCACAGTGTCTTCCGCATCTGGCAGCGTGCCTCAGTGTGCCTCCACAGCGTCTCCTGCATCTGGCAGCGTGCCTCCACAGTGTCTCCCGCATCTGGCAGCCTGCCTACACAGTGTCTCCTGCATCTGGCAGCATGCCTCAGCGTGCCTCCACAACGTCTCCTGCATCTGGCAACCTGCCTCTACAGCGTCACCTGCATCTGGCAGCGTGCCTCAACATGCCTCCACAGCGTCTCCCGCATCTGGCAGCGTGCCTCAACATGCCTCCACAGCGTCTTCCGTATCTGGCAGCGTGCCTCCACAGCGCCTTCCGCATCTGGCAGCGTGCCTCCACAGCGCCTTCCGCATCTGGCAGCGTGCCTCCACAGCGTCTTCCGCATCTGGCAGCGTGCCTCCACAGCGTCTTCCGCATCTGGCAGCGTGCCTCAACAGCGTCTTCCGCATCTGGCAGCGTGCCTCCACAGCGTCTTCCGCATCTGGCAGCGTGCCTCCACAGCGTCTCCCGCATCTGGCAGCGTGCTTCCACAGCGTCTTCCGCATCTGGCAGCATGCCTCCACAGCGTCTCACGCATCTGGCAGCGTGCCTCCACAGCGTCTCACGCATCTGGCAGGGTGCCTCCACAGTGTCTCACGCATCTTGCAGCATGCCTCCACAGTGTCTCACGCATCTGGCAGCGTGCCTCCACAGCGTCTCACGCATCTGGCAGCGTGCCTCCACAGTGTCTCCCGCATCTGGCAGTGTGCCTACACAGTGTCTCCTGCATCTGGCAGCATGCCTCAGCGTGCCTCCACAACGTCTCCCGCATCTGGCAACCTGCCTCTACAGCGTCACCTGCATCTGGCAGCGTGCCTCAACATGCCACTACAGCGTCTCCCGCATCTGGCAGCGTGCCTCAACATGCCTCCACAGCATCTTCCGCATCTGGCAGCGTGCCTCCACCGCGCCCTCCGCTTTTGGCAGCGTGCCTCCATAGCGCCTTCTGCATCTGGCAGCGTGCCTCCACAGCGCCTTCCGCGTCTGGCAGCGTGCCTCCACAGCGCCTTCCGCGTCTGGCAGCGTGCCTCCACAGCGTCTCTCGCATCTGGCGGTGTGCCTTAGTGTGCCTCCACAGCGTCTCCCCCATCTGGCAGCGTGCCTCCACAGCGTCTCCGGCATCTGGCAGCGTGCCTCACCAGGGTCTCCCGCATCTGGCGGCATGCCTCAGCATGCCTCCACAGCGTCTCTCGCATCTGGCGGCGGGCCTTAGCGTGCCTCCACAGCGTCTCCCCCATCTGGCAGCGTGCCTCAGAGTGCCTCCACAGCGTCGCCCGCATCTGGCAGCGTGCCTCCACAGCCATCTCCCGCATCTGGCACCGTGCCTCCACAGCGTCTCCCGCATCTGGCAGCGTGCCTCCACAGCGTCTCCCGCATCTGGCAGCGTGCCTCCACAGCGTCTCCAGCATCTGGCAGCGTGCCTCCACAGAGCTTCCCCCATCTGGCAGCGTGCCTCCACAGCGTCTCCCACATCTGGCAGTGTGCCTCCACAGCGTCTCCCACATCTGGCAGTGTGCCTCCACAGTGTCTCCAGCATCTGGCAGCGTGCCTCCACAGAGCTTCCCCCATCTGGCAGCGTGCCTCCACAGCGTCTCCCGCATCTGGCAGCGTGCCTCCACAGCGTCTGCCACATCTGGCAGCGTACCTCAGCGTGCCTCCACAGCGTCTCCCACATCTGGCACACATCAGCGGAGGTGATTCTATAAGGTTCTCCTACAGGCATCAGTTCTGTATATTGCTACTTGCAGGGATAGGGTTTTACATCCTTTTTTAGAGGTTGCATTAAATGGAAAGCTACAAGACCCTATTTATGCTGCATATGCACTTTTTTTGCTCATCATTACACTTCAAACATAGGGCAGAACATTCATTTCAGTGGTCTGCCCTATACATAACATAAGCAGTAAAGAAGCTCGTGCAGCCCCCTCCCCCATACCATTTGTCTGACTATCTCTTGCCTAATAGCCTGGAAAATGGCCATTAGTGGTTTTTAATATTTGGCTCCCATTGTCTTCAATGGGGTTCAGATTCAGGACTTGAACTTTAATTCTGTTCTGTGGACCCGTCTCACACCGAACCCAGGAATGTTCATCTCATCTCCAGTGAGAAGGTGACCCATCTCTAAAATGAGGAGAATGTTCCGGCCCTGTAAGTGGGGAAATGTTCTGCCCCTGAAGGGGTTCATCTAGGTTTCCACACTATATATGTGTGTATCATCATCTGCTGGAGATAAAAGACATTACAGTGACTATGGAGGAAGAGGACGGACATGACGGGGGTTACTGGGTGTAAATAGAAAATAAGATCTTATTACCTCCTCTACTGCCACTTCCAGCAATGTCTTCTCTCTACTTCCTCTCGACTCACCTCTCACCCGGAACTTCCTATTAATACCTGACCTCACTTCTTGTCTGTATCCCATAGAGACTTCCAGTCTTTGTGTAAGTGAGATCAGCACCTTGTGGAGCTCAGAGGAACTGCAGCCCCAAGAAATGCTTCTTATGTCGCGTACACACGACCGGACTTTCTGGGAAACTAGGTCCGACGTTCTTCCCGCCGGACTTCCGGCGGACTACCGCCGGACTTTCTGAATGGACGGACTTGCCTACACACGACCAGACTTTCCGGCAGACTTGGTCCGCCGGTCCTCCCGACGTACTTTCGCCGGAGTTACGGCGGACTTTCAGAATGAACGGATTTGCCCACACACAGACAAGTCCGTTCATTTTGAACGTGACTCGGGTACAGCGGTAATAGAAAAGGAAGTCAATCTCGCCGCTTTTATCCCGGATTCCGTCAAGCCCCCTGCCCGCAGACCTCGACAACCAACGGCCAGGGTTGTCGGGAAGAGGCCCTTGTCCTCATCAACATGGGGACAAGGTGCTTTGGGGGAGGGGGGGCCACAGGGCCCCCCCTCCCCCAAAGCTCCCACCCCCCATGTTGAGGGCATGCGGCCTGGTACGGCTCAGGAGAGGGGGGCCCGTCGCTCGTCCCCACCCCCTTTCCTGACCGGCCGGGCTGCGTGCTCGGATCGGGTCTGGTATGGACCTTTTGGGGGGACCCCATGCCGTTTTTTCGGCGTAGGGGGTTCCCCTTAAAATCCATACCAGACCTAAAGGCCTGGTATGCCCCGCGCTCACCGCAATAGGAAAATTGTTTTGTCCTATTGCAGCGAGCGCGAGATGCAGTACCCTGCCCTTGCGTCGTATCTGGTCCGTCGGACCAGCCTACAGATGACAGGCTTTCCGTCAGGAACTGAGTCTGGCGGAGTTACGACGGAGAGATTTGAAACATGTTTCACTTCTAGGTCCGTCTGACTTTTCGGGAGCCTACACACGATCGGATTGTCCGGCGGACTCTGGTCCACCGGACCAAGTCTGCTGTAAAGTCTGCTCGTGTATACGCGGCATTAGTGTGATACCAGTCCTGTCATTCTTTTCAAGGGTCTTAGATTCTGCTGGATTTTGGCTACTGTTCCATCATGTCCTCATCCTGCAGTTTTCAGGACTCTGTACAGAGTGGCAATAAGGTGATGACTGCTGGAACACTCTCTCCATACCTCCCAACGTTTTGTGATGGTAATGAGGGACACCTATCAGCAAAAGTATGCAGGCATAGGACACACCCCCTGCCATGCCCCCTTAAAGGAGAATTGTACAAAAAAAAAAACCCACATGTGCTTTTTTACCATTACTATTCCTTTATTTTGGCTTTTGGAATTTACAAATGCAGCAATTTAGAGATCTGATGAAAGGTTTAGTGCTAGAAAACACTTTTGGATAGATAAAAAGTGCAATTTATATACATCTATATAGATGAGACCAAAATGAGGGACGAATGGGGAGGAATGAGGGACAGAGGGAAATGGCTCCAAATCAGGGACAGTCACTCGAAATCAGGGACAGTTTGGAACTATGCTCTCTGGGTTCCACCACCAGGCACTACAATTATACCAGACTGTGGGGAGCGGTGATCTCCTTTCTGACAGTGACAGTATAACTCTGACATAAACGAATCTTCCACAGGCGGTGGTCTCAGCGGGGAGCATCGATAGCTTCAAGAAACTATTAGATAATCACCTGAATGACCGCAACATACAGGGATATGTAATGAAATACTGACACATAATCACACACATAGGTTGGACTTGATGGACTTGTGTCTTTTTTCAACCTCACCTATTATGTAATTATGTAACTATGACATCAGCAGAGAGGCAGCGGGAGCGTGTGTTCAAGTGTCACCACTGACCACCAATGGTGGGCTGGGGTTAGACTTTGTTTTTACTGACACCAACAATGGGACTTATTTTTATCTCACGGACACCAATGATGGGGCTTTTTTTTATCTCACTGGCACCAATGATGGGCCTTACAGTATTTTATCCCACTGACTTCAGTGATGGGTCTTATTTTACATTTCACGGATATTGCCAATGGGGCTTATTTTCATGCTTTAGAACTTCCTGTCTCTAAATACCATAGAGACTTCCTGTGTGTGCATCCCCTCAATATATGCGAGATCACCAACTTGTGGAGCTCACAGGACCTGCAGCCCTAAGAAATGTTTTATACTGTGAACACGACCTTGCGCTGTGAATGTACTGTATATCCTAAAGTTTCAAACTAGAAGTGAGCTTCGGGTTCACCACTACCGTGGGTTGACGCCTTATTTGACGCGGATGGAACTCTGGGTGGTTCAGGAAGGCAGGTCCACTGGAGCACCAACACAGATCCCACTGGGAGCTAGAGCATAAGATTCCCCAGGGCGTGGAGTCTAACAGCCAGCAGGTGTTCACCAGAGCCTCTAGTGGTGAGGATAGACTGTCTCCAGATCGCGGCCCCCAGGGTCTCCCAGCTCATGGTAGGCTACAGGAGGACAGAGAGGAAGCAGCAGTCCAGGACAACAAGGGATATTAAGGAGATAAGCCAAAGGTCATGGCAACTTGCAGACAAGGATAGACAGAGAACACGCCAAAAGGTCAGGGTCACAAGCAAGCAGGGAAAGTCAAGAACAAGCCGAGATCGGTAAACAGGATCAGACGTAGGGCACAGAGCAATGAGCACACGGAAGCCAAATCACACAATATTGATCAGCAGAGCTGGCTTGCAGTGCACAGGTTAATATAGAGTTCCCTGATAGGGGCTGGGGTAGAGCCATGCTTTGAGGATAGATTACTTAAACAGCCAGGTGGGAGTGGCTGGCCTCTTAATCTGAACACATGGAGAGTTAAGCTGACGGACAAACATTACTGCATAACCATGACACCCACACAATCTTCCCCAAAACATCAGATCTCTGCTGGAGATGTCAAAGGAAAAAGGGAACAATGCTACATATTTTCTGCACTTGCCCGAAATGATCAGACTTCTGGAAAACTCTATAAACGGTTATAAACAAAAAAGTCAGTGCTACTACCCATACATCACATAGAAAGCAGAGATCCTAGGTGCTCGATCCACAGTCGCTGGCTGAGTAGGTAAATGAGGAAAAGATGATCCGCACTCCGGTGATTGCTCTTAAGAATTATAATATTTATTGACAAGCCACAGTGACCAAACGCAAATAAGAACAGTTGACGCGTTTCAGCCTATAAGGCCTTAGTCATAACCCATGACTAAGGCCTTATAGGCTGAAACGCGTCAACTGTTCTTATTTGCGTTTGGTCACTGTGGCTTGTCAATAAATATTATACTTCTTAAGAGCAACCACCGGAGTGCGGATCATCTTTTCCTCATGTACACACGGTTACCCAGAGATTCACTGAGCGTGAGATACCGTTAGACCCAGCATTTTTCCTACTGCATGCATCTAACGTGCCTACAAAACACTATAAAAAATGTATCATAAGACATCTACCTAATGCTGCCGAATCTTGTATCCCTCTCATGTGGAAACAACAATGTCCCACAATGATGGTGACTTGGTTAGGAAAAGTAGAGGATATTAATAAAATGGAGGACTTAATTCTTACAGCACAAGATAAACACAAAATATACACCAAAATTTGGAGACTTTGGAACATGTACATAACTTCAGACGAGGGAAAGGCCCTCTTTGGAACATAAAACACCTAAATGGGGATCATGAAGCTATTACGAGCGCTGAAAAGAACCCATGTCATACTGCCACTTACACTCCCCCCCCCCCCCTCTTCCTTTTTGTTTTCTTCCTGGCCTCTCAGGCCAGGTTCTGCTTCTCATTTTTCTTTTCTTCCTTCCTGCACTTAGAATATGAGGAAAAAGAAAAAGGTAGATTAGGTGACCCAATGTCATGATTAAAAGTTCATATACAGAATGTCACACACGTATGAGAAACAAACAAATGCACTGACCGTAAATTCTGAATGATAACTCTTAAGTTAAGTTGTACACACCTGTTGAACACCTTGGTTTTTCAAAGTTGGATGATATAAAATATGACTATAAGTTTATCATTGATTATCTGTTATTTATGTATTACCTTGGTTACACCCTTTCTTGGAGTTCAAAAAAATATATATATTTGACAGTCAGAGAAGATCGGTGCAGCAGAGAGACAGTTGCAAGCACCGATCGCCCTGTATAGCTTTTCAGCTGACAGCCACTTCTCCTCCTCTCTCCCACAGCTGTCAGCTGAAAAGCTATACAGGGCGATCAGAGCTTGCAACTGTCCCTCTGCTGCACCGATCATCCCCCCACTGTCCCCCATGTCCTCCTCTGGCAAGCAGTGTCCCCCTCCTCGGCCCCCCAGCTGGCTTCCCTCCTCTCCCGCCGACTGTGAGGATGGAGAGTGGAGGAAGGGGCCGGCAAAAATGTCATTTACCGGCCCCTTCCTTTTCTGAATTGGACATAGAGAGCAATCGCTACCGATCACTCCTGTGTCCTTTGATAACTGAGCAGAGTAACATGAGTTTACTCTGCTTCAGTTTATGAACGCCCGGGAGCCGCTGTGTCTCCTGTTTATTTATTTATCCCATTTATTTTCAATGCTGAGGCTGCTGAGAAAAGGACTGGGGATTCTCTGTCCTCAAAGGGGAGATGTCAGGGTTCTCTTATATCTCACCAACAGGGCTGATAAAGAAGAAAAAATTGCAATAAATATTACAAAATGAAAAATTGTTAAAAAAAAGATAAATAATAAAATTGTAAAAAAATAATATATAATAAATAAAAATTACTGACACCCCTACCCCCCCCCCCCCAACACTGTCCACAGCCCCAACCCCCCCCCCCCCCCCTCAAAAAAATGAAAAACAAATTAAATTGTAAAAACAATAATACATTAAAAATAAAAAAAACTATTGACACCATCCACTGCTCTACCGACACCATCCACTGCCCCATACCCCCCACCCTCCTCCCCCCTCCCCAAGAAGCACTGTGAAAAAAACATTGAAAAAACAACAAGATTGTAAAAAATAATGGACAATAAAATATTAAAAACAAAAAACTGCTGACACCGTCCACTACCCTACTGACACTGTCCACTACCCCCCCCCCCATCATTGTGAAAAAAAAATACAAAAAAAAAAAAAATACAATTTTGCCCCCCCAAAAGCATTTAAAAAAAAATAATAATAAAAAAATGTCATTGTAAAAAAATAATAATAATAAAAAAAAAAACACCCACCCACCACCATACACTCCATACTCCTCTTCTGCACATACTACCCACCATCATACACTCTGCACTCCTCACCTGCACATAATACCCACCACCATACACTCCATACTCCTCTCCTGCACATAATAAGCACCACCATACACTCCATACTCCTCTCCTGCACAGTCTACCCACCTCCATACATTCCGCACTCCTCTCCTGCACAGTCTACCCACCTCCACACATTCCGCACTCCTCTCCTGCACAGTCTACCCACCTCCATACATTCCACACTCCTCTCCTGTACATACTAACAAGCTAAATACACTCCATACTTCTTTTCTGCACATATTACCCACCTCCATACACTCCGCCAGGGGCGTTGCTAGGTCTACAAAAGATCTGGGGCTAGAGCCCATACAGCGTAGTAAAGAAAGTCATACGCTTGGGCGGGCATACACATGTATATAATATAAGTGTGTGTGTGTGTGTGTGTGTGTGTGTGTGTGTGTGTGTGTGTGTGTGTGTGTGTGTGTGTGTGTGTGTGTGTGTGTGTGTGTGTGTGTATATATATCCCCAGAGAGCCCCCCTTACATCAGGGTCCCTTGAGAGCCTCCCCCTTGCATCAGGGTCCCCAGAGAGCCTCCCCCTTGCATCAGGGTCCCCAGAGAGCCCCCAACTTACATCAGGGTCCCCAGAAAGCCTCCCCTCCCCTTGGGGACCCCTGCAGAGACTCGGGGCTATGTGCCCCAGATTCGGGGCTATAGCCCCAAAAGCCACCCCCTAGCAATGCCACTGCACTCCGCACTCCCCTCCTGTACATAATACCCACCCACCAGTATACACTCCATACTCCTCTCCTGCACATTCTACCTACCTCCATACTCTCCGCACTCCTCTCCTGAACATACTATCCACCACCATACACTCAATACTCTTCTCCTGCACATACTACCCACCACCATACTGTCATGGGATCTAATTGACCAGACCGTGTGGACTGCACAGAGGAGACCAGAAACACATGTAAGTGAAAAAACAATGGTGTTTATTAAACAAGTGACAAGTAAAAGGAATATAAACAGTGCAAAAACCAACACAACAAACCCACTACAAACAACAATATATACAAGTAAATGGAGATACCGGAATCGTAAACAAAGCCAGGCCAAGGTCATACACAGGGAGGTCAGCAGATGGGCAAGGACAGGAAACCAGCAGGACAGGGAGAGGATGGATGGTTAAGCTGCAGGGCAGGGATCCAAGGGAATCAGGAGGGACAAGAACAGGATTGGCTTGGGATAGGGATCGGATCGGATCAGAGCAGAGCAGGACAGAAACAGGTTCACGATCAGGATACAGGCAGCAAAGTCAGGGCGCAGGGAGAAAGATACCAAGGCAAGCATATGAGGGCTTGCCGGGTATTTATAGGACTGACTATAATTGACTTCAAGTCACACCTGAGCTCAGAGGGTGCTGTTTGCTCCACACTGCTGGAGTGCACCCGCTGGTGGACACCGGTACTACGGCCCAAGGATGCAACAGTGCCACCAGCAGGAGAGATCTCTTACTGCAGGTCCCAGGTGTTGGAAGACACCCGCTGGTGGACACTGGTACTGCGATCCAAGAGACCGATAGCACCACCAACGGGTAAACCCTCTCATGACAGTACATGACAGTACCCCCCCCTAAAGGAGCGGCCTCCGGACGCTCCAACAAGGTACGATTGTCCAAAGTTCATGGCCTCCAACCGAACAGATGAGGGCACATCAGGCCGGGCATCGGGTACATCAAACTGGACAGTGGGTACGTCTGAGAAGACAGCGGGCACATCCGAGATGACAGCGGGCAGGAATACACCAAGCTGGGCAGCAGGCACATCAGACTGGGCAGCGGGCATGGGCACTTCAAGCTGGGCAGCAGGCACGGGCACTTCAAGCTGGGCAGCAGGCACGGGCACTTCAAGCTGGGCAGCAGGCACGGGCACTTCAAGCTGGGCAGCAGTCTCTGGAGCATTAGGCCGAACAGCGAGTACCGTAAGGGCAGGCCGGATTACAGGCACTGGCTCAGCAAGCTGGGTAACGGACCCCGGCCCAGTGGGCTGGGTAATAGTCCCCGACTCAGCGAGCTGGACACCGGGCACTGGTTCGGCAAACCGGATAACGGGTACTGGCTTGACAGGCAAAGTGATGGACTTCGGTTTAGCAGACTGGGTAACGGGCACCGGATCAGCAGACCGGGTAACGGGCACCGATTCAACAGACTGGGTAACGGGCACCGATTCAGCAGGCTGAGACACGGGCACCGAAACTCCAGGCTGAGACACGGGCACCGAAACTCCAGGCTGAAACACGGGCACCGAAACTTCAGGCTGAGACACGGGCACCGAAACCTCAGGCTGAGATACCAACATCATGACATCAGGCTGGAAGACAGGTACCAGGATATCAAGCTGGAGGATGGGCACATCAGACCAGAAAGTGGGTACCGAAACATCAGACCGGGCAGCAGGTGCTGGAACTTCAGGCTGGACAGCAAAGACAGGCGCTGGCACATCAGGCAGAACAGCAGGTACTGGCACAACAGGCTGAACAACAGGTGCATCGGACTGGTCAGTGGTCACTGGAGCGTCAGACTGGAACATGGACACTGGGATTTCGGGCTGACCAGCAGGCACTGGGACCTCAAACTGGGCAGCGGGCACAGGCATTGGCACAACTGGCTGAGTAGCAGACACTGGCACATCAGGCTGGGAAGCGGACTGGAAAGCAGACACCGAGACATCAGACCAGGCAGCGGCTACTGGAACTTTAGACTGGGCAGCAGACACAGGCGCTGGCACATCGGGCAGAACAGCAGGTGCTGGCATAGGTACATCGGACTGGACAGTAGTCACCGAAGCGTCAAACTGAGTGGCAGGCACCGGATCGTCAGGCTGGGTGGCAGGCACCGGATCGTCAGGCTGGGTGGCAGGCACCGGATCGTCAGGCTGGGTGGCAGGCACCGGATCGTCAGGCTGGGTGGCAGGCACCGGATCGTCAGGCTGGGTGGCAGGCACCGGATCGTCAGGCTGGGTGGCAGGCACCGGGACCTCAGGCTGGGTGGCAGGCACCGGGACCTCAGGCTGGGTGGCAGGCACCGGATCGTCAGGCTGGGTGGCAGGCACCGGATCGTCAGGCTGGGTGGCAGGCACCGGATCGTCAGGCTGGGTGGCAGGCACCGGGACCTCAGGCTGGGTGGCAGGCACCGGGACCTCAGGCTGGGTGGCAGGCACCGGGACCTCAGGCTGGGTGGCAGGCACCGGGACCTCAGGCTGGGTGGCAGGCACCGGGACCTCAGGCTGGGTGGCAGGCACCGGGACCTCAGGCTGGGTGGCAGGCACCGGGACCTCAGGCTGGGTGGCAGGCACCGGGACCTCAGGCTGGGTGGCAGGCACCGGGACCTCAGGCTGGGTGGCAGGCACCGGGACCTCAGGCTGGGTGGCAGGCACCGGGACCTCAGGCTGGGTGGCAGGCACCGGGACCTCAGGCTGGGTGGCAGGCACCGGGACCTCAGGCTGGGTGGCAGGCACCGGGACCTCAGGCTGGGTGGCAGGCACCTGGACCTCAGGCTGGGTGGCAGGCACCGGGACGTCAGGCTGGGTGGCAGGCACCGGGACGTCAGGCTGGGTGGCAGGCACCGGGACGTCAGGCTGGGTGGCAGGCACCGGGACGTCAGGCTGGGTGGCAGGCACCGAGACGTCCGGCTGGAAGGCGGGCACCGAGACGTCCGGCTGGAAGGCGGGCACCGAGACGTCCGGCTGGAAGGCAGGCACCGAGACGTCCGGCTGGAAGGCAGGCACCGAGACGTCCGGCTGGAAGGCAGGCACCGAGACGTCCGGCTGGAAGGCAGGCACCGAGACGTCCGGCTGGAAGGCAGGCACCGAGACGTCCGGCTGGAAGGCAGGCACCGAGACGTCCGGCTGGAAGGCAGGCACCGAGACGTCCGGCTGGAAGGCAGGCACCGAGACGTCCGGCTGGAAGGCAGGCACCGAGACGTCCGGCTGGAAGGCAGGCACCGAGACGTCCGGCTGGAAGGCAGGCACCGAGACGTCCGGCTGGAAGGCAGGCACCGAGACGTCCGGCTGGAAGGCAGGCACCGAGACGTCCGGCTGGAAGGCAGGCACCGAGACGTCCGGCTGGAAGGCAGGCACCGAGACGTCCGGCTGGAAGGCAGGCACCGAGACGTCCGGCTGGAAGGCAGGCACCGAGACGTCCGGCTGGAAGGCAGGCACCGAGACGTCCGGCTGGAAGGCAGGCACCGAGACGTCCGGCTGGAAGGCAGGCATCGAGACGTCCGGCTGGAAGGCAGGCATCGAGACGTCCGGCTGGAAGGCAGGCATCGAGACGTCCGGCTGGAAGGCAGGCATCGAGATATCCGGCTGGAAGGCAGGCATCGAGACATCCGGCTGGAAGGCAGGCATCGAGACATCCAGCTGGAAGGCAGGCATCGAGACATCCGGCTGGAAGGCAGGCATCGAGACATCCGGCTGGAAGGCAGGCATCGAGACATCCGGCTGGAAGGCAGGCATCGAGACATCCGGCTGGAAGGCAGGCATCGAGACATCCGGCTGGAAGGCAGGCACCGAGACATCCGGCTGGGAGGCGGGCATCAGGACATCAGACTGGGTAGCAGGAGCAGGTTGGGTTACTGGCAAGATGGTGTGGGTCGGGAAGAATTTTTGTTTCTTTTTTGGTTTAGCCCGTGCAGTTTTGTATGCAGGTGCAGGGCTGTAAGAAAACAAAGTCGAAGGAAGACCAAGGAACTGTAGCTAGAGAAGGGTTTTGTGGGACTGTTACAGGTGGAGGAGAAGAGACAGGTGGATTGAAGGCAGGATAGGTGCGACACTTGGAGACTGGGTAGTAGTATTTGGTAGGGGGCTGATTAAACTGGGCTGTAGCTGAGGTTGCCATAGGCGACGGGGAGATAGATTTTTGGGAAGGCAGATGATTAATGGCAGGGCTTGAATATTGTGGCTTAGCTAAAGACAGGAGATCTGACCATGCCTGCAGCACAGGTTGAACAAACGCTGATTCACACACAGCCTGACTAATCAAGGATTGCACCGACTGGATGCAATTAGACAACACTTGCTGTGAACAGGAGGAATAATGTTCCATAAAATAGGCTGGATCATCCTCTAACAACCAAACCAGGGATTCAACTTGGCCATAATTGAAGGGGGGCGAAAAATCATCACTTCCCTCGGGAATGCATGACAGGGCTGGTTTTGCACATAACTGGATCAGGGGCTGAACATCTTCAAAAGACATATACCCCTGATCCACTAGGGAATGAGCTGATCGGATAGTTTCTATCAGCTGGTCACTAGTGCACCCTTTTAAAATCTGGCGACAATATTCACCATCCTCTTCTGCTAGCAGAGAATAATAAATGATTTCATTGAAATCCATATTAGCAGACCCGACAAACCAGGATGGTTTCCTCAATGCAGCCACGTCTGGTCAGGGATGGCCTTGGTATACTGTCAGGGGATCTAATTGACCAGACCGTGTGGACTGCACAGAGGAGACCAGAAACACATGTAAGTGAAAAAACAATGGTGTTTATTAAACAAGTGACAAGTAAAAGGAATATAAACAGTGCAAAACCAACACAACAAACCCACTACAAACAACAATATATACAAGTAAATGGAGATACCGGAATCGTAAACAAAGCCAGGCCAAGGTCATACACAGGGAGGTCAGCAGATGGGCAAGGACAGGAAACCAGCAGGACAGGGAGAGGATGGATGGTTAAGCTGCAGGGTAGGGATCCAAGGGAATCAGGAGGGACAAGAACAGGATGGGCTTGGGATAGGGATCGGATCGGATCAGAGCAGAACAGAAACAGGTTCACAATCAGGATACAGGCAGCAAAGTCAGGGCGCAGGGAGAAAGATACCAAGGCAAGCATATGAGGGCTTGCCGGGTATTTATAGGACTGACTATAATTGACTTCAAGTGCACCCGCTGGTGGACACCGGTACTACGGCCCAAGGATGCAACAGTGCCACCAGCAGGAGAGACCTCTTACTGCAGGTCCCAGGTGTTGGAAGACACCCGCTGGTGGACACTGGTACTGCGATCCAAGAGACCGATAGCGCCACCAACGGATAAACCCTCTCATACACTCCATACTCCCATAGTTGCCAACATTGCAAAAAAAAAATGTGGGACACTTTTTTGGCTGTAGGCGGAGCGTATAATAATTAGGGGGTGGGGCATGCGTTTATGGGTGTGGCTTAGAAAAAAACAAAACAAAAGCAAAGCGCGCCACGGCAAAAAATGGCCGTGGTTTACGTGGAATAGTGGGCGTGGCTTAAATGGGCGTGGCTCAAATGGGGTGTGGTTAGAGTCTGAGATGAATAAGGGATTGAGAGGGAAAGGGGGAGAGAGGAATGAAGGGACAGCAACCCCAGATCCTACACAATAGAAATATGTGTATTCTAGAAAGTTTAACAACCAGCAGATAAAGATACTCCAAACACCTGGTGTTAGCTCTTCAATCATCCCGGCACCATGATCGTTATGGTGTCAGGATGATTGAAGCGCATTATTTCTATTATTACATTGTAATATAAAAATAAATCATTCAACTCACCATAATGCAGAATCAGTGGGATCCCTGTGCGTGTCACCTGCCACGTCGCCTGCCACCAGCAGAGTCCATCCTTGCATCAGGTGCCACCAGCAGAGTCCGTCCTTGCATCAGGTGTCCCCAGCAGAGTCTGTCCACGTATCAGGTGCCCCCGACAGAGCCCCTCCTTGTATCAGGTGCCCCCTCAGTGCAGACCCCCTCCACCCTCATCAGTGCAGACCCCCCTCAGAGCAGACCCCCCTCCATCAGTGCAGACCCCCTCAGAGCAGACCCTCGTCCATCAGTGCAGACCCCCTTAGCAGACCCCCCTCCATCAGTGCAGACCCCCCTCCATCAGTGCAGACCCCCCTCCATCAGTGCAGACGCCCTTAGCAGACCCCCCTTCATCAGTGCAGACCCCCTCAGCAGACCCCCCTCCATCAGTGCAGACCCCCTCAGAGCAGAACCCCCTCAGTGCAGACCCCCCCTCCATCAGTGCAGACCCCCTCAGAGCAGAACCCCCTCAGTGCAGACCCCCTCAGCAGACCCCCCTCCATCAGTGCAGACCCCCTCAGCAGACCCCCCTCCATCAGTGCAGACCCCCTCCATCAGTGCAGACGCCCTCAGAGCAGAACCCCATCAGTGCAGACTCCCTCAGCAGAACCCCCTCCATCAGTGCAGACCCCCTCAGCAGAACCCCCTCCATCAGTGCAGACACCCTCAGCAGACCCTCCCCTCCCATAACGCCCCCCAGGCCCCAGCAGTGAGCACATAGATAAAGCGACCGCCGGTGCAGCGTCTGGCGCCGTGTGTTCAGTGGAGAGGGGCCGATCCGTGCGAGAGGAGAAGCCGATTCATTGGCTGCACGGATCGAGCCCCCTTCCACGCTCTACTGAACACAAGGGGGAGCGATCAGGCGGCGGCGGCGGGACCGGCCGCCATTTTACTGAAGCCCACTTCCCAAAAATGCAAATTGCAAACATTCACGATTTTCCCTGGGCAAATCCTGATTCGGGACAGCCTCCGATCGGGACGAGGGTCCCAAAATCGGGATTGTCCCGGGAAATTCAAGACTGTTGGCAACTATGTACTACTCTCCTGCACAAACTACCCACCACCATACAATCCATACTCCTCTCCTGCACATACTACCCACCCTCATACAATTCATACTCCTCTTCTGCACATACTACCCACCATCATACACTCCATACTCCTCTTCTGCACATACTACCCACCTCCATACACTCCGCTCTCCTCTCCTACACATACTACCCACCTCCATACACTCCACACTCCTCTCCTGCACATACTACCCACCTCCATACACTCCGCTCTCCTCTCCTACACATACTACCCACCTCCATACACTCCATACTCCTCTCCTGCACATACTACCCAGCACCATACACTCCATACTCCTCTCCTGCACATACTACCCACCACCATACACTCCACACTTCTCTCCTGTACATAC
This sequence comes from Lithobates septentrionalis, assembly GCA_037952835.1. NCBI lineage: Eukaryota > Metazoa > Chordata > Amphibia > Anura > Ranidae > Lithobates > Lithobates septentrionalis. Next base: position 1,352,998 of record JBBDGP010001914.1, read on the forward strand.
TACCCACTGCCATACACTCCGCACCTCTCTCCTGTACATACTACCCACCTCCATACACTCCTCTCATGTACATACTACCCACCTCCAAACACTCCACACCCCTCTCCTGTATATACTACGCACCTCCATAGACTCCGCACTCCTCTCCTGTACATACTACCCACCTCCATAGACTCCGCACTCCTCTCCTGTACATACTACCCACCTCCATGCACTCCGCACCCCTCTCCTGTACATACTACCCACCTCAATAGACTCCACACCCCTCTCCTGTACATACTACCCACCTCCATACACTCCGCACTCCTCTCCTGTACATACTACCCACCGCCATACACTCCGCACCCCTCTCCTGTACATACTACCCACCGCCATAGACTCCGCACCCCTCTCCTGTACATACTACCCAACTCCATAGACTCCACACCCCTCTCCTGTACATACTACCCATCTCCATAGACTCCGCACCCCTCTCCTGTACATACTACCCACCTCCATAGACTCCGCACCCCTCTCCTGTACATACTACCCACCTCCATAGACTCCACACTCCTCTCCTGTACATACTACCCATCTCCATAGACTCCGCACCCCTTTCCTGTATATACTACCCATCTCCATAGACTCCGCACCCTTCTCCTGTACATACTACCCACCTCCATAGACTCCACACCCCTCTCCTGTACATACTACCCACCTCCATAGACTCCACACCCCTCTCCTGTACATACTACCCACCTCCATACACTCCGCACTCCTCTCCTGTACATACTACCCACCTCCATAGACTCCACACCCCTCTCCTGTACACACTACCCACCTCAATAGACTCCGCTTCCCTCTCCTGTACATACTACCCACCTCCATAGACTCTGCCCTCCTCTCCTGTACATACTACCGTATGTACACCCTGCCGTACACTCTGCACCATACATTCCCTATTTAACATTACCACATTCTGCACTATGTAAGCCATCTTAGACCCTATTAAACCACACCCCCTTTAAGCCATGCCCAATATTTTGCGCAATTTAAGCTACGTCCACATATCGCCACAGCGTGATGCGTGCACTGCATTATTTTTTTATCAGTGCCTAGGGCCCACTTTTTATCTTGCACACAGGCACACTGGTTTCATGACATGCCCCTGTTGTAGATATGTTGTATATATATATATATATATATATATATATATATATATATATATACACACACACACATACACACACATGTAGAGTATACACTATATTACCAAAAGTATTGGGATGGCTGCCTTTACACGCACATGAACTTTAATGGCATCCCAGTCTAAGTTCGCAGTTGACCCACCCTTTGCAGCTATAACAGCTTCAACTCTTCTGGGAAAGCTGTTCACAAGGTTTAGGAGTGTGTCTATGGGAATGTTTGACCATCATATGCAGCCACTTGTGCCCATCAAACGCAGCCACTTGTGCCCATCATACGCAGCCACTTGTGCCCATCATACGCAGCCACTTGTGCCCATCATATGCAGCCACTTGTGCATGTCAAATGCAGCCACTTGTGCCCAGTATATGCAGCCACTTGTGCTCATCAAATGCAGCCACTTGTGCGCGTCAAATGCAACCACTTATGCCCATCATATACAGCCATTGTGCCCATCATATGCAGTCATTGTGCCCATCAAACACAGCCACTGTGCCAATCAAATGCAGCCTCTTGTTCCCATCATATGCAGTCACTTGTGCCCATCAAATGCAGCCACTTGTGCCCATCATATGCAGCCACTGTGCCCAGCAACCCCCCCCCCCCCCCCGCACGCGGCTCTGACATTGTGGCACTTACCGCCAGGCATCAGCTCCTCAGTGCACCAGAAACGGTGACCTCCGCTCCAGCGTGTGTGTCCTCTGCTCCACTTCCTAAGCGCCAGGCATCCAATTGGTGCTTTTGTCTGACGCCCTGCCTCCTGATTGGCGGGGAGGAAGGTTAGTTTGAAAATAGCGAAAATGAATTTGCTATCGCCACACAATTGGGTGGGATCAGGGCACACTCTCTGCGCCCCGAGCCCACCCTATTTTTAATCCTATTAGAGCCTCTGGCTCTAATCAGGTGCTTCAAAAAGTACCACCCCCTCCCACCCCTGCCATAGGAATCCATGCGTCCGGCGTCCTGAAAGGGGCCGGGCGCATGGATGGGGGGCGGCGCCCATGCGCCCACAGTGCACGGGCCCCCACTGCTCTTTTCCCAGACTAACCCGTTGGTGCCAATCCCAAATCTAATCCTTGAGTCTGAAATATAAGGACTACTATCCAATCTGAACATTAATTTCAGTAAGTCGGAAGCAATAGGGGTTGAGCTCCCTTCTCCCCTTCTTCGGACCTTGAAATTTAATTAGTTCAAGTTCGGATGGATGGACTCGGCTCTGAAGCATTTAGGCACGCATATCCCTTCCAGATTGTCCTATACTTTCAAAAATTAACTTTTCCCCTCTTTTGAACAAAACCCGTATCTTGTTGGAGACTTGGCATAGTGGTTTGCACTCATGGTTCAGTCGCTGTAATCTTCTTAAAATGAGTATATTGCCAAAATACCTTTATCTTTTTCAAGCCCTGCCGATTGTGATACCCCCCCCCCCTATTACTTTAAGTGCATTCCCTTATTATCAAACTCATTTGGGCTCATTAACACCCTTGACCACCTCGCCCTCAACTTTCACTCCCCAAGCATGTATGGGTATGGGGGTCTAGCGGTCCCTAGATATCTTGAAATATTACCAGGTCATCCATCTTGGTAGACTGATTGACTGGCACCGCCATTATGCTGCCAAACTCTGGACACAAGTCGAGGTCAAAGCAACATTCTATGGTGGAGTGCCTCATAGTGATACAAAGCTTTACCACGTGCCTTGCAATTTCACCCCTTACTAGGACTCACAATTCGTATATGCTCTGGGAATGTCTGTGTACTCAGAAGCTGTAATTTACCACTGCTTGTTTGTTTCAGTGAATGTCTGGTACTGTAATCTCGCTATGTCTCATGAGATTACAGCATCAGGCGGCGTTCTCCAGTGTTAGAAGTGTTTGTAGATCGCTTCACTTCTCAAAAGGAGAAGCGATCTACACGGCTTTATAAACAGGCACTCAGAGGAGAGAGATCTCCACTGTGAATGCCGGAGAACTCAGCAGTGGAAATTTTCCACTGCTTCATAAATGGACACCATTGTGAACAGGGCTTTGTCATTATATCCAAGTGTCCCATATGCTGCAGGACAGTCCCAGGATTCAGTCTACTCTCCCAGTGTGAACTCATCACACAGGTTCCAGGACTCAGAGTGGCAGTGAGTTGATGATAGCTGGAACACTCTCTGGGCAATGAGGCTTACATTATCTCACTGACACCAACGATGGGACATATTTTATCTAATTGACACCAACGATGTGGCTTATTTTATCCTACTGACACCAACGATGGAACTTATTTTATCTCACTTACACCAACGATGGAACTTATTTTATCTCACACCAACAATAGGGCTTATTTTATCTCACTGACAACAACAATGGGACTTATTTTATCCTACTGATCAATGTTTACATTTAATTAATCACTGATAATGATAACATTCATTATTTTATCTCATTGACACCTATAATATGACTTTTTTTATCCCACTGTTTCCACCAATGATGGGACTTATTTTATTATTTTTGGTGGTGGGGCATCAGGAGATGTCATTCATGGCAAGTGAGTAGGGAGTAGGTTTAGATTTTTCTAAAAATGTGTATGTGTGAAAGTAAATACCACCACCATGACCCCTGATGACATCAGAACGTGCTGACGAAACGCGTAGGGTGGCTTGAACGTGATACATCACTTCCGCCGTTTGCAACGCAGCTGGAATGCTCACGGCGTCTCCAAAACAGGGTTGTGTTAAGCTGTTATGGAGATTTTATCTGTTTTTACTACAATTTTCGATTAAAATTCGACATACTTCACCATAGAAGCCCTTTTCTTCTTTTAATCCTTGGTACCAACTTGGATCAATGTTGTGGTTATGATTATTTCCAAATCGGGATTTCCTACAAGCATTTTTGAGTATCTGGAATAGGTTTCTTGGGATTCTGATAAAACATCTGTCTGGACTGAAGCTGTGGCTGTGAGGTTTCCCATTGGCATTATCCACAAGCGTATGACTACCTGTAATGGGTGTCGTTGGATTCTGGAGAGTAGGATGTGCGGCTGGTGATGGTGGTGGGAGATCTACTCCTTTGCTGTTTGCCAACAATTGGAAGATCCACATTTTTGTGGTTTTTTTTTAAATTTTTGATTCTTTTAATATTTTGATCTGGACACTTTATCAGATAATTTTGTGAACGTTACACTTAATATTTACACATATATTGTGTTTGCTGACATTGGTCTATGTACTTTGAGCACTTGTACATTAATTACTTTTAGAGAGAGTGTGGTTCCAATTAATTAACTTTTAATTAATTCCTCCCAATTAGATTTTTCTAAATAAGCCATGGCCATATTTGGTCAGTGATGTCAGCCACCATCCCCAATACTTACTTTACAGTCTCCTGTCAGCAGGGATTCCACAACTGACAACTGCATGGGCTGAGTGGGGATGCATCACTGGTTGCTGGGAAGATGGGGGCCACTGGCAAAGCTGGCAAAACAGTGGAAAGCTGTCCTATTTACCCGTGGTAGTAAAATTGCGGCTACAGGTTTCACTTCCTGGTGCAGTCGGAGGTTTGGCTTGTTGGGCAGGAGCACACCCTATTTATTTCACCCATTGGCAGAACACCCAACAAGGAAAATTAGGACTGAGTTCTAGCTTGGTTGAAATCTGGATCTCCTCCCTAGGCTGAGCACACAAACTCTTTAAATTGAAAGCAAAGGCTAAACGTTCTGTTTAGTGGAATGATATGGAAGGTAGGATTGTAGTTTAGATGTCCATTGATAAAGTAAGAAGACATGGTGGAGTAGATCAATCTCTGAAGTGAAGTCTTCAGCTTAGATGTAGATAGAGTTCATTTCTTGAAGGTAAACAGACTCAACAAAGAAATGACTAAGGCCCCTTTCACACTGGAGCATCGGCGGTAAAGCGCTGCTATTTTTAGCGGCGCTTTACCGTAGTTTTAGCAGCGGCCAAGAAAGGGTTAAAAACCACCTCTGCAGAGGCGCTTTGCCGGCGGTATAGCCGCCGTGTCCCATTGATTTCAATGGGAAGGAGCGCTGTCCCTTTAAACCCAACTGCCATTCCATCCAACCTGCCAGACGGATGGGAAACGTCTGTTTTTAGTGCATAGGATCGGATCGGATGTTGGCAGGTGTCAACGGACTAGGGCTGGGGAAAAAAAAAATCGATTTAAATCTTGAATCGGGTTGAGAGGTCACATCGATTAAAAATTTAAGCAAATCAATTTTTTTAGATTTTTTTTTTTTTCACCACGCCGGTCCCGAGGCACTGCGGGCATGAGTTTTTAGGCGAGGCCGCGGCTCTGGCTAGTCCGCGGCTATGGCCGGACGCCGCGGACTAGGCCGAAGCCGCAGCCTCGCCTAAAAGCTCATGCCCACAGCGCCTCGGGACCGGCGCGGTTTCCAAAGATAAAAAAATCTCGTTTCGAATCGTGAAAGCGAAGATTTTTTTTTTTTTAGAAAATCTCTCGGCCCTACAACGGACATATGTCCGTTGACACCCGCTGTTCCACAGAGGAGACTGGAGGGTCCGATTGGGTCTGCCTGAGAAACTGACAGTGTGAAAGGGGTCTTAGAAGAAGAAGCAAGACACAAATGGATCGGACAGTAATATAATATAATAAATAAAGACAATGAAATATTTGACAAGGTTCTTTATACAGTAACAATATAAAAATCCCCCAATAATATCTTTTGCTGTAAATCTATCATCACTCATGATGACTGCCACCACTGACTCACTGGGAAAAAAAAAACTCTTTGACCCAACGCACATGATCTATCCCTATTCTAAACAAAGCCAGACGACAACCCCCATATCCAGGCCGCGATATAATACTTAATTCCCCACCAATTTGCTTATATGGCCAGGGATTCCCAGACATGTAAATGAATGAGTCGGGTGACATCAGTCGTTTTAGCTACTTCCCACCCACAGGACGTCCATGAACGTCCTCGGTTTGCAGTGGGTATACCAGGATGATGCCTGCACCTACTGGCATCATCCCAGTAAGATATTTTTAAGCCGGCGATTCCGTTTGTAGCAGAAGTGATTTGAGTGGCTAAATAGCCACTCAATCAATTCTGCGGGTGGCGGTCCCACCCCCCTCCCACTGCCTTTTCGTGGGCCATGCCATCCAATCGTGGAGCCCAGGAGGGAAGTGACTGGCGGCGATGGCTACACGGAACAGAGAGAGAGAGAGAGAGAGAGAGAGAGGAACTGACATGTTCCTCTCTCTCTGTGACCCTGGTAACTGGGAGCGACAAGTATGTCTTCACGTCCGGATCCGCCTCTTTGTTTACCTGGCTGTTAGTGGCCAGGAAAACAGCCGATCACAATAATCTGTGTCTGATTGGCTGCATTGGAGGCCAGAGGAGGGATTTGGGATTTAATAGAAATGTTTTGGGGGTGCTAAGTAATTTTCTAGCAAAAAAAAAGTAGATTTTTACATGTAGGAGTGAAGTGACACAATTGGCCTGGATACAAAAGTGGTTAAAGGATGCAGAGGGTGCAAAGCAGCTGCTGCTTCCTTAGTAACCATTGACAGTTGGATAGTGGTGATATCATCACCCAAATATGGCCATGCAACATAATAAATCAATTATTTAACCTGTTCCATTCCCCACCCATTTGCTTACCTAGCCGTGGCTTACCAGCCATCTAAGTGAATGGGCCAGACAACATCAGTGGTTGATAAGGACGCAGCAGGTACACAATAGTAATCAATGGACACTGTGGATTTTTAAGGTGCTAAAGGATGAACAGACCAAAATTCAATTTTACAAGGTTTATTCACATATACATTTGTACATTAAAAGCATATTAGGACAATGTTAACAACAAATATAGATCCCTGATTTCTGCAAAGGACCCCCTTCAAGTTACCGATGTTACACTTGATTTTTGGTTGTTACAATGTATATATGGGGTCCTTGTATGCATCCCTCTATGTCTCTACATGTTTCACGGGATATACAGTCAGGTCCATAAATATTGGGACAGAGACACATATCTAATCTTTTTGGCTCTATACACCACCACAATGGATTTGAAATGAAACGAACAAGATGTGCTTTAACGGCAGACTTTCAGCTTTAATTTGAGGGTATGTCCCAATATTTATGGACCTGACTGTACCTGCTTCTTCAGGTGGACTCCAGGGACAATATACCTGGAGTCAGTCCTTCCTTCGCAGAAAAAACCCCATCCAGGGGAAAGCTTCCATCACTGGGACCCCCAGGAAGGGGGCGAGTGCAGGAACACCCCACACAGAAGCGACTAAATTGGCAGGGTTTAGCCAGAGACTCAAAAAGGAGGTGTAACACCACTCAATAGACATGAACACAGCTAAGAGAGTTGGATTACTTCTTCTACAGGAATCTACTTTACCCGGCAGATTCCATATATGGCCATTATATAGAGCCAAAGATCACAGGAAATCATTGTATGAAATAAAATATTAATAAAAGATGCGGCACTTATTAAAACAGACCATCCAGAGAGAATCCATAAATCCAAGGGTGCACCCAAAGTGTATAACAAAAACAAAACTGCAGGTGAAATGACGATCCTCCACCAACACCACAGCAAACTGGGCCTCTTAGGCCCCTTTCACATGAGGCGGACTCCGTTTCCACGGAGTCCGCCTCGGTCTGCCAGCTCAGCGTGAGATCAGTCCGTTGATCTCCGCTGAGACGGCGGATGACAGGTCCCTCTGTGCTCACTGAGCGGGGAGGGGCTTGTCAGGCGCCGCTGCCGCCTATGGAGGGATCGGAAGAAAACGGACAGCATGTCTGTTTTCATCAGATCTCACCCGATCCGATCCGCCAGCGACGGACCTGGACGCAGGGCCATCCGTCTGCTTTTTGCGGATCAGACAGGGTCGGATGTCAGCGGACATGTCTCCGCTGACATCTATCGCTCCATAGGCTAACATGGAGCGCCCGTTCAGGTCCGCCGTCAAAACTGACAGGCGGACCTGAACGGTCCGATCGTGTGAAAGGGGCCTTACCCTCAGAAGTGGACCACTAGAATATAGGTCTGACAGCACTCAAAAACCCATCAGGCTTGCTGCTGTTCATCATGGACTGCACAAAGATTAAGGCTCAAATCCTGTTGTCCCCTCTGAGAGCATCTCTCCACAGGTTAGATTACCATGTAGCTGTGGCAAAATGAGAACAAAGATCACCTGTTAGTTTAGTATGAAAAAGCACTTAGGTATTTAATAAAACTTATCCCAAATACTCATACATTAGAGGTAAAAATTGAGCATATCATCACAATTAACTGATGGTTTCTAACCAACAAAATGGGCGCGGTCCATGTGTGCAGCAACGTCATGTGTCCAGGCTCCACCCAACGAGTTTCGTCATATGAGATGTCATCAGGGGCATCAAAATGAAATAAAATATGGCCAACATTCATCATGGCTGGTCACATTTGTTTAACTATTTTTTTTTTCAAAAATTAGATAAGTATAAGGGTTTGCGAAGTTTACTCAGCCAATGAAAGGTAATGACTCCATTTTTATTTTTCTATTGCTAGCAATGGCCAATACGGTACAACACTTCATCCATGTCTTTGGTGAACTCTGATCTCCTTATGAACTGTTTCTTACATGATGAAGATCAGCCATGGAGTATATCTGAGGTGTATATCAGGGTGTGCTTCTTCCTCACATGAGAGCTGTGATGTCCAGCATTCATATAGAAGACATTTCCCGCACTCAAGGCACTAATACACCTCAAGGGTTGTGTGGGATCCGTGATATACAGGAAGACTGGACTTTATTGAGTAACAATTGCCTCACTCAGAACAGGAACATTCTCCCCCGTGTGCAATCTCTGATGTCTGCAAAGATTGGACTTCCGTGAAAAACATTTGCCGCACTCAGGACAGGAATACAGCTTTTTCCCTGTGTGCAATCTTTGATGTGTGATAAGCTCTGATCTTCGTACAAAACATTTCCCACACTCAGAACAGGGATCAACCCTCTCCCCTGTGTGCAATTTCTGATGTTTCTTAAGATTGGAATTATGTGGAAAAAATTTCCCACATTCAGGACAGGAATATGGCTTCTCACCTGTGTGAGACCTCTGATGTGTAACAAGTACTGATTTGTGTGCAAAACATTTCCCGCACTCAGAACAAGAATACACATTCTCACCTGTGTGCAATCTCTGATGATGATTGAGATTGGACTTATCTGAAAAACATTTCCCGCACTCAGGACAGGAATAAGCTTTTGCCTCTAGGTGAGACCTCTGATGTCTGACAAGTTTTGATTTCTGTACAAAACATTTCCCACATTCAGGACAGGAGTACGGCTTCTCACCTGTGTGCAGTCTCTGATGTCTATCAAGATTGCACTTCCGTGAAAAACATTTCCCACACTCAGAACAGGAATAAGGCTTCTCATCCGTGTGCAATCTTTGATGTGTGTAAAGATGGGACTTCTGTGAAAAAGATTTACCGCACTCAAGACAGGAAAATGGCTTCTCCCCCGTGTGAGATCTCTGGTGTTTGACAAGTTCTGATTTTTGTACAAAACGTTTCTCACAATAAGAACAGGAATATGGCTTCTCACCTGTATGAGATCTCTGATGTCCGTAAAGATTGAACTTTCTTGAAAAACATTTCCCGCACTCAGAACAGAGATATGGTTTTTCCCCTGTGTGAGATCTCTGATGTATGACAAGTTCTGATTTTTTAATAAAACATTTCCCGCACTCAGAGCAGAGATATGGTTTTTCCCCTGTGTGAGATCTCTGATGTATGACAAGTTGTGATTTTTTTACAAAACATTTTCCGCATTCAGGACAGGAATACAGCTTCTCACCTGTGTGCAATCTCTGATGATTAAGAAGAGAGGACTTCAAAGAAAAACATTTACCGCACTCTGGACAGAAAAATGGCTTTTCCCCCGTGTGAGTTCTACGATGTATGGAAAGATGGGACTTCTTTGAAAAACATTTCCCGCACTCAGGGCAGGAATGTGGCTTCTCCCTCGTGTGAGATCTCTGATGTGTGTAAAGATGTGTCTTATATGAAAAGCATTTCCCACACTCAGTACAAGAATATGCTTTCTCCCCCGTGTGCAATCTCTGATGTATGATTAGACTGGACTTCTGTGAAAAGCATTTCCCGCACTCAGAACAGGAATACGGCTTCAACCCTGCGTGAGATGTCTTATGGACTTGAAGATCAGATTTAAAATGGAAACACTTTCCGCACTCAGAACAGAAAAATCTCTCATCTGTTGGAAGGACGGCACCGTCCCTCACAGTCTGAGGTTCCTCAGGATAAGAGGAATACGATGGTCCATCTACACTGTGTGGTGCCGGATGGACATTTGAGGTAGTCGGGTTTTCTCCTGGACTATACTGTGTGATGTCCTCATCTTCTACTTTACAGTCTGGAGACAAAGTGAGACAATCTTCTGAGGTTTTCCTCATCTCCCGTCCATCTACTAAAATAGAAATAAAAAGATTATTACTAGACATGAGCTGATTGGTTCCCCTAAACCCGGACTCCGCCCACATCAGGCAGCTTTGTCTCTGAGGATCTTACAATTCCCCCCTCAAGGTAACCAGTAAATGGGTCCTCTGATCTCCTACGAGTTCATTTCTTTATTCATGGACCTTAGTCAGAGAGTGAGGAAACAACGAGAACTGTCTTTTATAGAGTGACAGTGATGAAGAAGTACTGCACATCCTTATTTAGTCCATGATTTAGTCATGAATAACAGCGGGGCTGAGCCCCACCAGAGGTCAGAGAGTGAGGATGGGGGGAGAACAACCAAGATGAAGACTGGACTGATCCTGAAGACCACCATCATTGGGTTATTGACTCCTCCTTCAATATCACTTTCTGTTTACCTGCTTCCAGACCGCCCATTTACTGCGGCAGGGCAGCCCGGCTGTGCGAAACAACGTACCGGTACGTTGTTTCCACTTCTGGGCCTGCGGCACGCGTGCGCATCGCCAGCGACCTGCTAACTCTGATTGGACACAGCGGGAGCCAATCAGCGGGTCCGGCGCGCATGATAGACGCTGGGACCCGCTGATCATTCGCTGGAGAGACAGACCGCCGTTCTGTCAGACAGGAAGAGAGCTCTTGTATTCCTGCTAATCAGGAACACAGATCTCTCTCTTCCTCGAGTTAAACCATCCCCCACACCGTAAGAAATCACTCCCTAGGAGCACACTTAACCCTTTGATTGCCCCTGATGTTAATCCCTTCCTTGCCAGTGTCATTTATACAGTGACAGTGCATATTTTTAGCACTGAACACAGTATTAGTGTCACTGGTTCCCAAAAAGTGCCACTTAGTGTCTAATTTGTCCGCCACAATGTCGCAGTCCCACTAAAAAAAAAAAAAAAAATTCAATTGCTGATCGCCGCCATTACTAGTAAAAATATCCCATAGTTTGTAGACGCAATAACTTTTGCGCACACCAATCAATATACGCTTATTGGGATTTTTTACCAAAAATATGTAGCAGAATACATATTGGGCTAAATTGATGAAAAAAAAATTAGATTTTGTTAGTTTGTTACAGCTACCTCCCAGAGCCCCCCCCCCTTTTACTTACCTGAACCCGGTCTTTCCCGCGACGGGGGACGAGCACACCAGCTCCAGCTGATGTCTTGGGTCCTGATTGGAAAGACTGATAGCAGTACAGCCATTGGCTCCCAGTGCTGTAATTCAAATCCAATGACGTGGGAGCCAGGGGGTGGGGCCGAGTCCTGCTGTCTGTGTCAATGAACGCAGCAGCAGGACTCGGGAGCACGCCCGCACAAGAACCCCGAGGGAGAGCAGCTCTCCAATGGGGCAGTTGAGAAGAGGAGGAGCCAGGAGCGCTGCTGAGGGACCCCGGAAGAGGAGGATCGGGGGCAAACTCTGTGCAAAACCAACTGCACAGAGGAGGCAAGTATAACATGTTTGTTTTTTGTTTTTTTTTACCTTTAGATATAGTTTAACTGAACAAGCTGAAGACAGAAGCTGATCGGTTACCATACACATGTGCTCCAGATCCTGGCTGATCAAGTCTTAGTAAATTCCCTCCCCATTATGTTTATATATATTGCAGTAGGTAGAGGGTAGAGAGCGGAAGTCAGGACTATGTAATGTAGAACATATTGTATAAGATACAACAGTTAGGACTATATAATATCACAATAATGTAATGTAATGTACAACATGGAGTATATAGTGCAGGGGTCAGGACTAGAATATATACAATAATAATCATATAGTGTAATAGTCAGGCTTACAATATTTATGTTCAATACTCATTGGCAACTTAAAGGGTAAGCTCACCTTTACAGAAAAATCTGTAAGGTGAACTTACACAGGACCCCCCCTTCCCGCTGACCTGCAGCACGGCGATCTCCTGTTCTAAACCCTGCTATCGCCGCATCACTGGACTGGGGCTTAGAAATCCCCTTGTTCTAATCTCCAAAATGTCCCGTCAGGAGGTACGTTTTGGAGCATTCTAATTGGTCCACATGACGGCTTGGGGCAATCAGAACCTGCGCAGTCCATCTTGTCAGCAGTGAAGAAGTAGAGAGAATGCCGAGGGGATTTCTGAGCCCTGATCCGGTGAGGAAGTAATAGCAAGGCTCAGAACAGGAGATCGCCGATCTGCAGGTCAGCGGGACAGGGGGTCCTGTGTAAGTTGACCTTAAAGATTTTTCTGTAAAGGTGAACTTACACTTTAAATGTTTTCTAAACTGGGGCTGAACTCAATGATTGCATCTGAGACTATACAGACATACACTATATTGTGAAAAGTATTAGGACGCCTGCCTTTACATACACATGGACTTTAATGGCATCCCAGTCTTAGTCCGTAGGGTTCAATATTGAGTTGGCCACCCTTTGCAGCTATAACAGCTTCAACTCTTCTGGGAAGGCTGTCCACAAGGTTTAGGAGTGTGTCTATGGGAATGTTTGACCATTCTTTCAGAGAAGCAAGGTCCATAAAGACATGGATGAGCAAGTTTCGGGTGGAGGAACTTGGCTGGCCTGCACGGAGTCGTGATCTCAACCCAATATAACACCTTTGGGATGAATTAGAGCAGAGACTGCGAGCCAGGCCTTCTCATCCAACATCAGTGCCTGACCTCACAAATGCGCTTCTGGAAGAATGGTCAAACATTCCCATAGACACACTCTTAAACCTTGTGGACAGCCTTCCCAGAAGAGTTGAAGCTGTTATAGCTGCAAAGGGTGGGCCAACTAAATATTGAACCCTACGGACTAAGACTCGGATGCCATTAAAGTTCATGTGCGTGTAAAGGCAGGCGTCCCAATACTTTTGGTAATATAGTGTATCCATCCACCCGGCACTGCCAGCAAACAACAGAGCAAGTAATCACGGGACATTTCCTCTGTCAAAGGTCTTCTAGACCCAGGCATGGAGCAGAACACCCAAGGCACATGCCCCAGGTGCCTAAGAAGAGCACACGCCTATGATGAAAATCAACATTTTACCGCCAGCTGAACCCCAGAATCTCCATAAATCCAGTCTAGATACATAAATTGTGTCTCCAGCACAGAGTAGGAAGATTATCCAAGAGAAATAGAGTAATAAAAGACGGGGAACACAGCTCAGGAAAGTGACCAGGGTATTACAGGATGATATCACCAGTCCTTGCCCTACTCTGGACCAATCAGTGAGCAGTATGGGTGGAGGAATGTATTTAGTGTTAATGACCCACCTGTGCTGATCTCTGTAGGAGTGTCCTCCTCTATTATTGTCTTTATTATTCCATCCTCCTCCATAGACTGCTGATCATCACTCACATACGTCTCTTCTTCTGCTTTAACCTCAACTTTTATATCTATTGGATCTTCCCACTATACAAAGAAAATTAGAGAAAATATAATATACAATAGAAGCGTTAATAGTGTGACATCACATAAAAAAATCCACACATCGTCTTCAAAAGTCCATGTTCTAGATGTTCCATCCCACCAACCTTGTAATGGTGAGGGATGGTGTGATCTTCCGGTGTGGAATCCCGGGAATACAGAGGACGGGGACATCTCTCTGGTGGGTTCATTATATCTTTGTGTTCTTCTAAAAACTCCCCCATCGCTCCATACTCCTCCTCCTCCTCTTTGTACTCTTCTTTAACAACAATATTATCATCCCTGAGATTTACACTCTGAAAGATATAATAAACATTCGTTGTAACAAACATGCTGTGTATAAATCCTAACTCCCAGTGAGCATCAATCATCTACCTGATGATGGTGAGGGATGGTGTGACCTTCCTGTGTGGAATCCCGGGAATACAGAGGATGGGGACATCTCTCTGGTGGGTTTCTGTAGCTGGATGACTCCACCATGGTGTCCTGGTACAGATCTTTGTGTTCTTTTAGAGACTCTGACTTCTCCATCACCCCATCCTCATCATTCTCCTCTTTTATCTCTTCTTTAACTTCAACTTTAGAATCTCTCAGGTTTCCACTCTGAATATATAATAAAAATGACATCAATTGTAACAATGCAGATAATGTACAGATCCTAATGATACTATCAGTGATTGTTCCTCATCTACCTGATGATGGTGAGGGATGGTGTGACCTTCCTGTGTGGAATCCCGGGAATACAGAGGACGGGGACATCTCTCTGGTGGGTTCCCATTACTGGATCCATCTGTAGGAAACACACACACTGACTGAATACATTGTATCTATGTGTTTATCAGATGATGGGGGATCTAGGTGGACCCTCCGTACTGCTCTCTCCTTTACAATAAAGTCTCCTCTTACCCGGTGATGTGAGGGGCGGCTGATTGTCCATCCTGATGTCCTTGTAGAGATCCTTGTGTCCTTCTAAATACTCCCACTCCTCCATGGAGAAATAGACAGTGACATCCTGACACCTTATAGGAACCTGACACACACAATGATACAGTCACCATCCAGACACATCCCTTGTCTGTTACTGGATAATGTCCCAGAATTCCCAGCACCGCTCACCTCTCCTGTCAACAGATCAGTGATTTGGTGACTTCTGGAATCTTCCTTTTATTCCTCTTTTTATTTCCTTGGATGATGTGATGGTCATATGATCACCAGATTTCAGAGGAGGAAAACTCTAGATTTGAACAGAAATAGTAAAATCAAATGACATTCCCAGAATCCTCCTCACCTCCCTGTTCAGGTCTCCATTTTATTAAAGCCCCACTTCAGGCTGAGTTATAATTTACATACATAGGGACCCCCTACTGTGTATGGTAAAAGCTTGTCAAAAACATTCTGACATCATTACACAAAATGCAAGGAGATAGATAACAACTGTGATGTCATAAAATTATCTGACTTTGGTTGCAGGGACATTGGGAGGGGGAGCTGTGAGGTCAGTTTGATGTCATAGGATTCACTGACTGTGATTGGAGGGACATTGGGAGGAGGAGCTGTGAGGTCAGTTTGATGTCATAGGATTCACTGACTGTGATTGGAGGGACATTGGGAGGAGGAGCTGTGAGGGGCGCTCTGTAAGGTATCTGTACACACACACACACACAATTTCTCCCAGGTGTGTCCCACCTCTCCTAAACTGAAAGATGAACTTTATTAGGACACATGATATTCCTGTGATCTCCGTGTACTCCGGAGACTTTACTGATCACATTTTAGGATGAATATCTGAGACTGGGATCATTAGGGAGAAATACGTTTTCAGGACATTTACTACAAATTGAATTTTTCCCTCTCTATTCCTTTTTGAATCTTGAAAAATAAAGACATATATATATTCCAATACCCCTAAATAAACCCTCCATCCCCCGCCACTAATGCAATGCGTTAGTATAGACTGATGAGGTGAGGAGGTGATTGGTGGAAATGGTGACGCCTCTACAGAATTAAGAAAATGTTCCGGCCCCGTAAGTGGGGAAATGTTCTGCCCCTGAAGGGGTTAATCTAGGTTTCCACACTATATATGTGTGTATCATCATCTGCTGGAGATAAAAGACATCACAGTGACTATGGAGGAAGAGGACGGACATGACGGGGGGGTTACTGGGTGTAAATTATGGTTCCCACCTCATCCCTTTAAACCCGAACACATATGAATTACACAGGTTCTGTGGCTGATTAAGGTGGTAATTAAACTCATTTGGTGCCTTATCTGCATTAAATTAGCCTCAGAACCTGTGCTATTCATATGTGTTCAGGTTTAAAGGGATGAGGTGGCAACTCTAGTATAAATAGAAAATAAGATCTTATTACCTTCACTTCCAGCGATGTCTTCTCTCTACTTCCTCCTGACTCACCTCTCACCCAAAACTTCCTATTTATACCTGACATCACTTCCTGTCTTTCATAGAGACTTCCTGTCTGGGTAGACGTGAGATCACCACCTTGTGGAGATCAGAGGAACTTCAGCCCTGAGAAACGTCTCTTAGTGTGAACATAGTCAGGTTGAAAAAAAGACACAAGTCTATATAGTTTAACCATAAACACGGCCATGTGCGGTGTGTGTATGTACTGTATATCCTTATAGATGGGGTCATCTCCACTCCCACCAAGGGGGATAGAAAATATATGACTGCCTAGTCCAGCCTTTCTCATTCAGAGTTCCTTCAAAGGTTTCTAGGGGTTACTTGAGAAATTAACAATTTCTGTCTCGCGGTAACAACTGGCATCAGTGATCTGTAAGGGGGGCAATCTTCCCACTGATGACGATGTAAGAATGTCCTTCTCCCACTGACTACTGATATAATGGGGTCCTCCTCCTATCCGTCACCAATGTAAGGGACCACTACATACCTCCCAACTTTTCAAGATGGGAAGGAGGGACACCTATTAGCAAAAGTATGTAGACATAGGACACCCCCCCCTTAAAAGAGAATTATACCAAAAAAGATTAGATAAAACCACAAGTGCTTTTCTACCACTACTATTCCTTTATATTGCCTTTTGAAATGTACAAATGCAGTCATTTAGAAACTGTATGAAAAGCTTAGCACTGGGAAACACCTTTTGAATGATAAAAAGTGCATTTTATATACAATTATATAGATCGGATCAGAATGAGGGACAAAATGAGGAGGAAAGAGGGACAGAGGGACTTCGTTCCAAATCAGGGACAGTCCCTCGAAATCAGGCACATTTGGGATCTATGCCACGACACTGAACACTTGTAAGGGTAGGGCATGTGCATGGTCATCACATCCTCCATGTTTCCCTGCTCCTTGGGCATCAAGCAAGGGTCACATGAGAGGCCTGCCCTGGGGAGGGTTCTTCTGGGCTATGCTAAGCACCTTAACAGGGTCACTTGCCTTGCATGTGGGATACCTTTACTTTTTTGCTGAGGACTGTGTACATTTGAGTATATGACTGGGCACTGTCACAGCTGCATTTTAGAAGAACACGCAGAGCCAATGCCCTCTCCACCTGTCCAATGTATCACCCCTTCCTCACTCCCAGTAATGGCATGTGGTCCCACCGTGCACCTAACACAGACTCCATGCGTGCACTTCACTTAACTCTTTCTCTTATGCACCTGTGTACAACATGAGGGCCTCAGCGGTGCATATCTGCTTCCATTGCTATGGGAGACGGATCGCTACTGAAGGAGTGCCAACAACATCTCCCTCACTGCAAGAGGCTATCTCACTTGCCACATGTACATGCCTAACGACAGGCTGCTTGTGAAACTTATGTTATTCCTGGTAACCACTTGCTTGGATTTCCTCTGTGTTTAACTCTTATGAAGCCGTCTTCATACCCCAATGTGCTTTATCTGACCCGCCTATGTAGACTATGTGTGTACCGGATACTTGCATAACCCCTTGAGTAACTTCAAACCAGGCAAAATTTCAAAGCTTTACTGAATAAATTAACATGATGAAAACAACAGTCCAAAAATGAGTGTAAACATGTTCCTCATATCCTTATTCTGTAAGGCTTGATATTGCCCCAGCATACCTACTCAGCTTAAGTCCATAATTGCAAAAAAAATTTAGAAAAACTGCGCCTATTTCCTCTCATACAAGCGCTTAATGGCTTGGGCAAAAAAATACCGCACTAAAAAGGAATAACCTATGGCCAATTAAGGCTAAAGCTGCTACCATAAAAACCCAAACCAGGGTTCAAAAGGACACAGTAAACCAATACACATATAGGCAGCGCTAAACACTGTTGGTATAAACACATTTAAAATACCAAAAAAAAGTAAAAGTCCACGAGATAATCCAAAGGTAAGTATAATTTTGCTCGAAGGATAGTGAACTGCCACCAACACCACCACACGTGAAGAGATAGTCCATAATTGGATGAGAATATTATTATTATACAGGATTTATATAGCGCCAATAGTTTGCGCAGCACTTTACAACATGAGGGCAGACAGTACACTTACAATACAATTCAATACAGGAGGAATCAGAGGGCCCTGCTCGTTAGAGCTTACAATCTAGAAGGGAGGGTTGAATAGTGGGTTTAATACCAATTTCGGCAATTTTCTGGTACTCCAGGCTCCAGTAACAGCATATCAGCGTTCCAACCCAACATTCTTGGGCTCCATCTGACTCTATCTGTTCCTTGCTCTCTTTTCCTTATTTTTTCCCCCTGGGCACAGACCCCCGTTCCTTTTATAATACACAGAACCAGTGGGCTGGACCCAGCAAAGCCCGCCAAGCAGAAAACCCAAGAACACAATTAACTCTTAGCTTCCCGACTGGGGCAGTATAAACAGGCAGCCGTAACATCTACCTGCCTACACACTGCTATAAGGAGATCCTTCTCCAATTGGTCACCATTGTGAGGGACCACTACACTGACCACTAAGAATGGCTAAGCTAAATGAGTTGAACCTATTACTATCACTGCAAAACTACAGCTTCCTGCTCAGGCTGGATGTTAGCGAGTTGGGATTAGGTAGGCAATGGTTCATTCTGAACTTTGATTGTGCCACCCCCATGTTCAGCAGGAGCAGTGCATCATTCATAGAAGTAATATTTCTACCACTTCTATATATGACAGCTTTGTACTGTCACCGTCTCTTGATGAAGCAGTGGTCGCTTGTACCTGCTGTGTCCCTAGAAACCACTGACGTCACCGAGAATCCCCACTATGTAAGCAAAGGGGAGGGGATTGCAGAAACATCACTCCCCAAATTTGGTCATTGGCCATGTTTGGTCAATGATGTCGCCACTATCCCCACCCCCTTCCCTTATATGCTCAAGGTGCTGTCATTCAGCTAGTGATAGCTTTGGACACTACGCTATATAGTTACATAGTTAATCCGGTTGAAAATAAAGGCACACAAGTCTATCCAGTTCAACCAACCGAGAAAAAAAAACACACACACAAATAGAAAACCTCCATATATACAATCCTATACCCACAGTTGATCCAGAGGAAGGCAAAAAAAAACCCAATAAAGCATCATCCAATTTGCTGCTATGAAGGAAAAAAAATCCTTCTTGATTCCCCAAGGGACAATCAGATATTCCCTGGATCAACTAAAATATTCGATCAACTAAAATATTAGTATGAAGTTATGTTATGTACATTTAGGAAAAAATTCAGGTCTTTTTTTAAAACAATCTTCTGAGCTGACCAGAACCACCTCTGGAGGGAGTCTATTCCACATTATCGCAGCTCTTACTGTGAAAAAGCCTTTCCATATTTGGAGATTAAATCTCTTTTCCTCCAAATGTAAAGAGTGCCCCCTTGTTCTCTGTGATGACCATAAAGTGAAAAAACTCAACACCAAGTTCACTATATAGACCACTTACAGTATATATTTATACATGGGGATCATATCCCTCCTTATGTATTTATATGTAGCGGTCACTACCTAAAGGTAGGTGATCTAGAAGTGTTTTAGTGACAGAATCCAGTTTCAGGCAAATTTAGCCAGGCTTGTGTTTCTATTCCAGGCCTGGTTGTTTTGATTTGGGAATGGGAGTGTTAGTATAGTAGGGGGGTTTGACCACCTGCATTCTGGCTTAGAGATGCTCTCCTGTTTTTAGTGGAATTGTTCTGGAAGGGAAGGTTGGACTTGAGGCCTGAGTGGCAGGCAGCTCATATGGGGGGCTTTAACCAATCATTAATTTGCATTGGCAGAGGGCAGGCCTCCTATATAAGTTGGGGTCACATGCTTCCGGGGGTCTCTTGTGAAGCAGAAGAAAGACAGCATGGCGTGCTGAAGGGCCATACCGGGGGCATCCCCATGCGGGGGATGTGCCGTGTCCGTGGAGGAGGGATGGAGGAGCCGCAGGGGAAGGAGCTAAAGTGAAAAATCTTCATCCCTGTGGAGGGCATCGGGTTTCTGTGGTCGGGGAACACAGTGCTTGATTGTAAAGAGGATCAAGTGGAGGAAGTAGAAGTAAAGCGGCGAAAGTGAACCAGCTTATCGGATTCCTGTGACTGAGGAACACGGGACTTTGATACAAAGAGAAGGTCAGGGCAATGTTCAAAGAAGTAGAAACACTAGGGAGAGTAGCGTAACAAACTGTGTGACTGTGGAACACAGTATGGACAATAATGGACGGGCTGGAGTAATAGTCAGTCGTTCATTATGTGGTCAAAGTTCATATTTTCATAACTTCCAAAGAGTGAAGGGTGTTAGTATGCAGGTCATGAAGAAGGTGGTGCAGCCCTTTGACCTTAGAGGATTAATACCCCAAAGGAAGCATATCAAGTCGGGCAGAGGAACTATTCAGAGTAGTAAATCTTCAGCCAGATTGACTGCAGTGAGAATCAATACAAGGGAATTATTCAGAGTGATTCGTCTTGGTAACTGGAAGTAATAGCCTGCAGTGATCATCAAGGTCATGGGTGATGATCTCTTCTTTTGAATTCTTTTTGGACATCCCATACATCCCTGATATGTCTCAAAGTTTCATCCCATCAAATAAAGCAAAGAAAAAGGAGAAACTGACTGTTGTTGTGTGTCTAAGGACTAAAAAGGGGATGGGGCAGGGTGAATGGCAGATTGAACAACTAATTCAGCAGCTCCTTCAGGGGTAGTGCGCTGCATATCCATGAAGATCATATCCCCCTTATGTATTTATATGTGGTGATCATATCCCCCCTTATGTATTTATACATGGTGATCACACCCCTCTTTTGTATTTATACATGGTGATCACACCCCTCTTATGTATTTATACATGGTGATCATATCCCCCCTTCCGTATTTATACATAGAGATCATATCCCCCTTATGTATTTATGCGTGGTGATCATATTCCCCCTTATGTATTTATACATGGTGATCATATCCCCCTTACATATTTATACATGGAGATCATATCCCCCTGGGAGTATGCTATAGGCCCCCTAACCTGAGGGAGGAAGTGGAGACGGATCTCCTATCACAAATTGGATTAGCAGCAAGGATGGGAAGTGTTATCATAATGGGGGATTTTAATTATCCAGACATAGACTGGGCGGAGGGAACCGCGCATTAATTTAAGGCTCGCCCATTCCTTAATGTCTTGCAGGACAATTTTATGGGTCAGATGGTAGACACACCAACTAGAAATAAAACATTACTAGATCTACTGATTACCAACAATACAGACCTGATCACGGATGTGGAAATACGGGGCAATTTAGGTAACAGCGATCACAGCTCAATTAGTTTCAGTATAAATCACACAAATAGGAAACATAAAGGGAATACAAAGACACTGAATTTCAAAAGAGCCAACTTCCCTAAACTACAAACCTTGCTAAAAGGCATAAATTGGGATAAAATATTAGGAACAAAGAATACGGAGGAGAGATGGGTTTGCTTTAAGAGCATATTAAATAAGGGCATTAGCCAATGTATCCCATTGGGTAATAAATTTAAAAGAGCGAACAAAAATCCTGGATGGCTTAACTCCAATGTAAAAATGCATATAAAAGCAAAGGAGAAGGCCTTCAAAAAATACAAGGTTGAGGGATCATCCTCAGCATTCAGACTTTATAAAGAATGCAACAAGAAATGTAAGGGTGCAATTAGGACGGCTAAGATAGAACATGAAAGACACATAGAGGAGGAGAGCAAAAAAAATACCAAGAAATTCTTTAAGTATGTAAACAGTAAAAAAAGGAGGACAGTCCATATTGGCCCCATAAAGAATTAGGAAGGACATCTGGTTACAAAGGATGGGGAGATGGCGAAGGTATTGAATTTATTCTTCTCCTCAGTCTTCACGAGTGAATCGGGGGGCTTCAGTAACCAAAACTGCAGTGTTTATCCTCATGACACATCACAGGAAGCACCTCCATGGTTAACAGAGGACGGAATTAAAATTAGACTTGAGAAACTTAACATTAATAAATCACCGGGACCAGATGGCTTGCATCCGAGGGTACTTAGGGAACTCAGTCAAGTGATTGCCAGACCGTTGTTTCTAATTTTTACGGAAAGTCTACTGACTGGAATGGTACCAGCTGATTGGAGAAAAGCCAATGTAGCACCAATATTTAAAAAGGGCCCAAAATACATCCCTGGGAATTACAGACCAGTTAGCCTAACATCAATAGTATGTAAACTCTTGGAGGGGATGATAAGGGACTATATACAAGATTTTAGTAATAAGAACGGTATCATTAGCAGTAATCAGCATGGATCATTCACCATAGGGTGAGTACATGGATTGAAAACTGGCTACAAGGGCAAGTTCAGAGGGTGGTGATAAATGGGGAGTACTCAGAATGGTCAGGGGTGGGTAGTGGGGTTCCCCAGGGTTCTGTGCTGGGACCAATCCTATTTAATTTGTTCATAAATGACCTGGAGGATGGGATAAACAGTTCAATCTCTGTATTTGCAGACGATGCTAAGCTAAGCAGGGCAATAACTTCTCTGCAGGATGTGGAAGCCTTACAAAAAGACCTGAACAAATTAATGGGGTGGGCAACTACATGGCAAATGAGGTTCAATGTAGAAAAATGTAAAATAATGCATTTGGGTGGCAAAAATATGAATGCAATCTATACACTGGGGGGAGAACCTCTGGGGGAATCTAGGATGGAAAAAAAGGACCTGGGGGTCCTAGTAGATGATTAGGCTCAGCAATGGCATGAAATGCCAAGCTGCTGCTAACAAAGCAAACAGAATATTGGCATGCATTAAAAGGGGGATCAACTCCAGAGATAAAACGATAATTCTCCCGCTCTACAAGGCTCTGGTCCGGCCGCACCTGGAGTATGCTGTCCAGTTCTGGGCACCAGTCCTCAGGAAGGATGTACTGGAAATGGAGCGAGTACAAAGAAGGGCAACAAAGCTAATAAAGGGTCTGGAGGATCTTAGTTATAAGGAAAGGTTGCGAGCACTGAACTTATTCTCTCTGGAGAAGAGACGCTTGAGAGGGGATATGATTTCAATTTACAAATACTGTACTGGTGACCCCACAATAGGGATAAAACTTTTTCGCAGAAGAGAGTTTAATAAGACTCGTGGCCACTCATTACAATTAGAAGAAAAGAGGTTTAACCTTAAACTACGTAGTGGGTTCTTTACTGTAAGAGCGGCAAGGATGTGGAATTCCCTTCCACAGGCGGTGGTCTCAGCGGGGAGCATTGATAGCTTCAAGAAACTATTAGATAATCACCTGAATGACCGCAACATACAGGGATATACAATGTAATACTGACACACAATCACACACATAGGTTGGACTTGATGGACTTGTGTCTTTTTTCAACCTCACCTACTATGTAACTATATTTATACGTGGAGATTATATCCCCCCTTATGTATTTATACATGGAGATCATATGCCCCTTATGTATTTATACATGGAGATTATATCCCCCCTTATGTATTTATACATGGAGATCATATCCCCCCTTATGTATTTATACATGGAGATCATATACCCCCTTATGTATTTATACATGATGATCATATCCTCTTTATGTATTTATACATGATGATCATATCCCCCCTTATGTATTTATACATGGTGATCATATCCCCCTTATGTATTTATACATGGAGATCATATACCCCCTTATGTATTTATACATGATGATCATATCCTCTTTATGTATTTATACATGATGATCATATCCCCCCTTATGTATTTATACATGGAGATCATATCCCCCCTTATGTATTTATACATGGAGATCATATACCCCCTTATGTATTTATACATGGAGATCATATCCCCCTTATGTATTTATACATGGAGATCATATCCCCCCTTATGTATTTATACATGGAGATCATATACCCCCTTATGTATTTATACATGATGATCATATCCTCTTTATGTATTTATACATGATGATCATACCCCCCCCTTATGTATTTATACATGGGGATCATATCCCCCTTATGTATTTATACATGGTGATCATATCCCCCTTATGTATTTATACATGGAGATCATATCCCCCTTATGTATTTATACATGGAGATCATATCCCCCCTTATGTACTGTATTTATATGTGGGGATTATATCCCCCCTTATGTATTTATACATGGAGATCATATCCCCCCTTATGTACAGTCAGGTCCATAAATATTGGGACACAATTCAAATCTTTTTGGCTCTATACACCACCACAGTGGATTTGAAATGAAACAAACAAGATGTGCTTTAACTGCAGACTTTCAGCTTTAATTTGAGGGTATTTACATCTAAATCAGGTGAACGGTGTAGGAATTACAACAGTTTGTATATGTGCCTCCCACTTTTTAAGGGACCAAAAGTAATGGGACAATTGGCTGCTCAGCTGTTCCATGGCCAGGTGTGTGTTATTCCCTCATTATCCCATTTACATGGAGCAGATAAAAGGTTCAGAGTTAATTTCAAGTGTACTATTTGCATTTGGAATCTGTTGCTGTCAACTCTCAATATAAGATCCAAAGAGCTGTCACTATCAGTGAAGCAAGCCATCATTAGGCTGAAAAAACAAAACAAACCCATCAGAGAGATAGCAAACACATTAGGTGTGGCCAAATCAACTGTTTGGAACATCCTTAAAAAGAAAGAACGCACCGGTGAGCTCAGCAACACCAAAAAGACCCGGAAGACCACAGAAAACAACTGTGGTGGATGACTGAAGAATTCTTTCCCTGGTGAAGAAAACACCCATCACAACAGTTGGCCAGATCAAGAACACTCTCCAGGAGGTAGGTGTATGTGTGTCAAAGTCAACAACCAAGAGAAGACTTCACCAGAGTGAATACAGAGGGTTCACCACAAGATGTAAACCATTGGTGAGCCCCAAAAACAGGAAGGCCAGATTAGAGTTTGCCAAACAACATCTAAAAAAGCCTTCACTGTTCTGGAACAACATCCTGGTCCAGATGAGACCAAGATCAACTTGTACCAGAGTGATGGGAAGAGAAGAGTATGGAGAAGGAGAGGAACTACTCATGATCCAAGCATACCACCTCATCAGTGAAGCATGGTGGTGGTAGTGTCATGGCGTAAGCATGTATGGCTGCCAATGGAACTGGTTCTCTTGTATTTATTGATGATGTGACTGCTGACAAAAGCAGCAGGATGAATTGTGAAGTGTTTCGGGCAATATTATCTGCTCATATTCAGCAAAATGCTTCAGAACTCATTGGACGGAGCTTCACAGTGCAGATGGACAATGACCCGAAGCATACTGCGAAAACCAACCAAAGAGTTTTTTAAGGGAAAGAAGTGGAATGTTATGCAATGGCCAAGTCAATCACCTGACCTGAATCCGATTGAGCATGCATTTCACTTGCTGAAGCCAAAACTGAAGGGAAAATGCCCCAAGAACAAGCAGGAACTGAAGACAATTGCAGTAGAGGCCTGGCAGAGCATCACCAGGAATGAAACCCAGCGTCTGGTGATGTCTATACGTTCCAGACTTCAGGCTGTAATTGACTGCAAAGGATTTGCAACCAAGTATTAAAAAGTGAAAGTTTGATGGATGATTGTTAATCTGTCCCATTACTTTTGGTCCCTTAAAAAGTGGGAGGCACATATACAAGCTGTTGTAATTCCTACACAGTTCACCTGATTCACATATACACCACACTTTTCACATATTTATTTGTAAAAAATTTGAAAACCATTTATCATTTTCCTTCCACTTCACAATTATGTGCCACTTTGTGTTGTTCTATTACATAAAATCCTAATAAAATACATTTACATTTTTAGTTGTAACATGATGTGGAAAATTTCAAGGGGTATGAATACTTTTTCAAGGCACTGTATAGAGTAGCCGGTCATGAAGCTTGGTGCCTGGTGAGGGTTCCATGTCCTTCAGTAGTGAGGGTGGCGGTGATCCAGCAGTTGGTCCTCCGAAAGGTAACCGGGACTGAACTCACGGTACGGAGACCCCATATACGGGAGAATGAAGGGGTTAAGTGAGAGCATGCATGAGGTCTGCGCTAGTGCTCGGCAGGACCCCATTCTGTCACAGGGAGTGAGGTGGCAGAGATACGCTGCACTGGTGGAGAGGGCTGAGCAGTGTCCCTCCTAAATGCAATATACAACAAGAGGAAGGTGTGTGGGACAGCTCTTTTACAAAGGGACTCTGTGTAACTAACTACTGCACACAGTGTACAGCTCATCTCTAAGCCAGGGTACCACCATAATGTTTGATTTCCACATGAACACCGCCCCACCTAGTCCCGGGCATTGATGAGCATGTACACAGCAAAAGGTACCCGCATGTGCAGGGTAAGTAGGCCCTGTCAACAACTTCGTGCCAACAACTCCGGTCACATGCACTGTCTTTGTGCACGCCGCTCGTGCGCACCCCCAGGGGCGCGTAGCACGCCGCTGGGGGATGAGGTGTGTGACTCTGACACAGCCCATCCCCGATCAGGGCAAAGAGCCAATTAAAATTGGCTCTTTACCACCTGACCGGATGTGTCTAATCACAGCCAGTCACAAACGTCAACAATCCGCGGTAACCAGCTGTTACCAGGTTCTCCTCCTCACACACTGATCCTGGAGATTGCAGGAACAGCTAGTTACCATTTACCATTTACATGTAAAGTAAAACACACAGATTGCCCCAGTAATAAAGAGTACCTGTCACCAGCCCATCAGAGTACCCGAGTACCTGTCTCCAACCCAGAGTACCTGAGTCAGTGCTGTCTCTTGGCCTAGGCTGCCAAGGCCTAGGGTGGCACTTTGTGGGGAGCGGCAAAAAAGCCGCCCCCCCAGACCCGTCCTCTCGAGTCCCGCCTCACATAACTCTCGAACAATCCTTAAATATCGTCAGAGAACTCACACAGCAAGCACCCGTCTCTGAGCAGCAGCTGCCAATCCTCGTTCTGCTAATGCCAATGTGCATGCACGAAACCATAGCCAGAGACAAATGAGATCCAGGGTGGGCATGCACAATGGCACCTCTATGCGAACGCGCACACGCTAATGCGCACCTGCGAGTGCCAAAGCGCTAATGTGCTAACGCGCATGTGCTAAGGTGCTAATGCGCGCACGCACGTACGCTGGCGCGAATCCTGGCACACAGCACCCTATATAAACAGAGAGGCTGCCTAGCATCAGTGCTGGATTGTCTTCAGCTTGTTCCTGTGTTTCTGTCGTTACTCTGCCTGATTGACCTTGTTCCTGAAAACCTGGCTATCTTCTGACCATTCTCTTGGATCTCCCCTGCCTGCTGAACCTGCCTTTACCTGCAATACTGACCTTGGCTTGAACTTATGATTACGGATCTGCCTCCTGATTCTGTACCCCGCTGCCCGTCTGTTGCCAACCTCTGCCTGTTTCTGACTACGGTTTTGCCTTCTGACTTGGTACCCCGCTGCCAGCCTGTTGCCGACTCCTGCCTGTTCCTGATTCTGAAGTTGATCCTGATCTGGCTCCCGCTGAACAAGAGGTTCCTGTATCTCCAAGTTCCAGCCTCCTGTCTGCAGGCACCTGCACCCTTTCATTGCCCTCGCACTCCCTGTACCCACCACCAGGGGTGCTTGGACCGAAACCGTACAAGAGGCCACACTCATCATTTCTGGCTCCGCTGTAAGGTACGTGACAAATATAAAGTGCCAATAATAAAGTGCTAATAATGTTGCTCATTTCCCAATGTGAGGGGGAGACCTGGTGCCCCATTGAGCGTCCAGTGACTGGCCATTCAACTGGCGGAGGCAGAGCCTAATGCTCCACCTACCCTCCTCCACTGGCATCCTTACACATTGTAAATCCTCCCCGGGCAGTGGCGACGCTGCGGGGGGGGGTGCGAATGCGCCCGAGTGACACCATCCAGGAAGCGGTGACAGTGCACTGCTTCTCAGGAGAACTCAGCAGTGGCGCTGTGATAGGGGAGAGGCGAGCTGCGGGCTGTCGAAAGGTTTCCCACGCCCCCCCCCTTTCCTGTCCTCAGGATAAGAGAGAGGGCTGTTTTCAGCTTCATCACCCAGCTTTTTTCCCCCTCCCCATTGGCCACAGCGGAGGCCAATTAAGAGACTAGGGGAGCAGGAGAATCATGGGACATGTAGTCCCAGAAGATTGTCTTCATTGTTCTCCAGAGGGAGCCAGCTACACCACCCCAGCATGCACTCTGCTGGGGGAAAAGAAAGAGATCCCAGGAACAAACTGAGGGAGTGAGTGCCACACTATAGCAGTCAATTACAGGAGACAGGGAAAAGAGAGGACTGTGCTGGGGGGAAGCCAGAGAGAGCGCCACACTGCCCAGTGCCACCAGAGAGAGCGCCACACTGCCCAGCGCCACCAGAGAGAGCGCCACACTGCCCAGCGCCACCAGAGAGAGTGCCACGCTGCCCAGCACCACCAGAGGGAGAGCTACACAACACAGGGTGAGCGAACATCCAGCCGGAGGGATCATTTCTGCTGTTTTAATGGGTCTGGTAAGAGGGCCTGTCGGCCATTATGCATTACTAATCCTAGGGACTGAGGGGGGGGGCACCATGTTTTACCACACCAGGTGACATCCGATCTTCCCATAAAGGAGATCTGGGCTCTGACAGGTCCATCTCAGCACAGTGAGCAGAGATGGACCTGTCATCTGCCTGCTTAGCAGAGATCAACGGAGCAATCCCCGCTGAGCTAGTGGAGTCCGTCAAAACAGATTGAACCTGTGTGAAAGGGGCCCTACAGTGTCATCTCATGAGATAATTTACAACATTTACAACATGTTTAGGAGCGGGGCAGGTTAGAGGTTGGGTGGGATAACTGGTGGTGAGTAACTCTTAAGGGCTGGCTAGTGGCTCACGACTTGAAATTTTGAGGCCTGCATTGTATATTCACATCGGGCCCTGCCCTCAAGGAGCTTACAATTAGGCACTTAGTACACACTTTTAATATACAGAGAGGAAGAGATGGAGATCTATGAGGAAAGGGTGGAGCCTAAAGAGGAAGGGGTGTGGTTTACAGATGACCGGGTGGGTCTTAAACAGAAAGGGGTGTGGCCTTGACAGAAATGGGTGGGTCATATTTAAATTAGGGGGTGCACGAGCTTAGTCAGGCCTAGGGAAGCACAAAACCTAAATAAACCACTGACCTAAGTACCTATCTGCAGCCCATCAGAGTACCTGTCTCCAGCCCAAAATACCTATCTCCAGCCCATCAGTGTACCAGAGTACCTGTCTCCAGCCCATCGGCGTACCCGAGTAACTGTCCCCAGGCCATCGGAGTACCCGAATATCTGTCTCCAGCCCATCAGAGTACCTGTCTCCAACCCAGAGTAGCCGAGTACCTATCTGCAGCCCATCAGAGTACCCGAGTACCTATCTCCAGTCCATCAGAGTTTCCAAATACCTATCTGCAGCCCATCGGGGTATCTGTCTCCAGCCCATCAGAGTACCTGTTTCCAGCCCAAAGTACCCGAGTACCTGTCTCCAGCCCAGAGTACCCGAGTACCTATCTGCAGCCCATCAGAGTACCGAAGTACCTATCTCCAGTCCATCAGAGTTTCCAAATACCTATCTGCAGCCCATCGGGGTATTTGTCTCCAGCCCATCAGAGTACCTGTCTCAAGCCCATCAGAGTTACCGAGTATCTATGTGCAGACCATCAGAGTACCCAAATACCTATCTGCAGGCTATCAGTGTACCCGAATACCTATCTGCAAACCATCAGAGTACCCGTCTCCAGCCCAAAGTACCCATCTGTAGCCCATTGGAGTACCCAAGTACCTATCTGCAGCCCATCAGCGTACCTGAGTAACTATCTGCACCCCATGCCTCGTAGAATATACGCTGGGCTGTTTGCTTTCCAAAATGGGGTCATTTTGTAGGCATTTCCATTGTCCTGGTGCTCCAGGGCCTTCTAAAGTGTGATAGGTTGTCAGGAATTTAGATATGTCATTTATTCTCCTAGAACACCTGACGGTGATCCCTGCATGTTGGGCCTCTGTATGTGGCCAGGCTGTGTAAAAGTCTCATGTGGTATTGTCATACACAGGAGGAGTAGCAGAATGTATTTTGGGATGTAATTGTTGCTATGTACATGCTGTGTGTTAGAAAAATAGTATAAATTGACAACTTTGTGTAAAAAAAAAAAAAAAAAAAGTTTTCATTTTCTTTCCAAAGACTTGTGGAAAAAAACGTCATGTTCAAAAGACTCTTTATGCCTCGTAAAATATTTGTTGGAGTGTTTGCTTTCCAAAATGGGGTCGTTATGTGGGGAATTCCACTGTCCTGGTGCTCCAGGACTTGCAAAATTGATAGGTGGTCAGGAAATTAGATGTGTAATTTATGCTCCTAGAATGCCTAAAGGTGCTCCCTGCATATTGGGCCTCTGTATGTGGCCAGGCTGTGTAAAAGTCTCACACATGTGGCATCACCATACTTGGGAGGACCAGCAGAATGTATTTTGCGGTGTAATTGCAAATGTGCATATGCCGTGTGTGAGGAATAACTTTCCCAAGAATTGTGGGAAAAAATGACTTAAAAAAACTCGCAATGCCTCTTACTAAATACTTTGGACTGTCTACTTTCCAAAAAGGGGTCATTTGGGGGATATTTGTACTGTCCTGACATTTCAGTGCCTCCAGAAATGAAATAGGCTGCGTACATCAGGTGTGATCAATTTTCATTGATTAGCACCATAGCTTGTAGACCAGGGGTCTCAAACTGGTGGCCCTCCAGCTGTTGCGAAACTACAAGTCCCATAAGGGCATTGCAAGGCTGACAGTTACATGCATGACTTCCGACAGGCAGAGGCTTTGCAACAGCTGGAGAGCCGCCAGTTGGAGACCCCTCTTGTAGACTCTCTAACTTTCACACAGACTAAGGCCCGGCTCACACTAGATGTGGTTCAAATTCGTTGCAAATCTGCACAGCATCTAAATCAACAAACCTGTTCATGCAAACTAATTGCACGGTGTAAATTAATTTAACGACACCCCACAATCAGTTTGCCAAACGCAGCGCGATTTGCAGAATGGGATTGCATGGGTGTGATCGCCCATGCGATCCCATTCTGGTGCGGAGAAAAAAGAAAGGGTCCTGCATGAGTTTGTTCCGAACGTGATGCAAATTCACCCAGTTTGTACAGCTGAATTCGCAACGCACAGACATCGCATGTGCTCTGCACAGCGGTGCGAATCACATGCGATGTCTGGCATCGCACTAGTGTGAAGCGGGCCTGTCAGGGCTGGGCTCAGCCATTCCTTCTCTGAGCTGGCTGCTCAGCTGTCGACTAATTGCCAGCTCCTATCTCTCTCCACAGTTACTCAGCTGTTGTTGATATCCTGCTCGTCGGTCCTGCCTACTTAAGCCATCCAGTCCAGCTCTGCCTTCGCCTTGGTCAAGATCACAAGAAACATCTCCTGTGTTCCTGTTTAAAGACTTGCTTTACTGACATCCCTTCTGGCTCCAGATCCTGCTTGCTGTTGCTCTTCCACTACATTGATCCCTGACTTCTGGCTTGGCTGACTATCCGTTCCGGTTACTGAACTTTGGCTATGGCTTTGGCTTTGTTTTGACTACATTTGTTCTTTTTACTTTTATTATTAAACAAGTGTGATTTAACTGTATTTCTGTCTCTGTCCAATTTCATGGTTTCTGACAGGGCCTAAATAATATCCACTAATGTGGGTTATTTTTACCAAAGTTATGTAGCAGTATAAATTTTGGCCAAAAATTTATGAACAAAAATTGTTATTTGCAAAAATTTATATTGGAAACAAATAAAAAGTGTTTTATTTCTAAATTTTCATTGTCATTTTCAGTGATGTTTACAAAGAATAAAAAAGATACAGCTTAAATTGCCAGCAAATGACATTCGTTGTCAGCAAACAGAGTCCTCCAAATGTCCCTCAAAATACATAGCACACTCTTGGCAAGTTTGGCTCATCCCTAGTAGTGAGCCAAGGGCCACAGTCATCCTGACATCTAGTTACATATGTCTAACCATCTTACTCAGCTGTCATCCAGGGATACCTATGACTAATTCTGGCTGTATTTCAATTAACACAGTCATTTCCTATGATCATCGGCTCCATCTAGTGGTTATAATGCAGTATTTTTCCTGAAATACCTTCAAAGGCAAAATATTGCAATACCAAATTATGGCCACTAGATGGAACCAATGATCAACGGAAGTCGGATTATATGAAGTAAAATATGGCTAAACTTTATCACAGCTGGGGCGAATGCTGGTCACATTTGTTCAATAAATGTTTAAAAAGTGGACCTCTAAGTGTTTTCAAAAGCTTACACAACAAAATCGATTCCGCCAATGAAAGGTAATAATTCAATTTTTATTTTTCTACTGCTTTCAATGGCCAACAATGAACGAATCTTCATCAATGTCTTCAGTAAATAACAATTCCCTCACTCAGAACATGAAACTGGTTTCTCATCTGTGTGCAATTTCTGATGTCTGTGAAGACTGGACTTCTGAGAAAAACATTTTCCGCACTTAATACAAGAATATGGCCTCTCGCCGGTGTGAGATCTTTGATGTGCGACAAGTTCTGATTTGTTTACAAAACATTTCCCGCACTCAGTACAGGAACATGGCTTCTCGCCCGTGTGAGATCTTTGATGTATGATAAGATTGGATTTCTGTGAAAAACAATTCCCACACTCAGAACAAACATACGTTTTTTCCCTTGTGTGAGATTTTTGATGTCTGATAAGTTTTGATTTTTTTACAAAGCATTTCCCACACTTAGGACAGGGATACGGCTTCTCACCTGTGTGCAATCTCTGATGTGTGTAAAGAGAGGACTTCTCTGAAAAACATTTCCCGCACTCGGGA
The DNA here is from genome assembly GCA_037952835.1 of Lithobates septentrionalis. Taxonomy (NCBI): domain Eukaryota; kingdom Metazoa; phylum Chordata; class Amphibia; order Anura; family Ranidae; genus Lithobates; species Lithobates septentrionalis. The sequence goes on from JBBDGP010001914.1 coordinate 1,386,341, forward strand.
CAAGAAAATGGCTTCTCCCCCGTGTGAGATCTTAGATGTGTGACAAGGTTTGATTTCTGTACAAAACGTTTCCCACACTCAGTACAGGAATAAGGCTTCTCTCCCGTGTGACATCTCTGATGTAGTGAAAGTTGAAATTTCTTTAAAAAACATTTCCCACACTCGGAACAGGAATACGGCTTCTCACCCGTGTGAGATCTCTGATGTGTGGCAAGTTCTGTTTTTTGCATGAAACTTTTCCCACACTCAGGACAGGAATGCGGCTTCTCCCCTGTGTGAGATCTCTGATGTCTGTAAAGATGTGACTTATCTGAAAAACATTTCTCGCACTCAGGACAGGAATATGGCTTCTCTCCCGTGTGAAATCTCTGATGTATGAGAAGATTGCACTTCTTTGAAAAACATTTCCCGCACTCAGGACATTTATGTGGTTTCTCCCCTGTGTGAGATCTCTCATGCTCGTTAAGAGCGGATTTAAATTTAAATTGCTTACCACACTCAGTACAGGAAAACCTCTTCTCTGTTGGAAGGACGGCACCGTCCCTCACAGTCTGAGGTTCCTCAGGATAAGAGGAATACGATGGTCCATCTACACTGTGTGGTGCCGGATGGACATTTGAGGTAGTCGGGTTTTCTCCTGGACTATACTGTGTGATGTCCTCATCTTCTACTTTACAGTCTGGAGACAAAGTGAGACAATCCTCTGAGGTTTTCCTCATCTCCCGTCCATCTACTAAAATAGAAATAAAAAGATTATTACTAGACATGAGCTGATTGGTTCCCCTAAACCAGGACTCCGCCCACATTAGGCAGCTTTGTCTCTGAGGATCTTACAATTCCACCCTCAAGGTAACTAGTAAATGGGACCTCTGATCTCCTACCAGATCATTTCTTTATTCTTAGAGTGAGGAACGAATGAGAACTGTCTTCTATAGGAGTTACAGTAATGAGGGGATTTTGGGAAGAGTGTCCCCAACCCCTCTTTTACTAAATGCCAACACAAGAAGTACTGCACTTCCAGTTTTAGTCCATGAATTAATAATGAGAGTCCTCCCAGAGGTCAGAGAGTGTCAGGATTGGGTTCACCTGCTGATGAAACTGTGGCTCCCAGACCTATAGGTTGTAAATCCAGTGACCACCAGTGGGTGTCCCTCAGCAGCCAGCAGTTCCTAGCAATTAGCCAACACTTGATGCTGACTGCTGGGAGCATATTTAGTCCCTCCTCTGCTATTCCATCTTGCCTTGGTGTTTTGCTATGTGTCCCTGATCTGTGTTCCCTGTGACCTGCTACCCTGTTCCTGATCCTTAACCCACCAGCTTGTTCCTGCTCCCGTGTACCCTTTCCCTGTCCTGGCTTGTTCCCTGCTTGTTCTGCCTGATCTTCCGTGTATGACCTTGTCTCTGATACCCTGCCACCTGTATATTGTTAGTTTGGTTATCTGGTTTAGTTTAATTATTTTGATTGCTCTCACCCATTAGTCTTTACTAGTTTAGGTTCTTAGGGTTTTGGTAATCTTGGTGCATGTTTGTTATATTGTTGATTTACTAGCATTATCCTTTAATAAACCGCTTTATTTTATATCAGGGCTTGACAAATTTGATATTGAAATCTAGAATCCAGCTAAAAAAGTTAGGTGCAGTGATGAGGCTGCACTGATAAGGCAGCATTGAGAGGCACTGATGAAGCTGCACTGATATGGCAGCATGGTGGGCACTGATGAGGCTGCACTGACAGGGAAATGTTGAGGTTGCACTGACAGGGCAAGGATAAGGCTGCACTGATAAGGCAGCATTGGTGTGCACTAATGAGGCTGCACTGATGCGGCTGCCTGACGGGGCAATGATGAGGCTGCACTGAAAGGGCAATGATGAGGCTACACTGACAGGACACAGGTGAGGCTGACTGACAGGGAAATGTTGAGGCTGCACTGATGGGGCACTGATAGGACACTGATGAGGCTGCACTGATAAAGCAGCATTGGTGTGCACTAATGAGGTTGCCTGATCGGGCAATGAGGCTGCACTGATGGGGCACTGATGAGGCTGCACTGACAAGGCAATGATGAGGCTGCACTGACAGGACACGGGTGAGGCTGCACTGACAGGACACAGCGAGGCTGCACTAATAGGCACTAATTGTGCACTGATGAGGCTACACTGATAGGCACTAATGGTGCACTGATGAGGCTGCACTGATTGGCACTGATGGGACACTGAAGAGGCTGCACTGATGGGACACTGAAGAGGCTGCACTGATGGGACACTGAAGAGGCTGCACTGATGGGACACTGATGAGGCTGCACTGATGAGGTTGCACTGATAGGACACTGATGAAGCTGCACTGATAAAGCTGCAACGATGGGCACTGATGAGGCTGCACTGACAGGACATGGGTGAGGCTGCACTGACAGGACACGGGTGATGCTGCACTGACAGGACATAGGTGAGGCTGCACTGATAGGCATTAATGGTGCACTAATGGGGCACTGATGAGGCTGCACTGATGTGACTGCACCGATGGGACACTGATGAGACTGCACTGATGGGGTACTGATAAGACAGCATTGATGGGCACTGGTAGGTGGCCACACCAGCTGCCAGAACTGACTCTGAGTCCACAGTCTGAGCCCGTGCAGGGGGGGACCGGAGCTGAGAGCAGGGGAATCCCCCGCGAGCCTGTTCAGAGCGGCTAGTTCCTACTCCAGGGAGTCTCCCCGGACAGCTCACTCTAGACCCGCACCCAGCAGGATGGAGGAGAGAGCATCACAGGGGACACTCCCTGCTAGGAGATCCGCTCTGCCCCTGTCAGCTCCATCCCTGGCCTGCCCCTCCTATTACCTTTCAGTCCCTCATGTGCCGTAACCCGCCCTTCACAGTCCTGCCCCTTTCCTTTGTAATACCCACCCTCACAGCACTCCCCCTTGCCACCTCCTGCATTAGAATAAATCTGCCAGCTACCTAGAAATGTTGCAGCCGGCTGCACCTCCTCCACATGCTACAACAGCCGACAACAGCCCAGGCACCAGGTCGCATTGTTTAGTCGCCATGGCAACCTGGTGCCTGGGATTTGTCGAGCCCTGTTTAAAATCATATTTGTGCCTGGTGTTCTCTATGCAAGTCCACACATTTCTGGTCACGCCTGTTTCACAGGATACCAGCACTCAGTAACGCTGACAGAGAATGAGGACGGGGGGGGACAGTCAAGATGAAGACTGGACTGATCTTGAAGACCATCATCGTTGGGTTATTGACTCCTCCCACTCATTATCACCTTCTGTTTAAGGTTCCAAAGTTTGACACACATTATTATCAACATGTAATGTATTATTCACATTATTATCAACATGTAAGAGTCTGTGCTCCAATCAAATCATCAGATATAAAATGTCCAGCTGGTAGAAAATGGGTGTAACAAAAAAAAATACATATTATGTTTATATATAGTAGTAAGTAGAGGGCAAAAGTCAGAATTATGTAATGTACAACATAGAGTGTATAGTGCAGAAGTCAGGACTACATAATATGCTACAATATATAAAATAGTATAAGAGTCAGAACTCAAAATATTGTTTTTCAGTAATCAGTGTTAACTTACATTCTTACTTAACTGGAACAAGTTACAGAGGTCCCACAATGCCATGGCCAGATCTAGGGGGTTGCTGGGGTGGGCTGTAGCTCCCAGATCTCAGTTGTGCCCCCCCCCCTCCAAAGCCTCCTGAACACCCCCTCCATCCTGGATGCTCTGCCCGGCCGCTGAGCTCCTTTCACATCCCAGCACACAGCTCTTCCTCCCCACACTACACAGAGCTGAAATCACATTCTTTACTTACAGCCACGATCTGCACAGGGTGTATCTGGCTAGTGCAACTACACTGCTGTTCTGACCAGGGAAATTAACAGGTTAGAATGGCAACATAGCAGCCAGATACACTGTGAAAATCGTGGCTGTAGGTAAAGAATGTGATTTCAGCTCTGTGTAGTGTGGGGAGGAGGAGATGTGTGCTGGGATGGGAATGGAGCTCAGCCAAGTGCCGTGCCAGAAGTGATCCCTGTCTTCTGCTTCTCCAGAAGCGATCCCTGTCCTCTGCCTCTCCAGAGGCGATCCCTGTCTTCTGCCTCTCCACAGGCGATCCCTGTCCTCTGCCTCTCCACAGGCGATCCCTGTCCTCTGCCTCTCAAGCGGTAATCCCTGTCCTCTCCACAGGTGATCCCTGTCCTCTGCCTCTCTAGCAGTGATCCCTGTCCTCTGCCTCTCCAACTGCGATCCCTGTCCTCTGCCTCTCCAGCGGTAATCCCTGTCCTCTCCAGAGGCGATCCCTGTCCTCTGCCTCTCCAGCGGTAATCCCTGTCCTCTCCAGAGGCGATCCCTGTCCTCTCCAGAGGCGATCCCTGTCCTCTGCCTCTCCAGCTGCGATCCCTGTCCTCTGCCTCTCCAGCGGTAATCCCTGTCCTCTTCAGAGGTGATCCCTGTCCTCTGCCTCTCCAGAGGCGATCCCTGTCTTCTGCCTCTCCACAGGCGATCCCTGTCCTCTGCCTCTCCACAGGCGATCCCTGTCCTCTGCCTCTCCACAGGCGATCCCTGTCCTCTGCCTCTCCAGCGGTAATCCCTGTCCTCTCCACAGGCGATCCCTGTCCTCTGCCTCTCCACAGGCGATCCCTGTCCTCTGCCTCTCCAGCGGTAATCCCTGTCCTCTCCAGAGGCGATCCCTGTCCTCTGCCTCTCCAGCTGCGATCCCTGTCCTCTGCCTCTCCAGCGGTAATCCCTGTCCTCTTCAGAGGTGATCCCTGTCCTCTGCCTCTCCAGAGGCGATCCCTGTCTTCTGCCTCTCCACAGGCGATCCCTGTCCTCTGCCTCTCCACAGGCGATCCCTGTCCTCTGCCTCTCCACAGGCGATCCCTGTCCTCTGCCTCTCAAGCGGTAATCCCTGTCCTCTTCAGAGGTGATCCCTGTCCTCTGCCTCTCCAGAGGCGATCCCTGTCTTCTGCCTCTCCACAGGCGATCCCTGTCCTCTGCCTCTCCACAGGCGATCCCTGTCCTCTGCCTCTCCACAGGCGATCCCTGTCCTCTGCCTCTCCAGCGGTAATCCCTGTCCTCTCCAGAGGCGATCCCTGTCCTCTGCCTCTCCAGCTGCGATCCCTGTCCTCTGCCTCTCCAGCGGTAATCCCTGTCCTCTTCAGAGGTGATCCCTGTCCTCTGCCTCTCCAGAGGCGATCCCTGTCTTCTGCCTCTCCACAGGCGATCCCTGTCCTCTGCCTCTCCACAGGCGATCCCTGTCCTCTGCCTCTCCACAGGCGATCCCTGTCCTCTGCCTCTCAAGCGGTAATCCCTGTCCTCTCCACAGGTGATCCCTGTCCTCTGCCTCTCTAGCGGTGATCCCTGTCCTCTGCCTCTCCAGCTGCGATCCCTGTCCTCTGCCTCTCCAGCGGTAATCCCTGTCCTCTCCAGAGGCGATCCCTGTCCTCTTCCTCTCCAGCTGCGATCCCTGTCCTCTGCCTCTCCAGCGGTAATCCCTGTCCTCTCCAGAGGCGATCCCTGTCCTCTGCCTCTCCAGCGGTAATCTCTGTCCTCTCCAGAGGCGATCCCTGTCCTCTGCCTCTCCAGCAGCGGTCCCTGTCCTCTGCCTCTCCAGCGGTGATCCCTGTCCTCTCCATAGGCGATCCCCATCCTCTGCCTCTCCAGCGGTGATCCCTGTCCTCTCCAGCCGTGATCCCCCTCCTCTGTCTCTCCAGTAGTGATCCCTGTCCTCTCCAGCGGTGATCCCTGTCCTCTGTCTCTCCAGCGGAGATCCCTGTCCTCTGCCTCTCCAGCGGAGATCCCTGTCCTCTGCCTCTCCAGCGGAGATCCCTGTCCTCTGCCTCTCCAGCGGAGATCCCTGTCCTCTGCCTCTCCAGCGGAGATCCCTGTCCTCTGCCTCTCCAGCGGAGATCCCTGTCCTCTGCCTCTCCAGCGGAGATCCCTGTCCTCTGCCTCTCCAGCGGAGATCCCTGTCCTCTGCCTCTCCAGCGGAGATCCCTGTCCTCTGCCTCTCCAGCGGAGATCCCTGTCCTCTGCCTCTCCAGCAGAGATCCCTGTCCTCTGCCTCTCCAGAGGCGGTCCCTGTCCTCTGCCTCTCCAGAGGCGGTCCCTGTCCTCTGCCTCTCCAGAGGCGGTCCCTGTCTTCTGCCTCTCCAGCAGTGGTCCCTGTCCTCTTCCCTGCTAACACTGACCCCTGTCCCTTGCCCTGCTTACCCCTTTACTCAGCTCCTCACCTGCTGACCTCCCATCCTTTGCCTTGTTGACTCCCTGTACACTGCCCTGCTCTCTCCTGTCCTCTACCCTTCTGACCCCTGTACATTGCCCTAAAAAACAATAGCCTCTGTACATTGCCCTACAAACTGCTGACCTCCCATCCTCTGCCCCCTGACATTTTTTACTGCACCTCAACATCCTACAGGCTAGATCCGGCCCTGCACAAAGCTGCCTCCCATCTCCTGAGACTGCACTCCGTGACTTGGGTCTGAGACTATACAGACATATCCCTCCACCCAGCACAGCCAGCAGACAACAGAGCAAGTAATCCTGGGAGAAATGTTCAGTCAGAGATCTTGCTAGATTTGGGCATTAGGCAGAAGACCCAAAGCACATACCCCAGGTGCCTAGGTCGAGCAATGCCTATTGTGAAAATTAACATTTTGCTGCCAGCTGAACCCCAGAATCTCCATAAATCCAGTCTAGATACATACATTGTGTCTGCAGCACAGAGCAGGAATATTATCCGAGAGAAATACAGGAATACAGGACAGGGAACACAGCTCAGGAAAGTGACCAGGGTATTACAGGCTGATATCACCCAATCCTTGCCCTACTCTGGACCAATCAGTGAGCAGTATGGGTGGAGGAATGTATTTAGTGTTAATGACCCACCTGTGCTGATCTCTGTAGGAGTGTCCTCTATAAATGTCCCCGTTATTCCATCCTCCTCCATAGACTGCTGATCATCTCTCACATATCTCTCTTCTTCTTCTGCTTTACTCTCAACTTTTGTACCTATCAGATCTTCACCCTAAACCAAAAAAGTGATAGAAAAAAACATCTGTAAAATATAAGCTTTAATACTGTGACATCACACAAACTAAATCCACACATTGACTTCACAATGGTAGATGCTTCTACCAACTTTGTAACAGTGAGGTGGCTCCATCATATCCTCATATCCTTCTAAAAACATCTCCATCCATACACTTCATCCTCCTTTTTAAACTCTTCTTTAACAACAGCATTATCATCCATGAGATTTCCACTCTGAATATATAATAAAACATTTATTGTAGCAAACATGCTTGAGTACAACTCAGTACGATCAGTGATTATTCCTCATCTACCTGATGATGGTGAGGGATGGTGTGACCTTCCTGTGTGGAATTCCGGGAATACAGAGGATGGGGACATCTCTCTGGTGGGTTTCTGTAGCTGGATGACTCCACCATGGTGTCCTGGTACAGATCTTTGTGTACTTTTAATGACTCTGACTTCTCCATCACCCCATCCTCATCATCCTCCTCTTTTATCTCTTCTTTAATATCAGCTTTAAAATCACTCAGGTTTCCACTCTGAATATATAATAAAATTATATCAATTGTAACAATGCAGATAATGTACAGATCCTAATAATACTATCAGTGATTGTTCCTCATCTACCTGATGATGGTGAGGGACGGTGTGATCTTCCTGTGTGGAATCCCGGGAATACAGAGGATGGGGACATCTCTCTGGTGGGTTCCTGGCATTAGGTGGTCCATCTGAAAACTCCTCCATCACTCCATACTCCTCATCCTCCTCTTTATACTCTTCTTTAACAACAATATTATTCCTGAGGTTTCCACCCTGAATATATAATACATTCATTGTAATAAACATATTTGTGTATAATTCATAATTATCAGTAATTGTTGATCACCTGATGATGGTGAGGGATGGTGTGATCTTCCTGTGTGGAATCCTGGGAATACAGAGGATGGGGACATCTCTCTGGTGGGTTCCCATTACTGGATCCATCTGTAGGAAACACACACACTGACTGAATACATTGTTTCTATGTGTTTATCAGATGATGGGGGATCTAGGTGGAGCCTCCGTACTGCTCTCTCCTTTACAATAAAGTCTCCTCTTACCCGGTGACGTGAGGGGCGGCTGATTGTCCATCATGACGTCCTTGTAGAGATCCTTGTGTCCTTCTAAATACTCCCACTCCTCCATGGAGAAATAGACAGTGACATCCTGACACCTTATAGGAACCTGACACACACAATGATACAGTCACCATCCAGACACATCCCTTGTCTGTTACTGGATAATGTCCCAGAACTCCCAGCACCGCTCACCTCTACTGTCAGCAGCTCAGTGATCTTGCTGGGGACTTCTGGAATCTTCTTTTTATTTCTCTATTCTATCGGGGAGGGAGGTGGAGGCACTGTGACGGTTATATGATCACCAGACTTCACAGAAGGAAAACTCTAGATTTGTACACGAATAGAAAAATCAAATGACATTCCCAGAATCCTCCTCACCTCTATGGTCAGGTCTGTGTTTAATTAATAAAGATATATTGATGTCACGTGACTAGGGATGCACCGATACCAGTTTTTTTTAAGACCGAGTACGAGTACCGATACTTTTTCTCAGGCACTTACCGATACCAATTACCGATACCTTGTTTTTAGTGTCATGCAACAGTTTTTTTAGACTAATGAAAAATGATTACTTGAGCCTAGACTCTCATTGATACAGTGCTGGGAACCACCACATGTGATTCGGACAGGAAACACACAGCTTTCCTATTCGAATCACATGTGATTCTTTGCAGTGCGATTTGAGCCCATTGATTTTGTATGGGCTCAAATCGCACTGCACCAAAAGGGTGCAGGCAGATATTGGCTTTAAATTTGGAGCATTTTTTTTTTTAATACAAAATTAAGTTTATTGGGCATGAATAAGAAAAGGATGTGCATACAAGTACACTAAGTGCACTATTCAGAAGGATAAAGCATTTGACATAACCTTCGCAAGTGCAGGGTACATACAAGGTCCTATTATTTAAGATAGTCCTAAGAACCTACCCACTTGGCCCTGTGTTGCCGGAGTACGAGACTAACACATTTTTTAAAAGGAAAAGAAAAATAGCAGGGAGCGTAACATAGCACTGTCAGAAACCACGAATACAGACCAAGACAGAAGTACAGTTAAATCACACTTGTTTAATAATAAAAGTAAATAGAACAAAATGTAGTCAAAACATAGCCAGAGTTCAGGAACCGGAAAAGATAGTCAGACAAGCCAAACGTCAGGGAGCCAGAGATGAGCGTAGTAAAACAGCAAGCAGGATCTGGAGCCAGAAGGGATGTCAGCCAAGCAAGTCTTTTAACAGGAATGCAGGAGAGCGTCTCTGTGATGTTGACCAAGGCGAAGGTAGAGATTCTCTGGGCTGGACGGCTTAAGTAGGCAGGACTGATGAGCAGGATATCATCAACAGGTGAGTAACTGTGGAGAGATAGGAGCTGGCAATTAGCTGACAGCTGAGCGGCCAGCTCAGAGAAGGAAGGGCTGAGCCCAGCCCTGACAACCACATCACGTGAAGGCATGCAAACTGAGAGCGAAAGGCAATTACGTAAGCTACATCAGAGACCATACCTTAAAGGGGTTGTAAAGGTACATGTTTTTTCACCTTATTGCATTCTATGCAATAGGGTGAAAAAACATCCGACGGTTAGCGCCCCCCCCCCCCCGGAGGTAGCAGAAAAACATGCGATGAGGTAGATCAAAATCGTCCTTAATGGCTTGGACTGACCTAACCGTACCATTGTCCAGGACCTGTGAGAGAAACAAGACCCCCTTGGCAAACCAAAGATTATGGTCAGGGACAGTAACTAAGCAGTTCGGGCAGTTGTGAATTGTCCCACAATGGTGTATGGGTGTGAAGTGCAGAGGCCTTGGTGATATCCATGGCAAGCTGCCATACCTTGCAGTGATGGAACGCCATAATGCTTCTAGTGCCCACATGTGGGGACCCGTGGGTGCCATTCAGTAGAACCTGAAAGGGATGGGTAACCAAGCTAGTAACAGAGGAGCATACCAGAGTAGAGTACCGATCTCTATCTACTTGGTTATAGTAGTAAAAGTGGCACAGTTGCGAGGCAATATAATAAAAGGCAAGGTTGGGAAAGGCAGTACCACCCAGATGAACAGGGCATTTCAGAGTTCGCCATGAGAGTTTATGGCGGCAGGAGCCCCATACAAATGTATTAAGGATAGATTCCATAGACTTGAAGACACGGGAGGGAATGTATAAAGGGGCATTCCAGAACAGGTAGAGCAACTTGGGAAGGAGAATCATTTTTACTAAAATTAATGCGACCCATAATTCCAAGGGGGAGTCGGGACCAGACCTGGGTCTTGGTTTTAAGAAGGTCGAAGATGGGCCCTAAGTTTAGGCCTATGTAGCCCATGGGAGTTCTTGAGTATTGCACGCCCAGATATTTGATCCGGCTTGCTCTGACCAGGGGAATGGCCGCTTGATCTGCCATAGGGACATTTACATCCAGTGGAAGGATTTGGGATTTAGACCAGTTAATCTGCAGTCCAGAGTATTCTCCAAACTGCTTTATCAGCTGTAGAGCCACTGCAAGGGATGGGCCAGCGTCCCCTAGGTAGAGGAGCATATCGTCCGCATAGAGACTAAGGACCTCAGTCACCCCCGTCCCATGCGGAGACCTTTAATGTGGGGGTGTACCCTGATGGCAACGGTGAGGGGTTCCATGGCTAGGGCATACAAGGGGGATATAGGGCAACCCTGGAGAGTACCTTTAGATAGCGCAAATGAGTCAGATATCCTACCATTGACTTTGATCCGGGCAGTGGGGGCCTGGTAAAGAAGTTGGAGCAACTTGATAAATTTTGGGCTGAAGCCAAACCTGCAGAGACATTCCCACAGGTAGTTCCACTCCACGGAGTCAAACGCCTTGGTGGCGCCCAGGCTTACCACTACCCTGGATCCAATGGTGTCATGTGTAGCTTGTAAATTCATAAAGAGTCTCCAGAGATTGAATGCTGTGTTCTTATTGAATGAACCCGGTTTGGTCCGGGTGAATTAAACTAATGTCGCATACACACGAGCGGACTTTACGGCAGGCTTTGCCCGGCGGACGGGATTTCGTCTGACAATTCGATCATGTGTGGGCTCCAGCGGACTTTGTTTTCTCAAAAGTTGGACGGACTTAGATTTGAAACATGTTTCAAATCTATCTGACGGACTCGAGTCCGGTCGAAAAGTCCGCTCGTCTGTATGCTAGTTTGATGGACAAAAAGCCACGCTAGGGCAGCTATTGGCTACTGGCTATGAACTTCCTTATTTTAGTCCGGTCGTACGTCATCACGTACGAATTTGACGGACTTTGGTTGATTGTGTGTAGGCAAGTCCGTTCATTCAGAAAGTCAGTCGTAAAGTTCGTCGAAAAGTCCGCCGGGCAAAGTCTGCCGTAAAGTCCGCTCGTGTGTACGCGGCATTAGTACCACTTTATTAAGCCGCAGGGCAAGGATTTTTAACGTCTAATTGTATTAGAGAGATAGGGCAGTACAATTCTGGGAAGAGGGGGTCTTTACCAGGTTTGTGTATTAGGACAATGAGAGCTTCATGGATTATGGATTATGGGAGTGTAGCAGAGTCGAAGATATGGGTGTACAGAGCTTGTAGTTTGGGGATAAGGACTTCCTGGAATTGGTTATAAAACTCTAGTGGGAGACCGTCAGAACCAGGTGTCTTTGAGGGTGGGAGATGCGCCAATGCCTCTGCTATGCAGTCTGTGGTAATAGGCACTTCTAGTTGGGCAATTTGGGAATGGGTGAGAGTAGGGAAGTCAATGTCCTGGAGGAACAGGGTCAGTTCGTCTTGTGTGTGACTAGCAGTGGAAGTGTATAGGTCAGTGTAGAACCGCCTGAACTCGTCCGCCACCTCGAAAGGGTCTGTGATCGTAGCTCCAGAGACTGATTGGAGATGAACCACGACCGGAGGCCTATGGTCAAGAACAGTGTCCAGAACAGTGTCCCGGTCATGGTAGTTTAGAAACTTTGCAATAAATGTGCGTGAAGGGGCGCCAGACGGCAAGCAGCCAGGCGATGAGCGCGCTCCACCAAGAACGTTGTCGAGAAGGCCTCTCTGCTGAAAGTTTTAAGTAGAAGAGAGACAATATGCGTCAATCTAAGTGCAGTATGTATAGAACAATTTTAATGAAGAAGTAAAAGGTGGCCAAATGGCTACTCACAACTTATGAGTGAGAATCAGGCATGTAGTGAAGTCCATGTTCGCTTATCCGGTCCAGGGTTGCATCAGTGGAGGCGTCCCAGCGGAGTCTGGATGATCTGCCAAGATGGAAATGCCGGATGGCCTGTAAGTCTTGCTTTTAGGTGAGCTTCGTGTGTCCTTAGGCAAGCCAGATGGAGATACAGGGGGACCTGGGTGTAGAACTCGGCTGTACGCTGTGCGTCCTCGGGGATGCCGGAGACCCGAAACTGGAAGGATAAACCAGTGTGGAACGCACAGCTCGATGGATTCAGTGTCCCGGAAGTGACACGTGGACGTGTCAGATGATGCATTTCAAAGCTTTTGCTTTTTCCTCAGATCTAATTGGTCGTTAGCAGTGTCAGTCATTTGTAGGCTGACGCCGGTCAACACTTGACGATGTCAGGAAAGTAAACAAAATTGTAGAGCGGCCGGAAGTATGCAAATGTATTAGACCATACCAGGAAGTGAAAAGGGACATATACAAACATAATAATAGACTGGATACATTTCTTTAAAAACGAGCATATAAATGTATACACACAATTATCTGTATATAATGACCCAGAGTGCAGTGGTCAGGAGTAAATCACATACAGCCCAAGGTACAGAGTGCAGTGGTCAGTAACAAATCATATACAACAAAGAATACAGAATGCAGTGGTCACTGGTGAGAAGTAGGGATAAGCTTGCTGTCCGTTGGACTCGAACATCAGCTTTTCGCCCGCTCGCCGAAGAGCGAACATTACAGGGCGTTCGCGGAAAATGTAAGCGCCGCAGAACGCCCCATAATGCACTGCGAGTTCGCTGTGCATTACTGTATGATGATTGGCCAAAGCATGCACCTGACCTGCATGCTTTGGCCAATCCCAGCGCCCTCTGCTAAGAGAGCCATAATTGGCCAAAGGTAGGGTGCCTATGGCCAATCATGGCTCAGGGGGACTAAGTCCACACCCCACACTATATAAGGCTGCCTACACGGCGGCCCTGAGTAGTGTTGTTGGTGTGGACAGAAAGATAGCTTGATTTAGATTAAGCAGGCAGGTTATTCAGTTAGTGGCAGTGTATTTGATATATATATATATATATATATATATATATATATATATTTTTTTTTTTTTTTTATTTATATGTATGTAAGACGGACAAAGTAAATAAAAGGTAAATAAGAAATTAAAAAATATATATATAAATTGATAATAATTTGGATAAGATTAGAAGCATATATCTATATCTGTATTGGCCAAGGAAGGATATATTAAATATATTAGAGCTAAATAATAAATCAATTGAATAGTCAATTAGTACACAAAAAGAGAGAGCGCGAGAGAGTAAATCTAATCTAAATCTAATCACCAGGAGCAAAGACTAAGAAGACTATATGAATAAAAATTGATCGATTATAAGAAAATATATATAAAAATACAATTAAAAAATATCAAATATTTATATATAATATATGTAAAAAAAAAAAAAAATTATTTTATATATATATATATATATATATATATATATATATGTATAAAACATACTAGAATAATATATACACAATATATACTGGATGGAGATGGAGTGCGGGTGCAGTAAGGGGTTAATATTGATGTAGAGAGGTTGGGCTAGGCTTCACCTCAGAGGGAAGGAAGCCTTGTTCAATTTGAAGTGCCAGTAGTCAGCGGAGACACATGGAGATGGAAGAGCCGGTGCCCGGTTAGTGCATGCAGGTGACCCGCCAGGTGCAATAGTCAGTCCGCCTCTCTCCTCCCTGACATATTCTAGGTCCGTCATTTACCAGCCTGAGGACCCCTATGCACGATCCATGGTACCAGCTCCATGGATTCACGATCCATGGTACCAGCTCAAACCCCCCCGGGACCCCTCCAGCCCACCCATGGAAGTTCCCCAGCACTCACACAACAGAGAGCCCAGCAGTCAGTTAGATGGGAAGGGGGCAGGGATACACACTCCATACCTGTTCAAATCGCATGCGATTCTTTGCAGTACAATTTGAGTCCATTAATTTAGTATGGGCTCAAATCGCACTGCAAAGGTATCGGTTTCGGGTATCGGAGCATTTTCGCGAGTACCGATACTCGTGAAAATGCCTATTATCGGCACCGATACCGGTAGCGGCGCAACCCTACATGTGACTGCCCAGAATCCTTACAAAGTCATCATTCGGGGCTCCGTTTTGTTAAAGCTTCACTTCAAGACTGGGATACAGAATAATCTATTGTGACAGTGCGAGGCCCTGCCACTGTGAAAATGCAAGTAGATATAATACATATGCAGAGTCCTGATCTCCGAAATGTTGATTCTGAACACAGAAAAGTGTTTTTTTTTAAATTTTCTCTGATATTGTTTTGGCAATATGGGTTTGGGTTCCGGAGTTTGGAGATTTCAAAGAGTTTTGGGTTAGAATAACTCTTCAACCCAGTGTCCAGGTCTTGCAGAAGACCAGCAGGCTGTGGGTGAAGGTGTGCACAGCCCTTATAATGAAGGACTTGGACATAGTTCAGGTTCCCCGTTAGGAGACAGGTGTACATGCTGGAGGAGAAATTCCTTGTCCATAAGACTTAAGAGGTGGAGATGGCTAAGTGAGTCTGGAGGACTCGGAGAGTTGAGATCACTAGGTGGATCCAGGAGATAATGGGAATCTGGAGTACACAGAGCAGAGAGAGCCCAGGGTGTCATGAGAAACCCTACCAAGCAGCAGGGTTATGCAACTAAAATGGCTGGGAGGACCAGGAGTGCTAAGAGAGCCAGGAGAGCTGAAAGAGGAACACAGAAACACACAGGTACTCTGTGGCCTGATTGGAGGGACCTGCCAAAAGACAAGATTGAAGGCCTAAGCAGTGGCACTGCTGAAGAGTGAGCCAGGTGTGACTTGGCATCATTTTTTCGTTTTGTGTTTTAATGGTGGAACCCCCTGTGTGGGCAACTATTCTAATGACCTTTGAGTTTGTTTAATAAAAGTGGGCCAATAGCCCTAAACCACAGTCCATACTGGCACGGACTCACAAAATTGCTTCTACCACTGAGCTAAACTACCCCCCAATATCACTAAAGCCACCCCAAGCTTGTTGCAGGCATTCTAACGTCCACGTCTTTACATACAATGCAGTCCTGTCCTGCAAGGGAGAATGCCAAGGATCCGCCCACATCATGAGAGCATGGGAAAAAAGAGCCACGTGGAAAATAATTGGGAGGGGGAACTGTGAGGTCAGTGTGATGTCATAGGATTCTCTGGATGGATGGACATTGGGAGGAGGCGCTGTGCGATCAGTGTGATGTCATAGTATTCTCTGACTTTGGTTGGAGGGAAAATGGAAGGAGGAGCTGGGAGGTCAGTGTGATGTCATAGGATTCTCTGACACTGGTTGGAGGAAAAATGGGAGGAGGAAAAATGGGAGGAGGAGCTGGGAGGTCAGTGTGATGTCATAGGATTCTCTGACTCTGGTTTGAGGGTAAAATGGGAGGAGGAGCTGGGAAGTCAGTGTGATGTCATAGGATTCTCTGACTGGTTGGAGGAAAAATGGGAGGAGGAGCTGGGAGGTCAGTGTGATGTCATAGGATTCTCTGACTCTGGCTGGATGGACATTGATAGGAGGAGCTGTGAGGTTTCTGCACACACAGAATCATTTCTCCCGGGTGCGTCCCACCTCTCCTGAACTGAAAGATGAACTTTGTCTTTGGGCTTTGCCAGGACACATCATATTCCTGTGATCTCCGTGTATTCCGGAGACTTTACTGATCACATTTTAGGATGAATATCTGAGACTGGGATCATTGTGTAAAAATTTGTTTTCAGGACATTTACTACAAATGACATTTTTCCCTCTTTCTTCCTATTTGAATCTTATAAAATAAAGACATACATATTCCAATCCCCCCTAAATAAGCCCCCCCATCCCCCGTCACTAAATTGTATAATCCATTAGTATAGACTGATGAGGTGAGAAGGTGATTGGTGGAAAAGGTGACACATCTCCAAAATGAAGAGAATGTTTCGGCCCCATAAGTGGGGAAATGTTCTGCCCCTGAAGGGGTTAATCTAGGTTTCCACACTATATATGTGTGTATCATCATCTGCTGGAGATAAAAGACATCACAGTGACTATGGAGGAAGAGGACGGACATGACGGGGGTTACTGGGTGTAACTAGAAAATAAGATCTTATTACCTCCTCTGCTACCACTTCCAGCAATGTCTTCTCTCTACTTCCTCCCAATTCACCTCTCACCCGGAACTTCCTGTCTATACCTGACATCACTTCCTGTCTGTATTCCATAGAGGCTTCCTGTCCCAATATAGGTGAGATCATCACCTTGTGGAGCTCAGAGGAACTGCAGACCTGAGAAACATCTCATAGCGTGGACACGGCCTTGTGTTATTATGTATATATGTGTTGTATAACCTTATAGACGGGGTCATCTCCACTCCCACCAAGGAGGATAGAAATATATTACTGCCTAGTCCAGCCTTTCTCAGCCAGGGTTCCTCCAAAAGTTTCTAGGGGTTCCTTGAGGAATGAACAATTTCTGTCTCTGGGTAACAACTGACATCAATGATCTATAAGAAGTACAGTCTTCCCACTGATTACGATGTATGAATGTCCTTCTCCCCCTGACCACTGATATAAGGGAGACCTTCTCCCTACTCTATATCATTTATCAATACATTAAACAGAATTAGTGCCAGGACAGATCCTTGGGGGACCCCACTTACCACACCGGACCATTCTGAGTATTAGCTATTATATATTATTCTGTATATAATTGTATTCTATTTTGTATGTATTGCACACTGCCTTCACTGTGCACACGGCACTAATAATGTTTTCATTACATGTTTGCATTCTTTCGAGTCCTGATTAGAATTAATCTGCCTATGTTACCCCCCTTGTTACCATACAAGTACAATTGTAATATTAATGTGATGCCTACGTAATCATGTGTATAAAAACCTTCAATTGCATCATAATAAAGCAGAACAGTTATTTGGAAAGATGCTGAGTGTATCTTTTGTGTCTGCTCCCTACTGCAGTATATATCATTAATTTGGAACCACTAATCAATATGAGGATAGGAGTTGCCTATTTAAATGTCCAGGTCAACACTAAACCACTTTAAGATGCATGTATCACGTTTACATATAACAAAATAAGGGCAACATAAAACAAAATAACCATGTATGGTGAGCATCAGACATGAAGCATAAATCCCCAGAACATTGCATACCCCTGATGCCTTGCAATCTAATAGGCCAGGGCTGCAATAGCATATGTGCCAATACCCCTGTCCAAGGTTACTGCCAGGAGTATCCTACCGTTGCTGATCCTTTCAAGGGGTACTCAGCTTCACACTGCTCTCATGGTTTCCCATTGTTCTGGTGTAAAGTACGGCAGGCGCTTGCTGGTATATCCTGGAAGTCCTCCCGTTGGTTTGTTCATCTTTCCCGCTCAGCTTGTCATCCCTACAGGGGATGCCAACATGTGACACTGATGGCATCAATGCATTTACGGTTGCATATCTTCGTCTGGCTATGTAACCCTATTGCAAAATGTGTTGACATCATAATGACCCCTAGCCACTCAGGAATCCCACTCATCTCACATGTCCCCAACACGGCCAAGATGGGTGTTCCATTTGGATTTCCAGATACAGCACTAGGGGAATTGGGTCACAATGCCGACAGAGCTCAGTTTGTAAAGCAAGCGTTTGTGGGGAAATGTATCAACTTCCTTTGCAAAATCCAGATACACCACATCCACAGGCCTTCCTTTATATAGATGGCAGCTCACTTTTTCATACAACGTTAATAGACTAATCTGGCAAGAATGACCTTTCAGGAATCCGTGCTGATTTCTACTAATGATACTGTTTTCATTAGCAAAATCGAGAATATAGACCCCTATCATCCCCTCCAATAGCTTGCAGACTATTGATGTTAGGCTGACTAGTGTGTAGTTCCCAGGGATATATCTCTGACCTTCTTTAAATATTAGTGCCTTGTTGGCTTTCCTCCAATCAGCTGGTACCATTCCAGTCAGTAAACTGTCCATAAAAATTAGGAACAACGGTCTGGCTATCACCTGGCTGAGCTCCTTAAGGACCCTCGGGTGTAAACCATCTGGTCCTGGTGACTTATTCGGGATATACAGTGGGGCAAAAAAGTATTTAGACAGCCACCAATTGTGCAAGTTCTCCCACTTAAAAAGATGAGAGAGGCCTGTAATTGTCATCATAGGTATACCTCAACTATGAGAGACAAAATGTGGAAACAAATCCAGACAATCACATTGTCTGATTTTTGAAAGAATTTATTTGCAAATTATGGTGGAAAATAAGTATTTGGTCAATATCAAAAGTTCATCTCAATACTTTGTTATATATCCTTTGTTGGCAATGACAGAGGTCAAACGTTTTCTGTAAGTCTTCACAAGGTTGTCACACACTGTTGCTGGTATGTTGGCCCATTCCTCCATGCAGATCTCCTCTAGAGCAGTGATGTTTTGGGGCTGTCGCTGGGCAACACGGACTTTCAACTCCCTTCAAATGTTTTCTATGGGGTTGAGATCTGGAGACTGGCTAGGCCACTCCTGGACCTTGAAATGCTTCTTACGAAGCCACTCCTTCATTGCCCAGGCGGTGTGTTTGGGATCATTGTCATGCCAAAAGACCCAGCCACGTTTCATCTTCAATGCCCTTGCTGATGGGAGGAGGTTTGCACTCAAAATCTCACGATACATGGGTCCATTCATTCTTTCATGTGCACGGATCAGTCGTCCTGTTCCCTTCGCAGAGAAACAGCCCCAAATCATAATGTTGCCACCCCCATGCTTCACAGTAGGTATGGTGTTCTTTGGTTGCAACTCAGCATTCTCTCTCCTCTGGTCCTGGTGACTTATTTGTCTTAAGTTTTTCAAGTCTATTTCTGACACTGGCTTCTGTTAGCCACAAGGGTAGACTCTGTGACGTGTTATTAACATTACAGTCTTGGTTACTATATCCCCCTTTTCCTTCGTGAAAACTGAGGAGACGAATGCATTTATTTGATAAGTTCCTGACAGTTCAACTATATAGGACTTGACCCTGGCCAATGCACTCTGTACAAAGATATACCTCTGACCACTGCATTATGTACGCTGGACTGTATTTGAATTGTATGGAACCATAGCATTCTATATGCAGGGCTGTAGGTGACATACTTCTGAGCAGTGACCATTGTTATCTGTATGCATTGTTGTATATGATGTGGTACTGACTGCTGCACTCTGTACACTGGCCTATGATATACTCCTGACTACTGCACTCTGCATGCTGGGCTGAAAAAGACATGTTTCTGACCACTGCACCCTGGCCTATATATGATATACACCTGACCACTGCACCCTGTACCGTGGGTTGTATACGATATACACCTGACCACTGGCCTCTGGGTCATTATATACAGGTAACTCTAAACTGATGACCTGTAAAGGCTTTTAAAGCACCATCTATGATCAATTTTTGGATATCGAAGTTGGTTGTCATTGCACCAGCATACAATTTATTTTTTCAATAAATTTTTATCATAATTTTACTTTTACCAAGATTGCAGTAAAAAAAAAAAAAAAAAGCAATAAATAGTAAAAGGTAGAAATCCAATTGGTCAGGAAAATTACTTGCCTGGAATGTGGAGACGGAGTAGTTATTAATTTGTGTACAATACAATATACAACGTGTTACATTATTATAACAAAGCATTGTAGAAAAGATCAGTATTTTAACTAGCAAAATAATTTCCTATGATCGTCAGCGTCATCTAGTGGCCATAATGCAATATTTTTCCTGAAATGCCTCCATAGAAAAAAATGTTGCAATACCAAATTATGGGCACTAAATGAAGCCAATGACAATAAGAAATCACTGTATGAAATAAGCTTTCATCACAAAAATTATTCAAACAAACAATAAGGTAACAACTCCATTTATATTTTTCACTGCTATCGATGTCTTTATTGAGTAACAATTCTTTCACTCAGAACAGGAAACTGGTTTGTTACCCGTGTGCAATCTCTGATGACGGTGAAGATTGGAGTTCTGAGAAAAACATTTCCCGCACTCAGGACAGGAATACGGCTTCTCCCCCGTGTGAGATCTCTGATGTGTGACAAGTACCGATTTGTTTACAAAACATTTCCCACACTCGGTACAGTAACATGGCTTCTCGCCCATGTGAGACCTTTGATGTATGATAAGATTTGTTTTTTTTACAAAGCATTTCCCGCACTCAGGACAGGAATATGGCTTCTCACCTGTGTGGGATCGCTGATGTGTGTAAAGATTGGACTTCTCTGAAAAACATTTCCCGCATTCAGGACAGGAAAATGGTTTCTCCCCTGTGTGAGATCTTTGATGTCTGACAAGGTTTGATTTTTGTATAAAACATTTCCCACACTCAGGACAGGCATACGGCGTTTCCCCCGTGTGAAATCTCTGATGCGTGACAAGTTCTGATTTTTGTATGAAACATTTACAGCACTCAGGACAGGAATGCGGCTTCTCCCCGGTGTGCAATCTCTGATGTGTGACAAGTACTGATTTGTACTTGAAACATTTCCCACACTCAGTACAGGAATACGGCTTCTCCCCCGTGTGAGATCTCTGATGTGTGTAAAGATGTGGCTTATCTGAAAAACATTTTCCACATTCAGAACAGGAATACGGCTTTTCTCCCGTGTGAGATCTCTGATGTATAAAATAATTGAACTTCTTTGAAAAACATTTCCCACACTCAGGACATGTATGTGGCTTCTCCCCTGTGTGAGATCTTTTATGCTCATTAAAAGAAGATTTAAATTGGAATCCCTTCCCACACTCAGTACAGGAAAACCTCTTATCTGTTGGAAGGACTGCACCGTCCCTCACAGTCTGAGGTTCCTCAGGATAAGAGGAATACGATGGTCCATCTACACTGTGTGGTGCCGGATGGACATTTGAGGTAGTCGGGTTTTCTCTTGGACTATACTGTGTGATGTCCTCATCTTCTACTTTACAGTCTGGAGACAAAGTGAGACAATCCTCTGAGGTTTTCCTCATCTCCCGTCCATCTACTAAAATAGAAATAAAAAGATTATTACTAGACATGAGCAGATTGGTTCCCCTAAACCAGGACTCCGCCCACATCAGGCAGCTTTGTCTCTGAGGATCTTACAATTCCCCCCTCAAGGTAACCAGTAAATGGGTCCTCTGATCTCCTACCAGTTCATTTCTTTATTCATGGACCTTAGTCAGAGAGTAAGAGAATAATGAGGACTATCTATTATACAGTAGTAGCAAAGGGAAGACCCTTGAAACATGTTAGCTATTTGGATTCTCATTGTCCCACTATGAGATGAGATGAGATGTGATGTATCAGGAGCTTGAGGATGTTGTTGTATTATGACAAGCTTTGACACATCTGTTGGTTTGTGAGTATATTACTTACCACAATTTTAACAATAAATACATGTTTTGAGCATAATGCACTAGGCTGGTGTGCCTTCTGCTTTGTTTTTTGATTTTAGCGTATCCAGACTTCCCCAGTCTTGAGAGGGCAGCAAGGCTTGGCATGTCCATAAGGAGCCAGGATGTGAATTTAGGCAACTGCCAACGCTGGGGTCCACTCTTAAGTGCAGGAGGCTTTGCATTTCTATGTTGGTTTGGAACTGCACTCAGTGACTTGGGTCTGAGACTACAGACATATCCCTCCGCCCGGCACAGTCAGCAAACAACAAAGCAGGCAACCCCGGGAGAATTACTTTGTCAGACATCTTACTAGATTGGATTATGGGGAAGAAGACAAAAGGCACATACACTAGGTTCCTAGGACAAGCAAAACCTATGGTGAAAGTTAAAATTTTGCTGCCAGCTGAACCCCAGATTCTACATAAATTCAGTTGCGATACATAAATTGTCTCTGCAACTCATAGAATGAAGATTATCCAAGAGAATTACAGGAATACAGGACGGGGAACACAGCTCAGGAAAGTGACCAGGGTATTACGGGCTGATATCACCCAGTCCTTGCCCTACTCTAAACCAATCAGTGAGCAGTATGGGTGGGGAAAGTATTTAGGGTTAATGACCCACCTGTGCTGATCTCTGTAGGAGTGTCCTCCTCTATAAATGTCCCCGTTATTCCATCCTCCTCCATAGACTGCTGATCATCCCTCACATACCTCTCTTCTTCTTTAACCTGAAATTCTATATCAATTGGATCTCCACTCTATAAAGAAAATGAGAGAAAATATCATCTGTAAAATATCAGCTTTAATATTGTGATATCAGTTAAAAAAAATCAACACATCATCTCCATGAGTCCATGTATTGGATGCTTCGCCCCACCAACCTTGTAATGGTGAGGGATGGTGTGACCTTCCTGTGTGGAATCCCGGGAATACAGAGGATAAGGACATCTCTCTGGTGGGTTCCTGATATTAGGTGGCTCCATCATATCGTTGTGTCTTTCTAATAACTTCTCTATCACACCATACTCCTCATCCTCCTCTTTATACTCTTCTTTAACATCAATATTATCTTCCCTGAGATTTCCACTCTGAATATATAATAAAATATTCATTGTAATAAACATGCTGTGTATAAATCATAACTACCAATAATTGTCAATCATCTACCTGATGATGGTGAGGGATGGTGTGATCCTTCTGTGTGGAATCCCGGGAATACAGAGGATGAGGGAATGTCTCTGATGGGCTTCTGTAGCTGGATGACTCCACCATGGTGTCCTTTAGAAACTCTGACTCCTCCATCACACCATCTTTGTCATCCTCCTCTTTTTTCTCTTCTTTAATATCAACTTTAAAATCACTTAGATTTCCACTCTAAATAATTAATAAAAATGACGTCAATTGTAACAATGCAGATAATGTACAGATCCTAATGATACTATCAGTGATTGTTCCTCATCTACCTGATGATGGTGAGGGATGGTGTGATCTTCCTGTGTGGAATCCTAGGAATACAGAGGACGGGGACATCTCTCTGGTGGGTTCCTGGTATTAGGTGGCTCCGTCATATCCTTGTGTCCTTCTGAAAACGTCTCCATCACTCCATACTCCTCATCCTTCTCTTTATACTCTTCTCTCACAATAATATTGTTCCTGAGGATTATACTCTGAAACTGAGGTGGAGGCACTGTGACGGTCATATGATAACCAGACTTCACAGGAGGAAAACTCTATAAATAAATACAAATAGTAAAATTCCCAGAATCCTCCCTACATCTCTGGTCAGGTCTGTATTTTTCTTAATAGGGAAAAGAGTGATGTCGTGTTACCTCCCAGAATCCTCCTCACCTCTCCAGTCATGGCTGTGTTTTATTAATAAAGATAAGAGCCGTAAAAGCCATCCACATCTCTGCTCCCAGCTACATCACTAACCTAGTCTCAAAATACCAACCAAATCGTCCTCTTTGTTCCTCCCAAGACCTCCAGCTCTCTCTTTTGTCACCTCCTCCCACGCTCGCCTCCAGGACTTCTCCAGAGCCTCTACCACCCTCTGGAACTCTCTACCCCAATCTGTACAACTATCTCCCACTCTGTCAACTTTCAGATGATCCTTGAAAATCATCTCTTCAGAGAAGCCTATCTGGCCCCCACCTAACAACTGTACACTTGTTTTCTCCATCAGCCCACCCCCCACAGTTATTACCTCTTGTATCTCTTGACCCTCCCTCTTAGATTGTAAGCTCTAATGAGCACAGCTCCATGTTTCCTACTGTATTAAATTGTATTGTAATTGTACTGTTTGCCCTCATGTTGTAAAGCGCTGAGTTAACTGTCAGCCCTATATAAATTCTGTATAATAATATTATTAATAATAATAATAAGAGTGATGCCACCTGACCTCCTAGAATCCTCACATCACCATTCAAGTCTCCATTTTGTTAAAGCCCCTCTTCAGGACAGATGTATAATATACTGTAACAATGAGAGGCCCTACCACTGTGAAAGGGATGTAGATATGGCACAGAGTTTGCACATATGCAGAGCGCGGAGCTACAGAATATTGATTCTGAATGCAGGAAGCTGGTTGTTCAACTTTCTCCGGGTTTTGGTATCTCCAGATTGGGTTTTTGGGTTTTGGAGAAAACACACAGGTACTCCGTTGTCCAGTCAGAGGGTTATTAGGAGGAGGAGCTGTGAGGTCAGTGGGATGTCATAAGATTCTCTGACTCTGGATGGAGGGACACTGGGAAGAGGAGCTGTTGTGTCATAGGGTTCACTAACTTCAGGTGGAGGGACATTGGGAGGAGGAGCTGTGAGGTCAGTGTGATATCATAGGATTCTCTAACTCTGGATGGAGGAACATTGGGGGAGGAACTGTGAGGTTAGTGTAGAGTCAGTTTGATGTCAAAGAATTCTCTGACTCCAGATGGAGGGACATTGGGAGGAGGAGCTGTGGGGTCACTATGAGGTCATAGGATTCGCTGATTTTGGTTGGAGGGACATTGCGAGGTGGAGCTGTGAGGTCAGTGTGATGGCTTAGGATTCTCTGACTCCAGATGGAGGGACATTGGGAGGAGGAGCTGTGAGGCTGAAAGGTGAACTTTGTCTTTGGACTTTGCCAGGACACATCATATTCCTGTGATCTCCGTGTATTCCAGAGACTTTACTGTTCACAGTTTTAGGATGAATATCAGAGACTGGGATCATTATGGAAAAAATTGTTTTCAGGACATTTACTACAAATTACATTTTTCCCTCTTTCTTCCGATATACATATTCCAATGCCCCTCCACTAATAAAAGTCGTATGATCCGTTAGTATAGACTGATGAGGTGAGAAGGTCATTGTTGGGAAAGGTGACAAATCTCCAAAATGAAGAGAATGTTCCGGCCCCGTAAGTGGTGAAATGTTCTGACCCTGAAGGGGTTAATCTAGGTTTCCACACTATATATGTGTGTATCATCATCTGCTGGAGATAAAAGACATCACAGTGACTATGGAGGAAGAGGACGGACATGACGGGGGGTTACTGGGTGTAAATAGAAAATAAATCTCTTATTACCTCCTCTATTGCCACTTCCAGCAATGTCTTCTCTCTACTTCCTCCCAACTCACCTTTTCCTCTTTATAGTTGACATCACTTCCTGCCTGCACCTGACTCACTTCCTGTCTTCCATAGAGACTTCCTGTTTGGGTAGAAGTGAGATGACCACCTTGTGGAGCTCAGGGGAACTGCAGCCCCGGGAAACATCTCTTATGCCCCGTACACACGGTCGGATTTTCCGACGGAAAATGTGCGATCGGATCGTGTTGTCGGAAATTCCGACCGTGTGTGGGCTCCATCTGACTTTTTCCATCGGATTTTCCGACACACAAAGTTGGAGAGCAGGATATAAAATTTTCCGACAACAAAATCCGTTGTCGGAATTTCCGATCGTGTGTACACAAATCCGACGCACAAAGTGCCACGCATGCTCAGAATAAATAAAGAGATGAAAGCTATTGGCTGCTGCCCCATTTCTAGTCCCGACGTACGTGTTTTTTTACGTCACTGCGTTCAGAATAATCGGATTTTCCGACAACTTTGTGTGACCGTGTGTATGCAAGACAAGTTTGAGCCAACATCCGTCGGAAAAAATCCTAGGATTTTGTTGTCGGAATATCCGATCAATGTCCGACCGTGTGTACGGGGCATTAGTGTGAACACGGCCTTGTGCTGTGTGTATATATGCTGTGTACTGTATATCCTTATGGGGTCATCTCCACTCCCACCAAGGGGGATAGAAATATATTACTGCCTAGTCCAGCCTTTTTCAGCCAGGGTTCCTCCAAAGGTTTTTAGGGGATCTTTGAGGAATGAACAATTTCTGTCTCTCAATAAAAAGTGGCATCAATGATCAGTAAGGGGGCAGTCTTCCCACTGATGACAGTGTCCTTCTCCCACTGACCACTAATATGATCCTTCTCCCATTGGTCACCAATGTAATGGACCACTACACTGATCACTGGATCTCCGTCATTGTAACATGGTGAAACAACAAATACAGTGGGATGTTGGAAGAGCTGTTGATGTCAGTGTGGAAATTGACAGTACATGGGATCATGACACTGAAAGAACAGAACAACTTAATTCTATGACATGATACATCAAGGAGAGAACAGTACAGGAAAGACTTTTCTCTCTAATGCCAGTAGAAGACTCGGAGAAAGCCTGTTCTGTGTTCTGAAAGAGTAGTTGGAACAGTTCTCCTTGTGTGTTGTTAACATTATTATTATGTAGCATTACCCTCTAAGGAGCCCATGAGTTTTTGGGTCCCCCTAACGGTCTGCACAGCCAAGCAACACTTATTTTTCAACTTGTATCCAGACACAAGAAACAGTCCATGGGCTTCGTTTTTAGGAGTTCTTAGAGAATTCAACTTGGGTAGGATAAAGGGGTTACGGGATGCGCAGCTTGACTTGAAAAATAACAAAATGAGGATAACTTCCTTCTCTAGCACATTGCAAACACAGATACTTGACTGTATTTCCTCTGGAACAGTAACAGTCTGTAATCCCCTCCTAGGAGTTTGGTGTCCTCATTAGTGGTTTTTAAGCAAAGTCCCAGCTTGTAGGAGCATTCGGCCCCCTTAATGAAAAATACCAGCTTATCTGGCTACAGTATCTGATCCCAAGACAATGGATTGGGTAAGCAATAAACTGTCCCCTGAAGGCTTTCCAAGAACTTGCATCTTGCAAACTTCTCCCTCATAGGCCCTGGTGGTGTAGAGGCACTCACACTGTCTATGTCCTGCAGCTATGGATAGAACTGCTTTCAGGCCTTCTGCTGGGCCGGTTCTTTTGCAGCTAAGCAGGCTTTCCTCCCCAGTGAACTGCAGGGCAGTGGAACTCCCTCTGTCAGCCTTCCTCCTTCCATCAGCCTTCAGCCTGGAGGCAGAACCCCCCTTCTTCAGGGGCCATTCCCAGGCTACACAGCAGCACCTCAACCATCCATCTTCCACCTGACTCCCCTTACTGGCCAGGCTTCTCAATATTTATGGGCTGGTTAAGCCACCCTGCCAGGCCTCCTGCCTGGGGATTGGCCAAATTCCCATAAATATTCAAATACCTGCCTCTATACCCCCACCCACTAGCTTCTAGAAGTTTCCATGAAACCTTCAGAACCAGAGGGTGGCGATAGAGGCCTGGTCTGCAGAGCCTTCTAGCCTGACCTGAATCTAAACCCTGACCCAATTAACAGATTCATGCAACTACCACAAGTCAAGTACATTTTCCTACACATATTCTAGCACTAGAGGGTGCCAAATTATTACTCTATACATAAAATGACTGGCATGGTTCTAATACTCTACTTTAACTGACCACTGCACTCTATGCACAGGATTGTATATGATATAATGTTGACCACTGCACTCTGTACCATGGGCTGTATAAGACATGCTCCTGACTACTGTACACAGGTCTGTATAAGATATTCTTCTGACCACTGCACTATGTATGCTTCTCTGTATATGACATATTGCTGACTAGTGACCACTCAACTCTGTTCTCAGGGTTGTATATCATGTTCATGACGACTGCACTCTGTATCTTAGGCTGTATATGACAATACTCCTGACTATTGCACTCTGTACACTGAGCTGTATTTGATAAGTTCCTGACCACTGCACTGGTTGGGCTATATATGAATTGCTCCTGACCACTGCATTCTCTACACAGGTCTGTAGAAGATTTACTTCTGACCACTGCATTATGTATGCTGGGCTGTATATTACATATTCTGAACCATGGAACTCTGTGTGCTGGGGTGTATGTGACATACTCCTCACTAGGGATAAGCCGAACAACCCCTGGTTTGGTACGCATCAGAACACGCGGACAGGCAAAAAATTAGTTTGAACACGCGAACACCGTTAAAGTCTATGGAACACGAACGTGAAAAATCAAAAGTGCTAATTTTAAAGGCTTATATGCAAGTTATTGCCATAAAAAGTGTTTGGGGACCCGGGTCCTGCCCCAGGGGACATGTAACAATGCAAAAAAGTTTTAAAAACTGCAGTTTTTTTGGGAGCAGTGATTTTAATAATGCTTAAAGTGAAACAATAAAAATGAAATATTCCTTTAAATATCGTGCCTGGGGGGGTGACTACAGTATGCCTGTAAAGAGACGCAGTTTTCCCGTGTTTAGAACAATACCACAGAAAAATGACATTTCTAAAGGAAAAAAAAGGCACTTAAAACTGCTCGCGGCTGTAATGTATTGTCGGGTCCCAGGCATATAGATGAAAATCATTAAAGAAAACGGCATTGGTCCCCCCCCCCCCGTCCATTACCAGGCCCTTTGACATTTCTAAAGGAAAAAAAAGGCACTTAAAACTGCTCGCGGCTGTAATGTATTGTCGGGTCCCAGGCATATAGATGAAAATCATTAAAGAAAACGGCATTGGTCCCCCCCCCGTCCATTACCAGGCCCTTTGGGTCTGGTATGGATATTTAAAAAAAAAAATGGCGTGGGGTCCCCCAGGCACTATATACTATATATATATATGTTAATCTTGTTGGGCGCAGGAACGGGCCCTGCTGTGAAATATTAGATCAAGATTTGGATCTACATGCCCTTGTTAAACAGGGGCAAAAAAACTGGGCCTTGGGTGGTGGTGCCAAAACACTGTAACCCCGCACAGATAGTCTTGTTAGGCACAAGAATGGACCCTGCGTTGAAATATTATATAAAAAATTGTAATTACATGCCCCTGTTAAAAAGGGGCAAAAAATTGGGCCTTGGGTGGTGTTGGTCCTACAACGCTATGGGACATGAATGTTAAAAATCAAAAATGCAAATTTTAAAGGCGTAAATGGAAGTTATTGCCATAAAAAGTGTTTGGGGACCTGGGTCCTGCCCCAGGGGACATGTATCAATGCAAAAAAAGTTCTAAAAACTGCCGTTTTTTCAGGAGCAGTGATTTTAATAATGCTTAAAGTGAAACAATAAAAATGAAATATTCCTTTAAATATCGTGCTTGGGGGGTCTCCTTAGTCTGCCTGTAAAGTAGCGCATCTTTCCCATGTTTATAACAGTACCAAAGCAAAATTACATTTCTAAAGGAAAAATGTAATTTAAAACTGCTCGCAGCTGCAATGTATTGTCGGATCCCGGCAATATAGATAAAAATCATTCAACAAAAATGGCGTGGGATCCCCCCAGTCCATTACCAGGCCCTTTGGGTCTGGTATGAATATTAAGAGGAACCCCGTGCCAGACCCCCCCCAAAAAAATGGTGTGGATGTCCCCCCAAAACCCATACCAGGCCCTTCAGGTCTGGTATGAATATTAAGGGGAACCCGCACCCAAAAATTTAAAAAAAAATGGCGTGTGGCTCCCCTAGGCCCTATATACTCTGAACAGTATATATACTATATGGCCTGCCCTATATACCCTATGTAAAAAAATTTGGCCTTGGTGGTGGTGGTGCCACAACACTGTGACCCCTCACAGTTACTCTTGTTGGGCACAGGAACGAGCCCTGCTGTGAAATATTATATCAAAAAATGTAATTACATGGCCCTGTTAAACGGGCAGAAAAATTGGGCCTTGGGTGGTGGTGGTGGTGCCACAGCACTGTAACCCCTCACAGATACTCTTGTTGGGGGGCAGGAATGGACCCTGCATTGAAAAATTATATCAAAAATGTTAATTACATGCCCCTGTTAAACAGGGGCAGAAAAATTGGGCCTTGGGTGGTGGTGGTGCCACAACACTATAACCCCTCACAGATACTCTTGTTGGGCGCAGGAATGGGCCCTGCTTTGAAATATTATATCAAAAATTGTAATTACATGCCGCTGTTAAACAGGGGCAGAAAAATTGGGCCTTGGTGGTGGTGGTGATGCCACAACACTGTAACCCCTCAAAGATACTCTTGTTGGGTGCAGGAACGGGCCCTGCTGTGAAATATTAGATCAAAAATTGTAATTGCATGCCCCTGTTAAACAAACCAAAAATATTGTTGGAAGCTAGCATCATCAAGATTGAGGAGGAATAGGATAGTCAGCATAGGCAGTCTTAGAGGGATCCTACATCCATAGAAAATTAACCGTTTGCTGACCGCCGGCCGTCAATTGACGGCCAGGCGGCGCAGCTCTCGTGGCGGGCGGGCGTCATATGACGTCCTCGCTTTCCTAGGCCACCAGGGGGCGCGCGCGCCCGCCGTGTCACTAGGCACCCGATGCGCGTGCCCGGTGGCTGCGATGTCCGCCGGGCACCCGCGATTACCAGTAACACAGCAGGACAGTGGATCTGTGTGTGTAAACACACAGATCCACGGTCCTGTCAGAGGAGAGGAGACCGATGGTATGTTCCCAGTACAGCGGAACACCAATCGGTCTCCTCCCCTAGTGAGGCCCCACCCCCTACAGTTAGAATCACTCCCTAGCAACACAGTTAACCCCTCGATCACCACCTAGTGTTAACCCCTTCACTGCCTGTCACATTTATACAGTAATCAATGCATTTTTATAGCACGGATCGCTGTATAAATGTGAATGGTCCCAAATATGTGTCAAAAGTGTCCGATGTGTCCGCCCCAATATCGCAGTCACGATAAAAATCGCAGATCGCCGCCATTACTAGTAAAAAAATAAAAAAAATAAAAATGTTATAAAACTATCCCCTATTTTGTAGACGCTATAACTTTTGCGCAAACCAATCTATATACGCTTATTGCGATTTTTTTTTTACCAAAAATATGTACAAGAATACATATCGGCCTAAACTGAGAAAAAAATTGTTTTAAAGAAAAAAAAATTGGATATTTATTATCGTAAAAGGTAAAAATTATTGTGTTTTTTTTAAAACTTGTCACTCTTCTTTTGTTTATAGCGCAAAAAATAAAAACCACAGAGGTGATCAAATACCACCAAAAGAAAGCTCTATTTGTGGGGAAAAAATGATAACAATTTCATTTGGGTACAGTGTTGTATGACCGCGCAATTGTCATTCAAAATGCGACAGCGCTGAAAGCTGAAAAATGGCTTGGGCAGGAAGGGGGCGAAAATGCCCTGTATTGAGGTGGTTAAATCAGTTACATCAGCATCAGGTGCTTGATAGCTGCTAATCCAAGACCGATTCATTTTTATGAATGTGAGCCTATCAACAGAGTCTGTGGACAGGCGCACTCTATGATCAGTTACAAACCCTCCAGCAGCACTGAATGTGCATTCAGAAAGAATGCTGGATGCAGGATAGGCCAGTGGCTCATATGCATATTAAGCAAGTTCTGGCCAGTGGTCCATCCTCAACACCCAGTAACCCAGTGGATTCTCTGTTGGAAAGGTCACCAAGTCTGCTCTTGCCCCTAGATATTCCTGCACCATGTAATACAGACACTGGCGATGGTTGCTTGAACCGATCAGACCTTAGCGCTGAGGACTGAAAAATTGTTTAAAGGCATGGGTCAGCCGGTCACCTTCTCCACCGCTCTTCCTCTGACTGAACGAAGCCTCCAGCACCAGGAGATTGGGAGATTGTAACCTCCCAAGGTCTGGAAATGCATTGCACAATCCTTTCTTCAAGGCCTCCTGAAGATGTTTCATCCTCTGCTCCCTCTGCGAAGGCAGGATGAGTTCTGCAACCTTACCCTTGTAACGTGGATCAAGAAGGGTTGCCAGCCAGTAATGATCCCTCTCCTTGATACCACGAATCCTAGGGTCCTTTCGCAGGCCTTGTAGAATCAGGGAAGCCATGCAACATAAGTTTACAGAGCCATTCCATTCTGAGTCCTCCTGGGTGACTAAGGATCACATGATCTGTAACAACCTCCTCCCAGCCACGTACAACTCCTTAGATTTCTGGGGACTGAAAACCATCCCTTGAAGACTGCTGCTGAGTGTTATCCTCCACGTCCATGCTGACACAATCCTCCTCCTCTTTCTCCTGTGTGTTTGGCGGGCCCGCAGGAATGCTATCTAGATAAAGGGGGCCTTGAGAGGTAAGGAAGTACTCCTCTTCCTCCCGCTGTTCTGCCTCAAGTACCCTGTCCATTATTCCACAAAGCGTGTGCTCCAACAAGAAGACTAGAGGGACAGTGTCACTGATGCATGCATTGTCGCTGCTCACCATCCTTGTGGCCAGGACAGTGCATGCATCCTTGATCAGTAGCCAGTGGCGTGGCAAAAAGAAGCCAAGCTCCCCTGACCCTGTCCTGGTGCCATACTCGCACAGGTACTTCTTGATGGCCCTCTGCTGCGTGTGCAGCCGCTGCAGCATTGCCAACATTGAGTTCCACCTGGTGGGCATGTCACAAATGAGGCGGTTGGTGGGTAGGTTGCATTCCCTTTGAATGTCAGCCAGCTGAGCACTGGCATTGTATGACTGGCGGAAATGACCACAGACTTTTCTGGCCTGCCTCAGGAGATCCTGTAAGCCTGGGTACCTGCTCAAGAACTGCTGCACCACCAAATTCAAGACATATGCCAAACATGGAACATGGGTCAAGTGTCCCTGTCAGAGGGCGGAGAGAAGGTTGGTACCATTGTCGCATACAACCATTCCTGGCTGAAGCTGGCATGGCGTCAACCACCTCTGAGCCTGCCCCTGCAGAGCTGACAGAATCTCTACCCCAGTGTGGCTCCTGTCCACTAAGCAGACCAACTCAAGCACCGCATGCCATCTTTTTACCTGACTGCTTGCGTAGCCCCTTGAATGCTTACGGAGCACCGCTGGTTCAGAGGACAAATCTGCAGAAGAGGCCATAGAGGAAGAAGAGGAGGGGTGAAGGAGAGAGCTATGGCATAATCACCACTAGCATTTTGGAAGCGTGGTGGTGGAACAAGCTCCAAGAATACTGAACCCTGTCCTGCTTCCTTCCCAGCTGCCAGCAGAGTTACCCAGTGCGCCATGAAGGAAAGGTAACGTCCCTGCCCATGCCCGCTGGACCATGTGTCAGCAGTAATATGCACATTACTGCTGACCGCCCTGTCCAACGAGGCCAAAACATTGCCTTCCACATGCCGGTAGAGAGCCGGAATGGCCTTTCATGAAAAGAAATGGCATTTTGGAACCTGCCACTGAGGTACAGCACATTCCACAAATTCACGAAAGGGGGCAGAGTCTACCAGCTGAAAAGGCAGCAGTTGAAGTGCTAGAAATTTGGCCAAGCTAGGATTCAGATGCTGAGCATGTGGATGGCTGGGACCAAATTTCTTTTTACAATTCAGCAACTGGGGTAGGGAAATTTGCCTGCTAAAATCAGATGGTGGTGTACTGCTAGTAGATTGGCTGCAAGTACTTGGGACACCTATAGTGGGGTTGGAGATCCCAGATGAGGAGCAAGGAGAAGTCCGCCTTTTTCTTTGATGTGGGTCTTTCAAGTGCTGTTGCCAATGGACTGCATGGCAGGTTGTCATATGTCTGGTCAAGCATGTGGTTCCCAAGCGGCTGCTGTTCTGGCCAGGCTTGATCCGCTTCAGACATAGGTTGCAAACAGCAACGGTGCGACCTGCTGCACACGTGTCGAAAAAGGCCCAAACTAAACTTTTAAAAGTCAGCGGCGAGTCAGCAGCCCCCTGCACCTGCGGTGTGATGCACCCCTAGAGGACATCCTGATTTGTTGGAGTTGTGCCTCCTCCTCCTCTATTTTCTCAGGCACCCAAGTAGAGTCAGTGACCTCATCATCCCCTCCCTCCTCATCACTGGAGCAAACTTGGCAGTATGCTGCAGCTGGGGGAACATGACTGCCAGTTTCTTGTCCTTCTTGGGCACCACCTCTCTCTAGGCTCACGTTACTCCCTTCCCATTAGCACCACATCCTAATTGGCAAAAGGACTAACAAGAAACTATAACATTCTGGGAGTTTGAAGGTGCTTCCGCAAGGAAAAAAATTCACACCAGTTAAAAACATTACAGTTTTATTAAACATGTTAAAATTAATCCAATAAAACCTAATTTCATGTTACATGGTTTAATTGTCATCATTTCAAAGTGATTAGAGAATAGTTGATCCCAACATGTTTCACCCGAAAGGGCTTCCTCAGGGGAGAATGACCAGCAACTTGAATAAGGAATACATTTTTAGTATTTTTCCATTTATATACCCCCCCAAAAAATGTGGTGATTAAATACCACCAAAAGAAAGCTCTGTCTCAAAAAATGATAATATCATTTGGGTACAGTGTTGCATGACTGAGTAATTGGCATTCAAAGTGTGACAGCACTGAAAGCTGAAAATTGGAAGGGGGTGAAAGTGCTCAGACTTGAGGTGTTTCAAATAGAAAATACCACATTTGTCACTAGATATCTCTAATTACTATAATACTTAGCTCCATCTACAGGCCAAAGGCAGTATTTTTCATTTGAAATCAATGGTTGGTTTAATATTGTTGATTTAATTAAAGTGTTTGTTACCCCAGCATTTCATATTCTTTATATGTGCCTGCTGTACCATGTACTGGTATGAGAAAGTCTCCTGTTCTCTTTGTATTGCTTCCTGTGTATTCGCTGGTGTTCCTGCCAGTCCCTCTGCTTTACTTTTAAAAACTGACCACACTAAGCAGGAGAGCACACCATGCTATGATGGGAACTCAGCCTGCTCTCCTCCAGTGATCAGACTTGTGTGTCCTGACACCCCCCCCCCCCCTCCTCTGCACAGCCTTTCACTGGGAAGATCAGTGTGCTGCTGCTCCCCCCCCCCCTCCCCCAGCTCTTATGCAGCTGAGAACAGAGGGAATGTGACCACTCATAAAAAAAAAAAATAGGGAAAGAAAAAATATATTTATAATTTTTTTTATATCTATACAAAATGTTTTGCCTTTTATTTTCTATTTTAAACTGAATGGACTGTTTTACAAGGTGATTGTTTACACTTTGTTCTTCAATGTCCACTGTACTCATAAGCATATGAGTATGATCTCAGCTATTTGTATGAAACCATGCCCGATGAAAGAAAATAAAAAGTCTACAAATAATTTTAAAAAAAAAAAGCGTTGGACGAACATGTCAAACATTTGCCCACTCTTGACAAACTCTGGCCATATTTTAATTAACACTGTAATTTTCCTATGCTCGTCAGCTCCATCTACTGGATTTAATATGGTAATTTTCCTGAAATACCTCGATAAAGGAAAAAATATTGCAATATCAAATTATGGCCACTAGATGGAGCCAACAATCATAGGAAACACTATGAAATATAATATAACCTACATTTGTAACATCTGGGCAAATCCTGGTCACATTCATTCAACAATTTTTTTAAAAATAGGTTTCTACGGCTAGGTTCACCCCACATGCGGTGGGACTGCCTTGGGCGGTTATTCTTTTTTTTTTTTTTTTTTTTTTTAAATTGTTTATTTAACATTTTTCATGACATTTATAATAACATCGTTGTCACATTCAGAAGAAAAAAAAAAAAAAGGAAAACATGAGGCTTCAATACTGTCTATCGAGAGTGCATGACCTTATCAGGAACCATAGGATATCTTACACTATAACTGTAAGGTTAGGAATAACAAGTGATAAGAACCTTTGGTTATTAATTAGGCGAATCTACTGTGATTACATTACTTGTCCTATAGGAAAAGGAAATCTTGTTGAGGAGAATTTGCACAAACAGAGGGGTAAGGTGAGTGTTAGCCCAAGAGATATAAAATGTTTATTGCCATAGACGTCTATCATTTCATCTTGTTTCATTTGTCGTACTATTGTCATCATAGTCGTCCCAAGGTTGCCAGATGATAGAAAATTTCTGTATGGAACCTTCCACAATGGCAGTTAGATGTTCCATTCTACGCATATCCATTAAGATGGTTAGAGTATGTGGTAGGGTGGGAGGGGAAGTGGATAGCCAAAGTTTGGGGATAGTTTTTTTAGCTGCTAGTAATACGTATGACATCAGTTTCTGTTTTGTTTTGTGAAGACCTTGATAGGGAAGACCAAGTAGATAATATATGGGATCCAGGGGATGGGCGGTTATTCTAGAGTAGTCCCACTGCATAGACAAGGCAAATTATTTGTCTCCTATGTGCTCGGCTCACACTGTATCGTTGCGGCAGTGTGCAGGCATGGTGCATGCAGAACTTTTTCCAGCACAGCGAGAGACAATTCACTCCCTCACACCACATGGCCAGCCATTGAGCTATATGAGATGTCTGTGTGACATTTCAAAAAAGTTTAAAAAGGGAAACAGTGTGATGCACGGAGCTCAGCACATCATCACTGGGCTAATCTTGGCCCCACAGCACACCAGTGGCTACGTTGCAATGCAGTGGCTGGTGTGAACAAGCCCTACATGTTTGTGAAAGCTTGCACCTCAAAATTTTTTCAGCCAACAAAAGTTAATGACTCCATTTTTGTTTTTCAACTGCTATCACTGGCCGATACATCCAGTGTACAGGGTACAACACTTCATCAATGTCCTTAGTGAGTGACGATTCCCTCACTCAGAAAAGGAAACTGGTTTCTCGCCCACATGCAATCTCTGATGTCTGTGAAGATTGTACTTCTGAGAAAAACATTTCCCACACTCAGGACAGGAATATGGCTTCTCCCCTATGTGAGACCTCTGATGTGTGACAAGTTCTGATTTGTTTACAAAACTTTTTCCGCACCCAGTGCAGGAACACGGCTTCTCCCCTGTGTGGGTCTTTTGATGTATGATAAGATTGGACTTCTGTGAAAAACATTTCCCGCACTCAGGACAGGAATATGGTTTTTCCCCTGTGTGAGACCTCTGATGTCTGTCAAGTTTTGATTTTTTTACAAAGCATTTCTCGCACTCAGGACAGGAATACGGCTTCTCTCCCGTGTGAACTTTCTGATGTGTGTAAAGAGAGGACTTCTCTGAAAAACATTTCCCGCACTCAGGACAGGAAAATGGCTTTTCTCCTGTGTGAGATCTTTGATGTGAGACAAGGTTTGATTTCTCTACAAAACATTTCCCACACTCAGGACAGGAAAATGGCTTCTCCCCAGTATGAGATCTCTGATGTGTGACAAGTTGTGATTTGTTTATGAAACATTTCCCGCACTCAGGACAGGAATATGGCTTCTCCCCTGTGTGATATCTCTGATGTGTGTAAAGATGTGACTTATCTAAAAAACATTTCCCACACTCAGGACAGGAATATGGTTGTTCCCCTGTGTGATATCTCTGATGTATGGAAAGATTGCACTTCTTTGAAAAACATTTCCCACACTCAGGGCAGGAATACGGCTTCTCCCCGGTGTGTGATCTCATATGCTCATTAAGAGCGGATTTAAATTGGAATTGCTTCCCGCACTCAGTACAGGAAAACCTCTTATCTGATGGAAGGACGGCACCGTCCCTCACAGTCTGAGGTTCCTCAGGATAAGAGGAGTACGATGGTCCATCTACACTGTGTGGTGCCGGATGGACATTTGAGGTAGCCGGATTTTCTCCTGGACTATACTGTGTGATGTCCTCATCTTCTACTTTACAGTCTGGAGACAAAGTGAGACAATCCTCTGAGGTTTTCCTCATCTCCCGTCCATCTACTAAAATAGCAATAAAAAGATTATTATTAGACATGAGCTGATTGGTTCCCCTAAACCTGGACTCCGCCCACATCAGGCAGCTTTGTCTCTGAGGATCTTACAATTCCCCCCTCAAGGTAACTAGTAAATGGGTCCTCTGATCTCCTACCAGTTCATTTCTTTATTCATGGACCTTAGTCAGAGAGTGAGGAAACAACGAGGACTGTATTTTATAACACTGATAGTGATGAGGGGATTATAGGACGAGTGTCCCCACCCCCTCTATCACTTATTGCCATCTTCCCAACACAAGA
The DNA here is from genome assembly GCA_037952835.1 of Lithobates septentrionalis. Taxonomy (NCBI): domain Eukaryota; kingdom Metazoa; phylum Chordata; class Amphibia; order Anura; family Ranidae; genus Lithobates; species Lithobates septentrionalis. Next base: position 1,424,444 of record JBBDGP010001914.1, read on the forward strand.
AGTCCTGCACTTCCTTATTTAGTCCATGATTTAGTCATGAATAACAGCGAGGCTGAGCCCCACCAGAGGTCAGAGCAGTGGCGGAACTACCAGGGTCGCAGCAGTCACACTCGCGACTGAGCCCACCCATTCTGCCACTGTGTGTGTGTGTGGGGGCTGCCCGGTGTCTGTTCCGCCACTGTAGGGGCGCCCGCCCATCCATTCTGCCACTGTGGAATGGGGGGGCGACCACCACCTGCTCGCCGCTAAGGGGAAGCTGAGCACCGTCACTGTGGACCAACCCACCTATCCTCTCCGCCCATGGCTGCAGATTGAAGCCATGTAGGAAGGCGGAAACTGAAGGACAAAGTCAACTGACCAGCTGATGACCAATAGAGTTAAGGGGGGAGCTCTGCGAGGAGACCCCATGTCAGCAGAGCCATCACTAGAGGCATGTGAAGAGATATACTGAGGGGGAATCCATCGACTGACAAAGTGAGTGAGTAATTGCCAATGCAACTGTTCCCATCCTCCACCACCTCTGCCTCTTACTAATCCCACCCCCCCACCACAACAGATCTCATCACTATCCCCCTCATCACCACTGCGGTAGAGGTGATGGGGGCATAGGGATGAGATCAATAGCAGTGGTGATGGGGGGATAGGGATGAGATCTGTGGTGGTGGGGGAGGTGGGATCAGTAAGAGGCAGCGGTGGTGGTTGGGGAGTATGGCACTGCCACTGATCTCATCCCTATCCCCCCCCCCCCATCACCTCTGCCACTGTTCCCTCCCCCCACCACCACCGTTGCCACTGATCCCACCCCCCCTCACCACCAACACTGCCACTGATCCCATCCATCACTGCCACTGATCTCATCCCTATGCCCCCATCACCGCTGCCACTGATCCCACCCCCCTCACCACCACCGCTGCCAATGATCCCACCCCCCCCTCACCACCACCGCTGCCACTGATCCCAACTACCACTGTCACTGATCCCATCCACCACTGTTACTGATCTCATCCCTATCCCCCCATCACCCCTGCCAATGATCCCAACCCCTCACCATCAACGCTGCCACTGATCCCACCCCCCCTCACCACCACCACTGATCCCAACTACCACTGTCACTGATCCCATCCACCGCTGCCACTGGTCTCATCCCTATTCCCCCCATCACCCCTGCCAATGATCCCCTCACCATCACCGCTGCCACTGATCCCACCCCCTCACCATCACCGCTGCCACTGATCCTACCCACCACTACCATTGATCTCATCCCTATCCCCCCCATCACCCCTGCCAATGATCCCAGTCCCTCACCATCACCACTGCCATTGATCCCACCCCCCTCACCATCACCGCTGCCACTGATCTCATCCATTCCTCCCCCCATCACCACCACTGCTGCCACTGATCCCATCCACCACTGCCACTGATCCCACCCCCTCATCCTATCCTATCCCATCACCACTGATCCCCCCCACCACCACCACTGCTGCCACTCATCCTTATTGTACACGAGTTATATACCACCCCCTCCCTTACATTCTAAAGGGAGGGGGTGGTGGTACAAAAGGTAATAGATGCGGGGAATGATTTGATGGAGGGTGGTTCGGGGACAGTTGTTAGGTGGGTCTGTGATAGGCTTTCCCTGAATACGTGAGTTTTCAGGAATCTCCTAAAAGGTGATCCTATACCCTTCCCTATCCCCTAATCCTATCCCATCCCATTCCCCCCTCCCTCCACTACTACTGCCACTCATCCTATCCTATCCCACCACTCCTGATCCCATTCCCCCCTCCACCACTCATCCTATCCCATCACCACTGATCCCACTCCCCCCACCACTGCTGCCTCTCATCCTATCCCATTCCCCCCTCCCCCACCACTGCTGCTGCCACTTATCCTATCCCATCAACACTGATCCCATCCCAACCCCCCCCCACCACCACCGCTACTCATCCTATCTCATCCCATCCTACCACTGATCCCATTTCCCCTTCCCCACTGCTGCTGCCACTCATCCTATCCCACCCCACCACTGATCTCATTCCCCCCTTGCCCACCACTGCTGCCACTCATCCCATCCCCCCACCACTGCTGCCACTCATCCCATCCCCCCACCACTGCCACAGATCCCATCCACCCGGCACAGTCAGCAAACAACATAGCAAGTAACCTTGGCAGAGATCTTGCTAGACCCAGGCATGGGGCAAAAGGCCCAAGATACATACCCAGGTGCCTAAATCGATAAATCCAGTCTAGATACATAAATTGTGTCTGTAGCACAGATAGGAAGATTATCCAAGAGAAATACAGGAATAGAGGAAGGGGTACACAGCGCAGGAAAGCATACCTCTAAACCTCCCTGGATATATCCGGGACTGCCACAGGGTTTGATGCAAGTCCAGGTGTCCCAGCAAATGAAGGGTTTGTCCCGGAGTGGAGCCCAGTGCTGGAACAAATTCCCTGTGAGCATGCACTAGCGTTGGCACCAGTAGCACCCACACCCTGCGGCTTGTGTGGGGTGTCTGTGGTCCCGCAAGCATAGCTGTGTAAATGTGACAGGCAGCTGGTGGTGAGAGATGCTGGCTGCCTCACACATACACAGTGGCTTGCAGCTGAACCCACCTCCTCCTCCTCCTTGGCTGTGATGCTTTCCTGCACACAGACAGGAGGGGGATGCGTGGAGGAGTCATGACAGGGGTGGACTGGGAAGGGTGGCAATTGCACCCGGCCGCTCTGATGCCAGAAAAAGACATGCCCCCAGGCACCTGTGTAGTTCCGGACAGGACACCATTTCCTAGCAACCAGCCGGGCTTACGTGACCGCGCAGCTCCCTCTCTCTCTTCCCTCTCATCTTCTTGTCCATGATGGAGACCCCCGCCCACTGGTCGCTGGACTCAAGAGCGGAGATGGAGCCACCTGCTGTCAGCCTGAAGGTACCTGGATGGGGGTCACATGTAAACGGGGGGAGGGGAGCAGTCAATGGGGAGTGTACAGAGTAAAGGGGGGAAGATTGCGGGGTGTAAGAGTAAAGGGGGGATAGACAGGGAGGATGTAAGGGTAAAGGGAGAATAGACTGGGGAGGGGATGATTTTTGCTAGAAGGTGGAATGGGGGGGGGGGGGTGTATGTGCTGGGAGGGATTTTGGTTAAAAGTAGGAGTGGGGGGGGGGGGGGAATTTGACCCCCTGTACTCTACCCTACTGACCCCCTGTCTTCCGTCCTGCTGATCCCTGTACACTGCCCCACTGACTCCCTGTCCTCTGTCCTGCTGACCCCTGTACCCTGCCCTACTGACCCCCTGTCCTCCGTTCTGCTGACCCCTGTACCCTGCCTCACTGACTCCCTGTCCTGCTGACCCCCCCCCTACACTGCCATGCAAACTCTTCTCCCCTGCCATGCTGATTCCTGTCCTCCAGCCTGCCCTGCTGACCCATTTTCTTCTCTAATAAGCCCTGCTCTCCACCCAGCTGACTCCTGTCCAGGTTTTATTTAACCAAACTCCTTAAGCCCCTCTCACTGTTAAGAGTTTGACCACATCCACATTTTACAGCAGCGCGCTACGTGCGCCGCAAATCACTTCCTCCCTCCACTGTCCCTCATTCTGAAGTTCAAAAGTTGGGAGGTATGGGAAAGTGACCGGGGTATTACAGGCTGATATCACCCAGTCCTTGCCTATTCTGGATCAATCAGTGAGCAGTATGGGTGGAGGAATGTATTTAGTGTTAATGACCCACCTGTGCTGATCTGTATAGGAGTGTCCTCTTCTATAAATGTCCCCGTTATTCCATCCTCCTCCATAGACTGCTGATCATCCCTCACATACATCTCTTTTTCTTCAACCTCAAATTCTATATCAATTGGATCTCCACTCTATAAAGAAAATGAGAGAAAATATCAGCTTTAATATTGTGACATCAGTTAAAAAAATACACACATTGTCTCCATGAGTCCATATTTTAGATGCTTCGCCCCACCAACCTTGTAATGGTGAGGGATGGTGTGACCTTCCTGTGTGGAATCCCGGGAATACAGAGGATGAGGACATTTCTCTGGTGGGTTCCTGGTATTAGGTGGCTCCATCATATCCTTGTGTCCTTCTGAAAATTCCTCCATCACTCCATACTCCTCATCCTCCTCTTTATACTCTCCTTTAACATCAATATTATCAAACCCGAGGTTTCCACTCTGAAAAGATATAATAAAACATTAATTGTAACAAACATGCTGTGTATAAGTCACAAAAGGGCAATAATTGTCAATCATCTACCTGATGATGGTGAGGGATGGTGTGACCTTCCTGTGTGGAATCCCGGGAATACAGAGGATGGGGACATCTCTCTGGTGGGTTTCTGTAGCTGGATGACTCCCCCATGGTGTCCTGGTACTGATGTTTGTGCTTCTTTAGAGACTCCGACTCCTCCATCACCCCATCCTCATCATCCTCCTCTTTTATTTCTTCTTTAATATCAACATTAGAATCTCTCAGGTTTCCACCCTAAATATATAATAAAAATGACAGAAATGGTAACAATGCAGATAATGTACAGATCCTAATGATAGAATCAGTGACTGTTCCTCATCTACCTGATGATGGTGAGGGATGGTGTGATCTTCCTGTGTGGGATCCCGGGAATACAGAGGACGGGGACATCTCTCTGGTGGGTTCCCATTACTGGATCCATCTGTAGGAAACACACACACTGACTGAATACATTGTTTCTATGTGTTTATCAGATGATGGGGGATCTAGGTGGAGCCTCCGTACTCCTCTCTCCTTTACAATAAAGTCTCCTCTTACCCGGTGATGTGAGGGGCGGCTGATTGTCCATCATGACGTCCTTGTAGAGATCTTTGTGTCCTTCTAAATATTCCCACTCCTCCATGGAGAAATAGACAGTGACATCCTGACACCTTATAGGAACCTGACACACACAATGATACAGTCACCATCCAGACACATCCCTTGTCTGTTACTTGATAATATCCCAGAATTTCCAGCAACGCTCACCTCACTCAGTGATCTTGCTGGTGACCCTGGATGGGAGTTACACTAACTGACACTGACATCACCAGTGACACCAATACAGTGATCAGATATAATACTATACACTGTCACTGTACTTATGACACTGGCTGGGAAGGGGGTTAGTATCAAGGGGCAATCAAGGGGATATACAGAAAATATGTGCGCAACCAATACACATGGAATTAATAAATAAATTGCTTGAAAAAACAAAAGTCCACATCTAAAAGCGTAGAAAAGAAAAAAAGTCCATAGATGCTCTTATTGTGATTACAGCCAAATACGTGGTTGTAAAAGTGCTCTTTCCCACAAGAAAGGAATAATGTGCCTCTTACCAGAAGGAATGGATCCCAGGTAATAGGGATCTCACACTCTTTGTTGCAATCAGAAGCCAGCTGTGATGTTCCACTTCAAAAACTTAGGTAAGGACGCTCCCTCTAAGTGAGATAAGGATTCCGCCTAGATATCAGAAAGTATCATATAATCCTGGTTCCACCGATCATCCCGTTAATTCACGGATGCTTTGCAAAAAATGTTCTGCTTCAAGGGAATAACTGTGTGCCCAACAAATGTAATTTGTGTAATATGTGCTGCTTTTACATACAGATCTGGCTGTTTTTTCTCCCTGCTGGTCAGGGAGAAGAAACAGTCAGATCACTGTTCTGTGGGTTTGTAAACACGGAACCGTGTGCTGTAGTTGGCCACAGCCGATCAGCAGGTTTCAGCCATAGATCATGGGCTGGAACCTGCTGACAAAATCATACTGTGTCTAATCACAGCGCGGGTCAGTAGGGGGGCGCTCGTGTGTGCATCCCAAACCTGAAAGAAATCTTGTAACATAGGGCTTTAAGAAGTAAACATCCCTTGTAATAGGAATAGTGCGTGACAGGTCCTCTTTATGGAGAGATGTGGGGTCCATATGGGGTCTGCAGCTGCAGGCATCATTCAGATATCACAACTGAAAGCAGAGGACGTCATATGACGTTCGGTGGTATGGGAGTGGTTAAATCTAGGTTTCCACACTATATATGTGTGTATCATCATCTGCTGGAGATAAAAGACATCACAGTGACTATGGAGGAAGAGGACGGACATGACGGGGGTTACTGGGTGTAAATAGAAAATAAGATCTTATTACCTCCTCTACTGCCACTTCCAGCAATGTCTTCTCTCTACTTCCTCCCGACTCACCTCTCACTCGGAACTTTCTGTCTGTATGTGACATCACTTCCTGTCTGTACCTGACATCACTTCCTGTCTATATTCCATAGAGACTTCCTGTCTGGGTAGACAGGAAGACAGCACCACCTTGAGCAGTTTAGGGGAACTGAAGCCCAGAGAAACTCAGTGTGAACACGGCCTTGTGCTGTGTGTGTGTGTATGTACTGTATATCCTTATAGAAGAATAGTTGCCAACTGTCTTGGATTTTCCAGGACAGCCTTTCTTTTTAGCTATTGGTCCTGTGATGTCAGAATCACAGCATGAACAGTAAATTTGCCAAGGACCAGGCAATGGGCAGTGCTATCCCTGTGGCATCCAATGATGAGTGCCTGGCTTCTCCATCCCTGCCAGATAGGTAGAAGTTATTGCTTCTCCCCCTATATATCCTGGATCTCTGAGAGGTGGCAGCACTAGGGTTGCCACTTTTTCTTCAAGCCAAACCCGAACACTTTAGTGGCACACAGCAAAAATGTATTTTTTTTAGCATACACTATAAGATTGTAACAGACCTGGGACACTTTTGGGCGCTCCAAAGACAACCGAGAAGGGGTTAAAAACCACCGCAAAGTGCCTCTGCAGAGGTGCTTTGCCAGCGGTATAGCCGCGCTGCCCCATTGATTACAATGGGCAGGAGCGGTGTATACACTGCTCCGAAGATGCTGCTAGCAGGACTTTTTTTCCCGTCCTGCTAACGCACCACTCCAGTGTGAAAGCCCTCAGGCTTTTACACTGGATACATAGCAGCGGCTGTTTCGGGTCGGTTTGCAGACGGTGTGAAAGGGGTCTAACAGTAGCACACTGGGAGTGACACAGCAAGTAACTTTCCCTTCTGCCTTGTGGTCACTGATCCCAGCACCACCTCTTCAGGCAATACCAGCCCACCTGGCCGCAGCTGCCTCTTTCACCAGCCCTCTCTACACCAGTCTGCCCGACTGACTCTTGCCATGCCAGGATAGTCTCCGCCCCCTGCCCGTCCACTTCTGGGGATTGGCCGAAGCCCCACAAATGATGTGTTTTACGTCACTTCCGGGTTCAGTGCTATCATTCCTGACCACTGTGGCCAGAGAAGCTGCAAATGGAGCATGATCTGCTCTGCATTAAATAAAGTTAAGTGAAAAAAGGGAAAAACTTTAGAGAAGAACTGCAGTCAAGCTGGCTGAATAAAAATAAAAACATCAGTATGCAGTCTAAACATTGTACAGCAGCATTTGGAAATAGTAATGAATATCGGCTTACTCTTTCTGTGTAAAACCAACTTGTTTCTATCCCCCATGCTGCTATTGTGAGCAGCCATTCGTAGTGATGGCAAATGCAGCCGGCAATAGTGCTAATCGCTCGGCCTCGCCAGCCCAGTGAAATATCGCTCATGCGCAGAAAAAGGGGCCCCAGGCTGCGCATGCGCAGTAGAAACAGCGCTTCTGTTCCGATGTGTAATGCCGCGTACACACAAGCGGACTTTACGGCATACTTGGTTCGGCGGACCGGAGTCCGTCGGACAATTCGATCGTGTGTGGGCTCCAGCGGACTTTTTTTCCCTCAAAAGTTCGACGGACCTAGAAATGAAACATGTTTCAAATCTTTCTGACGGACTCGAGTCCGGTCGAAAAGTTCGCTCGTCTGTATGCTAGTCCGGACAAAAACCGACACTAGGGCAGCTATTGGCTACTGGCTATGAACTTCCTTGTTTTAGTCCGTCATCACGTACAAATCCGTCGGACTTTGGTTGGTCGCATGTAGGCAAGTCCGTTCATTCGGAAAGTCCGCCGTAAAGTCAGTTGAAAAGTCCGCAGGACAAAGTCTGCCGTAAAGTCCGGTCGTGTGTATGCGGCATAAAGGTCACTATAGCAGCGGCAGGGAACTTCCTCCGTGGCTGCTATAGTAACCTGTACACAAAGGCCTGGGAGCGCATGCGCATAAAGGGCTCAGCTCGGCCGCCCCTGCGCAATCGATCCTTGCACGTCTCCTCCTATCTCTGCCTTCACCTGACTCCCCCCAGCCCTGCTCCACTCCCCCCTAGGGTTGCCACCCATCCTTGATTCACCTGGACAGTTTGGGTTTTGATTCATGTGTCCAGGATTCAGACTCCCTGAAACCCGGACACATTATTCAGACTGGACTGTGGCCCCCCCAACTTAGGTGTGCCTGGGCACACCCTAATCACCCAGTGTAGTGCAGATTCCCTCTGCTGCCTGGGTTGCACACACCTACAGTATGCTCCCCAACTAACCAAGCACCACATCCGCCAAGTGCATAGACCGCCTTCCATAGGCCACCTTCCTCCCTTCTCTCGCTTGCCTCTGGGCGAGTGAGTGCACTATGGTAAGAGCCCTTGCACACTGGGGCGGTTTGCAGGCGCTATTGCGCTAATAATAGCGCCTGCAAACCGCCCAGAAAGTGCCGCTCCTTGCATTCCAGTGTGAAAGCCCCGAGGGCTTGCACACTGGAGCGATGCGCTGGCAGGACGGTAAAAAAAGTCCTGCTAGCCGCATCTTCGGAGCGGTGAAGGAGCGGTGTGTATACCGCTCCTTTACCGCTCCTGCCCATTGAAATCAATGGGACGGCGCGGCAATACCGCCGGCAATGCGCCTCTGCAGAGGCGCTTTGCGGTGGTATTTAACCCCTTCTCGGCCGCTAGCGGGGGGTAAAACCGCCCCGCTAGCGGCCGAATACCGACGGTAAAACGCCGCTAATAATAGCGGCGTTTTACCGCCGACGCCGCCCCCCGCCCCAGTGTGCAAGGGCTCTAAGGGGGACTCTGTGTACTCAGATGTAAGGTTTGCTCTGTGGACTCTGATGTAAGGGGTGGCTTTGGGAACCATGATTTAAGGGGGGAAGGCTAACAATTCTGATGTTAGCTTTGGTGAAACCCCCTTACATCAGAGTTCCACACCATTCCCCCTTAAAAAAATAAAAATTGCCATGTGCCGCTAAAAAGTGTTCGGGTTTGGCTTGAAGAAAAGGTGGCAACCCTACCCTGCCCGCCCCCCTCCCCTGCCAGCGAACTCTTACGAGAGTAAGAAAAGGAAAAATAAAAAGTAGAAATGAGCAGTCCTGGAATATCGGACATTTCTGTCCCGGGAGTCAGTGCGAAAGTAGGAAACACGTCATTCGCCTAGGCCAGGGGTCCTCAAACTTTTTAGACAGGGGGCCAGTTCACGGTCCGTCAGACTGTTGGGGGGCCGCACTATAGTTTAAAAAAAAAATGAACTAATTCCTATGCACACATCTTATTTGTAGTGCAAAAAAAAAATAAATAAAGAACAATTGTAATCAATATAAACTTATCAGTATTTCACAGACTCCCCTCATTACAGAACCACTCCCAATCACATACTTCCCCCATCACAGATCCCCCCACATCAGTCCCCCACCATAGCACAGAGTCCCCCACATCAGTCCCCCACCATAGCACAGAGTCCCCCACCATAGCACAGAGTCCCCCACCATAGCACAGCATCCCCCACATCAGTCCCCCACCATAGCACAGAGTCCCCCACATCAGTCCCCCACCATAGCACAGAGTCCCCCACCATAGCACAGAGTCCCCCACCATAGCACAGCATCCCCCACATCAGTCCCCCACCATAGCACAGAGTCCCCCACATCAGTCCCCCACCATAGCACAGAGTCCCCCACCATAGCACAGAGTCCCCCACCATAGCACAGAGTCCCCCACATCACAGATCCCCACCATAGCACAGAGTCCCCCACATCAGTCCCCCACCATAGCACAGAGTCCCCCACATCACAGATCCCCACCATAGCACAGAGTCCCCCACATCAGTCCCCCACCATAGCACAGAGTCCCCCACATCACAGATCCCCACCATAGCACAGAGTCCCCCACATCACAGATCCCCACCATAGCACAGAGTCCCCCACATCAGTCCCCCACCATAGCACAGAGTCCCCCACATCACAGATCCCCACCATAGCACAGAGTCCCCCACCATAGCACAGAGTCCCCCACATCACAGATCCCCACCATAGCACAGAGTCCCCCACATCAGTCCCCCACCATAGCACAGAGTCCCCCACATCACAGATCCCCACCATAGCACAGAGTCCCCCACATCACAGATCCCCACCATAGCACAGAGTCCCCCACATCAGTCCCCCACCATAGCACAGAGTCCCCCACCATAGCACAGAGTCCCCCACATCACAGATCCCCACCATAGCACAGAGTCCCCCACATCAGTCCCCCACCATAGCACAGAGTCCCCCACATCACAGATCCCCACCATAGCACAGAGTCCCCCACATCAGTCCCCCACCATAGCACAGAGTCCCCCACATCACAGATCCCCACCATAGCACAGAGTCCCCCACATCACAGATCCCCACCATAGCACAGAGTCCCCCACATCAGTCCCCCACCATAGCACAGAGTCCCCCACATCACAGATCCCCACCATAGCACAGAGTCCCCCACCATAGCACAGAGTCCCCCACATCACAGATCCCCACCATAGCACAGAGTCCCCCACATCAGTCCCCCACCATAGCACAGAGTCCCCCACATCACAGATCCCCACCATAGCACAGAGTCCCCCACATCACAGATCCCCACCATAGCACAGAGTCCCCCACATCAGTCCCCCACCATAGCACAGAGTCCCCCACCATAGCACAGAGTCCCCCACATCACAGATCCCCACCATAGCACAGAGTCCCCCACATCAGTCCCCCACCATAGCACAGAGTCCCCCACATCACAGATCCCCACCATAGCACAGAGTCCCCCACATCAGTCCCCCACCATAGCACAGAGTCCCCCACATCACAGATCCCCACCATAGCACAGAGTCCCCCACATCACAGATCCCCACCATAGCACAGAGTCCCCCACATCAGTCCCCCACCATAGCACAGAGTCCCCCACATCACAGATCCCCACCATAGCACAGAGTCCCCCACCATAGCACAGAGTCCCCCACATCACAGATCCCCACCATAGCACAGAGTCCCCCACATCAGTCCCCCACCATAGCACAGAGTCCCCCACATCAGTCCCCCACCATAGCACAGAGTCCCCCACATCAGTCCCCCACCATAGCACAGAGTCCCCCACCATAGCACAGAGTCCCCCACATCACAGATCCCCACCATAGCACAGAGTCCCCCACATCACAGAGTCCCCCACATCACAGATCCCCACCATAGCACAGAGTCCCCCACATCACAGAGTCCCCCACCATAGCACAGAGTCCCCCACCATAGCACAGAGTCCCCCACATCACAGATCCCCACCATAGCACAGAGTCCCCCACATCACAGATCCCCCACATCAGTCCCCCACCATAGCACAGAGTCCCCCACATCAGTCCCCCACCATAGCACAGAGTCCCCCACCATAGCACAGAGTCCCCCACATCAGTCCCCCACCATAGCACAGCATCCCCCACATCAGTCCCCCACCATAGCACAGAGTCCCCCACATCAGTCCCCCACCATAGCACAGAGTCCCCCACCATAGCACAGAGTCCCCCACCATAGCACAGAGTCCCCCACATCACAGATCCCCACCATAGCACAGAGTCCCCCACATCAGTCCCCCACCATAGCACAGAGTCCCCCACATCACAGATCCCCACCATAGCACAGAGTCCCCCACATAGCACAGAGTCCCCCACATCAGTCCCCCACCATAGCACAGAGTCCCCCACATCACAGATCCCCACCATAGCACAGAGTCCCCCACCATAGCACAGAGTCCCCCACATCACAGATCCCCACCATAGCACAGAGTCCCCCACATCAGTCCCCCACCATAGCACAGAGTCCCCCACATCACAGATCCCCACCATAGCACAGAGTCCCCCACCATAGCACAGAGTCCCCCACATCACAGATCCCCACCATAGCACAGAGTCCCCCACATCAGTCCCCCACCATAGCACAGAGTCCCCCACATCACAGATCCCCACCATAGCACAGAGTCCCCCACATCACAGATCCCCACCATAGCACAGAGTCCCCCACATCAGTCCCCCACCATAGCACAGAGTCCCCCACATCAGTCCCCCACCATAGCACAGAGTCCCCCACATCAGTCCCCCACCATAGCACAGAGTCCCCCACCATAGCACAGAGTCCCCCACATCACAGATCCCCACCATAGCACAGAGTCCCCCACATCACAGAGTCCCCCACATCACAGATCCCCACCATAGCACAGAGTCCCCCACATCACAGAGTCCCCCACCATAGCACAGAGTCCCCCACCATAGCACAGAGTCCCCCACATCACAGATCCCCACCATAGCACAGAGTCCCCCACATCACAGAGTCCCCCACATCACAGATCCCCCACATCAGTCCCCCACCATAGCACAGAGTCCCCCACATCAGTCCCCCACCATAGCACAGAGTCCCCCACATCACAGATCCCCACCATAGCACAGAGTCCCCCACATCAGTCCCCCACCATAGCACAGAGTCCCCCACATCAGTCCCCCACCATAGCACAGAGTCCCCCACATCAGTCCCCCACCATAGCACAGAGTTCCCCACATCAGTCCCCCACCATAGCACAGAGTCCCCCACATCAGTCCCCCACCATAGCACAGAGTCCCCCACCATAGCACAGAGTCCCCCACATCACAGATCCCCACCATAGCACAGAGTCCCCCATATCACAGAGTCCCCCACATCACAGATTCCCACCATAGCACAGAGTCCCCCACATCAGTCCCCCACCATAGCACAGAGTCCCCCACATCACAGATCCCCACCATAGCACAGAGTCCCCCACATCACAGATCCCCACCATAGCACAGAGTCCCCCACATCAGTCCCCCACCATAGCACAGAGTCCCCCACCATAGCACAGAGTCCCCCACATCACAGATCCCCACCATAGCACAGAGTCCCCCACATCAGTCCCCCACCATAGCACAGAGTCCCCCACATCACAGATCCCCACCATAGCACAGAGTCCCCCACATCACAGATCCCCACCATAGCACAGAGTCCCCCACCATAGCACAGAGTCCCCCACATCAGTCCCCCACCATAGCACAGAGTCCCCCACATCAGTCCCCCACCATAGCACAGAGTCCCCCACATCAGTCCCCCACCATAGCACAGAGTCCCCCACATCAGTCCCCCACCATAGCACAGAGTCCCCCACATCAGTCCCCCACCATAGCACAGAGTCCCCCACATCACAGATCCCCACCATAGCACAGAGTCCCCCACATCACAGAGTCCCCCACATCACAGATCCCCACCATAGCACAGAGTCCCCCACCATAGCACAGAGTCCCCCACATCACAGATCCCCACCATAGCACAGAGTCCCCCACATCAGTCCCCCACCATAGCACAGAGTCCCCCACCATAGCACAGAGTCCCCCACATCACAGATCCCCACCATAGCACAGAGTCCCCCACATCACAGAGTCCCCCACATCACAGATCCCCCACATCAGTCCCCCACCATAGCACAGAGTCCCCCACATCAGTCCCCCACCATAGCACAGAGTCCCCCACATCACAGATCCCCACCATAGCACAGAGTCCCCCACATCACAGATCCCCACCATAGCACAGAGTCCCCCACCATAGCACAGAGTCCCCCACATCAGTCCCCCACCATAGCACAGAGTCCCCCACATCAGTCCCCCACCATAGCACAGAGTCCCCCACATCAGTCCCCCACCATAGCACAGAGTCCCCCACCATAGCACAGAGTCCCCCACATCACAGATCCCCACCATAGCACAGAGTCCCCCACATCACAGAGTCCCCCACATCACAGATTCCCACCATAGCACAGAGTCCCCCACATCAGTCCCCCACCATAGCACAGAGTCCCCCACATCAGTCCCCCACCATAGCACAGAGTCCCCCACATCACAGATCCCCACCATAGCACAGAGTCCCCCACATCACAGATCCCCACCATAGCACAGAGTCCCCCACATCACAGATCCCCACCATAGCACAGAGTCCCCCACATCACAGATCCCCACCATAGCACAGAGTCCCCCACCATAGCACAGAGTCCCCCACATCAGTCCCCCACCATAGCACAGAGTCCCCCACATCAGTCCCCCACCATAGCACAGAGTCCCCCACATCACAGATCCCCACCATAGCACAGAGTCCCCCACATCACAGAGTCCCCCACATCACAGATCCCCACCATAGCACAGAGTCCCCCACATCACAGATCCCCACCATAGCACAGAGTCCCCCACATCACAGATCCCCACCATAGCACAGAGTCCCCCACATCACAGATCCCCACCAAAGCACAGAGTCCCCCACATCACAGATCCCCACCATAGCACAGAGTCCCCCACATCACAGATCCCCACCAAAGCACAGAGTCCCCCACATCACAGATCCCCACCATAGCACAGAGTCCCCCACATCAGTCCCCCACCATAGCACAGAGTTCCCCACATCAGTCCCCCACCATAGCACAGAGTCCCCCACATCACAGAGTCCCCCACATCACAGATCCCCACCATAGCACAGAGTCCCCCCGTGTGTCACAGATCCCCACCATAGCACAGAGTCCCCCACATCACAGATCCCCACCATAGCACAGAGTCCCCCACCATAGCACAGAGTCCCCCACATCAGTCCCCCACATCACAGATCCCCACCATAGCACAGAGTCCCCCACATCAGTCCCCCACCATAGCACAGAGTCCCCCACATCACAGATCCCCACCATAGCACAGAGTCCCCCACATCACAGATCCCCACCATAGCACAGAGTCCCCCACATCACAGATCCCCACCAAAGCACAGAGTCCCCCACATCACAGATCCCCACCATAGCACAGAGTCCCCCACATCACAGATCCCCACCATAGCACAGAGTCCCCCACATCACAGATCCCCACCATAGCACAGAGTCCCCCACATCACAGATCCCCACCAAAGCACAGAGTCCCCCACATCACAGATCCCCACCATAGCACAGAGTCCCCCACATCACAGATCCCCACCATAGCACAGAGTCCCCCACATCAGTCCCCCACCATAGCACAGAGTTCCCCACATCAGTCCCCCACCATAGCACAGAGTCCCCCACATCAGTCCCCCACCATAGCACAGAGTCCCCCACATCACAGATCCCCACCATAGCACAGAGTCCCCCACATCAGTCCCCCACCATAGCACAGAGTCCCCCACATCACAGATCCCCACCATAGCACAGAGTCCCCCACATCACAGATCCCCACCATAGCACAGAGTCCCCCACATCACAGAGTCCCCCACATCACAGATCCCCACCATAGCACAGAGTCCCCCACATCAGTCCCCCACCATAGCACAGAGTCCCCCACCATAGCACAGAGTCCCCCACATCACAGATCCCCACCATAGCACAGAGTCCCCCACATCACAGATCCCCACCATAGCACAGAGTCCCCCACATCACAGATCCCCACCATAGCACAGAGTCCCCCCGTGTGTCACAGATCCCCACCACATCACAGATCCCCACCACATCACAGAGTCCCCCCGTGTGTCACAGATCCCCACCATAGCACAGACTCCCCCCGCCGCCCTTACACTTACCTGTATCACGCAGGACACGAGGCATGGTAGGTCCGGACGGAGGGCGGGACTTTGGAAGTGAGGGGCAGGTGATTGGTTCCTGGGACCGCTCTGATGCCTAGTAACCAATCACCTGCTTCTTAGCACAGAAGGTCCTTTGCCCGGCCTGTCATGTTTCCCGTACTGTGTGATGGAGGGAGCAGAGGGCAGGGGCAGTGCTGCAATTTTAAAGGGGCAGTCCGCGGGCCGGATCAAAAACGCTGGAGGGCCGGATTCAGCCCGCGGGCCGTAGTTTGAGGACCCCTGGCCTAGGCTATTTACCAGCAATAAAAGAGGAAGTATATGTAGCAAGGTCCCAGGCCTCCTTCGGTCTATTGAGAACCTCCAGGGCCAGAGATAGCTGACATCCTTCTGTATATGGTGGGTTGTGATGCAAAGTGAGTGCAAAGTAGTTAAAGTAAGACACTTTTTGAATGCAAAAGAGATGCGGGTGATTCCTCCCCCCTCTCTCTGCTCGCTGACACTGCATAATGCGAGCGCTCACACAACCACGGCCGCCAATCTGCTCCTTCCCCTGCATCCTCATTGGCAGGGAGAAGAGGGAGTTGCAGGAAGGACTCCACCAGGACTCTCAGTTACTGAAAAAACAGACTGATTTCTCCCATCCTTAGGACAGGAGAACCAGCCTGTAAATTCCAAGAGATGCCAGACCAGCGCTGTCAATAGCAGGGGCAGGACAGCAAGAGGAGGCTGGGAAACCCCACAGTGGTAGAACACCAGGGCCCGGTGGCAAGACAACCTTTGCAACCCTGATAGTTCTCCCACTGCTTTGAACCCTTATATTTTCTTGGTATGCTGGTGACATATATCTCTTGTTTTCTGCCACCCTGGGGGGGCCCCAATACAGTAGGAAGGGAGCTCACTGCAGAACATCTGAAAGGGCCCATTGTTGGATCATAGTAAAGGCCCCCAGGATATATATATATATATATAAAATTGCATTTCATAGTTGCCCCCCTACTTTTGTCCCTGTCCCCCCATGTGCCCCCCCTAAATATGAAAGCTGGAGATGCCACTGGCGCCCGGTTGGTGAGAATACTGCTCCAGTACTTGCTTCAGTTACTCACTGTGGTCTCTGGTAATAAGGTGGTTGGTCCCAGGGTTGCCACAGCTTCCCCTCTACCTCCGACCATGACAAGTTCTCCAGGCCGGCAGAACCGTCAACTGTGGTTGGACTGCAAGCCGCAATCCCAACCCTGCACTGCTCTCTTGCTTCTGGATAGGCCCTCAGACAGTCTAGCAGCCAGATGTGCCCGGGATAGGCCCAAACTCCGCCCTAGCAGCCCGGGCAATACGACACACTTCCACCCAGACAGCTGTCCAGGTGGAACAGAACACTGATCACTTGACTCCACCCAAATATATAGGTTCTCCCAGCAGGCCAAGGGATCCAAGAAAACCCCTGCTCATTGGTGGAGATACCCCATATACCCATATTCTGACCTTGCATTGCCCTTCTCTTATCTAATGCCACCAGGTACCCGGCCACCTAGCGCCAGAAGAGAAAAGTGCAGCAGTGCCAGACTTAGGAAGGAATCAGATGATCCCTTATGCCGCGTACACACAAGCGGACTTTACAGCAGACTTGGTCCGGCGGACCGGACTCCATCGGATAATTCAATCGTGTGTGGGCTGCAGCGGACTTTTTTTCCCCAAAAGTTCGACGGACCTAGAAATGAAACATGTTTCAAATCTTTCCAACGGACTCGAGTCCGGTTGAAAAACCTGCTCGTCTGTATGCTATTCCGACGGACAAAAACCGACGCTAGGGCAGCTATTGGCTACTGGCTGTGAACTTCCTTATTTTAGTCCGGTCGTACGTCATCACGTATGAATCCGTCGGACTTTGGTTGATCATGTGTAGGCAAGTCCGTTCATTCAAAAGTCCGTCGGAAAGTCAGTCGAAAAGTTCACCGGACCTAGTCCATCGAAAAGTCTGCTCGTGTGTACGCGGAATTATGCCGCGTACACACGAGCGGACTTTACGACAGACTTGGTCCGGCGGACCGGACTCCGTCGGATAATTCAATCATGTGTGGGCTCCAGGGACTTTTTTTCCCCAAAAGTTTGACGGACCTAGAAACGAAACGTTTCAAATCTTTCCGACGGGCTTGAGTCCGCCCGTGTGTACGCGGCATAACAATTAGCCAAGGTAGCTACTCCTGGCAGGTAAATTTTGGAGCAACCCTGCCTAAACTCCAGGGTGCTACATAAAGAAAATGAGGTATTTACTGCAACCAAATGATCACCTCCATATCAGCGTGTCCTGATAACCTCCATACCAGTGGGTCACGATCACCGCCGTAGCAGATGATCCTGATCTCATACCAGCCTTACCTCATACCAGCATCCTGATTACTGCCATACACCATACCAGTGGCCTGATCCCCGCCATTCCTCATACCAGCATTCTGATCACCACAATATGCCATACCAGCAATATGATCACTGCCATACACCATATCAGTGTCTTGATTACCGCCATTCCTCATACCAGCATTCTGATCACCACTATACCCCATACCAGTGTCCTGATCATCGCCATACCAGTATCTTGATCATCGCCATACCCCATACCAGTGTCCTGATCACTGCCATACCCCATATACCAGTGTCCTGATCACCACCATACCCCATATACCAGTGTCCTGATCACCACCATTCACCATACCAGTGTCCTGATCAACACCATACCCCATACCAGTGTCCTCATCACCGCCATATCCGATACCAGTGTCCTGATCACCGCCATACCTCATACCAGCATCCTGATCACCGCCATACCACCATCCTGATCACCGCCATACACCATTATAATCACCACCATACCAGTAAGCCTGATCACTGCTATACCCCATACCAGCATCCTGATCATCGCTATACCCCATACCAGCATCCTGATCACTGCCATATCCCATACCAGTGTCCTTATCAGTGTCATACCAGCATTCTGATCACCACCATACCCCAAACCAACGTCCTGATCACCGCCATACTCCATAAATGCGTCCTTATGGCTGCCATACCAGTATCAGCAGAGCCAATGACAAATATTACCACTCTCCTGGTGCTCCAGGGCCCCCAAAAATGTGACAGGTAGTCAGGAATTTAGATGCATAATTTATGCCCCTAGAACACCTTAAGGTGGCCTCTGTGTGGTTAGGCTGTGAAAAAGTCTCACACATGTGGTATCCCCCTTACTCGATAGGAGTAGCAGAATGTGTTTTGGGGTGTAATTCTAAGTATGCCCATGCCGTGTGTGAGCAATATCTTAATATTAAATTGACAACTTTGTGTAAAATAATTGATTTTCATTTTCTTTTAGCATTTTCCAAAAACTTGTGGCACAAAAATGACATGGGGTGTTTTCTCTCCAAAATGGGGTCATTTTGTGGGTGTTTCTACTGTCCTGGCGCTCCACGGCCTCCAAAAATATGTTAGGTAGGAAAGTAATTTATTCCCCTAGAATGCCTGAAGGTGCTCCTTGGATTTTGGGCCCTTCTGTGTGGTTAGGCTGTGAAAAGGTCTAACATGTGGTATCACCACACTTGGTCGAAGTAGCAGAATGTGTTTTGGGGTGTAATTTAATAGTATATCCATGCGGTTTGTTAGAAATATCTTATTGACAACTTTGTGTAAAAAAATACATTTTCATTTTCTTTCCATATTTTCCAAAAAAATACATTTTCAAAAGACTCATTATGCCTTTCAGAAAATACCTTGGATTGTTTGCTTTCCAAACTGGGGTAATTTTGTGGGTGTTTCCACTGTCCTGTTCCAGGGTCCCAAAAATATGATAGGCAATCAGGAAATTAGATGCACATTTGATGCTCCTAGAATACTTTAAGGTGTTCTTTGGATTTTGGGCCCCTCTTCGCATCTAGGTTGTTGAAAAGTCTCACACAAGTGGTATCCATATACTCAGGAGTAGCAGAATGTGTTTTGAGGTGTAATTCTAAGTATGCCTATGCTGTGCATGAGATATAACTTGTGACTGTCCTCTGCCTCTTCACTGGTGATCCCTCTGTCTTCTGACTCTCCACTGGCAAAACCTCTGCCTCTTCACTGGTGATCCCCCTGTCCTCGGCCTCTCCCCTGGTGATCCCCCTGTCCTCTGCCTCTCCCCTGGTGATCCCCCTGTCCTCTGCCTCTCCCCTGGTGATCTCCCTGTCCTCTGCCTCTCCACTGGTGACCCCCCCCATCCTCTGCCTCTACACTAGTGATCCATGCCCTGTCAGCAGCGACCCGTCCTCTGCTCTGCCAGCAGTAACCGCTCTCCTCTGCCCTGTTGACCCCCTCTACACTGCCCTACTGATTCCTGAACAATCCCCTGCTGACCCCCTGAACACTGCCCTACCAATTCCCGTACAATCCCCTGCTGACTTTCCATCCTTTGCCCTGCTGAATCCCCCTCCCCTGCACTACAAACCAATAGCCTCTATACACTGCCCTACAAAACTGCTGTCCCTGTACTCTGCCGTGCTTACCCCATGTACACTGCCCTACAAATGGTTGACCCTATCCTCTGCCGTGCCTACCACTCTGTACACTGCCCTACAAACTTTTGACCCTGTCCTCTGCCGTGCCGGCCTACAGAAGAAGCCCAATAGGAGGGCGTAATGCATATGGGTGGGATGAGCCAAGACCGTGCCATCACACAATAGTTATCAAAGCATCAGCGGTGAGCTGAGATAATTCAACGCTTGTTTTTATGCTATACTTGTAAGTTTGTATAATCCTTGTTTTTAAAGAGAATAAATAGTTTGAAAATAGAGAGCACTAAGGTTCTCCCTTTTTTTATCTCATGTTATGTTCTAATGGATGAGGAACGAACATAAGGAAACATTCTGAATTGGAACCAGGAGCAGGAGTGGTAGTGGGAAGCTCACAGGAGTGTTGTAGAGGCAAATGAGACTCCGTAGTGGGGTCTGATTCTGAAGGTGAGCAGACATTGCACTTAGAGGTGGAGGTTCACAAAAAGACACATTTGTGAAGATTTTAGCACTGTCACTTGTTCAAGACTGAGTGGTGTGATTTCCGAAACGTGTATATATAAAAGTATCTCACAAAAGTGAGTACACCCCTGACATTTTTGTAAATATTTTATTATTATTATTATTTTTAAAAAATAGACCTCTAAATAGTTCCAAAAGATTACACCACAAAATACACTCCAATGAAAGGTAATGACTCCATTTTTATTTTTCTACTGCCATCAATGACCAACACGGTACAACACTTCATCCATGTCTTTGATGATCTCTGATCTCCTTATGAACTGTTTCTTACATGATGAAGATCAGCCATGGAGTATATCTGAGGTGTATATCAGGGTGTGCTTCTTCCCCACATGAGAGCTGTGATGTCCAGCAACATTCATATAGAAGACATTTCCCGCAACTCAAGGCACTAATACACCTCGAGGGTTGTGTGGGATCCCGGATGTACAGGAAGACAGGACTTCAGTGAGGAACAATTCCCTCACTCAGGAAAGTGACTTCTCCAATGTGTGGAAAGAGTGGACTTATATAAAAAACCTTTCCCGCACTCAGGACAGGAATACGGCTTTGCCCCCGTGTGCAATCTCTGATGTCTGGAAAGACCGGACCTTTGTGTAAACAATTTCCCGCACTCAGGACAAGAATACGGCTTCTCACCTGTGTGCAATCTTTGATGACTGTAAAGTTGTGAATTCTTTGAAAAACATTTTCCACACTCAGGACAGGAATATGGCTTCTCACCTGTGTGTACTCTCTGATGCGTGATGAGTTCCGATTTCCTTACAAAACATTTGCCGCACTCGGGACAGAGACACGACTTCTCACTTGTGTGCAATCTCTGATGTCTCTCAAGATGTGACTTCGCTGAAAAACATTTCCCGCACTCAGGGCAAGGATATGGCTTCTCACTTGTGTGAGATCTTATATGATCATCAAAATTGAATTTAAAATGGAAACCCTTCCCGCACTCAGTACAGGAAAACTTCTTATCTGTTGGAAGGACTGCACCATCCCTCGCAGTCTGAGGTTCCTCAGGATAAGCGGAATACGATGGTCCATCTACACTGTGTGGTGCCGGATGGACATTTGAGGTAGTCGGGTTTTCTCCTGGACTATACTGTGTGATGTCCTCATCTTCTACTTTACAGTCTGGAGACAAAGTGAGACAATCCTCTGAGGTTTTCCTCATCTCCCGTCCATCTACTAAAGTAGAAATAAAAAGATTATTACTAGACATGAGCAGATTGGTTCCCCTAAACCAGGACTCCGCCCAGATCAGGCAGCTTTGTCTTTGATGATCTTACAATTCCACCCTCAAGGTAACTAGTAAATGGGTCCTCTGATCTCCTACCAGATCATTTCTTTATTCATGGACCTTAGTCAGAGAGTGAGGAAACAACGAGAACTGTCTTTTATAGGAGTGACAGTGATGAGGGGATTATAGGATGAGTGTCCCCACCCCCTCTATCACTCATTGCCATCTTCCCAACACAAGAAGTCCTGCACTTCCTTATTTAGTTCATAATTTAGTTATGAATAACAGCGGGGCTGAGCCCCACCAGAGGTCAGAGAGTGAGGATGGGGGGAGAACATCCAAGATGAAGACTGGACTGATCCTGAAGACCACCATTATTGGGTTACTGACTCCTCCCTCATTGTCACATTTCTGTTTAAGGTTTGAAAGTTTGAGGATGTTATCACATTATCATCATGTAAAAGTCTGCGCTCCAATCAAATCAGATATAAAATATCCAGCTTGGAAAAAATGGGTGTAACAAAAGAAAATACATATTATGTGTATATATAGCAGTGGGGAGAGGGTAGAGAGCAGAGGTCAGGACTATGTAATGTACAACATATTGTATAAAATACAGCAATTATGACTATATAGTATCAGGACTGTGTAATGCACAAGATAGAGCATATAGTATAGAGCAGGGGCCAGGAGCATTCATAATACAGAGTATATATTGCATTGCTAAGGACTATATAATGCACGACAGAGAGTACATAGTGCAGGGGTCAGGGCTACATAATATGTAATATAAATTATATAGTTTAGAGTCAGGACTGCACTCAGTGACTTGGGTCTAGGACTATACAAACATATCCCTCCACCCGGCACAACCAGCATGTTGGGTAGGTGCAGGGGCAGTAAAGACACAGAGGCCCAGAATGCAGTAACCAGTGTATTGAAGAACTTGCAAACAGTACAACAGCCCAGCAGGGAAGCGTGCCCATCCGGGAACTTACAGTCAGCGGTAATGGGCCCAAGCGGAAGACATCGCTTGCCAAGGAGGGTGGAATGAAGCCTGACCGGTCGGACCCAAAAAGGGAGCTTGCTGGGGGGTGCAGACGTAGTCCCTGAGCTTTCCCTGCTCCAGCGGACCTTCTCCCTGT
Source organism: Lithobates septentrionalis (assembly GCA_037952835.1). NCBI lineage: Eukaryota > Metazoa > Chordata > Amphibia > Anura > Ranidae > Lithobates > Lithobates septentrionalis. The sequence goes on from JBBDGP010001914.1 coordinate 1,447,667, forward strand.
CACTAGTGCTCTCCCTGACAATGTGTATTCTCTCCCTACACCAGCCAATTCACAAATGCACACAAAAACCTGGGCAGGGACTTAAAAAGACTCCGCGTGACCGAAGATGGCTGCCAGGGTCACCTGGATGCAGCATAGCCAACCGAAATACCATTGCGGAGGTTGAGGCAGCAAGCTGTGGATGGTGAGTGGATGCGGGGCTGAAAGGAGAGTTCAGAGTCCAGGATTACACCTAGAACCTTGGCATGCTGGGATGAGTTGATAGTTGTGTTGTTGATTTTGACAGAGAAATCAGGGGAAGAGGCACGTGGGGGAGGAATTATTATAAGCTCAATTTTGAATGGAATAAGTTTGAGGAAGTGGTGTGACATCCAAGCTAATATGTCTGTTAGTAAAATTAGTGATGTGTGAGGAGACTAATGGAGTGAGCTGAGGAGTAGAGAGATAGATTTGGGTGTCATCGGCATAGAAATGGTATTGAAGGCCATGGGAGACTATCAGCTGACCCAGGGAGGAGGCAGGGCTTGAGAATAAGAGAGGTCCAAGAATAGAACCTTGGGGAACCCCTGCTGAGAAAGGAAGAGGAGAGGAGGAAATAGAATATTAAGTGACACTGAAGGTGCGGTGGGATAAGTAGGATGAGAACCAGCAAAAATTACAGTCAAGGAGACCAAAAGAGTGGAGTTTTTTGAGGAGGAGGGGGTGGTCCACCGTATCAAAGGCAGCAGAGAGGTCCAGGAGTACGAGTACAGAATAGTGTTCATTGGTTTTAGCGGTTAGTAGATCGTTTGTGGGTTTTACGAGAGCAGTTTCTGTGGAGCGTTGAGGGCAAAATCCAGACTGAAGGGGATCAATAGGTTTGTTCTCTGTCAGATGGTCGCTCAGTCGATTGCAGACCACACGATCAGGGAGTTTGTAGGAAAAGGGGAGGGAGGAGATGGGGCGTAGGTTGTTCAGATTTGTGAGGTCCAGTGAGGGCTTTTTAAGGTTGGGGGTGACTAGTGCATGTTTTAGAGATATCACCCAGTCCTTACCTTACTCTAGGCCAGTGATGGCGAACCTTGGCACTCCAAATGTTTTGGAACTACATTTCCCATGATGCTCAACTACACTGCAGAGTGCATGAGCATCATGGGAAATGTAGTTCCAAAACATCTGGGGTGACAAGGTTTGCCATCACTGCTCTAGGCCAATCAGTGAGCAGTATGGGTGGAGGAATGTATTTAATGTTTATGACCCACCTGTACTGATCTCTGTAGGAGTGTCCTCCTCTTTAAATGTCCCTGTTATTCCATCCTCCTCCATAGACTGCTGATCATCCCTCACATACGTCTCTTCTTCTTCTGCTTTAACCTCAACTTTTATATCTATCAGATCTTCACCCTAAACCAAGAGAAGGATGAAAAATGTAATCTGTAAAATATAAACTTTAATATTGTGACATCACAATAAAAATCAAACACATTGTCTCCACAAGTCCATGTTCTAGATGATCCGTCCCACCAACCTTATAACAGTGAGGGATGGTGTGATCTTCCTGTGTGGAATCCCGGGAATACAGAGGATGGAGACATCTCTCTGATGGGTTTGTTGCACTACGTGGCTCCATCATATCCTTGTGTCCTGAAAACTCCTCCATAACGCCATACTCCTCATCCTCCTCTTTATACTCTTCTTTAAATACAATATTATCATTCCCAAGGTTTCCACTCTGAATATAAAAGAAACATTCCTTGTAACAAACATACTTGTGTATAAATCATAACTACCAGTAATTGTCAATCATCTACCTGATGATGGTGAGGGATGGTGTGACCTTCCTGTGCGGGATCCCGGGAATACAGAGGATGGGGATTTCTCTCTGGTGGGTTCCTGTAGCTGGAGGATTCCACCATGGTGTCCCAATTTTTGTGTTCTTTTAGAAACTCTGACTCCTCCATCACCCCACCCTTATCACCCTCCTCTTTTATCTCTTCTTTAAACTCAACTTTAGAATCATTCAGGTTTGCACTCTGAAAATAAAATACAAATTTCATAAATTGTAACTATGCAGATATTATACAGATCCTAATGATATTATCAGTGATTGTTCCTCATCTACCTGATGATGGTGAGGGATGGTGTGATCTTCCTGTGTGGAATCCCGGGAATACAAGGGAAATCTTTCTGGTGGGTTCCTGGTTTGAGGTGGCTCCATCATATCCTTGTATCCTTCTGAAATCTCCATCAATCCATATTCCTCATACTCCTGTTTATTCTCTTCTTTAACAACAATATTATCAGCCCCAAGGTTTCCACTCTGAAAGACGTAATAAAATAATAATTGTAACAAACATACTTCTGTAAAAATCATAATTACCAGTGATTGTTCCTCATCTACCTGATGATGGTGAGGGATGGTGTGACCTTCCTGTGTGGAATCCCGGGAATACAGAGGACGGGGACATCTCTCTGGTGGGTTCCCATTACTGGACCCATCTGTAGGAAACACACACACTGACTGAATACATTGTTTCTATGTGTTTATCAGATGATGGGGGATCTAGGTGGACTCTCCGTACTGCTTTACAATAAAGTCTCCTCTTACCCGGTGATGTGAGGGGCGGCTGATTGTCCATCATGATGTCCTTGTAGAGATCCTTGTGTCCTTCTAAATACTCCCACTCCTCCGTGGAGAAATAGACAGTGACATCCTGACACCTTATAGGAACCTGACACACACAATGATACAGTCACCATCCAGACACATCCCTTGTCTGTTACTGGATAATGTCCCAGAATTCCCAGCACCGCTCACCTCTCCTGTCAGCAGCTCAGGGATCTTGAGGGTGCCTTCTAGAATCTTCTTTTTATTTCTCTATTCTATCACAATGGGAGCTGAAGGCAATGTGATGGTCATATGATCACCAGACTTCACAGGAGGAAAACTCTGTAATTGAACACAAATAGTAAAATCAAATGATATTCCCAGAATCCTCCTCACCTCTCTGGCCCAATCTGCATTTTATTGCTGGAGATAAGAGTGATGTCATGTCACCTCCCAGAATCCTCCTTACCTTTCCGGACAGGTCTGTGTTTTATTACCAGGGGTAAGAGTGATGTCATGTCACCTCCCAGAATCCTCCTTACCTTTCCGGACAGGTCTGTGTTTTATTACCAGGGGTAAGAGTGATGTCATGTCACCTCCCAGAATCCTCCTTACCTTTCCGGACAGGTCTGTGTTTTATTACCAGCGGTAAGAGTGATGTCATGTGACCTCCCAGAATCCTCACACCACCGTTCAGGCTTCAATTTTCTTAAAGCCCTACTTTAGAACTGAGGTATAATATACTGTGACAACGTGAGGCCCTACCACTGTGAAGAGGGAAGTAGATATGACACAATGTTTGCACAAATGCAGAGGGCGGAGCTATGGAATATGGATTCTGAATGCAGAAAAGGTGGTTTTTCAACTTTCTCCAGGCTTTGCTATTGCCAGATTGGGTTTTCAAAGAGTTTTGGGAGGGAAGATATCTCCAACCCAGTGTCCAGGTCTTGCGGGAGACCAGCAGGCTGTGGGTGCAGGTGTGCACATCCCTTATAATGAAGGACTTGGGAACAGTTCAGGACTCTCGTTAGAAGACAGGTGTTCTCCCCTAAAGAGACAATACTCCATGACGGGAGGAGAAATTTCCTGTCCATAAAGCTGAAGAAGCGGAGGCTGTTAAGTGAATGGAGGATTCTGGAGACAACTAGTGGAGTCAAGAGAACTGTGGGAATCTGAAGGTCTCAGAGCAGAGAGAGCCTAGGTTGTCATGAGAACCTCTACAAAGCAGCAGGGTGCTGCAGCTGAAATGGCTGGGAGAACCAGGAGTGCCAAGAGAGCCAGGAGAGCTGAGAGAGGGACACAGAAACACACAGGTACTCTTTGGCCCGGTCGGAGGGTACTGCCAAGAGACAAGTTTTAAGGCCGAAGCAGTGGCACTGCTGAAGAGTGAGCAACTATTCTCCCGAGGAACTTGCAGTTTGATAAACGTTGGCCAACAAGCCCTAAACCACAGTTCGGACTGGCATGGACTTACTAAAATTGCTTCTACCACTGAGCTAAACTAACCCAATATCACAATACCCACACAAGCCCCCCCCCCCAACTACATAGGTTTAAAACTTGTTGTAGGCATTCTGACGTCACTACATACAACATAGGACCAACAGTCCTGCTTTGCAAGGGAGAATGTCAAGGGTCTGCCCACATCATAAGAGCATTGGAAAAGAGAGAAAAGAGCCAGATGGAGGGACACTGGCAGTAGGCGTTTTGAGGTCAGTGTAGGGTCTTTTTGATGTCATAAAATGCCCTGATTCTGGATGGATGGACATTCAGAGGACTAGCTGTGAGGTCAGTTTGATGTTATAGGATGGGCTGACTGTGGATGGAGGGACATTTGGAGGAACTGTGAGTTCAGTTTGATGTCATAGGATGGGCTAACTCTGAAGGGGGAGATTTTGGAAATTAAAGCTGTATGGTCTGTGTAGGGTCAGCGTGATTTCATAGGATGGTCCAACTATGGATGGTGGAACGTTAGAAGCATGAGCTGTGAGGTCCATGTCATGTAATATGATTATTTGGCTCTGGATGAAGAGACACTGGAAGGAGGAGCTATGATGTAATAGAATTCACTAATTCCAGAAGGAGGAGCTGTGATGTCACTGTGATGCAGCGGTGTAGCATAGGTGGGAGCCAGTGCAGTCACCCCGGGTACAATATTTAGGAGGGGCGTAGGCAGGGCTGGTGCCACCATAAGACTAGACACCTTAAGACAGCAGCACTTGCTTACTGGGCACTTAAACCCCCCTCCTATCCAGACAAATTTTCAGCTTTCAGCGCTGACGCACTTTGAATGACAATTGCACGGTCATACAACACTGTACCCAAATTAAATTTTTATCATTTTTTCACCACAAATAGAGCTTTCTTTTGGTGGTATTTGATCACCTCTGCAGTTTTTACTTTTTGTTAAAAAAAATGTAAAAACCTGAATTTAAAAAAAAAAATGTATTTTTTTTTTTAAAGTTTGTTATAAAAAATTTAAAACGGGTAATTTTTCTCCTTCATTGATGTACGCTGATGAAGCAGTAGTGATAGGCACTGATGGGTGGCAGTGATGGGCACTGATCAGTTACACTGATAGGCAGCACTGCTAGGTGGCACTGATTGGCACTACTGGTGGGCATTGATAGGTGGCACATGTGGGCATTGATAGGTGGCACTGTGGGCACTGTTAGGTGACACTATTAGGTGGCACTGATGAGGCAGATGTGCCTCTTCCACTTCGGGACCAATGTCCCTCACATCTGAGCCGGTGATCGTTTTTTTTTCTACTCACGCTGTCAGCGATCTTTTGTTTACATCATGTGATCAGCAGTCATTGACTGACAGAGGATCACATGGTAAGGGGCTGGGACCGGCCCCTTCCATGGATCGGTCATCATCCGAGTCTCAGTGACTCGGTGATCACAGCTGGGGTTGTGATCAGAGTGAAGGGACCTGGTGGGGGATCTGGGGTTGTGATCAGAGTGAAAGGACCTGGTGGGGGATCTGGGGTTGTGACCAGAGTGAAGGGACCTGGTGGGGGATCTGGGGTTGTGATCAGAGTGAAGGGACCTGGTGGGGATCTGGGGTTGTGATCAGAGTGAAGGGACCTGGTGGGGATCTGGGGTTGTGATCAGAGTGAAGGGACCTGGTGGGGGATCTGGGATTGTGATCAGAGTGAAGGGACCTGGTGGGGGATCTGGGGTTGTGACCAGAGCGAAGGGACCTGGTGGGGATCTGGGGTTGTGATCAGAGTGAAGGGACCTGGTGGGGGATCTGAGGTTGTGATCAGAGTGAAGTGACCTGGTGGGGATCTGGGGTTGTGATCAGAGTGAAGGGACCTGGTGGGGATCTGGGGTTGTGATCAGAGTGAAGGGACCTGGTGGGGGATCTGGGGTTGTGATCAGAGTGAAGGGACCTGGTGGGGATCTGGGGTTGTGATCAGAGTGAAGGGACCTGGTGGGGGATCTGGGATTGTGATCAGAGTGAAGGGACCTGTTGGGGTAGCTGATCTGGGGTTGTGATCAGAGTGAAGGGACCTGGTGGGGATCTGGGGTTGTGATCAGAGTGAAGGGACCTGTTGGGGTATCTGATCTGGGGTTGTAAGCAGAGTGAAGGGATCTGGTGGGGATCTGGGGTTGTAATCAGAGTGTAGGGACCTGTTGGGGTATCTGGGGTTGTGATTAGAGTGGAGGGATCTGGGGGTGGGGGGGGGGGGTGATTACAGTGAGGGGTTATTTGGGGGTGTGATCAAGGTGAGGGTATAATCAGAGTGGAGGGATCTGGGGGCGAGATCAGAGTGGAAGAAATCCAGGGTGCGTATCTGGGGGGGGGGGGGGGGGGTGATCAGGGTGGGGACATCTAAAAGTCCACAAGTAAGGGGCCACACATTACTTGCCTTGCCCCGGGTGCTGACAATATCTGAAACTGGGATCAATATAGAAAAATTTGTTTTCAGGACATTCACTAAAAATGACATTTTTCCCTCTTTTTTCCTATTTGAATCTTATAAAATAAAGACATACATATTCCAAACCAACCCCATCCCCCACCACTAATAAAAGTCATATAATCCGTTAGTATAGACTGATGAGGTGAGAAGGTCATTGTTGGGAAAGGTGACACATCTCCAAAATGAAGAGAATGTTCCGGCCCTGTAAGTGTGGAAATGTTCTGCCCCTGAGGGGGTTAATCTAGGTTTCCACACTATATATGTGTGTATCATCATCTGCTGGAGATAAAAGACATCACAGTGCCTATGGAGGAAGAGGACGGACATGACGGGGGGGTTACTGGGTGTAAATAGAAAATAAGATCTTATTACCTCCTGCTGCAAGTTCGAACAACGTCTCCACTCTACTTCCTCCTGACTCACCTCTCACCCGGAACTTCCTGTCTGTACCTGACATCACTTCCTGTCTGTATTCCATAGAGACTTCCTGTCTTAGTAACTGTGAGATCACCACCTTGTGGAGCTCAGAGGAACTGCAGCCCAGAGAAATACATAGTGTGAACACAACCTTGTGCTGTGTGTGTGTGTATGTACTGTATATCCTTATAGGCTAACCAAAATGCTAAAACCAAGACTCCGTGGACTCCTCCCACCATCTTAGGACAAACCATCTCTCCGAGCACCAAAGCCAAGAGTCTCGGAGTTATCTTTGACTCAGAAATGACAGACAATGGATGCACAAATAGGATCAGTAGTCAGCGGATCTCACCATCTCCTCCGCAGACTCATCCCCTTCAGCCCAGAAGAGGACAAAGCAGCAGTAGTTGGAACAATCATCAATTCCCGAATCGACTACGCAAACTCACTCTACATAGGATTACCCCAATATCAGCTTGCGCGCCTACAGGCCATCCAAAACGCGGCGGCAAGACTGCTAACAGGAAAAAAACCCTGGGAGTCCATCTCCCCATCCTTGAAGAGCCTACATTGGCTAACCGTAAAGAATAGGATCACATTTAAGACCCTCTGCCTCACCCACAAATGCATACAAGGTAACGCCCCTCAATACCTCAGAGAGAAAATAACTACACACCCAATCGCAATCTGCGATCATCTAACCAAAACCTCCTCCTTATTCCCAAATACCGCTACAAAGCAAGGGGAGAACGAAGATTCGCAGTCCAAGGACCTCGGCAATGGAACGCTCTTCCAACTTACATCCGCATGGAAGAAAACTATCTGGCCTTCAGGAAAAAACTCAAGACCTTCCTCTTCTAAGAGGATGACAGCACAAAACGCATTAGCGCCTTGAGGCGATTTAGTTCGCATTTGCAGCGCTTTACAAATCCTTCATTCATGCATTCATAGATGGGTCATCTCCACTTCTACCAAGGGCATACCTCCCAAAATTTTGAGATGGGAATGAAGGACACCTACTAACAAAACGTATGTAGGCATAGGACACGCCCCCTGCCACACCCCGTTAAAGAAGAATTAACCAAAAAAAAAAGGGTTAATTAAATCCACAAGGACTTTTTTTTACCACTAATATTCCTTAATTTTAGCTTTTAAAATGTACAAATGCAGCAATTTAGAAATTGGATGAAAGGTTTAGCACTGGGAAACACTTCTTTTTGAAAGATAAAAAGTGAATTTTATGTGTCTAGCTAGGGGTTTATTTGGATTTCTTTCCTTGATTTCATTTATGTGTTCGCCTGTGCGAATCCTAAGTTGGCGCTTAGTCTTCCCAATATAAAATTTGTCACATGGGCAGGACAGCATGTAGATAACTTTAGAGGTGGAACAGTTAATAAGATCACGTATCTGAAAGCTGTGTTCACCCAATGCATCACTAAAGGTGTCGGTCCTGTCAACATAGGGGCAGATCTGACAGTGTTCACAAGGGAACATGCCCTTGCTCCTGGGGTATTGCGATAGCCACGTCACTCCAGGTTCTTTGGTAATAATGATCCTATCAGAATTTCCCTGAGATTTTTAGCTCTCCTCGCTACCATTTTTTGGGGTAGGACCCACTTTATTTGTTAGGCCTGGTGTATTAATGAATATCCCCCAGTCTTTCTGCAAGATATCTCTTACTGTGTCCCATTGGGCCCCAAATTGGGTTATCACTCTCACTGGACCTGGGTCTACCTGACTGTCTTCCTTAGGCTTCTTGCTCAAGAGATCTTTTCTATCGTAGCCTGCTACTTTCTGTTTTGCTTTCCTAAGTTGTTTGTATGAATAACCTCTTTCACCAAAACGTTTATAAGAGATCATCACTTTCTTGTCTGAAGTCTGCCATTTTCGTGCAGTTTCTCTTTATGCAAAGGAATTGGCCAACAGGAATTCCATCCTTTACCACCTGGAAGTGGTGTGAGAGTAACCAGCGATGTGTCTTCAATATTGATCCATAGATCCAAAAAGGAAATATGTTTCTTATCAAAGACATTCTGTATGTAAGTCTGATGTTACGATCGTTATTATTGAGGGTATCAATGAATTTATAGAATGTCTCCACATCTCCCCTCCAAACTACCAACACCTCATTGATGTACCTTAACCAGGCAATGTTTAGGTGCTGAATAAAAGTGTAGACAGTAGAGATAGGTCAAACGCCCCTCCGTTCAGTTCATGTAAGAACTCTGGAACGTCGTAAAAGTTCGAACCCAAACTCCGAACCCCATTGAAGTCTATGGGACTCGAACAGGAAATATCAAAAGTCCCCATTGTGAAGGCTTATATGCAAGTTATTTGCCATAAAAAGGGTATGGGGGCCTGAGTACAGTATAAAATTATTGTTTTAAAAGAAACAGTGATTTTATTGTTGCTTAAAGTGAAACAATAAAAATGAAAAATTCCTTTAAATATATTAACTTGGGGGGGGGGGGGGGCGCCTTAGTCTGCCTGTAAAGTGGCACATTTGTACCACGTATAGAACCTGCTGCAGCAAAACTGACATTTCTAAAGAAAAAAAAAAAATCACATTTAAATAGATTCCCCCCCCCCCCCCCCCGCCGGATTTTCCAGAAACCATCTTTAAAGACTTGCTGGGGTTAGCTGAAATCTCCCTACATATGTGGCGGAATGCACTGATCGAGTCCCAATGGGTCAACCCAACCCCAGGGGCCTCACCCAGTCTCTTCCTGGTGCGTTTCTTAAACTACCGCGATCGAGACCGTATACTTTCAGAGGCCAGGAAGTACACGAATCTACAATACAGTAATGCACCCATCATGCTGTTTCCTGATTTCACAGATGTTCGCCGCAGTCTACGAGACCGCAACATTAAATATGGAATGCTTTACCCTATTCTCCTGCGAGTTCAACATCTAATACTGTTCTACCATATGAGTCTGGTTGGTTTTTCTGCAACTGCAGCTTGTTCCTCCTGATCTATAGTGTTGTACTCTAAGCTTTTATATATTGCCTGGGTTCATGGCTTTAACCTCCAGAAGTTACCCCTAGAAATGTGTGAGGGATTCATGATTGTTTTGGCAACTTGGGACTCTGTTCCTGAAAGGATCTTCATGTTACCCCCTCTATTGCCAAGTTCCCATCCTTTCATGTATAGGATCTCCTATGTTACGCAAACTTTTTACACGAGACTCTACCTCTACAGATGTATGTTAGTAGTATGTCCCAGCAGCATATCCAGACCGGCTTAGCATAACAGTGGTAGATGAATCCAAGGAGACCAACTCCATGCAACAGTTGGCCTCCTTGGATACATCTATCTCTGTTATGCTAAGTTGGTCTGGATATGCTGCTGGGACATACTACTAACATACATCTGTTATTTTTACCCATGATGATTACTTATGCATATATGTCGAATCATGTATTTATGTCCCCACCTTTTGGGAAATTTTTTAATGATTGTAACCAATAAACTTTTGTCATGCTTTTTTAATTAATTACTATTATTACGCTACTTCTTCTTACTCCACCCTCCCCCTATCTGTCTATAAAGTCCTTGCTGGGGTTACATTTCTTTGTAGAGGTAATCATTAGGATTAGAGGTAATGGCTAGGGTTAGAGTTAGGGTTATGGTTAGAGTTAGGGTTAGTGGTAATCATTAGGGTTGGGTTAGGGTTATGGTTAGAGTTAGGGGTAATCAGTTGGGTTAGTGATAATCATTAGGGTTGGGTTAGTTAGGGTTATGGTTAGAGTTAGGGTTAGTGGTAATCATTATGGTTGGGTTAGAGCTATGGTTATGGTTAGAGTTAGGGTTAGTGGTAATCATTAGGGTTAGTATTCTAACCCTAACAAATTACAGCTAACCCTAATGATTACCGCTAGCCCTAACAATTTCAGCTAAGCCTAACCCTAATGATTACTGCTTATCTTAACCCTCAACCTTAACATGTGACTTTGGACACATAAAAGTACCTGCACGACTTTGATGCAACCTTGTTGTAACTTGAGTGCCAGACAGTGTAAAGTCACACTCCATAAACAGAACGTTCATACTTTTCTATTAGCCAAAAAAAATGCAAAGCGCATCAAAAATGCAACATCTGCGCTTTTGGTGCGGGTTTTTCAAAGTCTATTACACGCAAAACATTATCTGCTGCGGGAAAAAAGTCCTTGACCCTTTCCAAAAAAAAAATACACCAACTTAACACACACACAGATGTGAACTAGATCCTTAAGAAACTAATGTTAAATTGGACTGTAGTGCATTTCTGCAAAACCCAAAATGCACTAAAAAACACATAGGTTTGAACCAAAGATTAAAAGCTACACACAGTCACAACCTCCCCAGCACTGGGTTCTTTTACTCATACAGCCACAGGATCATCGGATGCCTCCTGCCAATATGCACCAGGCTCTTCCCAGTAGAGATATAGGCTCACACCACCATAGGACAGCTGGACTCTTTCCCACCAACTTCCTCCTGGCTCTCTCCAGTGATCTCCTCCAGACCCAACTTAATGAGCTTGTAAATAGACCCCTCCAGCTAAGCCTAGCTGGGACCTCAGTGTCTTCCTAATAGCTCCTTATGGTATTCTGCCCCAGGGGCCAAACCCCTGCATAGGGGTCTCTTCCAGCAGAACTGGACCCAGGGGGACTCTGCACATGCTGCCTCAGACTATTTAAAGGCTCTCCAACCACCTACTGGGCACACCTCCCCAGCGAGTCCCATAATTATTCTGGCTGCAAGTGGGCCGGACCCACTCACGCATGGTCTTTACTTTCACTATCTTCCTTATCCTTCGGTGTATGCTCTCACTAACGCCCAGGATAAGGTGGGGCCACATTCATGTGAACTCAACATTAAGTACCTCAAATTAGAAGTGATCCATACGGCCGATGCATTTGTACCATAACCTGAGGCTTTGTTGACTACGCCACACTGTCCTATGATATGTACACCTGTTCAGAATGCGACATTGCTCTGAGGTGTCTCCTTCAAAATGTCCCGTCCCACCAGTCCAGCTCCCCTTTCACCCTGGGGTACGCAACGGGTGCGCTCTGTGACTGCTGTGTCCTTTCGACACAGCTGATCGCAGATCAATGTAAAGGGCTGATAACAGCAGCCCATTACCATGTGATCAGCTGATTACATGTAAACAAACTTGCCAGTTATCAGCAGTCCTTTCCTCACTCGCTGTCACTGTCTGAAGAAAGGAGACACCATAATCGGCAAGGCCGACAGGGCACATGTACACCGATAATCAGGGTGCCTATCAATGCTAATCAGTGCCACCTATCAGTGCTGCCTTGTCAGTGCAGTTTATCAGTGCAGCCTCATCAATGCACATCAGTGAAGAAGAAAAATTACTTATTTGCAACATTTTATAACAGAAACTAAGAATGTTTTTTTTTTGTTTTTTTTAATTTTCATTATTTTTTTGATTTGTTTTGCAAAAAATAAAAAACCCACTGGTGATTAAATCCCACTAAAAGAAAGCTCTGTCTGTCTCAAAGAAATTATAAAAATTTTATTTGGGTACAGCGTTGCATGACAGCGCAGTTGTCATTCAAAATGCAACAAAATGAAAGCTGAAAATTGGCCTGGGCAGGATGGGCATAAAAGTGCCCGTTACTGAAGTGGTTAAATAAATTTCTCCTGACAATTAGGAGTCTAGTCATAAAAAATTTGCATAGCATTTTGTTTGCGAAAGCTTACACCGCAACAATAACTCAGCCAACAAAAAGTAATGAATCCATTTTTATTTTTCTACTGCTATCAATGGCCAACACAGTACAAATCTTCATCCATGTCTTTGGTGATCTCTAATCTCCTTATGAACTGTTTCTTACATAATGAAGATCAGCCATGGAGTATATCTGAGGTGTATATCAGGGTGTGCTTCTTCCCCACATGAGAGCTGTGATGTCCAGCAACATTCATATAGAAGACATTTCCCGCACTCAAGGCACTAATACACCTCGAGGGTTGTGTGGGATCCCTGATGTACAGGAAGACAGGACTTCCGTGAGGAGCAATTCCCTCACTCAGGACAAGAACGTGGCTTCTCCCCCGTGTGAGATCTCCGATGTCTGTAAAGACTGGACTTCTGTGAAAAACATTTCCCGCAGTCGGGACAGGAATACGGCTTCTCCCCCGTGTGAGACCTCTGATGTGTGACCAGTTCTGATTTTTGTAAAAAACATTTCCCACAATCGGAACAGGAATGGGACTTCTCCCCCGTGTGAGATCTCTGATGTTTGTAAAGATTGGACTTAAGTGAAAAACGTTTCCCGCACTCAGGACAGGAATACGGCTTTTCCTCTGTGTGAGTCCTCTGATGTCTGACAAGTTCTGATTTTTGTATAAAACATTTCTCGCACTCAGAACAGGAATATGGCTTTTCACCAGTGTGCAATCTCTGGTGTCTGCAAAGATTGGACTTGTCTGAAAAACATTTCCCACACTCAGAACAAGAATATGGCTTTTCCCCCGTGTGAGATCTCTGATGTGTGACAAGTTCTACTTTTTTTAAAAAACATTTCTCGCACTCAGCACAGGAATACGGCTTTTCCCCTATGTGAGATCTCTGATGTACGGAAAGATTGGACTTCTTTGAAAAACATTTCCCGCACTCAGGACAGGAATACGGCTTCTCCCCCGTATGGGATCTCTGATGTGCGACAAGTTCTGAATTTTGTACAAAACATTTCCCACACTCAAGGCAGGAAAATGGCTTCTCACCTGTGTGCAATTTCTGATGTTTGTAAAGACGTGACTTAACTGAAAAACATTTCCCGCACTCAGGACAGGAATACGGTTTTTCCCCCGTGTGATACCTCTGATGTATGACAAGTTGTGGTTTATTCACAAAACATTTCCCACACTCAGGACAGGAATACGGTTTCACACCCATGTGAGATCTCTCATGTATGTCAAGACTGGCCTTATGTGAAAAATATTTCCCACACTCAGAACAGGAATACGGCTTCTCTCCTGTGTGCAACATCTGATGGCTGTAGAGATGGGATTTCTTTGAAAAATGTTTCCCGCACTCAGGACAGGAATGCGGCTTTTCTCCCGTGTGAGACTTTTGATGTGTGACAAGATTCGATTTTTGTGCAAAACTTTTTTCGCACTCAGGACAAGAAAATGGCTTCTCCCCCGTGTGAGATCTCTGATGTCTGTAAAGACTGGACTTCTTTGAAAAAAATATCCCACACTCAGAACAGGAATACGGCTTCTCTCCATCCCTCACAGTCTGAGGTTCCTCAGGATAAGAGGAATACGATGGTCGATCTACACTGTGTGGTGCCGGATGGACATTTGAGGTAGCCGGGTTTTCTCCTGGACTATACTGTGTGATGTCCTCATCTTCTACTTTACAGTCTGGAGACAAAGTGAGACAATCCTCTGAGGTTTTCCTCATCTCCCGTCCATCTACTAAAATAGAGATAAAAAAAAAAAACTAAGTTAGACTTCCCGGTAACTCCTTTTCCACTGGTCTTCCAGGACAGCCCTTGAGAGATGGAGTCCCTCCCATCGACACAGTAAACACATTGCCAACAGTTCAAAAGGCGGTCCCTCAGGTCCCTGGTCAGTCATTTACCAAGAACCGAAGGATGGAACTGCAAAATATAACCATAACAGGTAATAACATTAGTACATCAACATAATCAAAAGGGTGGGAACGTGCTGTCCTGGAAGGACATTGGAAAAGGAGTTACCGGTAAGTCTAACTCCGGTTTTCGTCAGTTGTCTTCCAGGACAACCTTTGAGAGGATCCCCAAGTATTCACCAAATTAAGGGGGGGACCATGGCTTGGAGAACTTTCCTCCCATTAGCCTGATCCTGACTGGACATTAAGTCTAGTCGATAATGCCTTGTAAAGGTGGAGAAGCTTGACAATGTGGCTGCTTTACATATTTGCTCCGGGGTGGCACCAGCTCTTTCTGCCCAGGATGCTGACAATGCCCTTGTGGAGTGGGCTTTAATACCCCCACCCCCCAGGAGGATCTCTGTTTATTGCTTTATACCCCTCTGCTATAGCTAGCCTAATCCATCTAGCTATGGTGACCTTAGAAGCTTTTTTCCCCTTACGTTGTCCGGAAAAAAGCACAAAAAGTGAATCTGTAATTCTGAATGGATTGGTTACTGTTAGGTATTCTAGGATACACCGCCTCACATCTAATAAATGCAATTGTTTTTCTTTCTCGTTTGAGGCGTTCTGACAGAATGAAGGGAGGACAATATCTTGTGACCTATGGAAACTAGATGCCACCTTTGGTAAGAACCCAGGGTCCGTCTTTAGGATGACTCTGTGCTCTAGAATCTGGAGGAATGGCTCTCTGATGGAGAGGTTGGATTTCACTAACCCTACGGACTGAAGTGATTGCCACAAGGAGTACTGTTTTGAATGTAATCAGTCTTAGAGAGGCCAAAAGGTGACCCCAGAAAGGCCTTTAGAACTATTGATAGGTCCCAGGATGGAGCTATGTTAACTCTGACTGGTTTGCGTCTAGAGATTGCCTTACAGAATCTAGCGATGAAAGGATCTTCCTGTAACCATTTCTCTAAGTATACACTTAAAGGGGTTGTAAAAGGTAATTTTTTTTTTTTTTTTTTTTAATAACAAACATGTTATACTTACCTTCACTGTGCAGCTCTTTTTGCACAGGGTGGCCCTGAACCTGGTCTTCTGGGGTCCCTTGGCGGCTCTTTCAGCTCCTCCCCGCAAGGACTCACCACCTTAATGCAAGCTCCCTCGCATGGTGGTTAGTTCTTGCGGGCGCGCTCCCGTGATACAGCCGGCGGCTATAGCCGCTCACTGTATCACTCGGCCCCGCCCCCCGCGTCATTGGATGTGATTGACAGCAGCGCGAGCCAATGGCTGCGCTGCTTTCAATCCATCCACTGTAGCCAATCATTGGCCAGGCTGAGCGGCAAAGAGGATGTTGAGGGGTCAGATAAGTAAAACGGGGGGGGGGGGGGGGGGGATGGGTGCTGGGGGCGGCGGTATTGTCGGAAGATTTTTCACCTTGATGCATTAAGGTGAAAAAACTTTTACCTTTACAACCCCTTTAAGGCAGCTATCTGAACCTTAATAGTACTAGGAGTTAGTCCCTTGTCTATCCCCTCCTGGAGAAACTGTAGGATATTTGTTGTATCCCTGTTTACCTCACCTTGGCTATTCAGCCAGCTATTAAACTTCCTCCAGACCTTCCTGTAAATAGCTCAGGTGATAGGTTTTCGACTCTGTAGCAAGGTCTGAATCACTCTGTCAGGCCTTTGTTCCTCAGAATTTCTTACTCAGTAACTACGCTGAAAGGTTCAGCATGGTTACCTGCGGATGAAAGAGGTCCCTGTGACAGAAGATCTTGTCTGCAGGGAAGCCTCAGAGGAGGCTGGTCTGTCAACTGTAGTAAAGTTGTGAACCATGGTCTCTTGGGCCAAAATGGTGCTAATAGGATTAAACACGTTTCCTCCACTAGAGACTTCGCTAGAACCCTCGGGATGAGGTGAAGCGGAGGCAACACATAGGCCAAGCTGAAGGTCCATGGAGTCTGTAAGGCGTCTACTGCCAAGGGCTGATCTCCTGGGCATAGTGAGCAGAAACCGGGAACTTTTGCATTCTCTTTGTTTGCAAAAAGGTCCACTTCTGGTTTCCCCCAGTAAGCTGCTGTGTGGTCGAACACTTCCGGGTGCAGAGACCACTCTTGATTCGAAACTCAAGAAGTCTGCAGTGCTGTTCTGCTCCCCCTTCAGGTGTATCGCAGAGACGGATTCTACCCAGTGAAATGTGTGTCTGGCCACCAACATTAGCTGAGGACTTCTGGTGCCTCCCTGCTTGTTTATATAGGCTACAGCCGTCATATTGTCTGAGCGGACTTGTAGATGGTGACCCTGTATTGTGTTCTGAAAAGCTAGTAAAGCTCTGAGGACAGCTGTTAGCTCCTTCCAATTTGAGGAAAAATGTTTCTTCTCTGGCGACCACCTGCCCTGGGCCCAGCCTGAGTTGAGATGGGCTCCCCAACCCCAGCTGCTTGCATCCGTAGTCAGTGTGGATGTGATAGGGAAGACCCTGAGAACCCCTTTGTTTAAATTCTCTGTGTCCTTCCACCACCAGAGGGAGCGTTTTACTTTGGTGGGGATCGATACCTCTTCTTCCAGATCCTTGTCTTTTAACTGTTCCAATAAGAACCTCTGAAGGTCTCTTTGGTGGAACCTGGTTCGGCCCACTCCTTACAGACAGGGTCAGAAAGCACGCTATATATAGGGTATACTTTTGCTTTCCTTTTCCCCAGAGCCTCATACATCTTGTCATGTCTGGTCAATTTAATTTCTTCCTCATCAATTTCCAGCGTATCATAAATAGCGCTCGACAGCTTGTCTACTTCCTCAAGAGACAGCTTGTATTTTGCGGCTTTTGTTAGCTACAGCCTGATCCTGGTCTGAGTCTGCGTCAGAGGATTCAGGACTAACTAACGCGGGGCTATGCTCCCTGACTGTATGGGGCTCCCCGGAGCTGGGTGTTGTAAGGCATGGCGAGGAGGGAATCGCAGCTGCTCTACTGGTGGAAGCAGACGTGTTTACATTTGCGATTAACTCCCGGAGAGATTTAAAAGGTTGATGCCATCTCATCTTTAAAGGAGCCAAGGAATTTAGCCAAAGGGAGAGTCTGCCTCTGTTTTAAATACGCATAAAAAAAAAAAACATTTTAACCCTCTTTAAAACACTCGTGCTGCAACCACCACTGCATATACCCAGGACCGTGAGGCATCCACCACCATGGGGTACTACAAGTCCCAGCCTCACAACAAACCACATGAAAAAACCCAGTACAGGGCTTGCCCAGCAGCCTACCTGGGTTTGGCTGGTGCCTGCATCGGCCGGAGTGTCCTGGGGATTAGCCTCCCCCTCTCGAGCGCTGGATCCCGCCGCTACCCTGTTTCCCCGAAAATAAGACCTAGCGTGATTGTCGGTGATGGCTGCAATATAAGCCCTACCCCCCAAATAAGCCCTACCCTGTTTCCCCGAAAATAAGTCCTACCCTGAAAATAAGACCTACAAGTACTTTAACTAGGGCTTATTTGGGGGGTAGGGCTTATATTGCAGCCATCACCAACAATCACGCTAGGTCTTATTTTCGGGGGAAACAGGGTAGTCCTGTATAGCTAGACGCTGGTCGGGATATGTAGGCTCAGCGTGCGCTTTCCCCTTCCTCCTTGTGCC
Source organism: Lithobates septentrionalis (assembly GCA_037952835.1). Taxonomy (NCBI): domain Eukaryota; kingdom Metazoa; phylum Chordata; class Amphibia; order Anura; family Ranidae; genus Lithobates; species Lithobates septentrionalis. Next base: position 1,465,835 of record JBBDGP010001914.1, read on the forward strand.
TTTAGAGACCCGGAACCGGAAGTCTTGGCACACAGCGATGACGCGGTTACACCGGAAATGACGCAAACGGCGTCTCCGACCCCCACCGCAATTACAGCAAGGAGCTGGGATGGACGAATCCACCTACACCGCTCCTGGGGGGAACCTGCGTCACCCTGCCACTGGCACACCTCGGCACAGGAAAGAGGTGGGGGGGGGGGTTAACAGGTCTGCTCCTCTCAGCTGGACGGTACCCGAGCCCAAAATAAGAGGTTAAGGACTAACCTGGAGCCGCCGGATAGGACCCAGTCCTCCTGTGCGGCTCCACTCCCTTCAGGCAGCCCCTGAGAGATGTAGTCCTTCTCCTGGTTCCTGGCAACATGTTCCTCTGACGGAGGAAACACAAATGGCTGCCCAGGGACCTGAGGGACCGCCTTTTGAACTGTTGGCAATGTGTTTCCTGTGTCGATGGGAGGGACTCCAACTCAAGGGCTGTTCTGGAAGACAACCAGGGAAAGGATTATTACTAGACATGAGCAGATGGATGGAGGACAACCTGCACCTTCCTAAATACCGCTCTCTCTAATGAGGTCATAATGCATAAAACAGAGCAGCAAGTGTGACATCATCGAGCTAGGGACTTTCCCAGGAGTTTGAGGAAGTTGGATTGATCTGTATTAATCACAGACAGAGCAGTATGTGGGAATTCAATAAGAGATCCATCTGCCTATGTGAATGTGAGTGTTAATCTTAAAGTGGTGTTCCGGCCGAAATTATACTTTTTAAATAAAAATACCCCTATAATACACAAGCTTAATGTATTCTAGTAAAGTTAGTCTGTAAACTAAGGTCTGTTTTGTTAGTTTATAGCAGTAGTTTGTTATTTTATAAACTTACAGCAGGCCGTGGCCATCTTAAGTGTGGGCATCTGAAGCCAGACTGTATTTGTTCCTGGATCTCATCCTTGCAGATCTCGCACATGCTCAGTGCAGCACAAGCAGTGTAATAGGTTTCAGGTCAGGTTTCCATAGCAACGACAGTTTCAGAGGAAGTTGCCACCCCACATGCTCAGTGCAGCACAAGCAGTGTAATAGGTTTCAGGTCAGATTTCCATAGCAACGGCAGTTTTCAGAGGAAGTTGCCGCCCCTTCCCAGAAGGCATTGCAAACAGGAAATGATGCGACAGCCAGGGGGGAGGAAGTGAAAAATGAATACAGCAGATATACAGTAGGTGCTGAGAAAAAAAATAAAAAAATATCCAATTTGTTTACAGTGCACAGTTTAGTGAGGGATGCTGAAGAGTTGTAAAAGTGGGTGGAACTCCACTTTAATCTTTTATTGCAATAACCCTGTCTTCTATAGAAAGCCCGATGATGTGTCTTTGTTGTATGGAGCTGTGCTGGGACTACTGCAAAACCTGTGGAGGAGGAGAAGTAACCCTTGAAAGGCTGATGTGACTGCAATCCTTAACCACTTGCCGACCAGCCACTGTCGATAAACGGCGGCAGGTCACCTCTCCATACTGTCCGCCGGCCACCGCCAATCGCTCCACAGAGAGGCAGAACGGGGGAATCTGTTAATTTAAACAAACAGATCCCTGTTCTGTCAGGAGAGTACAGAGAGATCGCCTGTTCCTAGTGATCAGGAATAGGCGATCTCTCTGTACTCCCAGTCAGTCCCCTCCCCCCACAGTTAGAAGCACCTCCCAGGAAACACATTGAACCCCTTGATGGCCCCCCCCATAGTGTTAACCCCTTCCCTGCCAGTGACATTTATACAGTAATCAGTGCATTTTTATAGCACTGATCGCTGAATAAAATGTGAATGGTCCCGAAATAGTGTCAAAAGTGTCCGCCGCAATATCGCAGTCCTGCTAAAAATCGCAGATCGCCGCCATTACTAAAAATATTAATAAAAATGCCATAAAACTATCCCCTATTTTGTAGACGTGATAACTTTTGCGCAAACCATCAATATATGCGTATTGCGATTTTTTTTTTTTACCAAAAATATGTAGAAGAATACATATTGGCCTAAACTGATGAAGAAATTAGTTTTTTTTACAGTTTTATTTTATATGTATTATAGCAAATATTGTTTTTATTTCAAAAAATTGTTGTTCTTTTTTTTGTTTACAGCGCAAAAAATAAAAACCGCAGAGGTGATCAAATACCACAAAAAAAAGCTCTATTTGTGGGGAAAAAAAAAAGAACATCAATTTTGTTTGGGTACAACATCGCACGACCGCGCAATTGTCAGTTAAAGCTATTAAGGGGGTAAATCCTTCCGGGGCTGAAGTGGTTAAAGCGGAGATCCGCTTATCTGTCTCTTCTCCCCCTCCAGTGCCACATGTGGCACCTTTCGGGGCGGGGAGGGGGAAATGGGTACCTGTTTTTGACAGGTCCCCTTCACCAATTCCGGAGTTGGTGCCATCTCTCGGAAGATCGGCCCCCCTCCTCCGGTACCGGGCCAATTAGAAAGCGCAACGTGCCTCCTCGCATGCGCAGTAGGGTACCGGCTATGAAGCCGAAAGGCTTCAATGTCGGCTTCCCTTACTAGGAATGGCCACCGCAGCACCCGACAGCCAATTCGAAAATCGTCTGGGGTGCCGACATCGCGGGAACCCTGGACAGGTAAGAGACCGAATATTAAAAGTCAGCAGTTACAGTTTCTGGGGTTTTTTTTTTGTGGGGGGCCGGAACACCTCTTTAAGAGCTGTGCCTGGAGAAATCCTTGGGAGGAGAGAGGACAGAGGATTAACCCCTGTATATGGCTTATGTGACTTTCTGTAATTTAAGAGGTCCAATATTTCAAGTCAGAGCACACCCAAAGGGCACCATTGGCTGAGTACCACCAGAGGTCAGAGAGTGAGGATGGGGGGAGAACATCCTGAAGACCACCATCATTGGGTTATTGACTCCTCCCTCATTATCACTTTCTGTTTAAAGGTACAAAGTTTGAGGATGTTATCACATTATTATCCACATGTAAAAGTCTGTGCTCCAATCAAATCATCAGATATAAAATGTCCAGCTGGTAGAAAATGGGTGTAACAAAAGAGAATACATATTATGTTTATATATATAGCAGTGGGTAAAGGGGAGAGAGCAGAAGTCAGGCCTATGTAATGTACAACATATTGTATAATATTAATGTATAGGACTTTATAGTATTAGGACAATGTAATGTACAACAAAGAGTGTATAGTGCACATTTCAGTAGTATGTAATGTACAACAGAATATATAATGCAGGGGTAAGAAGTGTGTAATGTACGATAGAGAGTATATAGCGCAGTGCAAAGGACTATGGAATGTACAACACAGAGCATATAGTGCAGGGGTCAGGATTACATAATATGCTACACTACATTACCAAAAGTATTGGGACGCCTGCCTTTACACGCACATGCACTTTAATGGCATCCCAGTCTTAGTCTGTAGGGTTCAATATTGAGTTGGTCCACCCTTTGCAGCTATAACAGCTTCAACTCTTCTGGGAAGGCTGTCCACAAGGTTTAGGAGTGTATCTATGGGAATGTTTGACCATTCTTCCAGAAGCGCATTTGTGAGGCCAGGCACTGATGTTGGACGAGAAGGCCTGGCTCGCAGTCTCCGCTCTAATTCTTCCCAAAGGTGTTCTATCGGGTTGAGGTCAGGACTCTGTGCAGGCCAGTCTAGTTCCTCCATCCCAAACTCGCTCATCCTTGTCTTTATGGACCTTGCTTTGTGCACAGTCATGTTAGAACAGGAAGGGGCCATCCCCAAACCGTTCCTTCAAAGTTGGGAGCATGAAATTGTCCAAAATGTCTTGGTATGCTGACACCTTAAGAGTTCCCTTTAACGGGACTAGGGGGCCAAGCCCAACCCCACACCATAATCCCTCCTCCACCAAATGATTTGGACCAGTGCAAATGAATGCGAGTGGAGACTGCGAGTCAGGCCTTTTCATCCAACATCAGTGCCTGACCTCACAAATGTGCTTCTGAAAGAATGGTTAAACATTTCCATAGACGCACTTCTAAATATTGTGGACAGCCTTCCCAGAAGAGTTGAAGCTGTTATAGCTGCAAAGGGTGGGCCAACTTAATATGTTCTACCCTACAGACGAAGACCGAGTTGCCATTAATGTTCATGTGCGTATAAAGGCAGGTGTCCCAATACTTTTGGTAATATAGTGTGTATAAAATTATATAGTGTAATGGTCAGGGCTTTAAATGTTGGTGTTCAGTAGTCAGTGGTAGCCTAAATGTTTACAAGTTGCAGAGGTCCCACATCGCTGCCTCCCATCTCCTGAGACTGCACTCAGTGATTTGGGTCTGAGACTATACAGACATATCCCTCCACCCGGCACAGCCAGCAAACAGCAGAGCAAGTAATCCTGGGAGAATTGTTGTGTCAGAGATCTTGCTAGATTTGGGCATGAGGCAGAAGACTCAAAGCACATACCCCAGGTGCCAAGGTCAAGCAACTCCTCTGGTGAAAACCAACATTTTTTGAAGGCTGAACCCCAGAATCTCCATAAATCCAGTCTAGATACATAAATTGGGTCTACAGCACAGAGAAGGAAGATTATCCGAGAGAAATACAGGAATACAGGACGGGGAAGTAACCAGAGTATTAGAGGCTGATATCACCCAGTCCCCACCCTACTCTGGACCAATCAGTGAGCAGTATGGGTGGAGGAATGTATTTAGTGTTAATGACCCACCTGTGCTGATCTCTGTAGGAGTGTCCTCCTCTATTATTGTCCTCATTATTCCATCCCTCTCCATAGACTGCTGATCATCCCTCACATACGTCTCTTCTAGTTCTTTTGCTTTACCCTCAATTTTTATATCTATCAGATCTTCACCCTAAACCAAGAGAAGGATGGAAAAATATCATCTATAAAATACAGGATTTAGTACTGTGACATCACATTAAAAAAATCCACACACTGTCTCCACGAGTCCATGTTCTAGATGCTCCATCCCACCAACCTTGTAACGGTGAGGGATGGTGTGATCTTCCTGTGTGGAATCCCGGGAATACAGAGGACGGGGACATCTCTCTGGTGGGTTCCTGGTATTAGGTGGCTTCATCATATCCTTGTGTCCTTCTAAAAACTCCTCCATCACTCCATACTCCTCATCCTCCTCTTTATCCTCCTCTTTATACTCTTCTTTGACAATACTACCATTCGCAAGGTATCCACTCTGAAAGATAAAATAAAACATTCATTGTAGCAAACATGCTGTGTATAAATCATAACTACCAGTAATTGTTAATTGATTGCCTGATGATGGTGAGAGATGGTGTGATCTTCCTGTGTGGAATACAGAGGACGGGGACATCTCTCTGGTGGGTTTCTGTAGCTGGATGACTCCCCCATGGTGTCCTGGTACAGATCTGTGTGTCCTTTTAGAGATTCTGACTCCTCCATCACCCCATCCTCATCATCCTCCTCTTTGATTTCTTCTTTAACTTCTGCTTTGGAGTCACTCAGGTTTCCACTCTGAATATATAATAAAAATTACATCAATAGTAACAATGCAGATAATGTACAGATCCGAATGATACTATCAGTGATTGTTCCTCATCTACCTGATGATGGTGAGGGATGGTGTGACCTTCCTTTGTGGAATCCCGGGAATACAGAGGACGGGGACATCTCTCTGGTGGGTTTCTGTAGCTGGATGACTCCACCATGGTGTCCTGGTACAGATCTTTGTGTCCTTTTGGAAACTCTGACTCCTCTTTTACACCAGCCTCATCCTCCTCCTCTTTTATTTCTTCTTTAATATTGACCCGTGTGGAATCCCGGGAATACAGAGGACGGGGACATCTCTCTGGTGGGTTCTCATTACTGGATCCATCTGTAGGAAACGTACACACTGACTGAATACATTGTTTCTATGTGTTTATCAGATGATGGGGGATCTAGGTGGACCCTCCGTACTGCTCTCTCCTTTACAATAAAGTCTCCTCTTACCCGGTGATGTGAGGGGCGGCTGATTCTCCATCATGACGTCCTTGTAGAGATCCTTGTGTCCTTCTAAATTCTCCCACTCCTCCATGGAGAAATAGACAGTGACATCCTGACACCTTATAGGAACCTGACACACACAATGATACAGTCACCATCCAGACACATCCCTTGTCTGTTACTGGATAATGTCCCAGATATCCCAGCACCGCTCACCTCTCCTGTCAGCAGCCCAGTGATCTTGGTGGTGACTTCTAGAATCTTCTCTATCCTATCGGAGAGGGAGGTGGAGGCAATGTGATGGTCATATGATCACCAGACTTCACAGGAGGAAATTTCTAGAGTTGAACATAAATAGTAAAATCAAATGATATTCTTAGAATCCTCCTCACCTCCCTGTTCAGGTCTCCATTTTATTAAGCTGTGAGGGGCGCTCTGTGAGGTTTCTGCACACACAGAATCATTTCTCCCGGGTGCGTCCCACCTCTCCTAAACTGAAAGAGGAACATTGTCTTTGGACTTTGCCAGGACACATCATATTCCTGTGATCTCCGTGTACTCCGGAGACTTTACTGATCACAGTTTAGGATGGATATCCGAGACTGGGATCATTGTGGAAAAATTAGTTTTTAGGACATTTACTACAAATTACATTTTTTTTTCTTTCTTCCTACTTGAATCTTATAAAATAAAGACATACATATTCCAATCCCCCCTAAATAAGCCCCCCATACCCCACCACTAATAAAAGTCGTATAATCTGTTAGTATAGACTGATGAGGTGAGAAGGTGATTGGTGGGAAAGGTGACACATCTCCAAAATGAAGAGAATGTTCTGCCCCGTAAGTGGGGAAATGTTCTGCCCCTGAAGGGGTTAATCTAGGTTTCCACACTATATATGTGTGTATCATCATCTGCTGGAGATAAAAGACATCACAGTGACTATGGAGGAAGAGGACGGACATGACGGGGGTTACTGGGTGTAAATAGAAAATAACATCTTATTACCTCCTCTGCTACCACTTCCAGCAATGTCTTCTCTCTACTTCCTCCTAACTCACCTCTCACCTGGAACTTCCTATTTATACCTGACATCACTTCCTGTCTGTATTCCATAGAGACTTCAATTTTGGGTAGAAGTGACATTACCACCTTGTGGAGCTCAGAGGAACTGCACCCCTGAGAAACATCTCATAGTGTGAACAGGGCCTTGTGCTGTGTGTGTATATAAGTACTATATATCCTTGTAGATGCATACCTCCCAACTTTTTGAGATGGGAATGAGGGACACCTATCAGCAAAAGTATGCCGGCATAGGACACACCCCTTGCCACTCTCCCTTAAGGGAGTATTGTACAAACAAACAAGATTGATTAAACCCACGAGTTCTTTTTTTTACCACTACTATTCTTTTATATTGGCTTTTGGAATGTACAAATGCAGCCATTTAGAAATCAGATGAAAGGTTAAGCGCTGGAAAACACTTTTTGATAAATAAAAAGTGCATTTTATATATGTAGCGCTGGTAGATATACAATCTACCGCAGGTTAGGTAAATTTAGTAAATTGTGTGTTAGGAAGGTTAAAAGTTTGCCTCTGTTCCAGCTTGGCTGACGTTGTGTGTGTTTCCGTGCTGACCGGTGGGTGTCGCTGTTACCACTGGTCAGTGTTGGAAAGGCAACGTGTCGAAGTGTATGGATGCTCCTCTGTCTCGGAGACAACTCGGTGGAGGTGGTCCTCCGAGTTGCATTCTGGGAGGAGGGTATTTATGGGACAGACGCCATGTTCTAGGGTTTTTTTTTGCAGCCACCTGCTGGCCCTCCTTGCCGACAGGTATGTGTTAAGGAGCTACCTCGTGGTCCTCCGATCAGGAGGCCCACGATGCTGCGGCGCAGGGGTGGGTCCAGAGGCTTGTCTGGGGCCTACCACCGCGGCCAAGGAATGGTCCTGAGCTGTCGGTCCTGTGTGACGAAGCTGGATGGCCGAGGAGATCCCAGGGGAGGACCCGTCTTGGAGAGATCACGCAGCGTGCTGGTCTATAGAGGGGCCTGGTGACTCGGTCAAAGGACGTATCCAAAAGAAGTAACTATACAGCATAGTGTTGCCGGTTCGGCTTAAAGGTTCATGCACTGTGACTGACTTTCACTGCAGAGAAAATCTGATACATCTTGTGGCAGAGGATCGTACGGATTTACCCCCCAAACGAGTCTGTGGCAGAGACTTTTGATTCGTGCTGCGTACTGGCTGCGAGACCGGTGAGGGGCCTATCCAGGCGAGCAAAGAGTGTGTCCCACGAGGGGAGCTCATTCCACCTAATTATCTGAATTCTATCAGGACATTTGTCGCTAAGATTCTATAAGATATTTGAGTTTTTCCTGAAAGTTTCCTTTTCCGCCTCTTTCCTGCTACTTCCTAAAGTTTGTTTGTTCAATAAAGGATTGAAAACGTACTCCAGTGTTGGTGCGTGTGTCGTCCAGAAGTAAACTCAACGGAACCCCTAGACCCGGTGCCGGTGACACAGAGGGAAGCAAAGTGAAGATAACAGACCCGCTTAAACCAGCAGCTCCACCATGAGTTAGTGCTACATATACATCTATATAGATCAGACCAAAATGAGAGACAAATGAGGAGGAATGAGGGACAGAGAGACATTGCTCCAAATCAGGGACAGTCCCTCGAAATCAGGGACAGTTTGAAGCTATGTAGATGGGTCATCTCCACTACCATTAAAATATATTTCTGCCAAATCCAACCCTTCTGAGCCAGGGTTCCTCCAATAGTTTCTAGGGGTTCCTTGAGCAATTAACTATTTCTGACTCTCAGTAACAACTGACATCAGTGATTTTTTAGGGGGGGCCGTCTTCTCACTGAAAAATGTCCTTCTCCCACTGACCACTGATATAAGGGGTCCTTCTCCCATTGGTCACCAATGTAAGGGACCACTACACCGACCACTGATATAAGGGGGTTCTTCTCACATTGGTCACCAATGTAAGGGGTCACTACACTGACTACTGATATAAGGGGGTCCTTCTCCCATTGGTCACCAATGTAAGGGGCCACTACACTGGCCACTGATATAAGGGGGTTCTTCTCCCATTGGTCACCAATGTAAGGGGCCACTACACTGGCCACTGATATAAGGGGGTTCTTCTCCCATTGCTCACCAATGTAAGGGGCCACTACACTGACTACTGATATAAGGGGGTGCTTCTCCCATTGGTCACCATGTAAGGGACCATTACACTGACCACTCTTCTCGGGTCCCTCTTCGGTGCTCCTGGCTCCTCCCTCCTGTCGAGTGCCCACACAGCAAGCAGCTTGCTATGGGGGCACCCGAGCTGAGTCAAAGCTCCGTGTGTCCATTCAGACACGGAGCCGTGGTCCGGCCCCATCCCCTCCGCTCTCTCCTGATTGGCTGACTGACTTTGATTGAAAGCAGCGGGAGCCAATAACGCCGCTGCTGTGTCTCAGCCGATCATGTGGGAGAGTCCCAGATGACCGAGACACTCATGGATATCGCTGGACAGAGATGGGACTCAGGTAAGTATTAGTGGGGCTGAGGGGGCTGCTGCATTCAGAAAGTTTTTTATCTTAATGCATAGAATGCATTAAGATAAAAAAAAAAACCTTCTGCCTTTACAACCCCTTTAATAAAGGTGATATCATAGCAGAGAAACAGTATGGGGATATACACCATATTGTCAAAAGTATTGGGACACCTGCCTTTACACACACATGTACTTTAATGGCATCCCAGTCTTAGTCCGTCGGGTTCAATATTAAGTTGGCCCACCCTTTGCAGCTATAACAGCTTCAACTCTTCTGGGAAGGCTGTCCACAAGGTTTAGGAGTGTGTCTATGGAAATGTTTGACCATTCTTCCACAATTAATTTTTGTGAGGTTAGGCACTGATGTTGGACAAGAAGGCCTGGCTCGCAAGTCTCCGCTCTTCTTCCCAAAGGTGTTCTATCGTGTTAAGGTCAGGACTCTGTGCAGACCAGTCAAGTTCCTCCACCCCAAACTCGCTCATCCATGTCTTTATGGACCTTGCTTTGTGCATTGGTGCTCAGTAATGTTGGAACAGGAAGGGGTCATCTCCAAATTGTTCCCACAAAGTTGGGAGCATGAAATTGTTCAAAATTAGTTCGCTGATGCCTTTAAGAGTTCCCCATAGGAACTAATGCCGCTTACACACGGTCGGACTTTACGGCTACAAAAGTCCGACAGCCCGTCCGACAGACTTTCGACGGACATTTGGCGGACTTGCCGCAGACTTTCTAATGACCGGACTTGCCTACATACGATCACACAAGTCCGACGGATTCGTACGTGATGACGTACACCGGACTAAAATAAGGAAGTTGATAGCCAGTAGCCGATAGCTGCCCTAGCGTCGGTTTTTGTCCGTCGGACTAACATACAGACGAGCGGATTTCTGGGTCCGGCGTAGTTACGACGTAAAGATTTGAAGCATGTTTCAAATCTAAAGTCCGTCAGATTTGCGGCTGAAAAAGTCCGCTGAAAGTTCGGGGAAGCCCACACACGATCGGATTGTCAGCCGGCTTTAGTCTGTCGGCGTCCGTCGGACTTTTGTAGACGAAAAGTCCGACCGTGTGTACGCGGCATTAGGGGCCGAGTCCAACACCTGAAAAACAACCCCACACCATAATCCCCCCCTTCACCAAATGATTTGGACCAAAGCACAAAGCAAGGTCCATAAAGGCATAGATGAGCGATCGTGTGACGTTGTACCCAAACAAAATTGAAGTCCTTATTTTCCCACAAATAGAGCTTTCTTTTGGTGGTATTTGATCACCTCTGCGGTTTTTATTTTTTGCGCTATAAACAAAAAAAGAGCAACAATTTTGAAAAAAACGCATTATTTTTTACTTTTTGCTATAATAAATATCCCCCAAAAAATATATAAAAAAAACAATTTTTTCCTTAGTTTAGGCCGATATGTATTTTTCTACATATTTGTGGTAAAAAAAAAAATCGCAATAAGCGTATATTGATTGGTTTGCACAAAAGTTATAGTGTCTACAAAATAGGGGATAGATTTATGGCATTTTTATATTACATTTTTTTTCATTAGTAATAGCGGCGATCTGCGATTTTTTTTTGGGACTGCGACATTATGGCGGACACATCGGACACTTTTGACACTATTTTGGGACCATTGTCATTTATATAGCGATCAGTGCCATAAAAATGCACTGATTACTGTGTAAATGACACTGGCAGTGAAGGGGTTAACCACTAAAATGCACTAAAAAACACATGGGTGTGAACCAAGGATTAAAAGCTACACATAGTCACAACCTCACAAGTGCTGTTCTTTTACTCACACAGCCACAGCATCATCGGATGCCTCCTGCCAATATCCACCAGGCTCTTCCCAGTAGAGATGTAGACTCACACCACCATAGGACAGCTGGACTCTTTCCCACCAACTTCCTCCTAGTTCTCTCCAGTGATCTCCTCCAGACCCAACTTAACGAGCTTGTAAATAGACCCCCCCAGCTAAGCCTAGCTGGGACCTCAGGGTCTTCCTAATGGCTCCTTATGGTATTTTGCCCCAGGGGTCTCCTTCAGCAGAACTGGACCCAGGGGGACTCTGCACATGCTGCCTCAGACTATTTAAAGGCTCTCCAACCACCTACTGGGCACACCTCCCCAGGGAGTCCCATAATTATTCGGGCTGCATGTGGGCTGGACCCACTCACACAGGGTCTTTACTTTCTTTTCCTTCCTTACCCTTCGGTGTATGCTCTCACGAATGTCCAGGATAAGGCGGGGCCACGTTCACATGAACTCAACATTAAGTACCTCGAATTAGAAGTGAACCGTACGCCTGATGCATTTGTACCATAACCTGAGGCTTTGTTGACTACTCCAAACTGTCCCCTGATACGTACATCTTCTCAGAATGTGACATTTTGAAGGAGACACCTCTGAGCAATGTCCCGTCCCACCAGTCCAGCCCCCCTTTCACCCTGGGGCACGCAACGGCCGGGCTCTGTCCAATCACAGCCGATCACATGTAAACAAACTTGCCGGTTATCAGCAGTCCTTTCCACACTCGCTGTCACTGTGTGAGGAAAGGAGAGCTGATAACTGGCAAGGCTGACAGGGCACATGTACACTGATATCAATGCTCATCAGTTCCACCTCAGTGCCGCCCTGTCAGTACAGCCTCACTAGCGCACATCAGTGAAGAAGAAAAATTACTTATTTGCTCAATTTTTAAACAGAAACTAAGAACGTTTTTTTTTTTCAAAATTTTTCTTCTTTTTTTGTTTGTTTAGCAAAAAATAAAAAACCCACTGGTGATTAAATCCCACTAAAAGAAAGCTCTGTCTCAAAAAAAGTATAACATTTTTATTTGGGAACAGCATTGCATGACCGCATTATTGTCATTCAAAATGCAACAGCGCTGAAAGCTGGCCTGGGCAGGAAGGGGGTGAAAGTGCCCGGTATTGAAATGGTTAAATACATTTCTCCTGACAATTAGGACTCTATTTATACAAAAAAAAAAAGGGGGAAAGCTTATACCACAAAATTGCTCCATTTTTATTTTGCTACTTCCAACACGGTACCACACTTCATCCATGTCTTTGATGATCTCTGATCTCCATATGAACTGTTTCTTACATGATGAAGATCAGCCATGGAGTATATCTGAGGTGTATATCAGGGAGTGCTTCTTCCCCACATGAGAGCTGTGATGTCCAGCAACATTCATATAGAAGACATTTCCCACACTCAAGGCACTAATACACCTCAAGGCTTGTGTGGGATCCCTGATGTACAGGAAGATAGGACTTCAGTGAGGAGTAATTCCCTCACTTGGAACAGGAAAGTGGCTTCTCCCCCCGTGTGAGATTTCTGATGTCTGTAAAGATTGAACTTCTGAGAAAAACATTTCCCGCACTCAGGACAGGAAAGTGGCTTTACCCCATTGTGAGAACTCTGATGTCTGTAAAGATTGGACTGCTGAGAAAAACATTTCCCACACTCAGTACAGGAATACGGCTTTTCCCCCGTGTGAGACCTCTGATGTATGACAAGTTCTGATTTTTGTAAAAAACATTTCCCACACTCGGAACAGAAATGTGACTTCTCCCCCGTGTGAGATCTCTGATGTATGGAAAGACTGAACTTCTGAGAAAAACATTTCCCGCACTCAGGACAGGAATACGGCTTTTCCCCTGTGTGAGATCTCTGATGTGTGACAAGTTCTGATTTTTGTAAAAAACATTTCCCACACTCAGAACAGGAATGTGATTTCTCCCCCATGTGAGTTCTCCGATGTCTATAAAAACTGGACTTCTGTGAAAAACAATTCCCGCACTCGGGACAGGAGTACGGTTTTTCCCCTGTGTGAGATCTCTGATGTATTACAAGATCTGATTTTTGTATAAAACATTTCTCGCACTCAGAACAGGAATATGGCTTCTCACCAGTGTGCAATCTCTGATGTCTGCAAAGATTGGAATAGTCTGAAAAACATTTCCCACACTCGGGACACCAATGTGGCTTTTCTCCCGTGTGAGACTTTTGATGTTTGACAAGATTTGATTTTTGTGGAAAACTTTTTTTGCACTCAGGACAAGAAATTGGCTTCTCCCCCGTGTGAGATCTCTGATGTCTGTAAAGACTGGACTTCTTTGAAAAAAACATCCCGCACTCAGAACAGGAATACGGCTTCTCTCCTGTGTGTAACATCTGATGGCTGCAGAGATGGGATTTCTTTGAAAAATGTTTCCCGCACTCAGGACAGGAATGCGGCTTTTCTCCCGTGTGAGACTTTTGATGTGTGACAAGATTCGATTTTTGCGCAAAACTTTTTTCGCACTCAGGACAAGAAAATGGCTTCTCCCCCGTGTGAGATCTCTGATGTCTGTAAAGACTGGACTTCTTTTGAAAAAAATATCCTGCACTCAGAACAGGAATACGGCTTCTCACCGTCCCTCACAGTCTGAGGTTCCTCAGGATAAGAGGAATACGATGGTCCATCTACACTGTGTGGTGCCGGATGGACATTTGAGGTAGTCGGGTTTTCTCCTGGACTATACTGTGTGATGTCCTCATCTTCTACTTTACAGTCTGGAGACAAAGTGAGACAATCCTCTGAGGTTTTCCTCATCTCCTGTCCATCTACTAAAATAGAAATAAAAAGATTATTTACTAGACATGAGCAGATGGATGGAGGACAACCTGCACCTTCTTAAATACCGCTCTCTCTAATGAGGTCGTAACACGTAAAACAGAGCAGCAAGTGTGACATCATCAAGCTAGGAGCTTCCCAGGAGTTTGAGGAAGTTGGATTGATCTGTATTAATCACAGAGCAGTATATGGGAATTCAATAAGAGATCTATCTGCCTATGTGAATGTGAGTGTTCTTAATCTTTTATTGCAATTAACCTGTTTTTTTATGGAAAGTACCAGGATGTGTCTTTGTTGTATGGATCTGTGCTGGGACTGTTGCAAAACCTGTGAAGGAGGAGGAGTAACCATTGAGAGGCTGATGTGACAACATTCCTTAAGAGCTGTGCCTGGATAAATCCTTGAGGAGAGAGGACAGAGGATTAACCCCTGTTATATGGCTTATGTGACTTTCTGTAATTTAAGAAGTCCAATATTTTAAGTGAGAGCACACCCAAAAGGCACCATTGGCTGAGTACCACCAGAGGTCAGAGAGTGAGGATGGGGGGAGAACAACCAAGATGAAGACTGGACTGATCCTGAAGACCATCATCATTGGGTTAACTTTACTGGTGTCTTATTTTGTAAGTTAAAAAAAAAAAGTGAATTCTTTCCAAAAAAAAAGTGTGCTTGTAAGACCGCTGCGCAAATACGACAGGAAGTATTGCAATGACCGCCACTTTATTCTCTAGGGTGTTAGAAAAAAAAATGTATAATGTTTGTGGGTTCTAAGTAATTTTCTAGCAAAAAAAAAAATGTTTTTAACTTGTAAACAACAAATCTCAAAAAGAGGCTCGGGTCCTTAAGTGGTTAAACTGTCATTCTGAAACAGCTGCTCCAGTTCCTGCAATTCCTCACATTTTACATTATTCAATATTAAGGTATAACCGTAATGTTAGTAATACTTTTCATTTCTTGCCATACTTTATTAAAAAGTTTACCTGACAAAAATTCTTTATCCCCTCACATGTTATTTGTCTCCAACAAGGGGATCGGTGTATATTCCCTACATAACGGTAATAGCAGACCCTATATAGGATCAGAATCCGCAATTTCCGTCCAGCCAAAAAAATAGTTGGAATTGTGAGGCTAAAAAATGACTTTTCTTTTCAAATATTTTATTGGCAACAATCAATAAACAGTAACAAATAATCAGTTGCGGATATTGAAAAATAATTACAGCTTACAAGGGAGTATTGTTAGCGTGATACATAGAACAGTGTGTTTGTTACGGAGATACAAAGTTGAATAGGGTAACGCAAACAACTATGTTTTAATTGATTCTGGGTAGAACAAGCCATTTAGAGGCGAAAATCTACTGTGACACTAAGAGAGGGATGAGAGTTTAATTCCATGAAATGAGAGAGAGGCAACAGATAGATACAGTACACGAGATGATCGTGTCACCTTCGGTATAGGTAGGATAAGAGAAGAGGGTAGAGTGAAGGGGGAGAAAAGCAGGTTAGTTGGAGAGGTAAGAGAGGAAAGGCAAGAGCTGCCAGGTGGCGGGGGTGGTGGTGTCACATGGGCTTCCATCAGGTTTGGTTAAGGACCCTGGGGGATAGGGGAGGTAAAGGTTCTAGGAGGTGTTTATCAAAATCTGGGGGCAAAAAGTGTTCGATTCATGGCTGCCATATTTTAAGGTGCTAGGGGACTCTGTCTAAGATTGTGGCTTTGATTTTGTTGCGTATCATAGCTTGGGTCATTCTGTTCTTGGTTTCTAATAAATTCAGCGTTGGGGTTTTCCAAGCCTTAGCTATCGTTTGCTTGGCCGCTGTAGTAAGATGAAGGAGGAGGCGGTTTTGGGCTCTAGTACAGTCAATCGTGATGCGATTCAGCAACGCAAGAGCTGGGTCGGGATCTAGGGGAATTCGGAGTAGTGTAGAGGCCATCTGGAAGATAGAGGTCCAGAAAAGCTGCACGGATCGGGCATGACCACCATATGTGGACGTGTGTGCCTCTTTCTCCGCAACCACGGAAGCATACTGGGGGATATCCAGACAAGAATTTATTAATCCGTGCAGGGACCAAATACCACCTCATAAGGACTTTGTAGTTTGCTTCAACTGCTATAACGTTTTGGGAGGAGGCTTTTGTATTGGTCTGTATGTTTGTCCAGTCCTCCGCTTCTAGATCTATTGCTAGGTCATGGGACCATTGAGTAGCATATGGTGGGAGGCTAGCTGAAGGGGATGTGAAGTGACTATACAGACGGGAAATGATGCCCAGGGCGTGCAGATCCGAGTCACAAATGTCTTCATGTAGGGATAGGCTGTCTAGTGAAGTGTGTGTGCCTATGATTGTCTTGGTAAAGCTTACACCACAAAATTACTCCATTTTTATTTTGCTACTGCCAACACGGTACAACACTTCATCCATGTCTTTGGTGATCTCTGATCTCCTTATGAACTGTTTCTTACATGATGAAGATCAGCCATGGAGTATATCTGAGGTGTATATCAGGGAGTGCTTCTTCCCCACATGAGAGCTGTGATGTCCAGCAACATTCATATAGAAGACATTTCCCACACTCAAGGCACTAATACACCTCAAGGGTTGTGTGGGATCCCTGATGTACAGGAAGACAGGACTTCACTGAGGAACAATTCCCTCACTTGGAACAGGAAAGTGGCTTCTCCCCCATGTGAGATTTCTGATGTCTGTAAAGATTGAACTTCTGAGAAAAACATTTCCCGCACTCTGGACAGGAAAGTGGCTTTACCCCCATGTGAGAACTCTGATGTCTGTAAAGATTGGACTGCTGAGAAAAACATTTCCCACACTCAGTACAGGAATACGGCTTTTCCCCCGTGTGAGACCTCTGATGTATGACAAGTTCTGATTTTTGTAAAAAACATTTCCCACACTCGGAACAGAAATGTGACTTCTCCCCCGTGTGAGATCTCTGATGTATGGAAAGACTGAACTTCTGAGAAAAACATTTCCCGCACTCGGGACAGGAGTACGGCTTTTCCCCCGTGTGAGATCTCTGATGTGTGACAAGTTCTGATTTTTGTAAAAAACATTTCCCACACTCGGAACAGGAATGTGACTTCTCCCCCATGTGAGTTCTCCGATGTCTATAAAAACTGGACTTCTGTGAAAAACAATTCCCGCACTCGGGACAGGAGTACGGCTTTTCCCCTGTGTGAGATCTCTGATGTATTACAAGATCTGATTTTTGTATAAAACATTTCTCGCACTCAGAACAGGAATACGGCTTCTCACCAGTGTGCAATCTCTGGTGTCTGCAAAGATTGGAATAGTCTGAAAAACATTTCCCACACTCAGGACAGGAATGTGGCTTTTCTCCCGTGTGAGACTTTTGATGTTTGACAAGATTTGATTTTTGTGGAAAACTTTTTTTGCACTCAGGACAAGAAATTGGCTTCTCCCCCGTGTGAGATCTCTGATGTCTGTAAAGACTGGACTTCTTTGAAAAAAACATCCCGCACTCAGAGCAGGAATACGGCTTCTCTCCTGTGTGTAACATCTGATGGCTGCAGAGATGGGTTTTCTTTGAAAAACGTTTCCCGCACTCAGGACAGGAATGCGGCTTTTCTCCCGTGTGAGACTTTTGATGTGTGACAAGATTCGATTTTTGCACAAAACTTTTTTCGCACTCAGGACAAGAAAATGGCTTCTCCCCCGTGTGAGATCTCTGATGTCTGTAAAGACTGGACTTCTTTGAAAAAAATATCTCGCACTCAGAACAGGAATACGGCTTCTCACCGTCCCTCACAGTCTGAGGTTCCTCAGGATAACATGAATACGATGGTCCATCTACACTGTGTGGTGCCGGATGGACATTTGAGGTAGTCGGGTTTTCTCCTGGACTATACTGTGTGATGTCCTCATCTTCTACTTTACAGTCTGGAGACAAAGTGAGACAATCTTCTGAGGTTTTCCTCATCTCCCGTCCATCTACTAAAATAGAAATAAAAAGATTATATCCAATATTTTAAGTGAGAGCACACCCAAAAGGCACCATTGGCTGAGTACCACCAGAGGTCAGAGAGTGAGGATGGGGGGAGAACAACCAAGATGAAGACTGGGCTGATCCTGAAGACCATCATCATTGGGTTAACTTTACTGGTGTCTTATTTTGTAATAATAAGTGGGCAATTTGGAGGTAGCGGAAGCTAAAAAATAACTTTTAACATGTGGGATGGCAAATCCCCCTGCATCTTTAGCTAACATTAGACTGGTTAATTTTATACAGGAGTGTTTTTGTGCCAAATAGGTTCTCTGAAGAGAGATTCGACCTTCCTCAACCTCAACCAATACAATATTATACAGATAGGAGAGTTATGAAGGATATACAGTAATTGTTGAGTCCAGATCATTTTAATGAGATTCGCTCTACCAATCACTGTTAGCGGAAGCTTACACCAGCTCTGGCACTTATCCCTAAATTTATGCAATAATGGTTTAAGATTCAGATCAATACAATCCTTTACGTTACGTGTTACTTCAATCCCCAAATATTTCATTGTATATTTTACTTGAATTTGCACGGCTTGCTCTGGTAAGGAGATTTCCGTATCATCTAATGGCATCAATATTGACTTATCCCAATTGATCCGAAAACCCGAAAACTGCCCGAACATGGAGATAAGTGTCATAAGCTCCACTAATAATTTTGTAATAACACCCAAAAAAATAAGAGCATCGTCTGCATATAAGGCAATTTTTTCTTCCTGTCCTGAATGGCAAAACCCAACTATCCCCTCTGACTGTCTTATGGCAATAGCCAAAGGTTCTATTGCCAAAGCAAACAGCAAAGGGGATAGAGGGCAGCCTTGTCTGGTCCCTCTAGATCAGTGGTCTCCAAACTGCGGCCCTGGGGCCGAATCTGGCCCTTTGCTTGCCTCTGTCTGGCCCTTGGGGCACTATTCCCTCCACAACTGACACCAATGACGGGGCACTATTCTTCCCACTGATACTGACAATATGGCACTAATTCTTCCACTGATACCAACAATGGAGCACTAATGCTCCCACTAAAACCAATGATGGGGCATCTGACGCTGGGGCATTTTCTACTCCCACTGGCCACAGTCCGGCCCCCCTAAACTCTGAAGGACAGTAAACTGGCCCTTTGTTTAGAAAGTTTGCTCTAGGTAATGAAAAAAATGGAGACATAGTATTATTAATTCTCAACCTTGCCTTGGGATCCCTATACAGCAGTTTCAGCCATGATAGGAATCCCGGACCATATTGGACACCTTCTGGGCATCCAAGGACAATATGGCACTGGTACCTCCATTATCCATAGGTAACTGCAAATTAAAATAAAAGTCTGCAAATATTTGTTGACGCTGCTCTTGTGGGGATAAACCCAGTTTGATCCTTATGAGTCAGAGTATTAATATATCTAGATAACCTATTTGCCCGTACCCTAGCTAAGATCTTAACATCTGATGTAAGGAGGGAGATGGGGCGGTAGGAATCTGGTTTTAACGGATCCTTGCCTGGTTTTAAAATCACTATTATTGTTTCCTTCATTGATTCAGGAAGTTCTTGTGTATTATATGCCTCCTTTAACACTTCAAGAAGTTCTGGGAGTAGAATCTGGCCATATTTTATATCTCAGCCGACAATCCATCCATTCCCGGGGCCTTATTATTTTGAGTTTGTACCACTGCTTCTTTCAGCCCTGCTAGGGTTATAGGATTATCCAAGAGTTCTCTTTCTTTTAATTTCAGTTTAGGTATATCTAGTTTATCTAAAAAATGGTCTACTTAGATTCATTGCATTTGGAGTCCCAGATTCATAAAGCAAGGTATAAAAGTCCACAAAAGTATTCTGAATACTACTTGTATCATATACTATTACTCCATTTATATCTTTAATGGCAGCTATATCTGACAGGCCGTCTTGATTACGCGCTATCATAGCTAACATATGGCCTACCTGCTCCCCCATTTCATAATGCTTTTGACTCTGAAGAAATCTACTGTTCTCCCCCTTCGCTAAAGATACATTTCTGTATATTTTCTGAACTTCCTGCCAGGCTAAGCGTCGGGGCTGGGCTCAGCCCTTCGTTCTTTGAGCTGGCCGCTCAGCTGTCGGCTAATTGCCAGCTCCTATCTCTCCACAGTTACTCAGCTGTTGATGATATCCTGCTCGTCAGTCCTGCCTACTTAAGCCGTTCAGCCCAGTGGATCTCTGCCTTCGCCTTGGTCAACATCACAGAAATCTCCTGCATTCCTGGTTAAAAACTTGCTTTGCTGTCATCCCTTCTGGCTTCAGATCCTGCTTGCTATTCCACTACATTGATCCCTGACTTCTGGCTTGTCTGACTATCCGTTCCGGTTACTGAAATTTGGCTATGTTTTGACTATGTTTGTTCTTTTTACTATTATTATTATTAAACAAGTGTGATTTAACTGCACTTCTGTCTCGGTCTTCGGTCTGATTTCATGGCTTCTGACACTAAGCGCCTATCTTCCGTAGGTCCAATATGAACTCCTGTTCCACTTGATTAACTCTTTGCATTACTTCTTTCTCTCATTGCCTTGTCGATCTCTTAATTCTAGAAATGTCTTTAATTATCAAGCCTTGTAAGTAGGCTTTCATAGTATCCCAGACTACTGCCAAAGAGATTGAGTTCTTATTATCTCTAAAAAATCCTAACAATGGTTTGATTTGGTTCTCTTCTGGAATTAGAGATAACCATTGAGGATTAACTTTCCATGGAGGGAGAGGCAGTTACTCCCCCTTCTCCAGAGACAAAATCATAGGAGATCAGAGAGTCCCCTCGGCTCGTATTGAATTGAACCTAGCCACGGGAGAAAACATCCGTTCCCCAAGGCCAGGTCCATTCTTGACAGTGACCTATAAGTATTTGAACAACATGAGTATTCTCTACTTAACTGCTTCAGCCCCAGAAGATTTTACCCTCTTCCTGACCAGAGCACTTTTTGCGATTCGGCACTGCGAACCGACAATTGCGCGGTCACGCGACATTGCACCCAAACAAAATTGACGTCCTTTTTTCCCACAAATAGAGCTTTCTTTTGGTGGTATTTGATCACCTCTGCGGTTTTTATTTTTTGCGCTATAAACAAAAAAAGAGCGACAATTTTGAATGCAATATTTTTTACTTTTTGCTATAATAAATTTCCCCCAAAAATATAGAAAAAAAATGATTTTTTTCCTCAGTTTAGGCCGATATGTATTCTTCTACATATTTTTAGTAAAAAAAAAAAAATCGCAATAGGCGTATATTGATTGGTTTGCACAAAAGTTATAGTGTCTACAAAATAGGGGATAGTTTTATGGTATTTTTTTAATTATTTTTTTACTAGTAAGGGCGGCGATCTGCGATTTTTATCGGGACTGCGACATTAAGGCGGACACATCGGACACTTTTGTCACTATTTTGGGACCATTGTCATTTATACAGTGATCAGTGCTATAAAAATGCACCGATTACTGTGTAAATGACACTGGCAGGGAAGGGGTTAACCACTAGGGGGCGATGAAGGGGTTAAGTATGTCCTAGGGAGTGATTCTAACTGTGGGGGGGGGATGGGCTACTACTCACATGACAGCGATCACTGCTCTCGATGACAGAGAGCAGTGATCTCTGCCATGACACAAGCCAGAACGGGGAAATGCCTTGTTTACAAAGGCACTTCCCCGTTCTGCAGCTCCGTGACACGATCACCGGGCGACCAGCCAACAGCGAGACTGCCGGTCCCGTGGGCGCGGTCATGCTGTATGCTATCCCCGCCTCTTAAAGGGGACGTACAGGTACGCCCATTTGCAAACCGCTGTCACTGTGCTGACGTATATTGGCATGCAGCGGTCGGCAATTGGTTAATGGAAGTCTAATGCTCCACACATCTACCAATCCTATCTCCTATATCTGGTTAGCCAGTCCAGTTATATTTCTTCTCCTATTAATCTTTATGGTACTCTGTCCATCTTCCTCCTACTTCAGCACATTATTGAAATCCCCTGTTATTATGCCCCATACACACGGTCTGACTTTGTTCAGACATTCCGACAACAAAATCCTAGGATTTTTTCCGACGGATGTTGGCTCAAACTTGTCTTGCATACACACGGTCACACACAAAGTTGTCGGACAATCCGATCATTCTGAACGCGGTGACGTAAAACACGTACGTCGGGACTATAAACGGGGCAGTGGCCAATAGCTTTCATCTCTTTATTTATTCTGAGCATGCGTGGCACTTTGTGCGTCGGATTTGTGTACACACGATCGAAATTTCCGACAACGGATTTTGTTGTCGGAAAATTTTATAGCCTGCTCTCAAACTTTGTGTGTCGGAAATCCGATGGAAAATGTCCGATGGAGCCCACACATGGTCGGAATTTCCGACAACACGCTCTGATCGGACATTTTCCATTGGAAAATCCGACCGTGTGTACGGGGCATAAATGTTGGAAGACGACCATTGTGCCATTTTTTTTAAATACTTTTTTTAGTACATCATTTTTATAAGGAGGAGGAATATAGACATTCACCAACAAGAACATTCTGTCTTCCAAAGTACATAAAAGCATTAAATTGCGAACATCAGGGTCTTTAATACACTGTTTGCATGAAAAACACAGGGCGCTAGAAATCAAAATGCTTACTCCTAGTGAGTATGTAGAATAGGTGACATGGTATTGACAGAACAATGTAATGTACAACATAGAGTGTATAGTGCACATTTCAGTAGTATGTATTGTACAACAGAATATATAATGCAGGAGTAAGAACTGTGTAATGTACAACACAGAGCATATAGTGCAGGGGTCAAGGCTACATACAATAATATGCTATATAAATTATATGGTGTAATGGTCAGGGCTATAAATACTGGTGTTCAGTAATCAGTGGGAGCTTAGATCAGTCTCAGCTCCTGAGACTGCACTCAGTGACTTGGGTCTGAGAATATACAGACATATCCCTCCACCCCACACAGCCAGCAGACAACAGAGCAACTAACCCTGGGAGAATTGTTCTAGAGATCTTACTAGAATCAGGGATTGGAAAGAAGACCCAAGGCACATACCCTAGGTCAGTGGTTCTCAACTCCAGTCCTCGGGACCCACCAACAGGTCAGATTTTAAGTATTACCTTGGGGAGTTGCAGACTAGAATACTGCAATCACTGAGCAGCAAGTGATATCACCTCTGATGTATTTCAGCTATCTTGCAAACCTGGCCTGTTGGTGGGTCCTGAGGACTGGAGTTGAGAACCACTGCCCTAGGTGCCTAGGTCGAGCAACATCTATGGTGAAAATCAACAGCTGAACCCCAGAAGTTACATAAATCCAGTCTAGATACATAAATTGTGTCTGCAGCACAGAGACAGAAGATTATCCGAGAGAAATACAGGAATACAGGACAGGAAACATAGCTCAGGAAAGTGACCAGAGTATTACAGGCTGATATCACTCAGTCCTTGCCCTACTCTGGACCAATCAGTGAGCAGTATGGGTGGAGGAATGTATTTAGTGTTAATGACCCACCTGTGCTGATCTCTGTAGGAGTGTCCTCCTCTATAAATGTCCCCGTTATTCCATCCTCCTCCATAGACTGCTGATCATCCCTCACATACCTCTCTTCTTCTTCTGCTTTACCCTCAATTTTTAAATCTATCAGATCTTCACCCTGAACCAAAAAAATAATAGAAAATAACATCTGTAAAATATAGGTTTTAGTATTGTGACATCACTTTAAAAAAAATCCACACATCGTCTCCACAAGTCCATGTTCTAGATGCTCCGTCCCACCAACCTTGTAACGGTGAGGGATGGTGTGGTCTTCCTGTGTGGAATCCCGGGAATACAGAGGACGGGGACATCTCTCTGGTGGGTTCCTGGTATTAGGTGGCTCCATCATATTCTTGTGTCCTTCTGAAAACTCCTCCATTACTCCATACTCCTCATCCTCCTCTTTATACTCTTCTTTAACAACAATACTACTATTCCCGAGGTTTCCACTCTGAAAGATAAAATAAAACATTCAATGTAGCAAACATGCTGTGTATAAATCATAATGACCGATAATTGTCAATCATCTACCTGATGATGGTGAGGGATGGTGTGACCTTCCTGTGTGGAATCCCGGGAATACAGAGGACGGGGACATCTCTCTGGTGGGTTTCTGTAGATGGATGACTCCACCATGGTGTCCTGGTACAGATCTTTGTGTCCTTTTAGAGACTCTGACTCCTCCATCACCCCATTCTTATCATCCTCCTCTTTTATCTCTGCTTTAACTTCTGCTTTGGAGTCACTCAGGTTTACACTCTGAATATATAATAAAAATGACATCCATTGTAACAATGCAGATAATGTACAGATCCTAATGATACTATCAGTGATTGTTCATCTACCTGATGACGGTGAGGGATGGTGTGACCTTCCTGTGTGGAATCCCGGGAATACAGAGGATGGGGGCATCTCTCTGGTGGGTTTCTGTAGCTGGATGACTCCACCATGGTGTCCTGGTACAGATCTTTGTGTCCTTTTGGAAACTCTGACTCCTCCTTTCCACCAGCCTCATCCTCCTCCTCTTTTATTTCTTCTTTAATATTGACCTGTGTGGAATCCCGGGAATACAGAGGACGGGGACATCTCTCCGGTGGGTTCCCATTACTGGATCCATCTGTAGGAAACACACACACTGACTGAATACATTGTTTCTATGTGTTTATCAGATGATGGGGGATCTAGGTGGACCCTCCGTACTGCTCTCTCCTTTACAATAAAGTCTCCTCTTACCCGGTGATGTGAGGGGCGGCTGATTGTCCATCATGACGTCCTTGTAGAGATCCTTGTATCCTTCTAAATACTCCCCACTCCTCCATGGAGAAACAGACAGTGACATCCTGACACCTTATAGGAACCTGACACACACAATGATACAGTCACCATCCGGACACATCCCTTGTCTGTTACTGGATAATGTCCCAGAATTCCCAGCACTGCTCACCTCTCCTGTCAGCAGCTCTGTGATCTCTCTGGTGACTTCTAGAATCTTCTCTATTCTATCGGGGAGGGAGGTGGAGGCAATGTGATGGTCATATGCTCACCAGACTTCACAGGAGGAAATCTCTAGATTTGAAAATGAATAGTAAAATCAAATGATATTCTTAGAATCCTCTTCACCTCTCTGTTCAGGTCTCCAATTTATTGAGCTGTGAGGGACGTTGAAAGAAGAACGTTGTCTTTGGACTTTGCCAGGACACATCATATTCCTGTGATCTCCGTGTACTCCGGAGACTTTACTGATCGCATTTTAGGATGAATATCGGAGACTGAGATCATGATGAAAAAATAGTTTTTAGGACATTTACTACAAATTAAATCTTTCCTTCTTTCTTCCTACTTGAATCTTATAAAAATAAAGACATACATAATCCAATCCCCCCCTAAATAAGCCCCCCATCCACCACTAATAAAAGTCGTATAATCTGTTACTATAGACTGAAGAGGTGAGAAGGTGATTGGTGGAAAAGGTGACATCTCCAAAATGAAGAGAATGTTCTGGCCCCATAAGCGAGGAAATGTTCTGACCCTGAAGGGGTTAATCTAGGTTTCCACACGATATATGTGTGTATCATCATCTGCTGGAGATAAATGACATCACAGTGACTATGGAGGAAGAGGACGGACATGTCGGGGGGTTACTTAGGGTTGCCGCCTCATCCCTTTTAAACCGAACACATATTAATTACACAGGTTCTGTGGCTGATTAAGGTGGTAATTAAACTCACTCGGTGCCTTATCTGCATTAAATTAGCCTCAGAACCTGTGTAATTCATATGAGTTCAGGTTTGAATGGATGAGGTGGCAACCCTAGGGCTACTGGGTGTAAATATAAAATAAGATCTTATTACCTCCTCTCCTGCCACTTCCAGCAACGTCTCCTCTCTACTTTCTCCTGACTCACCTCTCACCCGGAACTTCCTGTCTGTACCTGACATCACTTCCTGTCTGTATTCCATAGAGTCTTCCATTTTGGGTATAAGTGAGATCACCACCATGTGGAGTTTAGAGGACCTGCAGCCCTGAGAAACGTCTCGTAGTGTGATGTATGTACTGTATGTCCTAATGTAGCAGTGTCCCCGAACTCTAGAGGCCTAGTGGTGACCTCCAGAGTAAGGGAGAGCTGACATCCTTGTGGGTTTATAGGCATGGTGGGTGCAATGCAATTTGGAAACATGGGCGCCAGTCACTTTTTGAATGCAAGAAAAAGAGATTTCTTGTCTCTTAAACAGAATTGGTGGAGAGAGGGTTAGGACCAGGACACCCTTAGGCAGATGCAATAGCAATTGGCAGACTCCGAGACAAAAATAATAGGCAGACAGCTATATAGGTGCATACCTCCCAACTTTTTGAGATGGGAATGAGGGACACCTTTTATCAAAAGTATGTAGGCATAGGACACATCCCCTGCCACACCCCTTTTAATGGAGAATTATGCAAAAAAAAAAAAAAGATTGGTTAAACCCACAAGTGCTTTTTTACCACTATTATTCCTTTATATTGGCTTTTGAAATTTACAAATGCAGCAATTTAGAAATTGAATGATTGGATTTTTGAAAGATAAAAAGTGCATTTTATATACAACTATATTGATCAGACCAAAATGAGGAACAAATGAGGAGGAATGAGGGACAGAGGGACATTGCTCCAAATCAGGGACAGTCCCTCCAAATCAGGGACAGTTGGGAGGTATGTAGGTGGAGGGCCTTTCAACTGTATTTGTAGAACTGCTGTCTCCTATGGCAACTGAACTAAAAATAGTCAATAGAGATCTGTACACATAACTCACAGTAACCTGTTTCTCACTCTCTCACCCAGCTCCCAGTCTCTCACTAGACTTCAAGATCCCAGTCGTCACTGGATCCCCTGAGCTCTTCCACAGCTAACCGGCTGTATACTCCTCAAGCTTTACCCCTGCTAACCCGCTGGGTCCCCAGGTGGGCACTCTGCCGAAGCTTTCCCACTTCTTCACCGTCCCCAGCTGGAGAAAAGGCTGCTTTGGTACTTCTTCAGACTTCGAAACACTGGCCTCTAATAACAGGAGTGGTTGTCCCTTGGTGGCAACTGCTTCCCCTTTACCTCTAGCCTTGATCCTCACTTGTCCCCAGTAACAGGAGTGGTCATCCCTTATGGCCACTGTTTCTCCCTCACCTCTGGCAATGATTTGGTTCTCCGTCCGGCGGAACCTCTGCAACTTGGTCGGGCTTCTGGCCAGAAGCCCCAACCCCACGCTGTTTCTCCCAAACCTGGATAGGCCTCAGGCTTCTGGCCTAGCAACCCGGAGCCTTGTAACACACGTCCACCCAGACAGCTGTCCAGGTGGCACAGAGCCCCGATCACTTGACTCCTCCCGAATAAATAAAAAGGGGTCTGACCCGGAGTAGCGAACAGAAAAGGTATGCCACATCCCATAATATAGAAACACGAACAATGGGTTCCCCTGAGGTGGGATTTTTAAGGCATTACCAAAAAACGTTCATAATATGTATGAAAAAAGAAAATTTTATTACAAAATACACACACATAATACAAAAATATACCAAGTGACAAAATCAACTCAAGCATAAAAAATACATAGATACGAATGCATCAAGGACAGCATGTGGGGGACAGAAAATAATCACAATGGACGAACAGTTAAGCATAGGATGGGGTAGGTCTCACTAAACCGACGCGTTTCGGAAAGTCCTTCGTCAGGGTTTGACAAGTGAGGTTTATCATCCAATGCAAGTGTTACAAAGAGATTCAAAGCAAATAATCAGCTCTACTGTGGTATCCCAGGCCATGTGTAATTCTAGGTGATCCAATTGTGAGTAGATGGAGTACTAGAAGAGGTTCATGTGGAGGACACCATTTCCCTAGATGCTGAGACACGTCACGTCCAAATTAGGGCGCAACGTCTGTGCATGGGCTGGGGTTCACAGAAATCTTCGGACCTGGGATCTGGAGCCACAAAGAACACCTACGGTGATCGGAGGAGGATGCTGCACTCATGCTGGGCTCCTAGCTGCTAAAATCTCTTTTATGATGTCTGTCTGATGGTCAGCAAGGTACCCTCCGTGCCCTCCTCCCCTCCCCCTACGGTACACCCTGTAGGTGTTCTTTGTGGCTCCAGATCCCAGGTCCGAAGATTTCTGTGGACCCCAGCCCATGCACAGACGTTGCGCCCTAATTTGGACGTGACGTGTCTCAGCATCTAGGGAAATGGTGTCCTCCACATGAACCTCTTCTAGTACTCCATCTACTCACAATTGGATCACCTAGAATTACACATGGCCTGGGATACCACAGTAGAGCTGATTATTTGCTTTGAATCTCTTTGTAACACTTGCATTGGATGATAAACCTCACTTGTCAAACCCTGACGAAGGACTTTCCGAAACGCGTCGGTTTAGTGAGACCTACCCCATCCTATGCTTAACTGTTCGTCCATTGTGATTATTTTCTGTCCCCCACATGCTGTCCTTGATGCATTCGTATCTATGTATTTTTTATGCTTGAGTTGATTTTGTCACTTGGTATATTTTTGTATTATGTGTGTGTATTTTGTAATAAAATTTTCTTTTTTCATACATATTATGAACGTTTTTTGGTAATGCCTTAAAAATCCCACCTCAGGGGAACCCATTGTTCGTGCCTCCCGAATAAATAGGCTCTTCCAGCAGGCCAAGGGGCCAAAGAAACCCCTGCCAATTGGCTGAGACAATCCATCCACTCCTAGTCTGAATTCACTATGCCCTTGTCATTCTAATGCCACAGGCAACAATGCCATCTAGGGAGAGATGCATCACATCCACAGTTAGGTAAAAGTCAGTGGATCCCCCCTCACAATTAGCTAGGCTAGTTACCACCTAGCAAACTAGATTTGTTAGCAATCCTGCCTACTACCAGGGTGCTACATCCTCCCCCTGCCAATTGAAACTACGTCTCGGAGTTTCAACAAAAAAAAAAGTACTCTCAATCCTGAGAATGAATGTCCTGGCAAAACTTGGATAGGTAGTGCAACAGGGAAGGATGAAAATGATAACACCACATGTGGCGTACCACATGAAATAAGTAACATAACATATGTACAAAGGCAAGTGGCAGTTCACAAAGGGCAGATAAATAGAGGACAGTATTTACAGTTTTAGGTGTGGCGTACCACCCGAACAAATAAGGGAAAACTACAATAACAGTAACCTTGTATCCTAACTATCTATCTGCTATATACACCTGTAAGGAACAGAAAGTTTAGCATTAGAGTACAAGCTGAAGTCATTGTCTCTCCTTAGCCAAGGAAGACGAGATGGGTGCTGGAACACCTGAAAGAAGAAAATAAACAACATAGAAACACATCCTAATGCTATAGCAATACAGTGTAATATGTACAAGTGAAGTTTGTTCACTCTCAGCCGAGAGCAACAAGTGGTGCAAAATGAACACAGTAATATATCTCAATCTACATATACAGTATACTTTTAGCAATGACTATACCTAGACATATATACAGTTGAAAATGGGCCCCACCCCTCAAGGGTGCCACCCCCTTTCCATAGCAATCCTAGAAAATAACTTTTACTTATCAATCTACATTGAAACATGAGCAAAGCTGAGATGGAGCCCAGGTTCACACTGAGCTG
This sequence comes from Lithobates septentrionalis, assembly GCA_037952835.1. Lineage (NCBI taxonomy): Eukaryota > Metazoa > Chordata > Amphibia > Anura > Ranidae > Lithobates > Lithobates septentrionalis. The sequence goes on from JBBDGP010001914.1 coordinate 1,495,635, forward strand.
CGGGAATGAATGAACTTGCACGATTTCACTCCTGCATGTCAGTCCCGATTTCAGTGGAGATTTCACTGACATCTGTGCGGGTTTCTGCACAGATGTCAATGGAAATCGCAACCTGAAATCGCAAAAAGTAGTACTGAAACTACTGTTTGAAATCGGCGCGGTGCCACAAATGCGATTAGAGCGGTGCCATTGCCGGCAATTGCCACTGATTTGACATGTGATTTGACATGTCAAATCGCACCAGTGTGGACCAGGGCTAAGACTCACTTAGGCTGGCACTCTCATGTCACCTAGTGGTCAGCATATCAGAGAAGAGTCGTGTAACTTTAGTCTAGTAATCCAAGTTTCAAGGTGAGAACTTGCCCCCCCCCCTTTTTTTTCCCAGCAGTTTCCCTTCTTCAAAGGGACAACTCCAGGGACAATTTGCATGGCTATTCACAGACAACACTTTAGCCATGTGAACATGCAAAGGACTGTAATTCTTGAAGAACTGTCCATCTTCTGGGTCAACAAAGTCCCCTTCCACTTTAAGTATTTCTCAGTCTGTCCTTAGCACAGCTGGGGACTGACATCAATTTCCCTCACTGATGAAGAAACAAACATGCTGAAATTCCACAACATCAGCATGACTCTTTTAAGGCACTTCCTGCAACTGCTGGGATTCAGGAACACAGTCCAGCAGAACAGCACTGGCAGTGGTGTCCTCACATCAACATTTTCCAAGTGTGGAGCAACTTCTGGCAAAGTCAACACAACTCCACTAACATATTTTGTAATCCACTCGGGTTAGGATGAACTCGTCACAGTCTGAGGATATCACCAATAGTATCTAGGGTCAGGCAATTGCAAAGTCTTTCCACTTGAGCCAATCGTGGTGATATAGTGCTGTATATCCTTTTGGTTAGGCCAACAAATTAATACACAGTCAAAGTAGATGTGACGACCATAATCCCAGGTCTGTAAGATGTTTGCATATTTGTCAGCATGTCATGGTGACATCTTCTTCAATTCACCACAAAGAGGAATATTTAGATAACTCCGGATGGCAGCATCAACCCATTGCATTCTCTTTTCCTGAATCTCCTTTTCCATATAAGCGGGCAAATATGGATATAGATAACCATACTCTTCAGCTACCTTCTTTATGACAATCCTCTGTAGCTTGGACAGCCTGGGCAGCACTTTGGGATCTCCACACCCAGGTACAATCTGCATGTCCGCTGTACGTTGAACCCAATGCCAGCAAGGGCATCAGGCTTACAAGGTAGTCTGACCGTCAGAAATAGCTTAGACTTAACAGTCTTAAGAATTTGGGCCCAGTTTGCCCACTGCTCTTCCTCAAACGTGTTTTGCAAGGCACAAGTGCGGTACCACATCAGCAGACAGTTCAATTTTAACACTGGTGGCCTTAACAGGGAGGATCTCATCTTCCTCCACATCACAAGGTTGCTCCTCATCACTATCATTGCACTTTTCAGGCCAGGACAAGGTATCCAAAAAAAGTTCAGAAATCCAGTCAGATGGAATGTCTGAATCAGATATGGTAGTTCACTCTTCGGCCAGGAGCAGGTTGCACTTTGAACTGGCAATATCAAACTACCCTCCCTTACCGGCCACAGGCTTTACAGTCCCTACAGGTACACTACTTTCACCCAAATTAGGCTTACCAGTTTCTGGTGTCTTCTCCCTAGGAGGTTCTGTCATCAATGAGCACAGTTGGGCCCGACCACGGCCCCAAGAGCTGACTGGAGTATCTGGCCTTGGAGCAGTCACAAGGGTCAGAGGAGCAGCATCTCTGGTAGGTGATGGCAATATTCTTGTCCCAGTCCACCTCTAATGCCCATGGGGGTGACGTTGGCTAAACTACCTCAAGTAGGGGTTCCTCGCAGTGTCTGCAGATGATCCAGGGCCGTACACCGGTAGCAAGGCTGGAACATTTCTCGCAGACTAGCCTAATAGCTTCGTAACCTCCTGCGGTGTAGAGGGTGAGGCTACCTTTGGGTACATGGGGTTCCTTGAGCAATTAACTATTTATGACTCTCAGTAACAACTGGTAACAGTGATTTTTGAGGGGGGCAGTCTTCCCACTGATGATTATGTAAAAATGTCCTTCTCCCACTGACCACTGATATAAGGGGGTCCTTCGCCCATTGGTCACCAATGTAAGGGGCCACGACACTGATCACTAATATAAGGGGTCCTATTCCCATTGGTCACCAATTGTCAGGAAAACCAAACTCATGCCCGTGCTCAAAGAAATGTGCATGCACGCACAACGGTCCACAGAACTGTGAACATAATCTGGACCATCTGCGCATCTACATGTGCTCGTATATATGTGCATTAGCATGCTTATGCGTGTAAGTGGACGTCACCTCCTTCTGCCTGTGACCTGATCCGGTAATTATGTTTGCATTCTTACCTGGCTTGTTGATTCTGCTTGTTCCGGGACCCCTGTTGCTTATTCTGGCTTGTGACCATACTGTACCTCGCTTCCAAAACATCCGGTAAATCCAGCAATTGCTTTGTCAGCTTCTGGCTCCAAGCGTCTGGTGGGGTTGGATCACTCAAATCAAATTTGAGGTTAGGAGCTGCATTCCTGACCTAAACTCTACACACTTCAGCATAGGGGTTCAGGCCAAGCACTAGGTAACAGTGGGCAACATCTTAACTAGGATCAATTACAACGCAATGAGGGGAACAGTTTCTCACAGTTACAACCGTAGACATTCCACTCTAGTTCTCCAAATCTTTCTCTGAGGGTTCACCATCCATCCATTGTTTTTTTCTTTGTTTTTAACACTATTGACAACGTTGTCTTTAATGGTTTTTACTGTGGTGTGGTGAATGTTGTCTATTTGTGGAAATTCTATTAAGAAATATTTTCTATTTCTGTGACAATTACACTGCTGTGTGTTTCCCTTTGGAGTTACTCTCTCTTGGTATATATCTATATCACTGTTGATCTATGAAGTTCACACTGATAATATGATTGATTCCTGTACTTATGCAATTAATAATCACACGTGATAGGTGCATTGCCATTTGTTTATTGGCTGAAAGAGTGTACTGCCTGTTGTATACTAATGAAAAACCAAAGTTATATTTTTTCTTGTATGCTGGTTTGTCTTTAAATCCAATAAAAGTATCTTTAAAAAAAAAAAAAAAAGAAAAAAAGACATACAGTGTGTCAGGGCTGGGCTCAGCCCTTCTTTCTCTGAGCTGGCTGCTCAGCTGTCCGCTAATTGCCAGCTCCCATTTCTCTCCACAGTTACCCAGCTGTTGTTGATTCTGCTCGTCAGTCCTGCCTACTTAACCACTTCCCGCCCGTCCTATAGCGGATTGACGTCCGGGAAGTGGTTCAGTTATCCTGACTGGGCGTCATATGACGTCCAGCAGGATAACATGCCGCCGCACGGCCGTGGGGGTGCGCATCGTGGCGATCGGTGGATCGGTGTGTCATTCTGACACACCGCTACACCGATCTTGGTAAAGAGCCTCCGGCGGAGGCTCTTTACCACGTGATCAGCCGTGTCCAATCACGGCTGATCACACTGTCAATAGGAAGAGCCGGTGATCGGCTCTTCCTCACTCGCGTCTGACAGACGCGAGTAGAGGAGAGCCGATCGGCGGCTCTCCTGGCAGGGGGGGTCTCCGCTGATTGTTTATCAGCGCAGCCCCCCCGCAGATCACCACACTGGACCACCAGGGATCGCCACTAGGACCACCAGGGAAGGGGCAACATGTGGATGGCCAGGTATGTACCCCATGGCCATCCACATGTGCCCAGTGTGCCTAATCTGTGCCAATCAGTGCCCACAAATGGGCACTGATTGGCACCATTATGTTGCAGTGATGCCCAGCAATGCCACCCTTAGGGGCATCACTGCAAACAACCAGTGTCATCAGTGCCACCCATCAGTGTCCATTCGTGCCACCTGTCAGTGCCCATCTATCAGTGCCCATCCATGCCAACTATCAGTGCCACCCATAAGTAACCATCAATGCCACCTACGAGTGCTCATCAATGCCACCTATGAGTGCCCATCAGTGCCGCCTATAAGTGCCCATCGGTGCCAACTATGAGTGCCCATCAGTGCCGCATACCAGTGCCACCTATCAGTGCCCATCAGTGCCACCTATCAGTGCCCATCATCAGTGCCCTTCAGTGCCACCTCATCAGCGCCACCTCATTGGTGCCACCTCATCAGTGCCCGTCAGTGCCGCTGTATCAGTGCCCGTCAGTGCAGCCATATCAGTGCCCGTCATTGAAGAAGCAAACGTACTTATTTACAAGAAATTTTAACAGAAACAAAGAAAAACGTTTTTTTTTTCAAAATTTTCAGTCTTTTTTTATTTGTTGCGCAAAAAATAAAAACCGCAGAGGTGATCAAATACCACCAAAAGAAAGCTCTATTTGTGGGAACAAAATGATAAAAAAATTGTTTGGGTACAGTGTAGCATGACCGCGCAATTGTCATTCAAATTGCGACAGCGCTGAAAGCTGAAAATTGGCCTGGGCGGGAAGGTGTCTAAGTGCCTGGTATTGAAGTGGTTAAAGTCATCCAGCTCACTTGATCTCTGCCTTCGCCTTTGTCAACATCACAGAGACTTTCTCCTGCTGTTGAAGACTTGCTCGGCTGACGTTCCTTCTGGCTCCTGATCCTGCTTGCTGTACTACTACGTTTATCTCTGTCTCTCTGACATTTGCTTGGCTGACTACCCAATCAGGTTACTGAACTCTGGCTTGTTTTGACTACGCTTACTCTGTTTACCTTATTATTATTTTTAAACAAGTGTGATTTAACTATACTTCTGTCTCTGTCTGATTCATGGTTCCTGATAATAGGCGAAGGCCATGAATTCAGAAGATACAGTCAAATTTACTTGTTGGTAATATTTTTTCCAGATTGGATGAGCAAGATCACCGCATGGATCAGTTTGCCATAGCGTTACAAACGCTCCTGAGTCGCACGGCTCACCTGGAAACTCCCACTGTGGCTGCTCCGGTACAACCTGAGTTGCAGACCGTCCCTGCTGCTGCGCCAGTCTCTGTCCGCTTCCCCAGCGATTTGGGGGCGATCCAGTTCAATACAGGAAACCAGGTTGATATTTACTTTGAGATGCTGCCCCTGGCGCTTCCCACGGACAGAAGCAAAGTAGGTTTTGTGATATCTTTGCTTTCTGAGAGAGCCTTGCCTGTGCAAACCCTCGATGGGAGACGCAAAAAACTGTTGTCTTGAGTTACCCTGAGTTTGTGGCCTCCTTTAAAAGGGTATTTGACGTTCCCGCACGCTCCGCTTCTGCTGCCAAGTGTCTCATGTCCATCAAACAGAGTACGAGAACTGTTGCCGACTACGCCATTGAATTCCATACTCTGGCAGCAGAGGTTGCTTGGAACAATGAGGCCCTCGTGGCTGCTTTTTCTCATAGTCTCTCGGATTCCATCAAGGATGAGATAGCAGCCCAAGATATACCCACGGAGCTGGAGAGGTTGATCACGTTTGCCATCCTCATTGACTCCAGACTCAGAGAAAGACTCTCTTTTAAGGAGAGCTTGCGTAAGCCCCCTGTACGTTTGCCACCAAGCTTTGCAGTCCCACCCGTGCCTCCCTCACCTCCCATGCCTCCTGGTACCGAGTCGATCAGTGAAGATGAACCCATGCACTTGGGTTTCACGCGTCTCTCTGCGGATGAGAGAGCCTTTAGGAGGAGGGAGAGATTGTGCCTTTATTGTGGCCAGGCAGGTCACTTTTTGAAGGCTTCTTCTACCCGTCCAGGGAATGCCCGAACCTTGAGGTCCTGTCATAGACAGACCTTAGGTGGCGTTGTTTCATCCCCAGTTATCCAGAGGGATAAGCCCCTGGTTTCGGTCATCCTTTCTTGGGCTGAGTTGTCCATCAAGATACAGGCTCTAATCGAATCTGGGGCTGCAGGCCTGTTCATTGATGCTGCCTTTGTATCGCAGCACTTGATTCCACTGCAGCTGCGTGACACTCCACTTGCCATTGAGGCTCTTGACGGGAGACCTCTACAGCCTGCCCATGTGACTCATGAGATGGTTCCATTGTCCAATGCCTGTAGGGGCTCTTCACCATGAGATAATACAATTCCAAGTTATTTCCTCACCTAGGTTTCCGCTGGTTATTGGTTATCCTTGGTTACAGAAGCACAACCCCTCTTTTGATTGGCTCCGTGCTGAGGTTCTCCCCTGGTCACCACAATGCAGTGAGACATGCTTCCAGAAGGTAGCCAAGGTCCTGTGCACCTCTTCACTCTCCTCCCTGCTAGAGGAGTACCGCGATTTTAGCGATGTCTTTGACAAAGGTTGAGCCGGTAGTTTGCCTTCACACAGGCCTTATGATTGTGCAATTGACATTCAACCTGGTGCCATACCCCCTCGTGGCCGGGTTTACCCTTTGTCGGTCATGGAGGATAAGGCCATGAAGGAGTATATTGCAGACGCACTTTCTCGAGGTTTCATCCGCAAATCCTCATCACCTGCTGGTGCTGGTTTCTTCTTTGTGAAGAAGAAGAGCGGTGAACTGAGACCTTGTATTGATTATAGGGGTCTCAATCGTTTCACGATTAAGAATGCCTACCCGATTCAGTTGATTACAGAGTTATTTGACCACCTCAAGGGAGCAACAGTTTTCACGAAGCTTGATTTGAGAGGGGCATACAATCTCATGTGAATTAAGGAGGGCGACAAGTGGAAAACTGTGTTTAATACCAGAACAGGCCATTATGAGTACCTCGTAATGCCTTTTGGCCTTTGTAACGCCCTTGCAGTTTTCCAGGAATTTATTAACGATGTTCTCCGAGATTTGTTGCAGTTATTTGTGGTGGTTTATCTCGATGATATCCTCATAATTTCCAAGTCCCTGGAGACAGACACAACGATTGTCTGTCATGTGCTTCAGAAACTAAGAGAAAACAATCTCTATTGTAAACTGGAGAAGTGCGAGTTCCATCGTGAACAGGTTAAATTTCCACTGCTGGTTTTTCGATGGTCCCAGAGAAACTTTTGGCAGTCCTACCGTGGCCCCAACCCGTGGGTTTACGTCCTCTGCAGCGTTTCCTGGGCTTTGCCAACTATTATCTGAAGTTTATTCGTAACCTCTCATCTCTGGTCAAGCCCCTGACTGATATGACCAGAAAGGACGGTAACCCACAGAGTTGGTCTCCGGAGTCCATTAAGGCCTTTGAGAGTCTCAAGGTTGCCTTTGTTTCTGCTCCTGTGTTGGCACATCCTGATCCTACGTTGCCTTTTATCCTAGAAGTTGATGCTTCTGAGACTGGAGTTGGCGCCCTTTTGTCTCGACGTCCTAACTCTGAGAGCGCTATGCATCCGTGTGGTTACTTTTCCAAGAAATTGTCACCTGCAGAGTGCAATTACGAGATTGGTAACAAAGAGCTGTTAGCGATCATTTTAGCCCTGAAAGAATGGAGACATCTCCTTGAAGGTACCACTGTACCGGTTCTCATTCTTACTGACCATAAGAATCTCACATTCTTATCTGAGGCTAAGCGCCTCTCTCCCAGAAGGGCGCGATGGGCTCTTTTCTTGTCGAGTTTTAATTACATTGTCTCATTCTTACCCAGTACTAAGAATGTAAGGGCTGATGCCTTGTTACAACAATTTTCCTCCACTTCCAAGTTCTCCAGACTTACCATTCTCCCAAGGCAGCTGGCCACCCTGGGAAGAATCAACTTGTTTGGGCCATTTCCCAACAATTCTGGTGGCCTAGTCTACGGGCTGATGTAACTGCCTTCGTACCTGCCTGTTCCATGTGTGCTCAGAGTAAGACTCCACGGCACCTTCCAGTGGGCCTCCTACACCCAATGGGGAGAGGCCCATGAGGAGTATGAAGTACAATCCATTGTTGACTCCTGTAGGTTCCGTGGGCGCATACAGTACCTGGTGCATTGGAAGGGGTACGGTCTGGAGGAACGCTCTTGGGTCTCATCCTCGGACGTACATGCCCCTGTCCTCCTCCGTGATTTCCATAGACGTTTTCCCCTCGAACCCGGTGGTCCTCCGAGGGGGAGGGGTTGTTAAGGAGGGGGTACTGTCAGGGCTGGGCTCAGCCCTTCCTTCTCTGAGCTGGCCGCTCAGCTGTCCGCTAATTGCCAGCTCCCATCTCTCTCCACAGTTACCCAGCTGTTGTTGATTCTGCTCGTCAGTCCTGCCTACCTAAAGTCGTCCAGCTCACTTGATCTCTGCCTTCGCCTTTGTCAACATCACAGAGACTTTCTCCTGCGTTTCTGTTGAAGACTTGCTCGGTTGACGTTCTTGTGGCTCCTGATCCTGCTTGCTGTACTACTACGTTTATCTCTGGCTCTCTGACATTTGCTTGGCTGACTACCCGATCCGGTTACTGAACTCTGGCTTGTTTTGACTACGCTTACTATGTTTACCTTATTATTATTATTAAACAAGTGTGATTTAACTATACTTCTGTCTTGATCTGATTCATGGTTCCTGATACAGTGCCTTGAAAAAGTATTAATACCCCTTGAAATTTTCCGCATTTTGTCATGTTACAACCAAAAACATAAATGTATTTTATTGGGATTTTATGTTCTAGACTAACACAAAGTGGCACATAATTGTGAAGTGGAAGGAAAATGATAAATGGTTTTCAAAATGTTTTACAAATAAATATGTGAAAAGTGTGGCGTGCATTTGTATTCAGCCCCCTCTACTCTGATACCCCTAACTAAAATCTAGTGGAACCAATTGCCTTCAGTAGTCAGCTAATTAGTAAATAGAGTCTACCTGTTTGTAAATGAATCTCTATATAAATACAGCTGTTCTGTGAAGCCCTCAGAGGTTTGATAGAGATCCTTAGTGAACAAACAGCATCATGAAGAACAAGGAACACACCAGACAGGTCAGGGTAAAAGTCGTGGAGAAGTTAAAAGCAGGGTTAGTTTATAAAAAAATAATCCAAGCTTTAAACATCTCACAAAGAACAAGGTAAAGGGGCAATCACAGTGGCCCTTTACCATGTGATCAGCTGTGTCCAATCACATGTAAACAAACTTGCCGGTTATCAGCAGTCTAGTAACTGGCAAGGCTGACAGGGCACATGTACACTGATAATCAGGGTGCCTATCAATGCTCATCAGTGCCACCTATCAGTGTGGCCTTTTTAGTGCCTCCTTATCAGTGTAACCTCTCCAGTGCAAATCAGTGAAGAAAAATTACTCTTTTGCAAAATGTTATAACAGAAACTAAGGTTGTTTTTTTTTCTCAAAACGTTTATTCCGTTTTTATTCGTTTAGCAAAAAAACACTGGATGATTAAATTCCACTTAAAGAAAGCTCTATCTGTCTCAAAAAAGTTATAAAAATTGTATTTGGGAACAGCATTGTATGACCGCACAATTGTCATTCAAAATGCAACAGCGCTGAAAGCTGGCCTGGGCAGGAAGGGGGTGAAAGTGCCCGGTATTGAAATGGTTAAATACATTTCTCCTGACAATTAGGAGTCTGTTCATAAAAAAATTTGCATAGCATTTTGTTTGTGGAAGCTTACACCACAAAATGTACTCAGCCAACAAAAGGTAATGGCATTTTTTATTTTTCTACTGCTATCACTTGCCAACACAGTAAAAACACTTCATCCACATATTTGGTGATCTCTGATCTCCTTATGAACTTCTTACATGATGAAGATCAACCATGGAGTATATGTGAGGTGTATATCAGGGTGTGCTTCTTCCCCACACGAGAGCTGTGATGTCCAGCAACATTCATATAGAAGACATTTCCCGCACTCAATGCACTAATACACCTCGAGGGTTGTGTGGGATCCCTGATGTACAGGAAGACAGGACTTCAGAGAGGAACAATTCCCTCACTCAGGACAGGAACGTGGCTTCTCCCCCGTGTGAGATCTCTGATGTCTGGAAAGGCTGGACTTGTCTGAAAAACATTTCCCGCACTCAGGACAGGAATAAGGTTTCACCCTCATGTGAGATCTCTGATGTCTGTAAAGATTGGACTTCTGAGAAAAACATTTTCCGCATATGGGACAAGAATGGGGCTTCTCCCCCGTGTGAGATCTCTGATGTGAGACAAGTTCTGATTTTTGTAAAAAACATTTCCCACAATCGGAACAGGAATACGGCTTCTCCCCCGTGTGATATCTCTGATGTATGGAAAGACTGGACTTCTGAAGAAAACATTTCCCACACTCGGGACAGGAAAACGGCTTTTCCCCCGTGTGAGTCCTCTGATGTCTGACAAGTTCTGATTTTTGTAAAAAACATTTCCCACAATCGGAACAGGAATACGGCTTCACCCCCGTGTGATATCTCTGATGTATGTAAAGACTGGACTTCTGTGAAAAACATTTCCCGCACTCGGGACAGGAAAACGGTTTTTCCCCTGTGTGAGACCTCTGATGTCTGACAAGTTCTGATTTTTGTAAAAAACATTTCCCACAATCAAAACAGGAATGTGAATTCTCCCCCGTGTGAGATCTCTGATGTGTGTAAAGATTAGACTTAAGTGAAAAACATTTACCGCACTCTGGACAGGAATATGGCTTTTCTCCGGTGTGAGACCTCAGATGTCTCACAAGTTCTGATTTTTGTATAAAACATTTTTTGCACTCAGAACAGGAATACGGCTTCTCAGCAGTGTGCGATCTCTGGTGTCTGCAAAGATTGGACTTGTCGAAAAAACATTTCCCACAATCAGAACAGGAATGTGACTTCTCCCCTGTGTGAGTTCTCTGATGTGCGTAAAGATTAGACTTAAGTGAAAAACATTTCCCGCACTCAGGACAGGAGTACGGCTTTTCTCCCGTGTGAGACCTCTGATGTCTGACAAGTTCTGATTTTTGTATAAAACATTTCTCGCACTCAGAACAGGAATATGGCTTTTCACCAGTGTGCAATCTCTGGTGTCTGTAAAGATTGGACTTGTCGAAAACACATTTCCCACACTCAGAACAAGAATAAGGCTTTTCCCGTATGTGAGATCTCTGATGTACGGAAAGATCGGACTTCTTTGAAAAACATTTCCCGCACTCAGGACAGGAATATGGCTTTCCCCCCATGTGTAACCTCTGATGTGCAACAAGTTCTGAATTTTGTACAAAACATTTCCCGCACTCAAGGCAGGAAAATGGCTTTTCACCTGTGTGCAATTTCTGATGTTTGTAAAGACGTGACTTAACCGAAAAACATTTCCCACACTCAGGACAGGAATACGGTTTTTCCCCCGTGTGATACCTCTGATGTATGACAAGGTCTGGTTTATTCACATAACATTTCCCACACTCTGGACAGGAATACGGCTTTACACCCGTGTGAGATCTCTGATGTATGTTAAGACTGGCCTTATATGAAAAACATTTCCCGCACTCAGAACAGGAATACGGCTTTTCTCCTGTGTGTATCATCTGATGGCTGTAGAGATGGGATTTCTTTGAAAAACATTTACCGCACTCAGGACAGGAATGCGGCTTTTCTCCCGTGTGAGACTTTTGATGTGTGACAAGATTCGATTTTTGCGCAAAACTTTTTTCGCACTCAGGACAAGAAAATGGCTTCTCCCCCGTGTGAGATCTCTGATGTCTGTAAAGACTGGACTTCTTTGAAAAAAATATCTCGCACTCAGAACAGGAATATGGCTTCTCACCGTCCCTCACAGTCTGAGGTTCCTCAGGATAAGAGGAATACGATGGTCCATCTACACTGTGTGGTGCCGGATGGACATTTGAGGTAGCCGGGTTTTCTCCTGGACTATACTGTGTGATGTCCTCATCTTCTACTTTACAGTCTGGAGACAAAGTGAGACAATCCTCTGAGGTTTTCCTCATCTCCCGTCCATCTACTAAAATAGAGATAAAAAGGTTATTACTAGACATGAGCAGATGGATGGAGGACAAACTGCACCTTCCTAAATACCGCTCTCTCTAATGAGGTCATAACACGTAAAACAGAGCAGCAAGTGTGACATCATCAAGCTAGGAGCTTCCCAGGAGTTTGAGGAAGTTGGATTGATCTGTATTAATCACAGACAGAGCAGTATGTGGGAATTCAATAAGAGATCTATCTGCCTATGTGAATGTGAGTGTTCTTAATCTTTTATTGCAATAAACCTGTCTTTTATGAAAAGCACGATGATGTGTCTTTGATATATAGAGCTGTGCTGGGACTGCTGCAAAACCTGTGGAGGAGAAGGAGTAACCCTTGAGAGGCTGATGTGACAACATTCCTTAAGAGCTGTGCCTGGAGAAATCCTCGAGGAGAGAGGACAGAGGATTAACCCCTGTATTTGGCTAATGTGACTTTCTGTAATTTAAGAGGTCCAATATTTCAAATGAGAGCACACCCAAAGGGTCAGAGGTCAGAGAGTGAGGATGGGGGGAGAACAACCAAGATGAAGACTGGACTGATCCTGAAGACCACCATTATTGGGTTATTGACTCCTCCCTCATTATCACTTTCTGTTTAAGGTTCCAAAGTTGGAGGATGTTATCACATTATTATCAACATGTAAAAGTCTGTGCTCCAATCAAATCATCAGATCTAAAATGTCCAGCTGGGGGAAAATGTGTGTAACAAAAGAGAATACATATTATATTTATATATAGAAGTAGCTAGAGGGCAGAGTACAGAAGTCAGGCCTATGTAATGTACAACTAAGTGTATAATATAATTGTATAGAACTTTATAGTATGAGGACAATGTAATGCACAACAAAGAGTATATAGTGCACATTTCAGTAGTATGTAATGTACAATAGAATATATAATGCAGCGGTAAGAATTGTGTAATGTACAACACAGAGCATATAGTGCAGGGGACAAGGCTACATACAATAATATGCTATATAAGTTATATGGTGTATTGGTCAGGGCTATAAATACTGGTGTTCAGTAATCAGTGGGAGCTTAGATTTTTTACTTAAATGAGACAAGTTGCAGAGGTTCCACACTGCTGCCTCCCATCTCCTGAGATTGCACTCAATGACTTGGGTCTGAGACTTTACAGACATATCCCTCCACCCGACACAACCAGCAGACAACAAAACAAGTAACCCTGGGAGAAATGTTCTAGAGATCTTACTAGAACCGGGGATTGGGAAGAAGACCCAAGGCACATACCCCAGGTGCCTAGGCCGAGCAACATCTATGGTGAAAATCAACATACTGCTGCTGAACCGGAGAAGCTACATAAATCCAGTCTAGATACATAAATTGTGTCTGCAGCACAGAAAAGGAAGATTATCTGAGAGAAATACAGGAATACAGGACGGGGAACACAGCTCAGGAAAGTGACCAGGGGATTACAGGCTGATATCACCCAGTTCTTGCCCTACTCTGGACCAATCAGTGAGCAGTATGGGTGGAGGAATGTATTTAGTGTTAATGACCCACCTGTGCTGATCTCTGTAGGAGTGTCCTCCTCTATAAATGTCCCTGTTATTCCATCCTCCTCCATAGACTGCTGATCATCCCTCATATATGTCTCTTCTTCTTCTGCTTTATCCTCAACTTTTATATCTATCAGATCTTCACCCTAAACAAAGAAAATAATAGAAAATAACATCTGTAAAATATAGGCTTTAGTATTGTGACATCACATTTAAAAAAATCCACACATCGTCTCCAAAAGCCCATGTTCTAGATGCTCCGTCCCACCAACCTTGTAATGGTGAGGGATGGTGTGATCTTCTTGTGTGGAATTCAGTAAATACAGAGGATGAGGACATCTCTCTGGTGGGTTCCTGGTATTAGGTGGCTCCATCATATCCTTGTGTCCTTCTGAAAACTCCTCCATCACTCCATGCATCTCATCCTCCTTTTTATACTCTTCTTTAACAACAATACTACCATTCTCGAGGTTTCCACTCTGAAAGATAAAATAAAACATTCATTATAGCAAACATGCTTTTTATAAATCATAATGACCAATAATTGTCAATCATCTACCTGATGATGGTGAGGGATGGTGTGATCTTCCTGTGTGGAATCCCGGGAATACAGAGGACGGGGACATCTCTCTGGTGGGTTTCTGTAGCTGGATGACTCCACCATGGTGTCCTGGTACAGATCTTTGTGTCCTTTTAGTGACTCTGACTCCTCCATCACCCAAATCTCATCATCCTCCTCTTTGATTTCTTCTTTAACTTCTGCTTTGGAGTCACTCAGGTTTCCACTCTGAATATATAATAAAAATGACATCAATTGTAACAATGCAGATAATGTACAGATCCTAATGATACTATCAGTGATTGTTCATCTACCTGATGATGGTGAGGGATGGTGTGACCTTCCTTTGTGGAATCCTGGGAATACAGAGGACGGGGACATCTCTCTGGTGGGTTTCTGTAGCTGGATGACTCCACCATGGTGTCCTGGTACAGATCTTTGTGCCCTTTTGGAAACTCTGACTCCTCTTTTACACCAGCCTCATCCTCCTCCTCTTTTATCTCTACTTTAATATTGACCCATGTGGAATCCCAGGAATACAGAGGACGGGGACATCTCTCTGGTGGGTTCCCATTACTGGATCCATCTGTAGGAAACACACACACTGACTGAATACATTGTTTCTATGTGTTTATCAGATGATGGGGGATCTAGGTGGACCCTCCGTACTGCTCTCTCCTTTACAATAAAGTCTCCTCTTACCCGGTGATGTGAGGGGCGGCTGATTGTCCATCATGACGTCCTTGTAGAGATCCTTGTGTCCTTCTAAATACTCCCACTCCTCCATGGAGAAATAGACAGTGACATCCTGACACCTTATAGGAACCTGACACACACAATGATACAGTCACCATCCAGACACATCCCTTGTCTGTTACTGGACAATGTCCCAGAATTCCCAGCACCGCTCACCTCTTCTGTCAGCAGCCCAGTGATCTTGGTGGTGACATCTAGAATCTTCTCTAGTCTATCAGGGAGGGAGGTGGAGGCAATGTGATGGTCATATTATCACCAGACTTCACAGGAGGAAAATTCTAGATTTGAACATGATTCATCCCCTGTAGTTGTTTTTAAATCTTTTGTTATAAGGATTCCCAAATATTTTATTACGTTTTGCTTCCATTTAAATGGGAAGTCATTTTGCAATCGTGAGAGACCCTCTTTACTTACTGATATATTCAATATCTCTGATTTATCATAATTTATTTTGAAATTGCTTAATTCCCCAAATCTCTTAAATTCTTTCATTAGATTTGGTATAGTTATACTGGGATTGGTTATGTATATTAATAGATCATCCGCATATGCCGCTATTTTATATTCTTTCTCTCCCACCTTTATCCCTCTAATTTCTTTATTATTTCTAATTGCAGTGATTAGATGTTCCATTATAAGTACAAACAACAAGGGGGACAGAGGACACCCCTGGCGGGTGCCATTTGATATTTTTATGTCCTTTGATAACATGCCATTTACTCTCACTTTTGCTTTTGGGTTGGAGTACAGGGCCGCTATCCTATTACGCATTTTCGGGCCCATACCAAGTTGTTTTAGTGTTTCTTCTAGAAAGCTCCACCCTATCCTATCGAATGCCTTTTCTGCATCCACGGCCAGCATACACGTTTCGATAGCTGTTCTTTGAGCAAATTCCATCAATGTACCAGTTTTTATAATGTTATCCTTAGTTTCTCTCCCTTTTGTAAATCCGGCTTGATCCAATTTTATAAAATTAGGTAGGATTGGTGTTATTCTATTCGCAATAATTTTAGAATATATACGTATGTCTATGTTAGTTAAAGAAATTGGCCTATAGTTTTTACATAGCGTATGGTCCTTCTCTGCTTTTGGAATCAAGGTAATATGAGCCTCTGTGCTTTGTGGTACAAAACCTTGTTTATCAGATATAGAATTATATGTTTTTCCCAATATAGGGGCAATTATTTCTTGAAAATTCTTATAGAATCTGGTGGTGTATCCATCGGGCCCTGGACTTTTTCCCGGGACTAGTTCTTTAATCACTTGTTGAATCTCTTCTACCGAGATATCATTTTCCATTACCTCGTATATCTCTTTCGGGAATCTAGGAAGGGCTGTTTCTTCTATATATTCTTTAATTTTCTCTCTATTCCAATCCCTCCCTTTGTTCCTCTGTGATGTTTTAATATTATATAGATTGGAGTAGTATGCATGAAATTCTTCCATTATTTCCTTTGGCTCATATGTATATTCCCCATCTGTTTTTAATATTTCATTAAAAGATGGTAGGGTCTGTTGTTCCTTTAATGTTTTAGCGAGCATTTTTCCTGTCTTGTTCCCATACTGATACCATTGTGCCCTCCTACGCCCTCCTCGTTCCGACGCCAGCTGATTGGAGCCCGTCCATTATTTAAACCGGCCCCACTCACTCCCAGTCAAGGCGCTCTACACGCCGGATGCTGGGATGCGTGGCTGGCCGAACCTATAAACAATCTACTCAAGGTATCTTTTCACCATTTTTAAACCCCTATTATTGGGATTATTGTTTTATCTCTATGATGCCCTCTCTCATCGTTATATCTGTATAGCTACATCCCTATGTGCTGACATCATCTTGCTGTTTATCAGTCCGTAATATCTGTGTTTCTTGAAAGTTAGACACAGCACATACGGCTATAAACCAGTAACAGATTCACTTCCTCATACTTACCACATGTCATTCACCCTTGTATTATCCCCTGCTATGTTTTTGTTTGGCAGCAGCATTCTCTGCTACATTCGATAACACCATTTAAAATTCCTAACTTTGGAACTACACAACTATTTACAATTCATATATATCATGTACTTATTGGCATTTACCAACTATACTTCCTATGCAACGAGCTCTTATAACATTGTTTATATATTAAAGATATACATTACAAACCGTACAATATTTATACTCATTAACTTATATCAAGTATAGTTTCTTTGCAATGAGCCTCTAAAAATATGGCTTGCACATTAAGTACTTTGAATACATAACCCATTCTTGAATTTCTTTAAAGTTCCCTCTACATCAGCTTGTCACCTAATTTTTCTCTATGGTATTCATAACGGTTCCTATGTATACTCATGGTACCTTAATCTTTTAATTTTAGGGGTGCCTCTCTCGACCCCAGCATATCGCTTTGGCTTATGCGCGCCCGGGCCGGGCAGGATAGGTGAACTATTACATCCCCCTGTGGAAATTACTGCTTATTAACAACTAGCTCTTACCGCCCAAGAACAGCACCCATATCCTCCACACTACAACTGCCCACCATCCCACCTTGCCTTTTCATGTGGCCTTTTAAAAAGTCTCCTTTTCAGAAGTAACCAATGAAACTCTCTCAGGTAGGTGATCAATTGATCATTCAAACCTTTGAATAGATATCCAGTGGTAGTCCTTTACAATCTTCTGATCTATGCACTACTTTTTTCAATCAATCCAGATGAACCCCTCTTTTCAAACATGCCCCTGAAGAAGGACTGAGAAAACATTAAGTACCCCGAAACGCGTCTGGCTTGAAAAGAGTCTCTCTGTGTACCCCATCATTGCTTACTGTATGATGTTTACTATGTTTATTATGTATCACTACTATGCTACCTAGGATATCCACATTGTTTTTAGAATGTATTCCTTCATTAAATAAAAATATTTTTTTATATTTCATATTAGTCTATACCTCTATATTCTCTACTTTTGTGCAAGTTCCGGGAAAGTCCATAAAGGGGAACCCGCTGTTTTATGTTACTGATCACATTTTAGGATGAATATCTGAGACTGGGATCCTTATGCAAAAATCGTTTTTAGGACATTTACTACAAATTACATATTTCCTTCTTTCTTCCTACTTGAATCTTATAAAATAAAGACATACATAATCCAATCCCCCCTAAATAACCCTCCATCCCCCACCACTAATAAAAGTCACATTATCTGTTAGTATAGACTGATGAGGTGAGAAGGTGATTGGTGAGAGGGTGACCCATCTCCAAAATGAAGATAATGTTCCGGCCCTGTAAGTGAAGAAATGTTCTGCCCCTGAAGGGGTTAATCTAGGTTTCCACATTATATATGTGTGTATCATCAGCTGCTGGAGATAAAAGACATCACAGTGACTATGGAGGAAGAGGACGGACATGACGGGGGGTTACTGGGTGTAAATAGAAAATCTTATTACCTCCTCTGCTGCCTCTTCCAGTAATGTCTCCTTTTCTAGGTAGCGGCTCGTTCCTATCCTGTAGATTGCCCTGAGATGTCACAGGAATCATGTGACCAGGAAGCAGGAAATAGGGGGCGGGAAAGTGAAGTGAATAGGAGCTGCTACAGTATAGAGGAGGCTGCAAGCAGATCACACATTACCATGAAGATCTCTCCCTCCCTCTGTCCATCTTCTTTTATATTATATCCTCTCTGTGCCTTTCTCCCCGTATACCTCTCTGTATACCCCTCTCTTCATATCTGTCTGTATACCCCTCTCTGTATATCTGTCTGTAAACCCCTCTCTGTATACCCCCCCTTTCTCTGTATATCTGTCTGTATACTCCTCTATATATATATCTGTCTGTATACCCCTCTCTCTGTTTATCTGTCTTTATACCCCTCTCTCTGTATATCGCTCTGTATACCCCCTCTCACTGTATATCCGTCTGTATACCCCTCTCTGTATACCCTCTCTCTATATATATCTGTCATATACCCCCCCCCCTCTCTCTCTATTTTATATATATATATATATATATATATATATATATACACACACACACAGGTATATGTCTGTATATCTGTCTGTATACCCCTCTCTCTATATATCTGTCTGTATACCGCTCTCTCTCTATATCTGTCCGTATACCCCTCTCTCTGTATATCTGTCTGTATACCCCTCTCTCTGTATATCTGTCTGTATACCCCTCTCTCTCTCTGTATACCCCTCTCTCTCTCTCTCTCTCTGTATACCCCTCTCTCTGTATACCCCGCTCCCTCTCTGTATATCTGTCTGTATACCCCGCTCTCTGTATATCCCTCTCTCTGTATATCTGTCTGTATACCCCCCTCTATATATATATCTGTCTGTATACTCCTCTCTGTATATATATCTGTCTATACCCCTCTCTCTATCTGTCTGTATACCCCCCTCTATATATATATATATCTGTCCGTATACCCCTCTCTCTGTATATCTGTCTGTATACCCCTCTCTCTGTATATCTGTCTGTATACCCCTCTCTCTGTATACCCCGCTCCCTCTCTGTATATCTGTCTGTATACCCCGCTCTCTGTATATCTGTCTGTATACCCCCCTCTATATATATATCTGTCTGTATACTCCTCTCTGTATATATATCTGTCTATACCCCTCTCTCTATCTGTCTGTATACCCCCCTCTATATATATATATATCTGTCTGTATACCCCTCTCTGTATTTCTGTCTGTATACCCCTCTCTCTGTATATATCTGTCTATACCCCTCTCTCTGTATATCTGTCTATACCCGTCTCTCTCTCTTTGTATATCTGTCTGTATACCCCTTCTATATATATCTCTCTCTGTATACCCCTCTCTCTGTATATCTGTCTGTATACCCCTCTCTCTCTCTCTATATATATATATTTCTGTATACCCCTCTCTGTAAATATCTGTCTATACCCCTCTCTTTGTATATCTGTCTCTATACCCCTCTCTCTGTATATCTATCTGTCTGTATACCCCTCTCTCTGTATATCTGTCTGTATACCCCTCTCTCTCTGTATACCCCCTCTCTCCCTCTCTGTATACCCCTCTCTCTCTCTGTGTATATCCCCCCTCTCTCTGTATACCCATTTTTCTCTATATACACTCTAAAGGTCATTTAGCGAGATGGGAACTAGCTCCTTCATAGTGAACTGTCTAGTTCCCATCCTTCTACATGACCTGACCACTAGGGGGCAAAAAGGTTATTCTGTGGTAAGGATGATCTCCGGTGTGTTTGCACAGCCCACGTGAAGAGCCCTCCAGGAAGTCGGCACTGTGCTGCGCTAATCACCGGCAGTGAGGCATTGTCCTGATGTGCGGCTGCAGAAATCAGAAAAATGTCTCACCGCCTATGATTAGCGCAGCGCTTTGCCGACTTCCTGGCGGGCTCTTCACGTGGGCTGTGCGAACACCCGGAAGCTCATCCTTATTGTGTGGGATGGGATCTAGCCATTTCACATTGAGCAAGCTAGATCCCATCCTCAGAATTGACTAGGTGAATCTGCGGGATGGGAACTAGTCGCCACCTCTCTACTTCCTACCGACTCACCTCTCACCCGGAACTTCCTGTCTGTACCTGACATCACTTCCTGTCTATAAACTTCCATTCTATAGGTATAGGTGAGATCACCATCTTGTGGAGCGCAGAGGAACTGCAGCCCCAAGAAACATCTCATAGTGTGAGTCAGTGTTTACAAAATCACAAAAATTTACAAATGGCACCATTTTTTTTTACTGGCGAAAGTCATGGAAATTACTGACAGTCACATTTTTTACTGACACTACAAAAAAGTACCCAAAATGACTGTTTTCAGTGCTAAACAGTGTAAATATCAATATTTATTATTATTATTATTATTATACAGGTTTTATACAGCGCCAACAGTTTGCGCAGCGCTTAACAAAATAAAGGCAGACATTACAGTTACATTACAATTTGGTACAAGAGGAATCAGAGGGCCCTGCTTGTTAGAGCGCACAATTTAAAAAGGAAGGGTCAATTGATACAAAAGGTAATAGCTGTGTGAGTGAGATGAGCTGATGGAGGAAGTAAAACAGTGTTAGTTAGAAGCAGGATAGGCTTCTTTAAAGTGAAGGGTTTTCAGTGATCATCTAAAGATGGATAGATTAGGGGACAGTCGGACAGATTGGGGTAGGGAGTTCCAAAGGATGGGAGAAGCTCTGGAGAAATCTTGGAGGCGAGCATGGGAGGAGGTGACAAGGGAGCTAGAGAGCAGGAGGTCTTGGGAGGAACGGAGAGAGAGGCTTGGTGTCTCTTTCACCTCTCCAGTCAGACACTGTGCACATCAGTTTCCTCCTCTGCCGGGCCGGCTTTACCCCCCAGTAATGTCCTCCTGAGTCCTGTGCCTCCTCTCTACCTCTCTGTGCCGTTTAAAAATGACGCCAGGGCAACATTACATTACTGCGCATGCGCCACCCGGCCAAGCCTGTACGATCTTTCCCAAGCCCTGCAGACTTCGGAATGGCACATGCGCATCTTTTTTATGGGCACCGCTGCCTGTAACAGACATTTACGGGCAGCCCGAAAATGGGGTGAAATTTACGGGCGGTTGGCAACACTGGTGTGAATATGGCCTTGTGCTATGTGTGTGTATGTACTTTATATCCTTATAGATGGATTATCTACACTCCCACCAAGGGGGATAGAAAAATATATTACTGCCTAGTCCAGCCTTTCTCAGCCAGGGTTCCTCCAAATGTTTCTAGGGGTTCCTTGAACAATTGCCAATTTCTATCTCTCAGTAACAACTGGCATCAATGATATGTAAGGGGGGCAGTCTTCCCACTGACCAACTGATATAAGGGGGTTCTTCTCTCATTGGTCACCAATGGAAGGGACCACTTCACTGACCACTGATATTAGAGGACCCTTCTCCCATTGGTCACCGTTTGTCAGGAAAACCGAGCTCATGCCCGTGCTCAAAGAAATGTGCATGCACTCACAACGGTCCACAGAACTGTGAACGGAATCTGGGCAATCTGCGCATCTACATGTGCATGTGCGTATGTGCATTAGCAAGAATATGAGCGTGAGCATGTATGTTTGAATGGACTTTGGCACCCTTTTTAAAACCCTGCAGGACTCTAGATCATTGCCAAGTGTTTGTCTCCTCCTGCCTGTGACCTGATTTGTATTTACATTTGCATTCTTACCTGGCTTGTTGATTCTGCTTGTTTCTGATCCTTTGTTGCTGACTTTAGCTTGTGACCCTAGCTCGCTTCCGACCTAATGTTTTCGTTCCTTCTCTGCTTACCCAGTACTGACCTTGGCCTCGTTCAGACTCTGTTCCTGATTTTGTACCTCTGCTGCCCAGTTGTCGGAAATGTATTCCAGATTGACAATGCTTTTGAGATCCTGCATCCACCGGCTTGCCTGCTCAATAGTCTTGCATCTGCATCTCATACGATCTCCCAAACCGGATCTCCTACAGGCACCTGAGCCTCTCTGTGCCCTGTTATATATATCTAATCATCAAACACAAGGAAACTGGACAAGACAAGCCCTCTTGTCAACTCAGCCTGTATCAGGTATGTGACACCAATATAAGGGACCACTATATTGACCACTGATAGAAGGGGTCCTTCTGCCATTGGTCACCAATGTAAGGGGCCACTACACTGACCACTGATATAAGGGGGTCCTTCTCCATTGGTCACCATTATAAGGGACCACTACACTGACCACTGATATATGGGGAGCCTTCTCCCACTTGTCACCGATATAAGGGGCCACTACACTGACCACTGATGTAGCACCCTCTACTTAGTGTAGGTGCTGGAGTGAGATTTTTCTGAGTGCAGGTAAATTTATGCAAGCCTAGCCCTGTTTGTTTTGATCTGTGTGGGCTGGGAGTGGCTAAGAGTAGGTAGGTGATTCACAGATAGCATCAACACTCGCATACCTCCCAACATTTTGAGTTGGGAATGAGGGACACCTATGTAGGCATAGGACACGCCCCCCTGACACACCCCCTTAAAGGAGAATTAACCCCAAAAAAAAGGTTAATTAAATCCACAAGGACCTTTTTGCCGCTCCTATTCCATTATATTGGCTTTTAACATTTACAAATGCAGCAATTTAGAATTTAGATGAAGGGTTTAGCACTGGGAAACACTTTTTGAAAGATAAAAAGTGCATTTTATATACAACTATATAGATCAGACCAAAATGAGGGGGAAAGAGGGACAGAGGGACATTTCTCCAAATCAGGGACAGTCCCTTGAAATCAGGGACAGTTGGGAGCTATGCACTCGGTTACCTCCCTCTGGCTTCTAGAAGAAGAGGAAGGGAAGAGAGGTGGAGCAGGCCTCCTTGAAATATCCGGAGTCAGCCTAGCTGGGGAGGAATTGTCGGGTAGAAGAACTGCAAGATGGAGTTGGTGAGTGATAAGCACAGGCAGGAACACTGGGGAGGCACACCAGAGCGGATTGGGAGGATCCAATCTGAGATGGGTGTAGAGCCAGTAAGGACTGTGGTATCGCGGGCGGTGGATACAGGCCGCTATGGCCAGGAGGGCAGGCAAAGCCTGAAGGGGACTAGTTGGGATCAGTAGACAAGTGGTTAATTATATTTCTCTACTAATACATTTTATTTTAATTATACCTTTGTTTCAATCCTTGAGGTAACGAGATGCAAAAATTCTCCATTGTCTTGCTAGGGGTACATTTGGGGCAACGCCAGGCTTTCTCTTTTTTCTCTAGCTATGGGTGACGTCACATCCTAAGCATTTCTCAGCCGCTGTCAGCTGTCACTTCTTCTGCTGGTGACCGGACCAAATCGACTGCAGAAAAGGTATGTATACTGATTTTTGCTTTATAGGGTTAGATCGATTAGTCTTTGAATGTGGCTGCCAGTAAATTCAGAGTTAGTTAGTTTTAGGCTGAATTAAAACTTTAAGGCCGGATTCACACCTATGCGAATTAGATGCGGGTTTCCCTGCATCTAATTTGCATAGCAGGAGAATGTGACTGGCTCCCTATGGAGCCGGTTCACATATCTCCATTGCGGCTGCGGAGCGCACTGCACAGAAACGCTGTGTGTCTTTGGCTCCATTTCAGGGCCGAATTCAGGCAAAGATTCTGCCCTGATTCGTCCCTGAAACGGAGAACAGGGACGGACAGCGTTGCTGTGCGATCCGCGGCCGGTTTAGGTGTGAACCGAACCTAAGGCTTTTGCCTGACAACAGGCTGAATTTAGGTGATCTTTAACCGCTTCAGCCCCAGAAGATTTTACCCACTTCCTGACCAGAGCACTTTTTGCGATTCGGCACTGCATCGCTTTAACTGACAATTGCGTGGCCATGCGACATTACACCAAAACAAAATTGACATCCTTTTTTTACCACAAATAGAGCTTTCTTTTGGTGGTATTTGATCACCACTGCGGTTTTTATTTTTGGCGCTATAAACAAAAAAAGAGCAAGAATTTTGAAAAAAAAAAAGCAATATTTTTTACTTTTTGCTATAATAAATATCCCCCAAAAATATAGAAAAAAACAAATTTTTTCCTCAGTTTAGGCCGATATGTATTCTTTAGGCCGATTTATGGCATTTTTATTCAATTTTTTTTTATTAGTAATGGCGGCGAGCTGCGTTTTTTATCATGACTGCGACAATATGGCGGCCACATCGGACACTTTTGACACTATTTTGGGACCATTGTCATTTATACAGTGATCAGTGCTGTAAAAATGCACTTATTACTGTGTAAATGACACTGGCAGAGAAGGAGTTAGCACTAAGGGGGCAATCAAGGGGTTAAGTGTGTCCTAGGGAGTGATTCTAACTGTGGGGGGATGGGCTACCACTGACATGACAGCGATCACTGCTCCCGATCACAGGGAGCAGTGATCTCTGTCATGTCACTAGGCAGAAACGGGAAATGCCTTGTTTACATAGGCATCTCCCCGTTCTGCCTCTTCGTGACACGATCACGGGCCACCGGTGGACATAGAGTCCGCAGGACCCGCGGGTATGGTCATGCTGTACGCTGCGGGCAAGCGCCTGCCCACAAGCCCTGACAATTAAAGGGGACGTACAGGTATGCCCATTTGCCCACCCCTGCCATTGTGCCAGTCGGCAAGTGGTTAACCACTTCAACATCGGAAGGACTTACACCTTAATGACCCAGGCCATTTAATGTGATAAGGCACTGCATCGCTTTAACTGACAATTGCACGGTAGTGCGACGTTGTACACAAACAAAATTGATGTCCTTTTTTTCCCCACAAATAGAGCTTTCTTTTGGTGGTAGTTGATCACTTCTGCGGTTATTTTTTGCGCTATAAACAAAAAATTTTTTTAGGCCAATATGTGTTCTTCTACATATTTTTTGGTAAAAAAAAAAAAATTGCAATAAGCATATATTGATTGTTTTGCGCAAAAGTTATAGTGTCTACAAAATAGGGGATAGATTTAGGGACTTTTATTTTTTTTTTATTGTTTTTACTGGTAATGACGGCGAGCAGCGATTTTTAGCGGGACGCGCAAACCTGACCCCAAGTGACACTAATACAGTGATCAGTATTAAAAAAAATCACTGATCAATGTACAGTATAAATCACACTGGCAGGGAAGGGGTTAACACTAGGAGGCGATCAAAGGGTTAACCGTGTTCCCTCAAGCGTGTGTTCTGTGTGGGGTATGGGCTCACTAGCACAACACAGAAATTGCTGTTCCTGATTACTGGGAACAGCCGATCTCAGTGTTGTCCCCTGTCAGAACGGGGATCCGCCTTGTTTAGATCCCCGTTCTGCCTCTCTGTGGCGTGATCGTGGCTGACATCCCTAAACGATTCCGAATCATTACATATCTGGAAAATAAAACTGCCCCTCAGACTCTTTAGGTGGATGGAGTTTGCAAAAGACAATTATGGAATGATTGCTTCTAATCCACTTTTGCTCTATTTCTCTCGCATCAAATCTTAATTCTCGTCTATAAATGGGAGCATGGTTGTATCCTTCTTGAGATACCTGTAAAACCTCTTTGGCTGGAACTTCCACTGTTTCTTACTTTTGAAGGGTCTCTCTTAGAGGCTTGACATATGGTTGTATGCAGAAGTCAAAGCGTCCCATGGCCACATCTTCAGACTCATCTCCAGAGGAGCGGTCTAGTGAAGCTCCTACTTCTCTCATTGGTTGGGCTGGTGTAATAGATGCCTGTGACACTGCTGGCTACACTGCAAGAGGTTTTGTATGAGGGTACTGGTACAAAATACTCCTTAAGAGTCTAATATTTGATAAAAAAAATGAAAAAAATGATATCAGTGCAACAGGGACATAAGCTAAATGTGGCTTCTTCAGAGACCAAGTTTAAAGGACTGTGTATTGAGGCCAACATCAAAGAGGAATGCACAAGGTCATTATCCTTTGACCAGTGGGACTACTATATGGCTATTCAATGCTCCCAAACCTGACCAGTATGGCTTATGAAGGGTTAAGGATTGGATACACATCCTGAATACCAAGACTACTGCATGTTTGACTCCATAGTTTCCTTCCAATCCACAGGAATGGCAGGCTGTTGCTTCACAATTCCACCGTCAGTGGGATTTTTCCAACTGTGGTGGGGCTATTGATGGGAAGCATGTGCATATTGTCCCACCACCCAACTCGGGCTCTTATTATTTTAATTATAAGGGCTTTTGCAGTATAGAGATGCTAGTGGTGGTATCAGCAAATTATGAATTCCTCTACCTTGATGTTGGGAAGAACAGCCGCAACTCAAATGGAGGAGTGATAGCCCAGACAGAATTCTACCATCGGATACAAAATGGCACCTTGCGTTTGCCACCTCCTGAGGAGAATGTGGAGGGCCTCAACTTTGTGTTTGTTGCAGATGAGGCCTTTGTTCTGGGGGAACATCTTATGAGGCCGTTTCCCATGAGGAACCTGACCCCAGAGCAGAGGATTTACAACTATAGGCTGTTTCATACCCGAAGAGATGTAGAGAACGCTTTTGGAATACTGTTGAGTCAGTTCAGGCTTTTTCTAACAGCGATACTGCCCAAAGCTGGCCAGAATGACAGCATACAAACCAAAACCAGAGTAAATTCCAAGCTCAACTCGCCAACCAGTCTGCTATCAACCAAATTCTCCTAACAATTTATGTTAAAAACAGGGGGTTAGTTAGCACACATTTGCAAATACATACGTAAGCAGCAGAGTTGCACCAAGACACCCCAATATTTCTGCAGTCTCTAAATTTATGAGTCTCCACAGTGGAAGCACATGCATTCTAATAGATAGATGGAGGGCAGGTGAGCAGTTATACCAGTGAGGGGGACACACTGGACAACTTTGGTGCCATTGTGCTGGGTGTCCAGTGGGTCCCTATGCTTTTAAGAAGGACTGGGCTACCGCCAGGCTCATCTGCTCCTTATCTATCCATTAGAATGCATGTGCTTCCACTGTGGAGACTCTCATAAATTTACAAGAGTCAGGACTGCGGAAATATCAGGGGGCCTTGGTGCGGCTCTGCAGCTTATGCATGTTTTTGCAGATGTGTGCTAACTAAACCCCTGTTTTTAATGCAAACTGTTGGACTTAGACAGGATAATTCAGTTGGTAAGCAGACCGGTTGGCGAGTTGAGCTGGGAATTTTCTCTGGTTTTGTTTTGTATGCGTTGCCCTTCCATGTGCTCTTAGCTGTGAAGGCCAGTTATAGGTGGGGGACAGTGGCCATTTGTTTGTTACAGAATGACAGCATGCCTAATGGAGGGAGAGGAATCATGTGGACTTCTTGTATGGTCATTGGAACTGAACACTAAGGCCCCTTTCACATGGGGCTATCCGTTTTGACGGACTCCACTTGCTCAGCGGGGATCGCTCCGTTGATCCCCGCTGAGCCAGCGGATGACAGGTCCATCTCTGCTCACTGTGTAGGGAAAGACCTGTCAGAGCCCCAGCTCTCCTCTACGGGGGATCGGATGAAAACAGAGCGCCTGTCCGTTTTCATCCAATCTGCCAGATGGATGGAAAATAGGGTTTCCATCCATCTGGAATATGGATTGGATGTCAGCGGACATGTTACCGCTGACATTTGTCACTCCATATGCCTGCATGGAGCGTCCGTTCAGGTCCACCTAAAAAAACTGACCAAACTGTGTGAAAGGGGCCTAAGCCTGGAACAGGAATGAACTTTTATGACCTTTGGTTCAAAGAGGTCTTCAGTGACGACCGCAACATATAGGGATATACAATGTAATGCTGACATATAAACACACACACCGGTTGGACTTGTGTCTTTTTTCAACCTCACCTACTATATAACTAGGTAAGATTACCAACCCCCAGTGGGTGGTGTGCATCTCAAGTCTGGATAAAAAGGGAGATTGAGAGAGAATGGTGCTGCATGTGTGTCGACTGAAGAAGACAATCCTAACCCGCATATCACCTCATTCATTTTTCCCCTTCTCCTTAATTGTAATGGATTTGCTTCCCTATATGTAAACCCAAACCCTATTGTAGGACCTAGTAGTCCTTCATTAGAATCGAGACACCCCAAACAGAGCACATTTTACAGAGTCTCATGCATGACTTGTTCTGATGAGAGAAAGAGAGCTTTGATGACACGTGCTTTACACAAGGTTTTACCCTGCAGTGAGGCAATAGGACAGGCCCAGCAGCGTCTTTCAATGGAGCGTCCATGTGTAGATGTAGAGGGGAACTCAGTGCCTTGATGGGGAGAGAGACAGTCAAGAATCAGCAGCAGGGAGGGCTAGATCTGCGTGGCTACACTTACGAAACTGAGACCAGACCATATACTGTATATCTAAAGTAAGATTTATTTACAGTGAAATCAACATCCATCCAAACATCAGCAAACATGAAGATATAAGTGAACCATAACCAAACAAAATACCCAACTAGCAACCCAAGTAGCAAACTAACTATATACAGTACAGTAAAACCTTGGTTTGAGAGCGTTTTGCTAGACAAGCAACATTTTAAAATAAATTTTGCCTTGATATACAAGTAGCGCCATGTCACAACAGTATAAAAAGAGAAGAGAGGCGCCTCTAAGTGTAGCAATATGGTTACATTTAATGAAGGTACAACATTTAGAAGCTCACATGGTTGATGATTACAACAGGCGCATCTAAGTATACAGGCACCTGGGGTAAAGCTGTCCACATAGACCATACCACTCACCGCCATCTACGTCATCCCCTCCACTCTGCGCTCCATGAGAGGTTCAAGCCTTTCTTTCAGATCACTCTACTGCAGGGTAGTCTTCCCGGTCATAATTGCAGACTGACGGAGGTGAGAGCTGGCAGTGCGGAGGATGGTCTATGTGGACAGCTTTACCCCGGATGCCTGCATACTTAGATGTGCCTCTTTTAATCATCAACCATTTGAGTTGTTAAATATTGTACCTTCCTTAAATGTAACCATATAGCTACACTTAGAGGCACCTCGCTTCTCTTTTATACTCTGTAGCTCCTGATGGATTTAGCTTCTAATCCCCTTGTGGAGGCTGCCATTTGTGGATGGACATTTTATGGTTACACAACCTATCACATTGCTATAATCTTTTTATATGCACTATAAACGGAAGGACTTTTGAATAAATGCTTGTGGAACGAATCATCTGAGTTTTCATACTTCCTTATGGGGAAATTCGCTTTGATATACAAGTGCTTTGGATTACAAGCATGTTTCTGGAACGAATTATGCTCGCAATCCAAGGTTTTACTGTATATAGAGAAAAGAGAAAACAGATTAACAGGGTAAACTGGAGATGCAGAGAGCAGATGGGAACTGAGAACCAGGACTGGGATCGGGAACAACGGAAGCAGAAAAGAGGCAGGGCAGAAGCAAAATCAGGCTATTGGTCATAACACTGAAGCGAAGTGTAATATTAGCAGAGGAACTACACATCCTCCCAGCATCAGGTGGAGATTGATTACTGGAATCTGCTGTCTGCTGGGAGAGAACAGCTGGTGGACACCGGCACTACAACCTCCTGCTCTGGGAAGCATAGTGTCAACAGCAGGTGATCCAGGTTCTGAAAGTTTACCCTACCTTAAGGACGCTCCACCGCTGGGATGTGGAAGCTGACTGGGTAACCCTACGCTGGGGTCCAAAGCTGTCTGGGTTCCCTGCCAGTCAGATTCTTAAGGAACGGGAACACTTGGAGCTTACAACTCCTTAATGCAGCCAGTGTCCCAATGCTTGGATTCCAAAGGCAACCTGAAGGCTTAGCACCAGAGTCCCTGGCCCATACAGGTACCCTGATGCCAGGGTGTCCCATCATGACTGGACCTTCCCCACCTGGGTTGCTAGAAACTGCTCTGCACCATAACAGTCACGCAGGTCTATCCAAGGTATAGGGTCCCCTAATGCACATGGGATTGCAGCGATAATGCCTAGGTCAGGACAAGGCTGAAATGAAACCTCTGCCCTTCCCAGAAAGACCTGTAATACCAGGCTATAATAGCAATGGCAGCTCTCACATTTAAAATCTGTATCTGGACCACAGACCTTGGGCAACAGGAACAAATGGCTGAAAAAGGAAATCAGGACATGCAACAATACGGATCTTAGACCAAACAGGTAACCTATGCAAGCCATGTGACAATAAAAGAAACCTAAAAAGTGTCATACCAAATAGCAGGCAGGAGCTAAACCCTCACACTAGGGTCCAGCTGGTCAGCGTCCAGGGAATCAGCAAAGTCTGGCTGGGCAGCAGCAAAGGAATAGGCAAAGTCTGGCTGGGCAATGGCCAGGGCATCAGCAAAGTTCGGCTGGGCAGCAGATTGTCACAGGCCAGGTGGGCTGCAGGCAGCAGATCATTAGAGGCAGGTTTGGCAGTGCACAGTGGACCGGCTGGGCAGCAGTTCATCAGAGGCAGGCTTGGCAGTGGACTGGACTCCCATCAGCAGGCATTAAAATAGACTGGACCCAATCAGCAGGCATCGAGGCAGACTGGACCCCATCAGCAGGCAGCAATACAGACTGGACCCCATCAGCAGGAACACAGAGGCAGACTGGACCCCATCAATGGGCACCACAGAGGCAACCTGGACCCCATCAGTGGGCTCCACAGAGGCAGCCTGGACCCCTTTAGTGGGCACCACCGAGGCAGACTGGACCCTATCAGCAAGCCACAGAGGCAGACTGGACACCATAAGCGGGCACCACAGAGGCAGACTGGACCCCATCAGCAGGCAGCACAGATTTAGAAACTGGCTGAATAATGTTTAAGGCAGCAGTGGATAGTGGCAGTATTGTATGGGTAGGAAAAAAACATTTGTTTCTTTTTAGGTTTGGATGCTGAATTCCTGCATGTGGTTACACAGTGCTGACCAGATTGTGCTCCTGGTGGAAAAGTCGTTACAGTACTGGGGAACATAGAGGAAAAAGGTAGCAGAAGATGTCTTAGAGGTCGGTATGGGTAACAGAACTGTAGTGGGAGCCCTCAATGGGTTAAATGCATGGAAAGTGAGGTTAATGAAAGCAGACTACTGGTATACAGAAGGTAGGGGACATCTAATAGTAGCTGTGGATGCTAAGGGTAAGGAAGGAAGAGATTCTTGATGTTTAGAGGCAGATCTGAATTGGTGTGGATCAACTAAAACTGGGGATAATATCTCTGACCAGGCTTGGAGCAGAGGCTGAACAAAGTTACAGTTCCCTTGTCTGGAAAGCACATGAGTAACACTCTAACAAAAGCCTTTGTGAACAAGCTATGTAGTGCTCAAAGAAGTAAGCTGTGTCATCCTCCAGCAACCATACCAAAGACCCAACCTGAGGCATATCAAAAGGAAGGAGTGAAATCGTCATGGTCATGAGATACAGCAGTCGAAGCGAATTCAGAACAAACCCAAACCAGAGACTGTATTTGTCCAAATGAAAATCTGCCCTGATCCACTAAAGTATGTGCTACCTGAATGTATTCCAACAGTCTTTCACTAGTGCAATACTGCAAAATCTAGTGGCAAAGATATTTTTCCTCCAATGCCAATTTCACATGACAAATAGCCTCCCCTAGATGCATGTTAAGAGAAAAGACAGCAAATACCTCCCAATTCCCAGGTGCAGGTGATCTGGTCGTTAGTGGTCTTTAGTGTTATGTAAGGAATCAGTAGCAGTGATGGCCAGATCTGTGTGGCTACACTTAGGAAACTCAGACCAGACCATATATATTTAAAGTAAGATTTATTTACAGTGAAACCAAAATCCATCAAAACACCAGCAAATAGGAAACACAGCAAACGAGATGATATAAGTGATCCATAACCCAATAACAAAACACCTAACTAGCAAACTGACTATAATACAAGATATACAAAAGGTGGAACATGGATCAACAGGGTACACTGGAGATGCAGGGAACAGATGGGAAAGGGTAACCAGGGCTGGGATCAAGAAAAAGGGGTGCAGAGGGGAGGAAGTAGGGTACAATATGTAGGGCAGGAGCAAGATCCGAATCCAGGCTCAGAATAAGTCAGCAAGCAAAATCAGGCAGAACACTGAAGCGGAGTGTAATAGCAGAAGAGGGACCAAATACCCTCCCAGCAGCCATCATCAGGTGTAGACTGATTACTGGAATCTGCTAGACAACACCGGAACTGCAACCTCCTTCTCTAGGAAGCGCAGGTGCCACCAGCAGGTGATCCAGGTCTCGACAGACCTTCTAAAGATGGCTCTAAGGATGCACTCTGCCCAATGACCTGCTAGCCTCACTCCAGGAGTGAGATTGGGAGCTGCATCAAGAACCTAGAATGGCTGAAAGAAACGAAGATACAAGTATATTTGTATTACCTGTGGATGCACCAACCTTGACCACGTTCACCATAACCGCTGCTGCCTATTGTCTCTATTCAGGCTGTGCCTTGAGGGGTGACTGCTTCATGGCACCAGGTGCTTGCTGCAGAGCTCCTGTTAGCTCCTTGTTGCTTTAAAATGCTACCAGTCGTAAGACTCTGCCACCTTTGCACTGCCGTTTTACGTACCTCAGATCCAACTTACTGTATAAATGCACTTCTGATACTGGAATCACTAGTAGTTTTTTTTTTTACCCAACTAGCCTGCATAATATGTTTAACTGGTTAAGGACCAGCCGCAGAAGTTATACTGCGGCAGGTTGGCTCCCCTGGACGAACCATCGCAGCTGTACGTTGACCGCTTTAAGGGCACTAGGGGGCACGCGTGCGCCCGCGGAGCGACAGCCTCCGCCGGGCACCCGCGATCACTCCTGACAGAGACAGAACGGAGGTCTGTCCATGTAAACAGACAGATCTCCGTTCTGTCAGGGAAGCTGAGACTGATCTGTTGTTCCTACTGATTAGGAACAACGATCAGTCTTCTCCCCCAGTCATACTTCATATTCCCATCGCACACTTTCCTGGATGAGCTCACGAAATGTGGGTGCTGCAGCAACAACCAGCTGGATACTGGTTCAAGTCAAAATGGAAATATTTGCCAGCACACCATGGAACGGCGTAGATAGCATCCAAACGCATAGTTTATTGCATGATCACAACACAAAGAAAGTGCAACGTTGCACTCTCTTTGTGTTGTGATCATGCAATAACCTACACGTTTGGACGATATCTACGCCATTCCATGGTGTGTTGACAAATATTTCCATTTCTCCCCCAGTCAGTCCCACCCCCCCCAGTTAGAAACACTTCTTAGGACACACATTTTACATTTAACCCCTCAATTGCCCCTTAGCGTTAACCCCTTCCCTGCCAGTGACATTTATACAGTAATCAGTGGCAATTTTCAGCTCTGATCGCTGTGTCAAAAAAAGTGTCAAAAGTGTCTGATCTGTCCGCTGCAATGTCACAGTCCTGCTAGAAATAGCAAATCACTGCCATTAGTAGTAAAAAAAAACACATAATAATGATATTAAAAATGCCATAAATATATCCCCTATTTTGTAGACACTATAACTTTTGCGCAAACCAAACAATATACACTTATTGCGATACATATTGGCCTAAAATGCTGAAGAAATTTGTCTTTAAAAAAAAAAATGGGATATTTATAACAGCAAAAAGTTAAAAATATAGTTTTTTTCAAAATTGTCGTTATTTTTTGTTTATAGCGCAAAAAATAAAAATCGCAGAGGTGATCAAATACCACCAAAAGAAGGCGCTATTTGTGGTGAAAAAAGGACATCAATTTTATTTGGCGACCGCGCAATTGTCAGTTAAAGCATTCAGTGCCCTATCGTAAAAAATGGCCTGGTCAGGAAGGGGGCAAATCCTTCCGCGGCTGAAACGGTTAAAGAAAATGACAATACACAACAATAACATTACAGTAAAAAGGAGAGATATATTTGTTGAGCGCTGTGGAGGGGAGAACTGCAGGGAGGTGAGATGGATACAGACAAACATTATAATGATCAGTACATATTCATGCAAGTGAATAGATGCATGTAAACATGGGAAAAAGTTCAGGGTGGGTAGTCCGTATGCAGTGATGTAAAGCACTGTGGTGGAGGGGCAGCCTGCTGTCAGAGTTAGAAGCAGCTCTGTGGGTTAGAGAAGAAAACAAGCGGCGCCACTCTAAGTGCAGTATTAGATAACGATACAAGTTTTTTTTTTTTTTTACAAACAAAAGTTGTTGTTTATTTACGAAGAGTACACATTTACAGAGTAATGAATACATTGATATACGAGGGGATACATAGCAGTGTTGAAAATATAGAAAATATCTATCACGAACTACGTGGTCATTATCAATAACACATATGCAAGTATTTATCGGTGCTTACTAAACACATGTATGCCATTTGCTTTGAGAGGTAATTTTTTTTCCATCACATCAGTGCATATAGTAGGTGGATATTCTACTAGAATCTATTCAGTAGTTGTGTTGCATGTGGCTGCATTGTTTAACCATAAGTCCCATATTTTCCCATATTTAGATGGGCAGCCCCTGTGGGCATATATTTCTTTCTTATATGGTAAGACAGCATTAATGGCAGCTATCCATTCCTGGAGTGTTGGCGGTTCCCTCCTCATCCATTTTCTAGCTATGAGTAATCTAGCCACAAACAGTGCCTCCCTGAGAAAGTTGATATGGAATTTGTCTGAATCTGGATCTGGGAAAATTCCCAATATGCACTGCTTGGGGCATAGTTTAAGAGGAGACCCCATTTCATCGTGTATGAATCGCACTATGTGAGACCAGTAGTCATGTATAACCGGGCATACCCAGAGGAGGTGAAAAAAGGAGCTAGATGGGCTGTCACATCTAGGGCATAGGGGGTTGTGGTTAGGTTTGAATCTAATCATTCTGGCCGGGGTCAAGTATGACCTATGTAAAATGTAAAGTTGGGTGAGGCGATCAGATAGCCTGGTGGACACAGTTTTGCAATTATCCAACGCATCTTCCCATTCATCATCCTCCAGCTCCCCCACCTCCCCAGCCCACCGGTCCCGCAGACTGTAAGCAATTTTCACAGCCGTAGGCCGAAGCAGAGAGATGTAAAATATCGAGATAAGTTTAGAGGAATCTTGTCCCTTGATGATATTTAGAATATCCAATTGTTCTACATTGGGAGGAACATTGTGGAACTGGGCTTGTAGAGCATGGCGGAGCTGGAGGTATCTGAAGTGCATGGAATTAGGGAGGCTAAATTCATCCTTGAGTTGTTGAAATGATTTCAATATGTTGTCTCTGTATACATCTGAGAAAATAGTCACCCCCCTAGCGACCCATATTCCATAGTCTGGCAGGGACAAAAGTTCTTTCAGCCCTGGGTTGCCCCAAAGCGGTGTGTGTGAGTGTGTATGAAGGGCATGTATTCTGCGTCTTATTATTGCCCACACCTTGCAGTGGGTGGATATTAAGCCCGGACAGCCTCCCCCCAATACCCGAGGGTCTGCAGGGTCTCTAAAGATGATTTGAAATGGATGGGAGTAGAGGTGGGTATATTGGGAGCATAGTAGGGTCATGTAACATTCTTTATCGCATTTGTCTATGTAATGAAAGTGTGATAATTGCGCCGCCAGATAGTAGAGGTTGAAATCAGGTAAGGCTGTGCCACCTAGGTCCGCGGGGTTTTTTAATACTTGCCAAGATAATTTATGGCGTGATCTTCCCCATACAAATGAGTTAAGAATTGTTTCTATTGTTTTAAAGATCCTGAGTGGCAGGTATATCGGGGCATGCCAAAAGACATAAAGGAATTTGGGGAGCAAGATCATCTTGATAAGGTTCACACGTCCCATAACCCCCAGGGGGAGTTTGGCCCAGATCTGGGTCTTATCTTTCAAAATTGTGAGCAGAGGCTCTATATTCTGTTTGGTGTACTCTACGGGAGTGCGGGTGACATTGATCCCCAAGTGTTTCATGCTACTGACTATCGTAAGGGGGGAGGAGGCTTGACTTTGTGTGGGTGCACCTATGTCTATAGGGAGGATTTGGGACTTGTCCCAATTTATTTTAAGACCCGAATATTTCCCAAATGTTTGTATGGTCTCTAGTGCTAATTTCAAAGAAGGGCCTGAATCTGATAGGTACAGCAGCATATCATCTGCGTATAGACTAATTGTCTCCACCATTTCGCCTCTTCGCAGACCCATAATGCCCGGGTGAGATCTCAATGAAGCCGCAAGGGGCTCCACCGCGAGGGCATAAAGTAGGGGAGACAGCGGGCATCCCTGGCGCGTTCCCCTTGAAAGGGGGAAGGCGCCCGAGACTCTCCCGTTAACCAAGACCCTGGCACTGGGATTTTGATACATTAGTTGGATCCATCTAATGAATTTCGGTCCGAATCCAAATTTAGCTAGGCATTGCCATAAATATGTCCATTCAACGGAGTCGAATGCTTTAGCGGCATCCAAAGACACCACAACTCTGGATCCCATTTGGTCGTGTTGAGCCTGTATGTTCATATGTAGTCTGCGGAGGTTATGGGCTGCATTTTTAGTGGGCATAAATCCCGTTTGATCCGGGTGGATCAGGGTAAGGATTATTTTATTTAGACGCAACGCCAGGATCTTGGCCAAAATCTTTATATCAAGTTGAAGAAGCGAAATGGGGCGGTAAGATTCTGGGATTTCTAAGTTTTTACCAGGTTTGGGTATGAGCACTATATAAGCTTCAGTCATGGATTGGGGGATAGAGCCAGATTTAAACATATGTGCATATAGTTCGTGCAATCTAGGGACAATGTTATCTAGATATGTTTTATAAAATTCTAAGGGGAGGCCGTCCGATCCGGGTGCTTTCGAGGTTTTGAGGTGGGATATCGCATCAATAATATCATCAGTAGACACTGGGGCTTCCAGCATTTCAATCTGGGTCTGGGATAGTGTGGGTATTTCTATATTCGCTAATAGTGCCCCTGCGTCTCTATTGTCATTATCAACCGTGGAGGTGTAGAGCGCTGAGAAATAAGAACGAAATTCTTCCGCTACCCTATCGGGTTTGGTAATCATTTCTCCATTGATGCCCCTAAGAGATACTACCGTGGGTGGTCTGAGGTCTATATGAGCTAAGTATGCCAGGAGGCGTCCCGCCCTCTCTCCACATTCATAAAGCCTTTGTTTTGTGTAGAATATGTTTCTCTCCGCTTTTTCAAAGTGTAGGTTGGATACTATACGTGTTTGCTGTTTTAGTTGGTCGGCATTAGAGGGGGTAGGGTTAGATGTAAATTCCCTCTCCAGCTCTGTCAAGACTCGCTCTGCCTGGTGTATTACGTGTGAGGACGTCCTCTTATGTTTATTTATGTGTTGGGCAAGTGTCATGCGAGCATGGGATTTAAAGGCATCCCAAACTATTTCAAGAGGCGCTGAGGCTCTGTTATGTTGAAAAAATATGTCCCACTCAATCCCAATCTCCTCTATTCCGGGTACTACCGATAACCAGAAGGGATTGAGTTTCCATGTATAGGTATTGGGCTGGGAGTCTAGTTTAAGCACAACCCAGTATGGGGCGTGGTCTGATAGTGTACGAGGGTAAAAGCCCACGTCCTCCAACATAGGGAGAAGGGAGCGGGATAGCAAAATAAGATCAATCCTAGACATTGAGTTATGGGATGTTGAAAAGCAGGAATAGGCCTTATCTTGTGGGTGGCGATATCTCCATGTGTCAACCAGAGCCATCTCACCGAGTAATCTACCGAATCTAGTGGGTTGGGAGGAGGGAATATTAGGTGATTGTGTAGTCATTCTATCGAGATCCCTGTCTAGCACATTATTGAAGTCTCCCATCCACAGTACCGGAACGGTAGGGTGTTGAGCCATAAAAGCAAGGCCCTCATGTAAAACATTGAAGTGGAACGGGGGAGGTATATATACTGCAAGAATAAGTATTTCTAGTCCATTTAGTTTGGCGTGTAAAAACAGGAATCTGCCCTGTGTATCTGATTTGAGCGTCAGTAAAACAAACTGCACTGTCTTCGCCACCAATATTGCGATTCCTCTAGAGTTGGAGGTATATGGAGCATGATACAACCACCCCACCCAGGGTTTTTTAAGTGTTGACATCAATTGACCGGTAAGTTGTGTCTCCGTTAGGGCTATTATCTCAGCTCGCATATTTTTGAGGATAGATAGGGTTGCATTTCTTTTGGGTTTAGCTCTTATACCTCGCACGTTCCACGTAACACATTTCAACTTAGAGACCATACCTAAATTTGTTTAGTTTTGAGCTCGCCATCATGGCCGCGGAGCAGCCGCCCCGTTGCAGCCGCCCCGTTGCAGCCTGCGATACAGGAGAGTATGTATCTCCGCCCATCTCAATCTAGGCGGCAGAGTCAGGATCCATGGTTTTCCAACCCTGGAGCCTGAATCCACAATTTTTCCCCCCCCAGCGCAGGGGCATATGTATATCAATATATAAACCAGATATCTGCAATGAAGACTCCTCTTATCTCTATTAGCCTGCATGAAAAAAAAACAACAAAACTTTTCCAACCTATAAATTAACACTCTGGGCTGCACAGGCAGACATCCTTTCCCACTTAACACAGGGGCAGGCTGCTGTTCCCGTACATTCCAGGGAAACAAAACTTGCGCCTTTTGGCAAACATTACATGAAATTCCTGTAAAAACAGGACCCGCTAGGAGTCCTGTATCTAGGGGGACAATAAATCGCTGAAGAGCGAGCAATAACATGAGGGACCTGACTCCCAAAACATGACCTCCAGGATGATAGGGTGTGGAAGGATATGCAGATGTATACGCTGGAGAGTGTCTTCTGGAAGTCATGAAGGGCTTCTGCTTGCCAAAGAAAACAGTTATCATCCATGATGGATAGTATGTGCACAGGGGACATAGGCGTATGCCAGATGAGACTGCGGAAGTGTGCTCCGGGAGAAAAAAAAGGGGGGGGGGGAACGGTAAAATAGGGGAGGCATAGCAGGGTATATTGAGAGGTGAGTATGAGAAAGTTCACTGGCAAGGTGAGGGCCGGCTCCACATGAACTTGTATAGTACAGTACCTTGATGGAGCAAAGTCCGGCTTGTCACAGTGTATGTTGTAATGTCGGCATTGCAGTCAGGCATCAAGCACGGTTTACGGCGTTAGTTGTCATCTAAAATCCTAAAGGATCCTATGAGGGTGCTCGGTCCGGAGCTGCTCTGTTTTCCATCCACTCGAGTACCGCTTCTGGTGTATCAAAGAAGTGGGCCCTGTCTTCCCCGACCACACGCAATCTGGCCGGGAAGAGCATTGCATATTTGTACTGGCGGATCCGCAGTTGTCGTTTGGCTTCTGTAAATTGCGCGCGCTTCTTCTGAACTTCTGCCGAGAAGTCTGGAAAGACTTTGACCTCTCCATTGTTGAAAGGGATGTTGCCTTTTAGCCTGGTGAGGCGGAGGACGGCATCACGGTCCCGGTAGTTAAGCAGTTTGGCAATGAATGTTCTGGGGGGCGCACCTTGGGGAGGAGGTTTGGAGGCCAATCTGCGTGCTCTCTCCACCACGAATGAGGTGGAAAATTCAGCCCGGCCAAAGGTAGAGATTAGCAGATTCTCCAGGAATGAGGGGGGGGTCAGCACCCTCCGGCAGTCCCACAAACCGTAGATTGCACCTCCTCAATCGGTTTTCCATGTCGTCTTGTTTCATAAGTACCATGTTCAGCTGGTGTTGTAATCTTTCCGTTGTTATCTGCAATGGCGGTATGTCGTCCTCCACCTGGCTGATCCGTGTCTCTGTATCAGTAACCCGTTCTCTTAGTTTCTGCAAGTCCTGTCGGATCAGCGACACATCCACCTTCACCTCCTCTATTTTACACGTGAGGGTGCTCTTGCAGTCCGAAATTGCTTCCAAGACACGGGCAGTATCGTCTGCAGCTGAGTCCGACGGAGCGGGCTGGTCGGCGCCATTTTCCTCTGCGGCCGTCTTATCTTGTAGGCGGAATTTTGCAAGTTTAGCGGCCGCGTCTGTGCCTTTTTTTGGAGGAGACATCTTCTCTATGCTTTCCCACTACTGGCGGTTTGAATTAGTCGGTGTTTGCGGTGGTTGTTACCCCAAGAATGATGGACACGGATTTTGGGCAAGCGGAGCTCTCAGTCCGTGTTCCTCACGCCATGCCGGTCCAGGCCACGCCCCCAACGATACAAGTTTTAATAGAGATTCACTCGCATGGTAGAAGAGAATAAAAGCTTGTAAAATAAGGCCACGTAGTCTGCCGAGGTCCGGGTGAGGGACTGTCATCTGCGGCGCTCCATGTTGCCAGCAGCGCCGGAGGATTCCAGGGTAGTGGGCAAGAGAGCAGTCAGCCTGGTGTATCACCAAGGAAATGGAGAGGCAGCGGAGGGCTTGGTCAAACTGGCACGCGTCTGGAGCATGCGTGCTCCTTCCTCAGGCCTAAGAAGCACGCATGCTCGGAACGCGCGCCATTTTGACCACTCACACCGCTGCCTCTCCAATTTTCTGGTGACACCAGGCTGACTACTCTCCCACCCACTACCCCAGAATACTCCGGCGCGGCCGGCAACATGGAATGCTGTAGATGACAGTCCCTTACCTTGGCAGACTACGTGGCCCTTTTTTACAAGCTTTTATTCTCTTCTACCATGTGAGTGAATCTCTATTAAAACGTGTACCGTTATCTAATACTGCACTTAGAGTGACGCCACTTGTTTTCTTCTTCCATAAAATTACAGTAATTCTGCAACAATGGCTATCGCCCAAAGCATGACATATACAAATCAAAAAAAGAATAAAAAAAACAAAAAAACTTTTCAAACAGAGTTGTGTCGTACTGGAGAAACCAGGCTAAATGGAAACTTCAAGTCTGGATA
Source organism: Lithobates septentrionalis (assembly GCA_037952835.1). Classification (NCBI taxonomy): domain Eukaryota; kingdom Metazoa; phylum Chordata; class Amphibia; order Anura; family Ranidae; genus Lithobates; species Lithobates septentrionalis. The sequence continues at coordinate 1,536,564 of JBBDGP010001914.1, forward strand.
ATGATACAAATCACAATGATCATTGTCTAATCCACAATGGTAGATAACCCAAAAACTAGCCTGGTGTGATATAAAGTAAAGAACGCTTGCATAAAAGAAAAGAGAAAGACGGGGGAGAAAACGAAAGGAAGAATGAAAGGTGAAAGAAAGAAAAAAAGGGGAAAGGAAAAAAGATGAAGAGAGGGAAACTGGAATTTGGGATCTAGAAAGAGAGGACCTATAAGTTCCGTTTGGTCGAGAGAGGTATCGCAGGAGCACATAGATGGCACGGTAAAGGGAAAAACCAGGCAGAGGGATATCGGCAAAAAAGCGTTGCAAAACTGCACCTTTTAGTGGTATTTAAACTGACGATCAGTGCCCTGAATATCAGTGTAAACGGTGTGTCTCACACAGAGAGACAATGTGTGAGGAAAGGACTGCAGTTAACCGGTAAGTCTGTTTACAGATGATCAGCTGTGATTGGACACAGCTGATCACAAGGTAAAGGGCCCTTTACTGCGATCTGTGATCAGCTGTGTACTAAAGGACACAGCAGTCACAGAGCGCACCCTAGGGGGCTCTGGGAGGATGTCCATTGATGCCTTCCAAGAACGAGAGAGCCGCACTGTAGCCGTTTTTTGGCTACGGGGCGGTATTGAAGTGGTTAATGTATAACAATGTCCCATTTCCATGTATAGCATTTTCATACTTAGGACAGGAATAAAGCTTTATCTACTGAAAACAATTTTTGTTTTCAGTAGATAAAGATTTCTCACAGTCGGGACAGGAATACGGCTTCTCCCCTCTGTGAATCCTGTGATGTCTTTAAAAACTGGACTTCCCCGATGCACATTTACTGCACTTAGGGGCAAGAATACGGCTTCTACCCTCTGAGAGATCTTTGATGTCTATCAAGCACTAATTTCTGTAAAAAGAAACATTTCCCTCACCCCTCCAATGTCTGTGAAGATGAGACACCTGTTAAAAAGATTTCCCTCACTCACGGAAGGAACGCGACTTCCCAAATGTGTGAGAACTTTTATGTCTAACAAGGGCAGATTTCTGCGAAAAACATTTCCCACACTCAGGGCAGGAATACTGCTTCTCCTCTGTGTGAGACCGCTGGTGTACGTAAAGATGGGATGACTGTGAAAAAGTTTTCCCACACACAGGACAGGAATACGGCCTCTCCCCCGTGTGAATCCTCTGATGTTTGTAAAGACTGGACTTTTCCAAAAAACTTTTACCGCACTCAGTGCAGGAATACGGCTTCTCCCCTGTGTGAGATCGTTGATGTCTAACATAGTCTGATTTATGTAAATAACATTTTCCACAGTCAGGGCAGGAATACGGCCTCTCCCCTGTGTGAGACCTTTGGTGTTTAACAAGGTCAGATTTCTGTGAAAAACTTTTCACACACTCGGGACAGGAAAACGGTCTCTCCCCTGTGTGGATCTTCTGATGTCTGTGAAGACTGGACTTCTCTGGAAAACATTTTCCGCACTCAGGACAGGAATAAAGTTTCTCCCCCGTGTGAGTTGTTTGATGTCTGACAAGCTTTGATTTCTGTGGAAAAGATTTCCCACATTCAGAGCAGGAATACGGCTTCTCTCTAGAGTGAATCCTGTGATGCTTGTAAAGATTGGAAATCTCTGAAAACCATTTCCCACACTCAGGACAGGAATAAAGATTTTTCCTCTTGTGAGTACTCTGATGCATGTAAAGGTCGAACAAAGAGCTAAAACTTTCCCCACATTCAGGACAGGAACATTTCTCCTCCCCCTGAATTCCGGCACCTTCCCACATAGTATGAAGTTGCTCAGAGTCAGAGGGATTTGATGGTCCAACCACACTGTGAAGTCCACCATCCATAGCTGAGCTCATTGTCTTTTCTCCTGCACAATCTCTTGTGATGTCCCCATCTTCCATTTTACAGCTTAGAGATAAAGTGAGACGATCCTTTGAGGGTTTCTTAATGGCGTGTCCTGAAAAATATAAAAACCATGATCAATAGATAGATACAAGACGGGTATTTCTCCAAAATCAAGATTCCATTTGAATCAGGTAGATTTTAGTGAGCAGATGTTCTCTGTGGATGTCCCAACCAGCTGTGACTTCTCCTCTTCAGTAAAAGATCATTTGGTCCTCCTCCCAGATCACTTCTACATTTACAAAGCCTTGTCAGAAGAGCAGGAACCAATGAGGAATGGGAGGTGCATCAACCACAAGCCTACCACACAACCACAAGCCTAGACAGCCTACCACACAACCAAAAGCCTACACAGCCTACCACACAACCACAAGCCTAGGCACTGGGTCATATGATCTCTGACAATGAAGAGGTTCAAAGTTCAGACCCTTTAGTATAGAACAAGTGGCCATAGGCCTAGGCTTCTGGTGACGAGCATCATTGGAGAGTGTTTGGAGAAGTATTTTGTATTGCAAATATACCTGTTTCAGTTTGCCATGTTCCTCCTGACTTTTGCTCCCAAAAAGACTGTTAAAAGGAGTTTTAGGTTACCCTTCAGCTATAAGTCAACTGAAAGAAGAGGAACCAACCCACAATGTAAGATAGTGCTACTCTACACTTCAAAAAGACTGGAAAAAAGCATCCTCTGTACTGTAAATGGCTAAAGTAAAATTGCACTGGATTCAACTTTTGTGACTCTCTGAAGAGCTATGCTGCCAAGTCAGCATGTGACCATACTCTCAGGACAGACTGGGCATAAGGAGGTGTATCAATGCATTAAAAGGCATTTGGAACAGAACATGTACCCCTTAGTCTGTCAACTTGGGGGGTGGGGGGGGATCTGAGGGCCCCTATATTTTTTTTTAAGAGAGCTTGCAGGTTTTACAGACCCTCACAACCAGTGAGCCAGGATTGTGGACTTTGACCTCATACACATGGGGACATGTCTCCCCGGGCTGTACCTAGCCCCCAATTTGTTTGACAATACCTTGCCTTTTGGCATAGAAAATGGCCATTACTGATTTCCAAGATTCGGCTACCATTGACTTCAATAGAGTTTCAAATATAGCAAGTTCACCCAACCGGCCCCAAACTAGACCCCCGTCCATTCAAGCTCATCACCATACAAAAATGATGTTTAAATGAAAAAAAATTGTATCTGCAGCACAGGGAAGGGGGTTTACCTGAGAGAAAAGAAGATCTAATGTGCAGGACGGGTATCAGTACGAGGAGGTGACTATTATCAACCTATGACATCACTAATCTTCCGCCCTACTCTGGACCAATCAGTGTGCAGTAACAGAGCAGAGATAACAGAAGAATATATTACGGCCCACCTGTGCTGATCTCTGTAGGAGTGTCCTCCTCTATGAATGTCCTCATCATTCCAGCCTCCTCCGTATATTGCTGATCATCCCTCACATATGTCTCTTCTACTTCACCCTCAACTTTCATGTTCATCAGATCTTCACCCTAAACCAACAGAATGGCAGAAAATAACATTGTCAAGGAAGCACACCCATGGCGACTTACTAACCACGGAGAGAAAGAGGAGATGACAGAAATATTAGTTTCAGAGAGATGGCATTGGCTTATTTCTGATTGTATGTGTAATTGCTTATGGTACAGATACACAATTGTTTGTCCTGGTTCTACAGAACCACCTAGGGACCAACAAAATGATTATTTGGGGCCTACACATGCAGCATGTAGAATTGCTGACCCAACCATCAGAACTGGCTGGTCAATATAACCTGCGGGTACTTCTGGAGGTCAAAACCTCTCCTCCCAGCAGGAGAGGTGACACCCCCCCAGAGGTGATTAGCCCACGGTTAGAGTCCAACCCACATGCATAGATCAATAAACTGACCTGCATGACAATGATCGTTGCAATTCATGTGGACCCTGTTCTGAACTCAGCGAATTTCTGACCTTTTTTTCAGTGTGCTCCCACCAGCAAGATAAACCATTCTGCTAAAATGGTAAAGGATATTTTGGACCTTTTTAGAGATGAAATATATTTTCAGTGATCTTAACCACCTCAATTCCAAAAACTTTTGCCCCCCTTCCAACTCAGGCCAATTTTCAGATTTCAGTGTTGTCTCACTTTGAATGAAAAAATTACTCAGTCATGCAACACTGTACCCAAAATAAAATAAAACATTTTTGATACAGATGGAGCGTTTTTTGTTGTTGATATTTTGGTATTTAACCGCTTCAGTCCCGGAAGATTTGGCTGCTGAATGACCAGGCCATTTTTTGCGATTTGGCACTGCGTCGATTTAAGCGACAATTGCGCGGTCGTGTGGCATTGTACCCAAACAAAATTGATGTCCTTTTGTGGTTTTTATTTTTTACGCTATAAACTAAAAAAACAAAAAAAAAACAAAAACGCAATAAGCGTATATTGATTGGTTTGAAACGACAAATACCAGGTACAACGGGGGAGCTTTTAAGCTTACTGAGATTTCCTTCGGTGCTTTAATACAACTGAGGCACGCAGGTAAGGCTGAAATTTTTAATGGTGGACTAATGCGTTTCCTGTTTCAGGGAGGAGGAGCCTATCTCTCGGATGCTGCCCTGGAAGACTTCTTAGAAAAAGAGTTACCAGGTACCTAACTATTTTTTACTCAGTTTAGGCCGATATGTATTCTTCTACATATTTTTGGTAAAAAAAAAAAAAAAAAAATTGCAATAAGCGTATATTGATTGGTTTGCGTAAAAGTTATAGCGTCTACAAAATAGGGGATAGATTTATAGCATTTTTATTTTTATTTTTTTACTAGTAATGGCGGCGATCTGCGATTTTTATTGGGTCTGCGGCATTATGGCGGACACATCAGACACTTTTGACACATTTTTGGGACAACTGGCATTTATACAGCGATCAATGCTATAAAAATGCACCGATTACTGTAAAAATGTCACTGGCAGGGAAGGGGCTAACACTAGGGGGCGATCAAGGGGTTAACTGTGTTCCCTCTCTGTGTTCTAACTGAAGGTGGGAGGGGACTGTCTAGGGGAGATGACAGATCGCTGCTCATACTTTGTATGAACACACGATCAGTCTCCCCTCATAGAACCGGGATCTGTGCGTTTACACACACAGATCCTGGTTCTCGGTGTGTAACGAGCGATCGCGGGAGCCCGGCGGTCATCGCGCCTGCCGGCCACTCACATTGGCTCCGGGGGCGAGCAGCGTGCGCCCTAATGGACACAGGGCCAAGTGACGTAACATAACGTCGTTTTGCCCAGCTGTACCATTCTGCCACAGTAACATTGCGGCGGCTGGTCGGCAAGCGGTTAATCACCGCTGTTTTTATTTATTTTTTGCTAAATAAACAAAAAAAGACTGAAAATTTTGAAAGAAAAGCATGTTTTCTTAGTTTCTATTATAAAATTTTGAAAGTAGCTTTTCTTTATAAAATTTGTGACAAAATTTATATGGTTACATTTCTTTGGTAAAAGTAACCCAAATCAGCGTATATTATTTACTCTGTGTGTAAGTTGTAGAATCTACATCTACATATAGAATATGAAAATTTATCAATCCTGGAGTTCCCATCTAATTTCTTGAGGCCCAAAAATGCCAGGACAGTACAAATACCCCCCCCCAAAACAACCACTTTTTGGAAAGTAGACAGCCCGTGGGATTTAGTAAGAGACATGGTTGTCTTTTTTTTTTTTACCACAATTCTTTAGAAAATGAAGAAATGAATGAGTATTTTTTTCACAAAATTGTTATTTTAACAAGTTGTTTCTTACACACAGCATAGGCATACTTGCAGTTCCACCCCAAAAATATATTCTGCTACTCCTCCCAGGTATGGGGATGCCACATGTGAGAATTTTTCACAGCCTAGCCACATAGAGAGGCCCAAAATCCAAGAAGCACCTTTGGGCCTTCAAGGAGCAGAAAATTACATGTAAATTAGGCATCCAATTTCCTCACTACCTATCACATTTTTAAAAGGCCCTGGAGCACAGGGACAGTGGAAACACCCACAAATTTACCCCATTTTACAAAGCAAAAATACCACAAAGTCAATTTTATGAGGCATAATAAATCTTTTGAACATATTTTTTTACCACAAGTTTTTTGGGGAAATGTGGAAAGAAAATGAAAACGTACTTTTTACACAAAATTGTCAATTTATAAAATATTTCTAACACACAGCATGGGCATACCCAGAATTACACCCCAAAATACATTCTGTTTCTCCTCCAGAGTGTGAGGATACCACGTGTAAGACTTTGTTACAGCGTAGCTACATAAAGAGACCCAACATCAAAAAGAAGCACCTGCAGGCATTCTAGGTGCATAAATTACATATCTAATTTTTGGAGGCCCTGGGGCACCAGGACAATGGAAACACCCACAAAATGACCACATATTGGAAAGCAAATACCACAAAGTATTTTCTATGAGGCATAGTGAACATGTCATTTTTTGCCACAAGTTTTTGGAAAGTGTGGAAAAAAAATTACATTTTTTACAAAAAGTGGACAACTTATAAAGATATTTCTAACACACAGCATGGGCATAGTTAGAATTACCCCCAAAATACATTTTTCTAATCCTCCTGCGTACGGTCATATCACATATGTGAGACTTTTACAGCCTAGCCACATAGAGAGGTAAAAAAATCAAGGAGTACCTTCAGGCGTTCTAGGGGCATAAATTACACATCTAAATTTCCTGACTACCTATCACATTTTTGAAAGCCCTGGAGCACCAGAATGGTGGAAACATCTACAAAATTACCATATTTTGGTGTGACAGGTAGACTGGCTGATCAGAGCACTGATGATGGCTGCACTGGTGTGACAGATAGACGGGCTGATCTTGGCACTGGTGTGACTGCTAGACTGGCTGATCGGAGCACTAATGGCAGCTGCAATGGCATGACTAGTAGACTGGCTAATCAGGGCACTGATGCGATAGCTAGACTAGCTGATCTGGGCACCAATTAAGGCTGCACTGGTGTGACAGGTACACTGTTAATCACTGAACAAACAACTAACTATAAAATATCTATAATACCCCTGAATTAGTTCAATATCTGTTATATCACCTCACCTGTACATTCTAATGTCACAATCATCTGTAAAATAGAAGTATTTATGATGCGAGACCACAAAAATGGGTATTTTGTACTCACCATAAAATTATTTTCTATGCATTCACTAAAAGATACAGCCGGATCTGTAGATTGTGACCAATGGGTTTATGGGGTTTGACAAAACTGGCAAAAAAAAACATCCAGCTGAGGAGATCACTCCCTTTGATCCAGACGTTGACAACTGAGATAGTCCACTTGCCAATTGTCCACTCCCAAAACGTGAAAGGTGGACAAGGCTGGAAAGTGAAGTTACAACAAATCAAGAATCCGAGCCACCTCCAATGCAGTTGCCAAGCTCTGTTTACTGCCCTGGTGATTGATGTAGGCCACAGCCCTGGTGTTGTCCAATTGGACCCTGATTGGGTAACCCTTGAAAAAAAGAGTAATCCAATGGGAGAGGGAGAGGTGGATTGTTCTGTGTTCCAAGATGTTGATGGAACGCTCTATTGACCCTAAACTGACAATTGATCCAACACTATCCTCCAGTTGAATAGGCTGGCAACCATGATGAGGTTAGCCGACGTGTCCAAACCTTTTTAGATTAAATCATCAAAGGGGGAATCAAAAAGGTAAACCTTTTGAATATCGTCTATGCTTATGAGTCTTGAACAGGACCATGGAGTCCTCTGACATGGAAGGCGATTCCTCTACCTTCAAATTCTCCCGAACAGCCTTATTAAAAGCCAAAACCAGTTTTCTTCTCACATGCCAAATTGGAAAATCTTCCTCGCTGTCAGGAGGAGGTGTTGAGGCTTCCACAGAGGTCTATGGACCCATGGGAGAAGTGTGTTCATCTTCTTTGGATGCAGATGCCGGTGGCATGTATTAAGGAGTTTTGCAATAAGGCTCTCTCCATTTGGGAAACAAAACCCCCCATGGCTGCCAAGAAATTATCAAAAGTTAAGGGGGGCCCCCCGAAGCCCTGAAACTACCTGGCCCATGTCCTGAGTTGAAACAGGTGCTTCATGGACTGGGGATTTTGGCAGGTGATGCAGAAAGAGTCCAGGTAGGAAGCAGCCCAAGACACCCTGCAACAGGCACAGAAGGGGAGAGGATCTTTGTCTTCAAGTACACGGCATCCCTCGACCCATCCACTATGACTACAAGGAGGTGAATGTGCGCAGACGGGAAGTGACCCTCAACAGGAACTACTCACTCCACCAGGCACACGCCTACATAAAACAGCAGAGGTACCTGTAGCAAAGAGGACCTAGCTGTTTTCTTGCACAAGAAGAAGGACCGCCCTTCCGGGATGCAGGAGACACAAACCAGGATGTGACTCCCCAACAGGAACTACTCGCTCCACCAAAAGCACACCCACTGGAAAACAGCAGAGGTACCTATAGCAAAGAGGATCCGGCTGTGTTCACGCTCAAGAAGGACCGCCCCTCAGGATCCAGAAGTCACCACTGACAGCCAAAAAACTCCAGTAGGGCAGGTGCATGCAGTAAAAATGGCGGCTGCGGGGCCACTGCAACAGCCCACCCACAGCTGCTAGTAAACGTGTACATTTCCCTGTTTGTTCCAGCTGTGGCTCCCAGACACCGCTTTGTGACGCGTTTGCCTGTTATCTGCGCTCAGCCACTGGCACAGCAAGACTCAGGAAATCCCAGACCTGAAGTACTTTGTCAAACAGCCACATCACTGCCCCCATATGCCTCTTGGTTCTGCCCAGGGGGAGGGGGAGGGGGCTGTGATAGTGACAGAGGATGTGAACTGAAGGTCACAGGCAAGAGAAGGCCCACAGCAATCCGATGCACCCACCCGAAGGAGACTACTCAGACAGCAGCAAGCCATGCACTACCAGTCAATTCCCAAGGAAGCATGAGGCAAAGTGTCTCCAGAGCTTTGCAAATGCCTCCAGTGTGAAACTGGGGATTGCTGGCCCAACTGTGGTGCCACAATGGAATGACCAGAACTGATCACAAAGGAACAGAACCATCTAGGACACTCCACCATAGTGGAGTCATTGCAGCCGAGCCAGCCTGAGCAGGCAATTGCATACTCTCGCAAGTAATGCTGGGGAGCTTACCAGGATCTATACATCTCTCCTGTTGCCTGGCACTGTGGTTGATAAAAGACAAAAATCCATTAAGAGGAACAAAAAGGAATAAAAAGAAAAAAAAAGAGCAGACAAAAATCTCTAGGTCCTACCCCCTGAGCACTACGCAAAAATGTTTTTTTCCCTACTCCTACTGGTGGCATAATATACCCATAGGTCACAATCTACAGATCTGGCTATGTCCTTCAAGGAACAGAAGAGAATCATCTTGTAGAGTCTGCACATCATCTCCACGTGTCAGAATGTTTAATCACTTTATGTTACAGACCCTCAACTCCACCTACCTGATGATGGTGAGGGATGGTGTGACCTTCCTGTGTGGAATCCCGGGAATACAGAGGACGGGAACATCTCTCTGGTGGGTTCCCATTACTGGATCCATCTGTAGGAAATACACACACTGACTGAATACATTGTTTCTATGTGTTTATCAGATGATGGGGGATCTAGGTGGAGCCTCCGTACTGCTCTCTCCTTTACAATAAAGTCTCCTCATACCCTGTAATGTGAGGGGTGGCTGATTCTCCATCATGATGTCCTTGTAGAGATCCTTGGGTGTTTCTACAAACTCTTCCATCACACCATAGTCCTCATCCTCGTCTTTATACTCTTCTTTAACAACAATATTATAATCCCCGAGGTCTCCACTCTGAATATATTATAAACATTCATTGTAACAAACATGCTGTGTATAAATCATAACTACCAATAATTTTCGATCATTTACCTGTTCATGGTGAGGGATGGTGTGATCTTCCTGTGTGAAATCCTGGGAATACAGAGAACGGGAACATCTCTTTGGTGGGTTCCCATTACTGGATCCATCTGTAGGAAACACACACACTAACTGAATACATTGTTTCTATGTGTTTATCAGATGATGGGGGATCTAGGTGGAGCCTCCGTACTGCTCTCTCCTTTACAATAAAGTCTCCTCTTACCCGGTGATGTGAGGGGCAGCTGATTGTCCATCATGAGGTCCTTGTAGAGATCCTTGTGTCCTTCTAAATACTCCCACTCCTCCATGGAGAAATAGACAGTGACATCCTGACACCTTATAGGAACCTGACACACACAATGATACAGTCACCATCCAGACACATCCCTTGTCTGTTACTGGATAATGTCCCAGAATTCCCAGCACCGCTCACCTCTCCTGTCAGCAGCTCCATCATCTTCTTGGTGACTTCTAGAATCTTCTGCATGTTGTGTCTCTTGGGTTTTAGAGAGTCACATGGAGGCACTGTGATGGTCATATCATCACCTGACTTCCCAGGAGGAAATCTCTGTATTGGAAAACCAATAGGAATATCATGTTAAAATCTCAGAATCCTCCTCACCCCTCCGGTCAGGTCTGTGTTTTATTAATAGAGATAAGAGTGATGTCATGTGACCTCCCAGAATCCCCCTCACCTCTCCAGTCAGCAGGTAGATGATCTCCAGGGTGAGATTTAGTATCTTCTCAGTCACGTTATTCCGGTCCTCCTCCATCTTCATTGATGTGGTCTATCTGGGTTTCTCTGTAGACAGATAGCAGAAAATTATCTGGGTGGGATTGGTTGTACAATATTAGATTGGGGATATAAGGAGACGGGCTGCCCCCAGTGGCACATGTAGATTGGGTTACTTTAAATGACAGGTTTGGGGGATTGACTTTAAAGCTGTACAGGGAGCAGCATGAATTTCAGGGACGGCATCCGCAGCAGTATACTTAGTGAGTACTGGAGTCAGGTGTGTCTATATGAAGAACCAACAGACCTAGATGCAGAGTCAGAAGCTGAAGGCTTACAGGGTATTTTCCCAAACCCAGAGGGCAGCCACAGTGTCAGTGTGTTGGATATGGTGATAGTGAATGTACGGGGTACAGGGAGAGCTCGTTCAATAGGGACTCCATAAGGTTCTCCTACAGGTGCCGGTACTGAATATTGCTACTTGTTGGTTCTGGTGTATCTATAGAACCAGGGTCTGCATAAAAGGGGTATAAAGCATAAAGGGGTATAATGATACACTACTACAAAAGAGTCAACTCAGCAAGACAAGAAGAAGAGAGTAGTTGTTATGTGTTACCAAGTGAAGGAACAAGCTACAAGCAATCAGTCATTAGGCATGGTACATGGTAAGGTGACAGATCCTCCGGTAGCAAAGGAGTCATTGTCTGGTTCCCTCTCTAGCGGTCAGTTTCCAGTAGCAACAGAAACCGAACCCACGCTACACAGAGATCTATGGTCTGGTCACATATGTACGGGAAGTGAAGAAGTTGATAATGAATACGCATGAAGTCTACGCTATGTGCACGACAGGTAACAGAGGTACACTGGACTGGCTCAGCACATCCCTCTTAATGCAACATCTAAGTGACAGTGTGTAGTGACATGGGACAACACTTTTTAACCGCTTGCCGACCTCTGCACACAGATGTACGGCGGCAGAATGGCACAGGCAGGCATATGGGTGTATCTGTACGTCCCTTTAAATTTGCCACCTTTCGGGCACACGCACGCCGCTGAAGCATGCCTGCAGGTCCCGGGAACACGATGTTCTCAAGCGGCCCGCGATTGCAGTGTGTAGTGGAAGAATGGTGAGACGCCTATGTAAACAAGGCATTTCCCCATTCTTCCTAGAGACAAGATAGAGATCTACTGCTCCCCGTCATCAGGAGCAGTGATCACTGTCATGTCCTAGGTAGCCCATCCTCCCTCACAGTTAGAATCACTCCCTAGGACACACTTAACCCCTTGATCGGCCCCTAGTGGTTAACCCCTTTCCTGCCAGTGTCATTTACACAGTAATCAGTGCATTTCTTTATCGTACATCACGGGACACAGAGCACCATAATAATGACTAATTGGGTTATACGCTACCTTTAGGTGATTGGACACTGGCAACCTATAGTAAGACGGTTCCTCCCATATAACCCCTCCTATACAGGAAATACCTCTTTTTTCGCCAGTGTCTTGAAGGGTATGGTCATGGCTGTTGAAGCTCTTCAAAATTCTTCAAATAAATGTCTCAGTGAGGATGTTATAATCGGATACATTCGGATGGCATAAGAAAGCTAGAGTGGATGGTACCCGAGCCTCGGTTCAAGTGAGGTTTTGCTTGTAATGTGTCCTATATGGCGCTGGACCCTTGTTAAGTTGGTATTCCTGGTCATAACTTGCCCAAGGTAAACCAGAAGGGTGCCTTACAGGTCCAAGGGTGTGGACCCCAAAGAATGGGGGACCCGGTCCTTGAAGGTCCTCAGAGGCGCTACCCGCCGTGATGGGGGAAGATTGGGCCTGGTAAAACAGGCCCTGCTGCTTGGGACGGTGAGTACTCCCTTTGGGAATTTTTTATATACATATTCCCTCTGTTCCACTGAAAACCTTATGCTTGTGTTTGGAAATTACAGATGGCCGGCATGGCGCACACTTATGGCGGGCGGTTGTGCGCATGCGCGCCTCTGTTGTGCGCGCCATCGGTGTGCGCCGCTGCTGTGCGCATCACAGGTGCGCCGCGTGCGTCTAGGCACAACAGATGCACCGTGCATGCCGCTGGTCGCACGCGTGCGCTCAGTCCACTGCCAGGTTAGGCTTTATAAGGAGCTAGAGCTCCTGGCGTGTGCTGGGACAGCACAGCGCGATACTTGGACACGTGAGTCTGGAGGTTTTGGACACAGTTGCGACAGGTTAAACGCTGGTTACAGCTTGTGGGGAGTACTTTTTTTCCTTGTATGTAAGCAATGTCTTCTTAGAAAACGAGGTACAGAGAGCAGGGCAAGCACAGGGGTAAGAGTACCTCCTTTGAAAACAGGAGACCAGCCCCATGCTGATGCAGCCTCAGTCTCCCCTGAAAGACCTGCGGCATCTGGCCTGGCTGAGCCATTGCATTTGTCAGGCATAAGGGCCATTACCAATATTCCTGCCTCGGGTTATGTTACAAAGGATGATTTGGCATCTGCATTAGCGGGCCTTGAAGGCAAAATAGCTGGCATGATTGCTTCTGTAACACAGGCAGTGAAGAAGCGTAATAGATCCCCCACCCCTGAGCCCGGGCCAAGTGGAGAATCACTAGAGCAGCAGGACTCTTATAGCCAGATGGGTCCAGGTGATCTGGAACCAGAGTGGGCAGAGGATTTGGAGGAGGTGGCCATAAAAGACCGGGAGGAAGGAGAGGCTGAAGAATCCTCAGCTGAGGACTCAGGTTCAGAGGAGCCAATTTCAGCCTCCCATTCCCAGAAATTGTTTATCCGATCTCTGACTGAGATGGTACGAGTTGGGTTTAAGTTACCCCCGGTTCAGGAGTCTGGACTCTCCTGTTCTACTTTGGGATCCTTGCGAATTCAGCAAGGTTCCTTAGCGTTCCCTTTGCATCCATTATTGGAGCAGGTGGTTTACACAGACTGGGATCATCCTGACAGGATATACTTACCTCCAAAAATGTTTTCTATCTTATATCCTATGGAGGAAAAGTTCAGGAAGAGTTGGGGTCCACCTTTGGTGGACGCCGCCATTTCTTCAGTGAATAAGAATTTAACCTGCCCAGTGGATAATGCCCAGGTATTTAAGGATTCGGCCGATAAAAAGCTAGAGTCCTTATTAAAAGCCTCTTTTGCGGTGGCTGGTGCAGCAGTTCAGCCAGCAGTTGCAGCTATTGGGATTTGCCAATCTCTTAAAGACCGTTTTAAAAGGTTAATAAAAAACCTGCCTTGTCAGAAGGATCCGATCGAGGAATTGTCGGAGCTTCCTCATGCTTCATGTTTTGCAGTGGACGCATTGAAAGACTCAATCCAGCAGATGTCTCGTTTTGTGTTACTGTCCATACATATGCGCAGGGTTTTGTGGCTAAAGAACTGGTCTGCTGAGACGCCATGCAAGAGGCTACTTGCAGCTTTTCCATTCCATGGAGAACGCTTGTTTGGCGAGGATCTGGATAAATATATCCAAAAGATCTCTGGAGGAAAGAGTGCCCTTCTTCCTACTAAAAAGAGAGGTAGGCAACCCTCTTATAAAATTCCCAATGCTTCAGGACCTAGTTCTTCTTCCCCCAAGCGGTATCGACGGCCTCAGCCGTCTGGTTTTAAAAAGCCTCAGGGTCAGAGGAAGCCCTGGAATCAAAAGCCAGCCAAGTCCAACTCCAAGTCAACCTTGTGAAGGGACGCCCCCGCTCTCACGGGTGGGGGGCAGGCTTCGGCTGTTTTTGAATGCATGGGAAGATCTGGTCCAAGACAGATGGGTCATTTCCACTATAACACAGGGTTACAGAATAGAGTTCCGGGAAATTCCTCCAAACCGTTTTCTGTACTCAAGGGTCCCGTCGGATCCAGAGAAAAAGAAAAGCCTATTCCTAGCTTTGCAGCATCTGCTGAAACAGGGGGTAATTGTCACGGTTCCGCACGAAGAAAAATTCAAGGGGTTTTACTCAAACCTTTTTACCGTGCCGAAACCAAATGGGGAAGTAAGGCCCGTTTTGGACCTCAAGGCTCTCAACCTCTTTGTAAACATCCGGTCCTTTCCGCATGGAGTCGGTTCGTTCAATAATAAAATCTCTGAGAAGAGGAGATTATTTAGCGTCCATAGATATCAAGGACGCATACCTTCATGCACCGATCTTCGGACCACATCAAAGGTTTCTGTGTTCCGCAGTAGAGGGCCATCATTTTCAATTCGTGGCACTGCCATTCGGTGTAGCCACGGCCCCCAGGGTTTTCACAAATATGGCTCAGGTTTGCAAAGCGGCAGCTTGGTCTTCAGTTCATACATTCACTAGGTTTTACCAGGTGGATGTGAGATCTCAAAAAGAGACTGTTTTTGGCCACAGCGTGTTGCAGGCAGATTTATAGTCTCTGGCCCGTTTGGGCTCAGGGATATTGTGTCCCCCCCCACAGGTGCATTGCTTTAGGACATCCCAATTAGTCATTATTATGGTGCTCTGTGTCCCGTGATGTACATTAAAGAAAAAAGTCAACAGCTACAGTATTTATATTATTTTTTTTCCGAAGGAGCCTGGAGCTCCGCTTGAAGGATCATCTCTAAGTTGGGGGAACTGCCTTAATGTTAGATTCTTCACATTGACTGCATTCTTCCTTCGCCTGGTCCCAGGCAGTGATAAGCGAATGGTATAGAGTTGCCACCTCATCCCTTTAAACCAGGGGTGTCAAACTCCATTTCATCAAGGGCCGCATCCACAATATGGTTGCCCTCTAAGGGCCGCTTGTATCTGGGTCACGCTACGTACAGTGCAGAGTTCAAGGGTGTACGCTATGTACGCCATGTACAGGATGCAGCGTTCAGGGGTGCCCGCTGTGTGCAGAGTTCAGGGGTGACCGCTGTGTGCAGAGTTCAGGGGTGACCGCTGTGTGCAGAGATCAGGGGTGACCGCAGTGTGCAGAGATCAGGGGTGACCGCTGTGTGCAGAGATCAGGGGTGACCGCTGTGTGCAGGGTTCAGGGGTGCCCGCTGTGTGCAGGGTTCAAGGGTGCCCGCTGTGTGCAGGGTTCAGGGGTGCCCGCTGTGTGCAGGGTTCAGGGGTGCCCGCTGTGTGCAGAGTTCAGGGGTGCCCGCTGTGTGCAGAGTTCAGGGGTGCCCGCTGTGTGCAGAGTTCAGGGGTGCCCGCTGTGTGCAGAGTTCAGGGGTGCCCGCTGTGTGCAGAGTTCAGGGCTGACCGTGCATGCTACGTGCAAAGTTCAGGGGTGACCATGCACGCTATGTGCAGAGTTCAGGGGTGACCATGCACGCTATGTGCAGAGTTCAGGGGTGACCGCTATGTGCAGAGTTCAGGGGTGACCATGCACGCTATGTGCAGAGTTCAGGGGTGACCATGCACACTATGTGCAGAGTTCAGGGGTGACCATGCACGCTATGTGCAGAATTCAGGATTATGCTATGCACAGTGGGCAACATCTCTCCAACCACTCTCCACGCCCCCCCCCCCCCAGCTCTAAAGCAACTGCATTCATGTGTAGGCTGTACAAGGTTTTTACAACACCCCCTCTCTTCATTGCCACTATTGGATAAAGCATGTCTTCAAAAGCTCACCCTCGGCAATGCATGGAAAAGAAACAAAGGCGCCAGAGCTGTCCTGAACCTCCTCCACTGACAGCTATGCCGGACCGACCGCACACACTCACGAAGCTGATGCCGCTGGAGGGACTGAGGCTAGGGGGAAATGTTTACCCTTGTTGCCTAGGAGACTGAGTAGCCGCACATGCGCTCAGCTCATACAAAGCATGCGGGACTGAAGATAATAGAGCCGGAAATGTTTACTCTTGTTGCCTAGGAGACCTGGCCTGACAGCGGCCGCTGCGCGGGCCACATGACAAGGCCTTGTGGGCCGGATTTGGCCCGCGGGCCTTGTGTTTACCACCTGTGCTTTAAACCCGAACACATAATTACACGGGTTCTGTGGCTGATTAAGGTGGTAATTGAACTGACGTGTTGCCTTATCTGCATTAAATTAGCCTCAGAACCTGTGTAATTCATGTGTTCGGGTTTAAAGGGATGAGGTGGCAACACTAGAAAGGTCCCCCCCCCCATGTAGGGCGAAGATGACCCCACCCACAGGCTCCCATTGTCTTCAATGGGGTTCAGATTCGGCACCTGAACTTTAGTTCTGTTCTGTGGTCCCGTCTCACACCGAACCCAGGAATGTTCATCTCATCTCCAGTGAGAAGGTGACACATCTCTAACATGAAGGAGAATGTTTCAGCCCCCCCAAGCGGGGAAATGTTCTGCCCCTGAAGGGGTTAATCTAGGTTTCCACACTATATATGTGTGTATCATCATCTGCTGGAGATAAAAGACATCACAGTGACTATGGAGGAAGAGGACGGACATGACGGGGGGGTTTCTGGGTGTAAATAAAAAATAACATCTTATTACCTCCCTTACTGCCACTTCCAGCAATGTCTTCTCTCTACTTCCTCCCAACTCACCTCTCACCCAGAACTTCCTCTCTTTATGTGACATCACTTCTTGTCTTTACCTGACATCACTTCCTGTCTGTTTTCCATGGAGACTTTTTCTCTCGGTATAAGTGAAATCACCATCTTGTGGAGCTCAGAGGAACTGCAGCCCCGATAAAGTTTTCCTAGTGTAAACACAACCTTTTTGTTCCTAAAGCCTCGTACACACGATCATGTTTTCGGACGAACGGACGTTTGTTTTTTGTTTTTTTTGTTGCATGCTAGTCTCATGTCGAAAGTGAAGAGGTTACTCAATACTCACCATACGAAAATTCCCGTACGACAGAAATCAACTTCAGAAGTGACGTAATGTGTTGATTAGTTTTGTACGTGTTCTTTCGTTTCTGAGCATGCGCATAGCTCACAACTGTCCCTGATTTCGAGGGACTGTCCCTGATTTGGAGCAATGTCCCTCATTCCTCCTCATTTGTCCCTCATTTTGGTCTGATCTATAAATTTGTATATAAAATGCACTTTTTATCTATCAAAAAGTGTTTTCCAGTGCTAAACCTTTCATCTGATTTCTAAATTGCTGCATTTGTAAATTCCAAAAGCCAATGTAAAGGAATAGTAGTGGTAAAAAAAAAAGCACTTGTGGGTTTAACCAATCTTGTTTTTTTTTTGCACAATTTTCCTTTAAGGGGGCGTGGCAAGGGGTGTGTCCTGTGCCTGCATACTTTTGCCGATAGGTGTCCCTCATTCCCATCTCAAAAAGTTATGATGCGTAGTCTTGCTCTTACGATTTTTTTCCGACGAAAACCGTACTAATGAAGACGAAAATTGGGCGTTGTGTTCACATCCACCAAAAATGTTATAGTCTGCACATGTCTTTAACATGTTATTGTCACATGTTATTTGTCTGCATCTGCACGAAAATCTGTCTTTTGTCGTATGGAAAATCTGAATCGGCTGTCGAAAGCACCGTACTATTGATCCAAAAATTGGCAGATTGTTCTATGGACGAAATTTTACGTCCGATTTTCGTATCTTGTGTGCGGGGCTTAAGTGTCCTGGATGCAGCAAGATAGATTTTGGCTATTGCTCTATCATGTCCTTTGTCTCAGATTCCAATTATACCAGACTGTGGGGAGCAGTGATCTCCTTTCTGATAGTGAAAGTAGAACTCCGACATCAACAGAAAGGCAGCGGTAGTGTGTGACGATCTAGTGCCAGTCTCGAATCCAGGAAACCTGCCAGCCAGAGAGGCTGGCATGCATTGCGACTCCCATCCAGTGAAGGGGAGAAAGGACTTCATGGCCTGTAGGGTTGGAGACTTGAGCCATCAGCAGAGTGAAGTCCTCATCAACCGGCCCAAGTGAATCTGGTTGTCCAGGGAAGAGGGAGACTTGTCCAATGCCGTACACCATAAGACTCAGAGCCTGCAAGCAAGACTGCAGGGAGGACTGGTTGTGGGACAAGAGTGGTTGAACCGCAGTCCAAAGCTTTCAGAGCTTGTCTGCCAGGAAAAACACTGTGGCTTGCTTTGAATCGAGACTCAGGCCCAGGCATTCCAGCCTCTTGGTCAGGGCAGACTTCTTGAGGTTCAAGACCCTTCCTAAGTCCTAGAGGGAGTGCATTGTGACCTCCACATTGTCCTTCAGGGAGGCCTGGGAGTCTGCCCACAGGAGCCAGCTGTCCAGATAACCTGTGACGGCAATTCCCCATTTACTCAGCAATGCCAGGACTTGGGCCAGCACCTTGGAGAATAGCTGGGTGGCTCGAGGCCAACCCCAAAAAATTATAATTTGTGCCCCCCACTGCAAAGAGAAGGAGCCAATGATGTCCCTCGTGGTTATAAAAGTACAGGTATGCATCCTTGATGTCTATGGATGCCAGAAAATCCCCTTGATTTAGAGAATCCACCACTGAGCAGATGAATTATATTTTGAACTTCTGTACCCGCATGAAATAATTCAAGGTTATAGAGGTCCAAAATCGGGCCAACTCCGTCCTTTTTTGGAACCGTAAACAGATCTGGGGACTGAGACCTTATTTGTGGTAAAACAGTGCCCTCTAGAGACCCATAGGGGGGATATAACAGAGTTCTGCCAATTTCTCTAGAAATTGTCAGAACTAAGGTAAACACTGAAAACAGAGTCGGTGAAGACTGCGGGTCCTAATGTAGGGAACGTGGCAGCACATTTAGGGGGCTACCCGCCCCGTCCTAAAGATAAGTTAAACAGTCTAAATAAAATAACTGGTGGGGACCCCCAGGAGCCTAAAAGAGGCAGCCCCCGAGGGTAACCCAAGTAGTTCAAAAGTTCCCAGGAAGTTAGCAAGGTCTCCAAACATGCGGAAGGTTGCTGTTTTGCCATTGTGAGATGCCGAAAGCTGGAAGGGAAATCCCAATCTGTACTTGATTTTCTTAGCTTGCAATGCGTCTGTGGCGGGTCTGAGGGCTTTCCTCATTAGCAGTCTGCCTGGACAGGTCAGCCAGCAGCATAACTGGAGTGTCTTTAAAGAGAATAGAGTCTTGTGAGCGTGCAGCTTGCATGATAGCAGCCTTTATGTTAAAGAAATGGATCCTGCAAATGACATCCCTTGGGTAGGCTGGATTTGGGTTGCGGGGCCCCAGTGATCTGTGGACACGATCAATTTCAATCGGGGAGTAAGTAGGCTTAACAAGGATGTGGTTGAATTTGGCTGCGACTGCAGCTGCTAAATTCTTTGGTTCCTCCATTTCTGGCAGACCATGGATTCTTCTATTATTGCGTCTGCTTCTGTTCTCTTGGTCGTCCAGTCCATAGAACAGTTGTTGTATTTGTATGGTGTGATCATGGAGGATCTCCTCGTATTCAGTGATTTTTTTTCAACTGAATTCTCCACTGTGTGTTCAACGTCCTCAATGTGGTGACCTATGTCCCTGCGGAGGTCATTCAGCTCCTGTTTGTATGATTTCCCTAGCCTGCTGATATAGGACTGTATATCATTCTTAGTAGGCAGTGCTTTTATATACGCTTCCATGTCCCAGCCATCCCTGGAGCTGTGAGACAAGGGCGAAGGGCTTCGTAAAGCAGGGGGAGCCATGCTCTGAGCCTTTGCGGGGAGCGTGGTGGGGGTCTGGAGCATACCTGTGAGGCAGCCTGAGCTGTGGCTACACGTGTTGCCGCCATCTTGGAAGCTGGGGTGGTCCTGAAGTCCAGCCCGCGTTACCGGAAATATTGGCCGATTTCATCCGTTTTTTGTGCTCTAGAGCAGGGATCTTCAAACTACGGCCCTCCAGCTGTTGTGGAACTACACATCCCATGAGGCATTGTAAAACTCTGACATTCACAGACATGACAAGCCATGATGGGAATTGTAGTTCCTGAACAACTGGAGGGCCGTAGTTTGAAAACCCCTGCTCTAGAGGGTCGGGGAGCTGTGCTGCTGCCGCGCCTGCTCATGGGGTGAGATGAGTGTCGGTTGTACCGTCGGTGTAGGGCTGATTATAAGGGCCAGAGTGGGAGCTCACAGGAGACACGTTCTATCCCGCCATGCGCCAAGCCACACCCCACCAATGACACTATTTAAAGCGTAAGTAAACCCATCGATAAAACAGGCACGTGCCAGAAATGCAACACTCCTATTGGTTGTGCTCTCAACCAAACTGTCACACCATCCAATGGCTGGTGTCATAACTGATCACATGTGCAGCACCATGGCATTTGTAGATTAAACAGAAGCAAAGATGGCAGCTTCCTTGGCTGAAAACGATAGGGGGTTTACTTACAGTTTAAACTGCAGCAGTGCCATCGGCCACTGCTTTCTGATCTGCAGCTATTTCCTATGTTCCTGTATCGACTCCTGTTATTGACCTGGCTTGCCTTGACCTTGCTTGAAGGCTTCCTGCCCTGACCTTGGCATTTCTCTGTTTCCTGTTCATCTGCCTGATTAAATGTTGCCAACCTCTGCGTGTGTCCTGACCATTCTCTGCCTGCCATGTATGCCTGTATCTGACCGTTTGTTGCTGCCCTGGCTTGTATCCAGTTATTCTCCAGCTCTACTCTGCATGCTACCTTGGTCCATGCTGGCTCTTCACCTGTTGAGTGTTATCAATCCTGCCACACCAGACACCTGCCTGCTGCCCATCAAGCAATTGCCGCCTGCTATCTGTCTAGTCCGGGTTCTGCTGCCACCCGCTGTTCCAGTGATCTGACCTGCTTCTGGTGATGCTGCTGCTGCGGCTGACAAAACATCTTACAGGCACTCATACCTCGCCGCGCTCTTGCGCCCACTGTCGCGTCATCAGTGGTCTCAGAGCCAGGGCAGTAAGAGAGGTCTCCCTCTACACATCTGGCTCTGCCACAAGGTACATAACACTGATCTAATTGCGTATGCGTGAGTTTTTGAGCATGCGCCATACCCCTGTGTCTGGAACGCACAATGTGCATTACATTGGCTTACCCGAGCATACCGTGCTTCAGCTGATTACAAAGAAATGGGGAATGGAGGAGACCTGATCAGCAGAAAGCTGCGGATGCACAATACTTGTAGGTACAGAAACCATTATAATAATTCTACACACACCTAAATGAATGCTGGCTGAAACATCCTTAAGGATTACCAAAGAAAAAATATAAACACAAGGTGGGATTTTTTTTTTGGCACCGAATCCATATTAAAATGATGTGTATTTATACAAAAATTCTAAGGTTCCATTTACATCTTGGCGTGTCGGGCATCAATCGTAGTAAATTTGCGCAAACAGAATCACGGGACACCCGTCACCCAAAAGAAGATCTTGTTTTTCTTTTGGGCGAAAGGCATCCCGAGATTCTGTTTGCGCGATTTTACCGCAATTGTCGCTTGATGAATCATGGCAAAATCGCGCTGCGTTTGGGGTGCTATTGAAAGCGACAGGGAACGCACAGGCGAATCTGCCTGCGATTCGGAACGCCAAGATGTGAACGGAGCCTTAAAGTGGTTGTAAACCCAGATAAAAAAAATAAACTTGCAAGAGAAAGGCATACTGAGCTAGTATACATTGCAAACTAGATCTTTACGTTAGAAGGATACTGTTGCATCAGTCCCGGCACACCGCTGTGACCGGCGACATGTAGTCCCGGGGTTATTTCCGGGTTCATGGGCTCCAGCGCTGTGATTGGCTGGAGCCGCAATGACATCACTCCTGCACATGCACGCGGGAGCCACCAGTAACGGCACAGCAGCTGAAGAAATGGCATGAGTGAGCCGTTTCTTGAGTGCGCACGTGCCAATTACGTCGGCACATGCGGATACAGTGAAAAACTCCTAACAGTGCAAGTTTAGGAGAAAATCACGGTAACTACAGGTAAGCCTTATTATAGGCTTACCTGTAGGTAAAAGTTGTTATAAAGGGTTTACAGCCACTGTAGCCTCCCTGGCGGTTTTCCCGAGTGTGGCTCAGGGTAAAAATTCAGGACCATTAGCGGTAACCCCGAGCCACACTCGGGATTACATCGCAGGATCCTGGTGTGGCTTTACTTACCTTGTCCCCGGGATCCTGCGATGTCCCCCGCAGTGTCCGTGGGCTCCGTCCTCCTCCGAAGCCTCTCTGTGCCAGGCTCCGTTCCCTGCGAGCGTCGCGACGCACGGGGGCGGAGCCTGGCGGCAAATTAAAAAAAAAGTAAAAATCATAACACATACAGTACTGTAATCTTACAGATTACAGTACTGTATGAAATCATTTCACATCCCTTTTGTCCCCAGTGCTTTGGCCTATGCCCTGCATGCAGTTTTATGTGATATATACTGTTCTTTCTGCCTGGAAACTGGAGATTGTCCATAGCAACCAAAAAGTGTCTCTTTACGTCAAAAGTGGCTTTAGACCAGCTAGAAAACAGCGATAGTAAATTAGAACACTTGCAGAATTGAGCGATAGTGAATCGTGGGGAAATTTATTTTATTACTATTTATTTTTATTTTTTTTAATTATTTATTTTTATTTATTATATTATAATTTATGTTTTTGAGTTTCAAACTTTATCATACCCGGGATATCTACTAGACTCTTGTTTGGACAGATTTAAGTGTGTTATTGTTAAGAATTACAGACCTACAATATAAAACGTCAAATTTCCATGCAAAATAATTGTACTGCTTTCAGCACCTAAAATCCGAAATAATCATACCGCCAGGGAGGTTAAGGAAACCAGTAAGGTCACACAAATTGTGTCAATAGTTATTGGTACATTAGATAAACACCACCAACAAATTCCCACTTCAGCCCTCATATCTGCCACGTTTGAAGAATGAGCCCAAACGTGTTTCATCTCTATACAGATGTCTTCTTCAGGGGGTTAATAAACTGGTGTAGCGCTACTTATAACTTTTCAACACATCAATTAAAAACAATAAAAACGTCCAGGTGAATTACAGTCTCTATTTGTGTCTTGCTTAATACTTTTTCCTGGTGCGTTCAAACGTGTTCACCCAACTTCTGCACCCCCTGGGAACCACCAACACCAGCTGTGCTCTCACCTTATGTTTATGACCCCCGTATAATGTAAGGTCATAAACAGCGCGTGTCCCTTTTAATCTCTTGCCGACTGCGCTATAGCCGAATGACGGCTACAGCGCGGTCACACGTTTACAAGAGGGCGACTATTGACATCCTCCAAGAACCCACCCCCCACGTGCATTTAGTCACAGTTGATTATAGATCAAGGTAAAGGGCCAATCACAGCGGTCCTTTACTATGTGATCAGCTGTGTCCAATCACAGCTGATCACATGTAAACAAATGCCGGTTATCGGCATTTCCTTTCCCCAGTGCGGTCAGTCTGAGGAAAGGAAATCCGAATAACTGCCTATTCTGTGACAAGTCACATTTACACTGATATTCCCATCAGTACCACTTATTGGTGCAGCCCCATCAGTGTAGCTTATTAGTGCCCATCAGTGCAGCCTCTTCAGTGTCCCCTCATCAGCGCACATCAGTGAAGAAGAAAAATTACTTATTTGCACAATTGAATCACAGAAACTAAGAAAAGGTTTTTTTTTTACATTTCTGGTCTTTTTTTGTTTAGCAAAAAATAAAAAGTGGTGATTAAATACTGCCAAAAGAAAGCTCTATTTTTGCGAAAGAAAATACCAATTTCATATGGGTACAGTGCTGCATGACCGTGCAATTGTCAGTCGAAATGCGACAGCGCTGAAAGCTTAAAATTGGCCTAGGCAGGAAGGGGGTGATAGTGCCCAGTAGACAAGTGGTTAACTGGATCCTTTATCCTCCAGCGTCTTTCTCCTCCTTGGCCCCAAAAAGTGAAGTGTGGACCATTTAAGAAGACTCCCAGAAAGTGGTGTCTTTTTGTCCTCCACAATATGGCTCAAAAAGAAGACAAACGCTCCATCGTGCGCTAACAAAAAAAAATTACTTTATTTAACCCACTCTTTCAGAAAGAAACTCGCATTTAATTGTGTGCTCAAAGCGCACCCACATATTACAGCGTTGACATGATAGTGCCGGTATGTACACCGGCATTACAAATACTGCACTTCCTAGATCAGTATGCTGCATAATGAGGTCATCCAAAGCCCAACCCAGGCACGTTTCGTCACCAAGACACACGTAACTTCCTCATGGACATCTGATTGGATGACTGCCTTCTCCCTTTTATAACCACGGTGCCCAGTGCCATTTTGTGTCAAAGCCCACCAGCACCATTTTGCAAAGGGCTCCATATTATCCCATTGCTCGTGACCTCAGCGCCATCTTGTTATCTACCAATACTAAGGTAACCTTCCCAATCTCGACTACCAGCGCCATTTTAATGGAGATCCTTGATGTTACTGCCTCCCAATTTTTATACTTCTACGCTATTATGTAAAATTTCACACTTTATAGCCTTGGCTCTAGCACCATTTTAAAATTAATAAATAATCTAGATATTCCTCTATCTACAAAGTACTAAACATCACATTTTTTGCTGTAATCAAAATATTACCATCATGATTAAAAGTTACCAAGAATTTTACAAATATACCTTAAAATCATCTGAAATACAGGAGATCCCCTTTAGAGGCCAATGACACATTACCAAATATTTGTGCCTCAGAGCTAGGTATGTCTTCATCCTGGAGAAAGAAGAATTAAAAAAGAAACATCTCTGCTTGGTTGGGACTAAAGTTTATTTATACTGTCCCGAGGAAGTTGAACAAAGGGCGTAAATCTGTGTATGGTGGCATAGATATACCAGAAAAAATATTTTCCGCACTCAAGACAGAAATATGGCTTCTCAATGATGTAAAATCTCAAAGTTTGATTTCCACGTATAGCATTTTCACATTTAGGAGAGGAATAAGGCTTCTCCCCTGATGTCTATAAAGACTGGCCTTCTCTGATAAACATTTACCACACTTAGCACAAGAATACAGCATCTACCCTTTGTGACATCTTTGTCTACGAAGGTCTGATATCCAGGAGAAACATTTCCCACACTCAGGACAGCAATACAGCTTCTCCCCCGTGTGAATCCTCAGATGTCTGTGAAGACGAGACGCCTGTGAAAAACCTTCCCCTCATCTCACATGTGCGAGATCTTTGATGTATCACAAGGGCTGATTTCTGTGAAAAACATTTCTCACACTTAGGACAGGAATACTGCTTCTCCTCTGTGTGAGACCGCTGATGTACGTAAAGATGGGATGACTGTGAAAAAGTTTTCCCACACACGCGACAGGAATACGGCCTCTCCCCTGTGTGAATCCTCTGATGTATGTGAAGACTTGACTTCTGCAAGAAACTTTTACCACATTCAGCGCAGTTATATGGCTTCTCTCCCGTGTGAGTTCTTTGATGTCTAACAAAGTCTGATTTATGTAGATAGCATTTTCCGCAGTCAGTGCAGGAATACGGCCTCTCCCCTGTGTGATACCTTTGATGTCTATCAAGGTCAGATTTCTGTTGAAAGCATTTTCCGCACTCAGGACAGGAATATGGTCTCTCCCCTGTGTGAATCCTCTGATGTCTGTAAAGCTTGGACTTCTCTGGAAAACCTTTTCCGCACTCAGGGCAGGGATAAAGCTTCTCCCCCGTGTGAGATCTCTGATGTCTGACAAGTTTTGATTTCTGTGGAAAAGATTTGCCACATTCAGAGCAGGAATACGGCTTATCTCTTGTGTGAGTCTTGTGATGTTTGTAAAGTTTGGACATCTCTGAAAACCATTTCCCACACTCAGGACAGGAATAAAGATTTTTCCTCTTGTGACTACTCTGATGTATGCAAAGATCAGACAATGAGCTAAAACTTCCCCCACATTCATTACAGGAAAATTTCTCCTCCCCCTGAATTCCGGCACCTTCTCTCATAGTACGAGGTTGCTCAGAGTCAGGGGGATTAGATGGTCCATGAACACTGTGAATTCCTCCATCCATAGCTGAGCTCATTGTCTTTTCTCCTACACAATCTCCTGTGAT
This sequence comes from Lithobates septentrionalis, assembly GCA_037952835.1. Classification (NCBI taxonomy): domain Eukaryota; kingdom Metazoa; phylum Chordata; class Amphibia; order Anura; family Ranidae; genus Lithobates; species Lithobates septentrionalis. Next base: position 1,563,017 of record JBBDGP010001914.1, read on the forward strand.
GTCCTCATCATCCATTTCACAGCTTAGAGATAAAGTGAGATCATCCTTTGAGGGTTTCTCAATGACGTGTCCTGTAAACATATAAAGACATGTTCAACATATACAGAAGGGTTACTTCCCCAAAATCAAGCTTCCATCTAGGATTAGGTAGATTTTAGTGAGCAAATGTTCTCTGTGGATGTTCCAGCCAGATGTGACTTCCCCTCTTCAGTAAAGGGGCCTTTGGTCCTCCTCCCAAACCCCATAATTGTAAATAGAGCTTCCACAGACCCTCACAACCAGTGGGCCAGGTTTGTGGGAAAGAGCACCTTGTTCTCATTAACATGGGGACAAGGTTCTTTGTCAGGGTGGTCTCCCAGGCAAGGTACCCCATTATGTTGAGGGCATCGGGCATGGTATGGTTCAGGAGAAACGTGTTCATACAGTCCCCCCCTTTTCCTCTCCTGTTAGGCTGCATGCCCAGATGAGGGTCTGGTATGCGTTTTCGGGAGGAACCTTTTTTTTGTATGGGACCCCCTTTAACATTAAATGTCTTTGCTTTGGTACATGTCCCCCAGGGCGGTGCCCAGACCCAATTTTTTTGATAATTAGCATACAAAATGGCTATTATTGATTTCGGATATTCATTCTCCATTAACTGCAATGGGGTTTGGATTCAGCAACTTCGCCAAACCCACCCCAAACCGGACACTCAGGTACGTCAGTTCATCACTATACATAAATCATGTCTGAATAAATAAATTGTGTCTGCAGCACAGAGAAGCAGGTTTTTCTGAGAGAAAAGAAGATCTAATGTGCAGGATGGGTATCAGTACAAGGAGGTGACTATTATCAACCTATAATGTCACTAATCTCCCGCCCTACTCTGGACCAATCAGTGTGCAGTAACAGAGCAATATATTCTGGCTCACCTGTGCTGATCTCTGTAGGAGTGTCCTCCTTTTTGAATGTCCTCATCATTCCAGCCTCCTCCGTATATTTCCGATCATCCCTCACATACGTCTCTTCTACTTCACCCTCAACTTTCATGTTAACCAGATCTTCACCCTAAACCAACAGAATGGAAGATAAAAACATCTGTAACATAGAAGTATTTATGATGTGAGATCACATAGAAAATATCTTGTAGAGTCCACACATCGTCTCCACATGTCAGAGTGTTCAATCACTTTATGTTTCAGACCCTCAACTCCACCTACCTGATGATGGTGAGGGATGGTGTGATCTTCCTGTGTGGAATCCCGGGAATAAGGAGGACGGGGACATCTCTCTGGTGGGTTCCCATTACTGGATCCATCTGTAGGAAACACACACACTGACTGAATACATTGTTTCTATGTGTTTATCAGATGATGGGGGATCTAGGTGGACCCTCCATACTGCTCTGTCCTTTACAATAAAGTCTCCTCTTACCCGGTGATGTGAGGGGTGGCTGATTGTCCATCATGACGTCCTTGCAGGGATCCTTGTGTCTTTCTGAAAGTTCCTCCATCACACCATACTCCTCATCCTCCTCTGTATACTCTTCTTTAACAACAATATTATAATCCCCGAGGTTTTCGCTCTGAATTTATAATAAACATTCATTGTAACAAAATGCTTGTGTTAAATCATAACTACCAATAATTGTTGATCATCTACCTGATGATGGTGAGGGATGATGTGATCTTCCTGTTTGGAATCCCGGGAATACAGAGGATGGGGACATCTCTCTGGTGGAGTTTTGTAGTTGGTTGACGCCACCTTAATGTGAGATCTTTGATTTATCTTCTCATCTGTGTGAATCCACTGATGTACACGAAGATGGGATGACTGTGAAAAACATTTCCCACACACAGGACAGGAATATGGCTTCACCCCCAAGTGAGATCTTTGATGTCTAACAAACACTGATTTGTGTATATAACTTTTCCCACAGTCAGGGCAGGAATACGGCCTCTCCCCTGTGTGAGACTTTTGATGTTTAACAAGGTCTGATTTCTGTAAAAAGCATTTCCTGCACTCAGGACAGGAAAATGGCTTCTCCCCCGTGTGAATCCTCTGATGTCTTTGAAGACTGGACTTCTCTGGAAAACATTTTCCGCATGCAACGCAGGAATACGGCTTCTCCCCCGTGTGACATGTTTGATGTCTGACAAGTTTTGATTTCTGTGGAAAACATTTCCCACATTCAGAGCAGGAATACGGCTTCCTTCCACCATCGATAGCTGGGCTCATTGTCTTTTCTCCTGCACAATCGCTTGTGATGTCCTCATCTTCCAGTTTACAGCTTAAAGAAAAAGTGGGACCATCCTTTGAGGGTTCCTCAATGGCGTGTCCTGGAAAAATAGAAAAACATGATAAATAGATACAAGTTGATTCCATCTGGATCAGGTAGATTTAAGTAAGCAGCTGTTCTCTGTGGATGTCCCAACCAGCTGTGACTTCCCCTCTTCAGCAAATGGGCCTTTGGTCCTCCTCCCAGATCACTTCTACATTTACACAGCCTTGTCAGAAGAGCAGGAACCAATGAGGACTGGGAGGTGCATGCTCTTCACACAACCAAAAGCCTAGGCACTGGGTCATGTAATCTCGGAAAATGAAGAGATTCAAGGTTCAGACTTTCAGACCCTTTAGCATAGAACAAGTGGCCATAGGCCTAGGCTTCTGGTAACAGGCAGCACTGGAGAGTGTTTAGAGAAATGTATTCTCTTGCAAATATAAGTATTTCAGTTTTCTATGTTCCTCCTTGCTTTTCACCCAACAAGACTTTTAAAAGAGTTTTAAGTTAACCTTTAGCTATAAGTCAGCTGAAAGAAAAGGAGACAACCAAAAATAGTGTTACTTTACACTTCAAACGACTAGAAAATACATCCTCTGTATTGCAATTAGCTGAAGTAAGACAATGCTTTGATCTGGGATCAACTCCTGTGTCTTTCTGAAGAGTTAAGCTGCCTGTGGTTGGTAGCAAGTCAACAATTGACAATACTTCAGTCTTGGCTTAAGGAGGTATGTCAATGAATTAAACAGCATTTTGAACAGAACATGTACCCCATATTCTACCACATTGGGCGGGGGGGGGGGGGGGGGCGAGTCTGAGGGCCCACATATTTAAGAATATATTGTGGCTCACCTGTGCTAATCTCTGTAGAGGTGTCCTCCTCTTTGAATGGCCTCATCATTCCAGCCTCCTCTGTATATTGCTGATCATCCCTCACATACGTCTCTTCTACTTCACCCTCAGTTTTAACGATCATCAGATCTTCACCCTAAACCAAAAGAATAGAAGAAAATACCATTGTCAAGGACGCACAGCCATGGAGGCTCACTAACCGAGGTGAGGAGGAACAAGGAGATAGCTTACTTTGAGCAGGTAAAACAGTTTACCCCTAATCTAGCTGGCTGGCCACACAGGCAGATACAAATCTTTCATACAATCTGGTGCACTTCAGGGAACAGAAGAGGCACAAGGATGAAATGCACAGGACGTGCTTGGAGCCCTGGTTAAATGAGCAGTAATGGGAAACAAGTGGATCTCGGCTCAATAGGGCATAAGCTTAAACCACAGTCTGACAAACCGATCTGGAAATGGTAGATGGCTACCTGTCCCTTTCTAGGATCATCTGTGGCTATGCATCTGAAAAGAGAAGGTGGAATGTAAAAGTAAGCTCTGGAGGACCAGACCACGCCCAAATAATGAAGTGCCACTTCCTTAGCATGGGAGGGATTTGGACACAAAAAAGGCAAGACTATGTCCTCATTCAAGTGAAAGGTCGACACAACCTTCAGCAGGAAAGACAACCAAAGCCAAAAGTACCACCTTATCACTATAGAGCACCAAAAAACATTGCTTACAAGAAAGAGCAGAAAGTTTGGTTACCCTGCATGCCAAAGTGATAGCTACCAGGAGGGTTACCTTTTCAAGAGGAATTACCCGGATATTCTTGAAGAGAGGCTTTTGCAGGACTGACAAAACTAAATTCAGATCCCACGGCGTCAGCGGAAATCTTTCAGGCAGAACAACTAGCATAGCTCCCTGGATAAAAGTACAAATAAGGGAAACCATTGGGCGTTGGAAGAGTACAGCCAAACTGACCCTTCACAGTACTCAGGGCCAAAATAAGCAAGAGAAAACCTGCAAGATTGAAAACCAAGAGATTCGCAATAGGCAAAATAAGCCTTCTAGGTACAATAATAAATTAAACTGTAGGTGGACTTTTGAGGCCTAAGCATTGTGGAGATGACAGCAGAAAGTCCCTTAGCCTTTAGCACCTGGCTTTCAACAGCCATGCAGTTAAAGCTTGCAACTGTAAAGCAGGATGGAAGATTGGACCTTGGAAGAGAAGGTCAAGGCATAGTGGAAGACACCATTTCAAGTCTTTAAAAGCAGCAACAAGACGCATCTCACTCCTCTCCTCTCTTAGTACTATCAATCAGCCTTCCCACTCTATCCACTGTAATACCTGGGATAGGAGCTTCTGTTCCACAGAGCCACCAGCGCATCCAACACATACCTCAACACAAATCTTGGAATTTTCCAATTGGGTCTGGATGCAAGGAGATCTATAACTGGTGTGCCTTAGCGTTGATAAATCTAGTGAAAAACATATGGATGGTTAGACCACCCCTCTTGATCCAGACAATGATGACCGAGATAGTCCACCAGCCAATTGTCCACTCCCAAAATGCTAAAGGTGGACAAGGCTGGAAAGTTAAGTTGTAGTCACCTCCAGCACAGCTGCCAAGCTCTTTGTACTGCCCTGGTGATTAATGTAGGCCACAGTCGTGGTGCTGTCAAACTGGACCCCGATTGAGTAACCCTTAAGCATCCAATGGGAAGAGGGAGAGATGGATCGTTCAGAGTTCCCAGATGTTGATGGAAAAACCTGGTTTCCTCCTGGGCCCATTTACCCTGAAGTGATAATTGGCCAGCACCCCCCCTCCATTTGAATAGGCTGGCATCTGTTATGATGTTAGCAGGACATGCCCAACCCTTGTAGGTGAAATCATCAAAAAGGAATCATAAGGAAAACCTGTTGAGTATCATTCTATGCTTATGAGCCTCGAACAGGACAGTGGAGTTCTCTGACATGAAAGGCGATTCCTCAACCATCAAATTCCCAACAGTCTAAATAAAAGTCAAAACTAGCTCTTTCTCACATGCCAAATTAGCCACTAGAAACTCATCTTCGCTGTCAGAAGGATGTGATGGGGATTTTGCCTCAATGGAGGTCTACGGACCTGCGAGAAAAATGTGTTGTCTGAGACTTTAGATGCAGATGCCAGTGAAGGTGGGTCATTTTTAGGGGGCTTTGGCAAAAAGGCCCTCTGCATGCGGGATACATAACCCTTCATGTGTATAGTGCACAGACGGGATTGGTCTGGCAATTTAATCCTGGGTTCTATTTCCTGATAGGCAGATGGCATTTCCCAATCACTTGAGTCAGAGAACAGGCTGTCCATATCTTTTTTTGTGGTTTTTATTTTGGGTAGAACTTGGATAGGGTGAGGGTGAAGGTGAGCTTAGGTAAAGGTGAACTTGGCAATGAGGACTCTAATTCTGCACTAAAACTTCAGGGTGAAAGCACACCCTTTGAAGTGTAATGGTGAACAGTAACAGACAGGAATCCTTCGAGGGATAAAGTCCTGAATGTGGAATGTAGTAGCTAGTGGCCTCCCAGGAGAGCTAATGAAAGTCTTTGAATCCAGAAGGCTGGTACTCATTGCTTCCTGATCTCCAGGCAGCCATGCGCAGGGTCAGTCAGCTTCAGTACTTCAGCAGCTTGTGTCCTGGATCTTTAAGAGGCTGGATAGAATTGAAGTCCCCCAGCCAAATCATAGCTGGGACCCCAAAAAGATGCTTGCAGTTCTAGGCAAATTTCCCAGGGATGCTACAGCCCTCAGGCTGGGTCTTGATCCCTCAGGAACAAGCGACTTCTGCTTTGGATTCTAGCCTATTTATACCTCCCTCAGTCCCCTGCTGGTCACCTGCCATATTGACCAGGTATTGGCTTGGGAGATATTAACATGTAGGCTGGGGTCATCATTCTCCCACCCACTATGTCTCAGGGCCTCCTGGAAGACACAGGAAAGTAATTGAGCCCATACCTATAGAGCCCAGAGCAGACTTAACCAATCAAATAGTGCTCTACCTAGTTACAGGGAGGCCAAAAACTAGACTTAACACAGTATCTCTATGGGGTGCTACATACACCCCCCTCTAAAAAAAAAAATAGGCAATTTAAAATAAGGGAGGGGAATAGGGTAAAAAAACAAACAAACAAAAAAAAAAAAACGAAGTACAAGATTATGTGTGGCATTCCACACAAATAAATCAGAAAACATACTCTGCAATAACTAAGAATATTTACAAATTGGGAGCCTCATGCCTGGCCCATGTAAAGATATATAAAATCCTACTACTCAACTAAATGACTATACTAACTATGGCACCTCATGACAAAGAACTACCTGAAAGTACTTCAGCCGAAATGCTGATAAATCTGCACTCCTGCAGTAAAAGGAAAGGTTGGACAACCTAAACATAGGTACATCAATAGGAGCATCCCCATCCAAAGAGGCAACCCTCCAGCAAAACAAGAAAAATATAATGCGAGCATTAAAATATCCTGACTTTGAATAAAATGAGTGAACTCTTGCCTTGTAGTATTCCAGGGCCCTGAAATGAGAAAGAGGGCGTCACGCTTACTCCAAACGCAGGTGGTCACACACTGTGTTCTTCACCTATAGCAGGCATAAGACAAGCAGGCCAACCGGTACTCGGTTGACCCCAGGACTTATACACACTGCTATAGTGCCTGGCTACCACTCCGAACTGAGCAAAGCAAACAGGTACTTGCAGTTGGCAGACAGGCAGAGTGGTTCAATGAAAGTCCAGGTAAAAGGCAGACTGAGTTCAGAGAATAGTCATTATCCAATCCAAGGTTGAGCTAGGGAAAACCAACCTAGCAGAGCAGGGCAGACAGACAGGGGTCTTGATCAGGTATGTCCTTTCAAAACGGGACATAGCAGGGTCCCAAATCTTGTAGGGTCCTCTGAATCTTAAGGACAACAGTAGACACACAGCTGTAGACCATGTGTGAGACTTCGCATCCAACTGGATGGTAACAGTCATAAACGGAACAACACAAATAGAGTTCTGGAATAAGGACATGGAGCAACTTATCTGGGCTTCAAATACTTACAGATCTTACTTTGTCCAGTCTGTCATGCTTCTTGATCATGACATGATCCTTAAATATGAATCTGCCTTAGCGCCAGCCACGATTAAGGCTGCAAAATTCTTCCCAAAACCCCTTGGTTCCTCTGTGACGATAGGGCTTGGGCACATGTAAATACTCCCGTATCTCTGTCTCACCCCAGCCCTCTCTGAGGGTCTCCACCTCGTCCATAACTTCTGGAGGCACAAATGGAAATTCAAATCTGTAGCCCAATGCCTCTTTCTTCTGCACAATGCGCTACATCCTAGAGAACCGAGGCAGCAGTCACCTCACTCCTCTGCCCAGTAGGGTGAAATGGTTGGTAGCCTGTTTGATGAGCTGATGTTGGGTCCTGCCCCCCTCTGACATCATGGGGAATGCCACAGGAAAGTCCCCGTGCGTCAGAGGGGGGCGGGATCACCAGGTGGCCCCGCCCTCCATTATTTAAGAACCGTCAGAAGACGAGAAGCGTCACACAGCGGGAGCCTCCCATCATGGATGCGGAGCGGCCCGAGAATGAAGAAGGGAAGAAGACGCCGCAGAGGAAGATGCCCTCTTTTCCTGCGGCCTGCCAGGTTGCGTGCTCGGATAAGGGTCTGGTATGGATTTTTGGGGGGTCCCCACGCCATTTTCTTTTTAAATTTAGGCGCGGTGTTCCCCTCAAAAACCATACCAAACCTGAAGGGTCTGGTATGGATTTTGAGGGGGACCCCACGCCATTTTTTTTTTTAATTTTGGCCGGGGTTCCCCTTAATATCCATACCAGACCTGAAGGGCCTGTTATGGAATTTAGGGGGACCCCCCATGCCATTTTTTTTTTTAAACTTTGGTTCGGGGTTCCCCTGTGGGGAATTCCCATGCCGTTTTTATCAATGAACTTTTATGTGTATTGTCGGACCGGCAATTCATTAATAGCCGCGAGTAGTTTTAAATTACTTTTTTCCTTTGAAATGTCATTTTGCTGTCAGACTGTTCTAAACACGGGAAACATGCACCCCTTTACAGGCATACTATAGACACCCCCCAGGTACGAAATTTAAAGGAATATTACACTTTTATTGTTTCACTTTGAGCATTAATAAAATCACTGCTCCCGAAAAACAGCCGTTTATTAAACTTTTTTTTGCATTGATCCATGTCCCCTGGGGCAGGACCCAGGTCCCCAAAAACTTTTTATGACAATACCATGCATATAAGCCTTTTTCAAATTAGCACTTTTGATTTCTCCCATAGACTTTTAAAGGGTGTTCCTCAGCTTTTGAATTTGCTGCGAACACCCCAAATTGTTCGGCGAACAGCCGATGTTGACCCGATGTTGACTCGAAGCTCATCCCTAGTGACAACACTGAAGAAATGACACTTTGCTACAATGTAAAGTAGTGAGTGTACAGCTTGTATAACTGTAAATTTGCTGCCCCTCAAAATAACTCACACAGCCATTAATGTCTAAACCACTGGCAACAAAAGTGAGTACACCCTCACAGAACTCGGTGCATTTCATGGAGATACTCCCCCTGCAACTTCAAACTACACCCCAAAACACCATTCACATATTACTATGCTACAGACCACCAGGACCAAAGACTAATCTCCTCACACCATTTACGGAATTCATCCCAATGCACACCCTGAAAACCAAAAACCTTCTGGTACTTGGAGACTTCAACCTTTGGGCAAACTCTACCCAAGATCCTATTGCGACCGCCTGCATTAACCAACTGGAAGAGCTAGGTCTTCAGCAGCTGATAAAGACTCCCACGCATGGTTCAGGACATACCCTAGACCTCATCTTTCAACAGAACATGGACATCAGCATATCCGACAACACTCCACTACCATGGACGGACCACTACGCCATCAAATTCAATATCACCACCAACTCCATCCTCCAAAAACAGAAACATTAAACAACAACACATTGGAACAGATCCCGGAAGAAACTGCATTCTGAACTCTTCAAAACCACATTATCAAACAAAATACAATTATTAAAACGTAGACCTCTCAACGGAACACTCACTCAACTCCCTAAACAAGGCTCTACTACAAACAGCAGACTCAGTAGCGCCAAAACGCAGAACACTCATCCGCAAAAAAAACTCGAGATGGTTCAACGGCACCCTCACTCTACTCAAGCAAGAACGTAGAAGAGCGGAAAGAGCATGGAGAAGAAATCCCACCATGGAAAACCATACAAACTACAAAATACTCACTGTGAAATACCACAAAGCGATTTTCACAGCCAAAAAAGAACATTTCTCGAACACCATCTCAACCGCCTTAAACCGGCCGCGGGAACTTTTCAAAATAGTCGCCCAATCAATCAACCCAACCTGCTTAGAGCCCCCAGCAAACGATACTCAAGAATACTGCAATGAGCTAGCTAATTTTTTCATTGACAAAATCGACAGCATTCGGGAATCAATTCAACAGAAAAAAGCAACCGACCTTACCCATACAAAGCAAAAAGAAGACATGGATGTGAACAGCACACAACCGCCAGACTTCTTCTTGAGCCCAATCACCACTGACACGACAAAAAACATTATGAGAAGCCTTCGAGACAGCACATCACCAAACGACATCATTCCCACGAAACTCCTGAAAGAATGCGCCAACATCCTGGCTCCAACTATAACACACCTCATAAATCAGTCATTCAAAGAAGGGATTGTACCAACCACCCTCAAGCAAGGCATCGTCAAACCCCTGCTAAAGAAGCCCAATCTTGACCCTAAAGACCCCAACCACCGCCGACCAATAACAAGCCTCAACACCGTCTCCAAGATTATGGAGAAAGCGGTAGTACAACAGCTACAACGCCATCTTGACACGCATCAACTTCTGGACACTTTACAATCAGGTTTCCGCCCAGGCCATGGCACGGAAACAGCACTTCTAAAAGTATGGGACGATGCACTCGAAGCAGCAGATGACGGAGAATCGTGTCTCCTGGTACTGTTATACCTCAGCGCAGCACTTGACACAGTGGACCACAATACTCTACTTGTCCGGCTCACAGAAGTAGCAGGAGCCACAGAGTCTAGTCTAAAATGGTTCGCATCCTTCTTAGAGAATCGCTCGCAGACAGTGAAACTAGGAGCATTTACCTCGGAAACCCGGGCAATCTTCTGTGGAGTCCCTCAGGGCTCCCCCTTGTCGCCAGTGCTATTCAACATTTACATCCGCGTCGCCAGTGCTATTCAACATTTACATCCGCCCTCTCCTCAATATCATCAGAAAATCAGACCTCTGCTTCCACTCATACGCAGACGATACCCAAATCTACTTTCGGATCACCGGACAAAAAGACCAACATCAGCAACTAGAGAAATGCCTCACTTCAATAGATGACTGGATGTCCATTAGTTCCCTCAAACTCAATAGGTCAAAAACAGAACTTCTCTACCTACACGCTAACCAAAATCCCAAAACCAAGACTCCATGGACACCCCCCGCCATCTTCGGACAGATCATTTCTCCGAGCACCAAGGCAAAAAGTCCTGGAATTATCTTGGACCCAGAAATGACAATGGATGCGCAAATAGGATCAGTAGTTAGTGGATCGCACCATCTCCTCCGCAAGTTACGCAGACTCATCCCCTTCATCCCAGAAGATGACAAAGCAGCAGTAGTTGGAACAATCATTAATTCCTGTCTCGATTATGCAAACTCACTCTACCTAGGATTACCCCAATATCAGCTTACGCGCCTACAGGCCATTCATAACGCGGCGGCAAGACTAATAACAGGAAAAAAATTCCTGGGAGTCCATCTCCCCATCCCTGAGGAGCCTACACTGGCTAACAGTAAAGAATCGGATCACTTTCAAGACCCTCTGCCTCACCCACAAATGCATACATGGAAACGCCCCTCAATACCTCAGAGAGAAAATAAAACATTACACACCGAATCGGAATCTGCGATCATCTAGCCAAAACCTCCTCCTCGTTCCCAAATACAGCTACAAAGCAAGGGGAGAACGAAGATTTGCAGTCCAGGGACCTCGGCTATGGAACTCTCTTTCGACTCACATCCGCATGGAAGTAAACCATCTGGCTTTCAGGAAAAAACTCAAGACCTACCTCTTCTAGTGAAGCTTGACAACACAATGCATCAGCGCCTTGAGGCGATTCAGTTCGCATTTGCAGCGCTTTACAAATCATTCATTCATTCATTCACACCCCTAAGTAAAAATATCCAAATTAGGTCTAAAGTGTTAATATTTTGTGTGGCCACCATTATTTCCCAGCACTACCTTAACCCTCTTGGGCATGGAGTTCACCAGAGCTTCACAGGTTGCCACTGGAGTCCTCTTCCACTCCTCCATGACAAAATCACAGAGCTGGTGGATGTTGGAGACCTTGCCCTCCTCTACCTTCCGTTTGAGAATGTCCCACAGATGCTCAATAGGGTTTAAGTCTGGAGACATGCTTGGCCAGTCCATCACCTTTACCCTCAGCTACTTTAGCAAGGCAGTGGTCTTCTTGGAGGTAGGTTTGGGGTTATGTTGGAATACTGCCCTGCAGCCCAGTCTCTGAAGGGTGGGGATCATGCTCTGCTTCACTCTGTCACAGTACATGTTGGCATTCATGGTTCCCTCAATGAACTGTAGCTCCCCAGTGCCAGCAGCACTCATGCAGCCCCAGACCATGACACTCCCACCACCATGCTTGACTGTAGGCAAGACACACTTGTCTGTACTCCTCACCTGATGGGGAGGGGATCATGCTCTGCTTCAGTATGTCACAGTACATGTTGGCATTCATGGTTCCCTCAATAAACTGTAGCTCCCCAGTGCTGGCGGCATCCATGCAGCCCCAGACCATGACACTCCCAACACCATGCTTGACTGTAGGCAACACACACTTGTCTTTGTACTCCTCACCTGGTTGCCACCACACACGCTTGACACCATCTGAAACAAATAAGTTTATCTTGGTCTCATCAGACCACCACAGGACATGTTCCAGAAATCCATGTCCTTAGCCTGATTGTCTTCAGCAAACTGTTTGTGGGCTTTCTTGTGTATCATCTTTAGAAGAGGCTTCCTTCTGGGACGACAGCCATGCAGAACAATTTGACGCAGTGTGCAGCGTATGGTCTGAGCACTGACAGGCTGACCCCCCACCCCTTCAACCTCTGCAGCAATGCTGGCAGCACCCATACATCTTTTTCCCAAAGACAACCTCTAGATATGACGCTGAGCATGTGCACTCAACTTCTTTGGTCGACCATGGCAAGGTCTGTTCTGAGTGGAACCTGTCCTGATAAACCACTGTATGGTCTTGGCCACCGAGCTGCAGCTCAGTTTCAGGGTCTTGGCAAACTTCTTTTAGCCTAGGCTGTCTTTATGTAGACCAACAATTCATTTTTTCATATCCTCAGAGAGTTCTTTGCCATGAGGTGCCATGTTTAACTTACAGTGACCAGTATGAGAGTTAGAGCGATAACTACAAATTTAACACACCTGCTCCCCATTCACACCTGAGACCTTATAACACTAAGGAGTCACATGACACCGGGGAGGGAAAATGGCTAATTGGGCCCAATCTGAACATTTTCACTTAAGGGTGTACTCACTTTTGTTGCCAGCGGTTTAGACATTAATTGCTGTGTGTCGAGTTATTTTGAGGGGACAGCAAATTTACACTGTTATACAAGCTGTAACACTCACTACTTTACATTGTCATTTCTTCAGTGTTGTCACATGAAAAGATATAATAAAATATTTACAAAAATGTGAGGGGTGTACTCAGTTTTGTGAGATACTGTATATTGTTTTTTACCCTCTCATAGTCCTATTATGTTTTAGTAATACAAACATTGGTAGGGTATAACACATTGTACCTTCAGGGTTCCTTCCCTGTATTTGAGCGCCAAGTGCTTTCCTGTTTGTTTGTATCCGACCCACAGTCCATCACTCCGGCCTCCTGGCACCAACACTTAACCCTTCCTCTTCCAAACCACAAACAGTTCCTGAATCACAGCAGGTTCGACTGTAAACATCTCCTGAATAAAGGCAGAATCCGGGCAAATGTCCTTTACTGGCTCACTCCTTTTGAAGTTGCACATAACACCAGCTGCATTCACTGTAGTGCCCATGTCAATAACTGCATCCGCTGCACTGCACGTTACTGTCTGGGTTTTCTGTAGCACATATGTCGCTGGCTGCATTTGCTGTAGTGTGCATTTCACTGGCTGCATCCGCTGTGTTACATTTATCAATGACTGTATTCTCCGAACCAATTGGCTCCGGCCAATCTCCCTTAGCAATGGCTGCCTGCGACAGGTGGGAATCCAGGAACGAGCCCCTACATGTTGCGCACCGACTGGATTGGTCTGGCGATTTAATACCAGGTTTGATTCCCTAATAGGCACACAGCAGCCAGGCACACAACATTTCCCAATCACTAGAGTCATGGAACAGGCTGTGCGTGTTTTTTTTGTAGTTTTTATTTTGGATAGAACTTGGATAGGGTGAGCCTAGGGCTACTCCAGTAACAGTGAATTTGACAATGAGGACTCTAATTCTGCACTAAAACTTCAGAGTGAAAGCACCCCTTTTGAAGTGTAATGGTGAACAGTAACAGACAGGATTCCCTCAACAGGGATAAAGTCCCGAATGTGAAAAGTGGTAGCTAGTGACCTCCCATGAGAGCTAAGCAAAGTTTTTGAATCCAGAAGGCTGGTACTCACTGTTTACTCATCTCCAGGTAGCCATGTGTAGGGTCAGTCAGCTTCAGTACTCCAGCAGCCTGCGCTCAGACACTGGCACAGCATGACCCAAATGAAAAAAAGAGAGAGAGCAGAAAAAAATCTCTAGGTTTTAACTTTTAAATGCCAGGCAAAAAAAACAAACTGGTCTGTGTGTTGCAGAGGAAGGCTGCCCATAGGGTGTGTTTTTTTGTACCTAGCATTCTGCTTCTGCAGGTGGGGTAACAAACCCATTGGTCACTGTCGTATGGGTCTATATTCATAATTGATTTATAAAAAACTTGGTATTAGGAGATTATTAACTAAGATAGTTTTAAGGTGATTACTTTTGGGTATATATATATAATTAATGTATATTCTATGCCATTTCTGCATACATTGATCTTTCTGAGCTCACAGATGCTCACATTGTCTCAGGACCATTAAGACCATTCTTTTGTTAGTATTGGATAAAACCAGCTTTTTCGCGCCTTCTTTCAAACATATAAAAGGTTAGACAATAGAGAATAGCTAAGAACCTCATCCAGGACATGAAGTGAATGTGCCTGGAGATTGAAGAGACTGTCAGCTTCCAGAACTTTCTGATGACTTTAGAAGTTGAGGGGTTCCCTGGATTGAAACTGAACCTGAATTTATCCTGTATTGTATGATCTGTAACATATCTTTAATGGAAGCTAAGTAAATCTCTCATTACTATATTGTGTGTGTATTTTAATAATTGTACTTTATCCACATATCTGAAAGATTAAATATATATGAACCTGTCAATAAATGAATAAATATAACACAGAATTTAACCTCTTGTTACAGTCACGATCTACAAATCTACCCTCAAGGAAACTAAGAGAAATATCATCTTGTAGAGTCCACACATCGTCTCCACATGTCAGAGTGTTCAATTACTCTATGCTACAGACCCTCATACTCCACCTACCTGATGATGGTGAGGGATGGTGTGATCTTCCTGTGTGGAATCCCGGGAATACAGAGGACGGGGACATTTCTCTGGTGGGTTCCCATTACTGGATCCATCTGTAGGAAACACACACATTGACTGAATACATTGTTTCTTTGTGTTTATCAGATGATGGGATCTAGGTGGACCCTCCGTACTGCTCTCTCCTTTACAATAAAGTTTCCTCTTACCCGGTGATGTGAGGGGCGGCTGATTGTCCATCATGACGTCCTTGTAGAGATCCTTGTGTCCTTCTAAATACTCCCACTCCTCCATGGAGAAATAGACAGTGACATCCTGACACCTTATAGGAACCTGACACACACAATGATACAGTCACCATCCAGACACATCCCTTGTCTGTTACTGGATTATTTTCCAGAATTCCCAGCACCGCTCACCTCTCCTGTCAGCAGCGCCATCATCTTCTTGGTGACTTCTAGAATCTTCTGCATGTTGTGTCTCCCAGGTTTTATTGAGTCACATGGAGGCACTGTGATGGTCATAGGATCACCTGACTTCACAGAGGGAAAACTCTATATTGATAATAGGAATATCATGTTAGAATTCTCCTCACCTCTCTGGTCAGGTCTGTGTTTTATTAATAGAGAGAAGAGCAATGTCATTTTTACTGACAGTCTACTGACTGGAATGGTACCAGCTGATTGGAGAAAAGCCAATGTAGCACCAATATTTAAAAAGGGCCAAAATACATTCCTGGGAATTACAGACCAGTTAGCCTAACATCAATAGTATGCAAGCTCTTGGAGGGGATGACAAGGGACTATATACAAGATTTTAGTAAAGAAAACAATATCATTAGCAGTAATCGGCATTGATTCATGAAAAATTGTTCTTGCCAAACCAATCTATTAACCTTCTATGAGGAGATGAGTTGCCATCAAGATAAAGGAAGGCCCGTAGACGTGGTCTATCTGGATTTTGCAAAAGTATTTGACACAGTTCCCCATAAACGTTTACTGTACAAAATAAGGTCTGTTGGCATGGACCATAGGCTGAGTACATGGATTGAAAACTGGCTACAAGGGCGAGTTCAGAGGGTGGTGACAAATGTGGAATACTCGGAATGGTCAGGGGTAAGTAGTGGGGTCCCCCAGGGTTCTGTGCTGGGACCAATACTATTTATTTTGTTCATAAATGACCTGGAGGATGGGGTAAACAGTTCAATCTCTGTATTTGCTGACGCAGGATGTGGAAGCCTTGCAAGAAGATCTGAACCAATTAATGGGGTGGGCAACTACATGGCAAATGAGGTTTAATGCAGAAAAATGTAAAATAATGCATTTGGGTGGCAAAAATATGAATGCAATCTATATACTGGGGGGGAACCTCTGGGGGAATCTAGGATGGAAAAGGACCTGGGGGTCCTAGTAGATGATAGGCTTAGCAATGGCATGCAATGCCAAACTGCTGCTAACAAAGCAAACAGAATATTGGCATGCATTAAAAAGGGGATTAATTCCAGAGATAAAACGATAATTCTCCCACTCTACAAGACTCTGGTCCGGCCACACCTGGAGTATGCTGTCCAGTTCTGGGCACCAGTCCTCAGGAAGGATGTACTGAAAATGGAGCGAGTACAAAGAAGGGCAACAAAGCTAATAAAGGGTCTGGAGGATATTAGTTATGAGAAAAGGTTGCAAGCACAACTTATTCTCTCTGGAGTAGAGACGCTTGAGAGGGGATATGATTTAAATTTACAAATACCGTACTGGTGACCCCACAACAGGGATAAAACTTTTTTGCGGAAGGGAGTTCAATAAGACACATGGCCACTCATTAAAATTAGAAGAAAAGAGGTTTAAACTTAAACTGCATAGAGGGTTTTTTACTGTAAGAGCGGCAAGGGTGTGGAATTCCCTTCCACAGGCTGTGGTTTCAGCATCGATAGTTTAAAAAAAAAACTATTAGATAACTATTAGATAAGCACCTGAACGATCGCAACATACAGGGCTATACAATGTAATACTGACATATAATCACACACATAGGTTGGACTTGATGGACTTGTGTCTTTTTTCAACCTCACCTACTATGTAACTATGAAACTATGTGACCCCACAGAATCCTCCTCACCTCTCCGGTCAGGTCTGTGTTTTATTATTAGAGATAAGAGTGATGTCATGTGACCTCCCAGAATCCTCCTCACCTCTCCGGTCAGCAGGTAGATGATCTCCAGGGTGAGGTTTAGCATCCTCTCAGTCATGTGACTCTGGTACTCCTCCATCCTCATTGATGTGGTCATGAGATCTATGCTGGTTTCTTTGTAGACAGATATCAGAAAATTATTAGGATGGTAATAAGAATATAAGGGGTTAAGAGGCAAGGGTACAGAAGGGGGTCAGAGAGTAGCCATAGTGTCCGTGTGTTGGAGCTGGTGATAGTGAATGGACAGGGAGAGCTTATTCAATAGGGACACATCAGTGGAGGTGACTCCATAAAGTTCTCCTACAGTTGCCAGTACCATATATTGCTACTTGCAAAGGTTCATTGCTGCAGTTGACATACAACCACATCAGATCATGTACAGTATGTGTCCTCTGCACAACCATATATTCATTATTTTAGTTACTTGGTTTTGGTTAATAATTAGGGAACCAAATCCTTGCATTTTTTTTCATTGTAGCACCCACATAGATTACAGCTAGCTAGACCAGGTGTGTCAAACTCAAGTGTGTTGTGGGCCGCATCAGCAGTATGGCTGCCCTCAAAGGGCCGGTTGTATCTGGGATGCGCTACGTACAGAGTGCAGAGTTCAGGGGTGTGCTACCTACAGAGTGCAGAGCTCAGGAGTGTGCTACCTACAGAGTGCAGAGCTCAGGAGTGTGCTACCTACAGAGTGCAGAGCTCAGGAGTGTGCTACCTACAGAGTGCAGAGCTCAGGAGTGTGCTACCTACAGACTGCAGAGCTCAGAAGTGTGCTACCTACAGGGTGCAGAGCACAGGGGTACACTACCTACAGAGTGCAGAGTTCAGGGGTGCACTATGTACAGAGTGCAGAGCTCAGGGGTAAAGAGCTAAAGAGGTAAAAGTAGAGCTCTTTACCCACCTACAGAGTGCAGCTTTCAGGAGTGCGCTAAGTACAGAGTGCAGCTTTCAGGAATGCGCTAAGTACAGAGTGCAGAGTTCAGGAGTGCGCTAAGTACAGTTCAGAGTTCAGGAGTGCCCTAAGTACAGAGTGCAGAGTTCAGGAGTGCGCCGAGTACAGAGTTCAGGAGTGCAGAGTTCAGAAGTGCGCCACCTACAGAGTGCAGAGTTGAGGAGTGCGCCACCTACAGAGTGCAGAGTTCAAGAGTGCGCCACCTACAGAGTGCAGAGTTCAGGAGTGCGCCACCTACAGAGTGCAGAGTTCAGGAGTGCGCCACCTACAGAGTGCAGAGTTCAGGAGTGCGTCACCTACAGAGTGCAGAGTTCAGGAGTGCGCCACCTACAGAGTGCAGAGTTCAGGAGTGCGCCACCTACAGAGTGCAGAGTTCAGGAGTGCGCCACCTACAGAGTGCACAATTCAGGAGTGCGCCACCTACAGAGTGCAGAGTTCAGGAGTGCGCCACTACAGAGTGCAGAGTTCAGGAGTGCGCCACCTACAGAGCACAGAGTTCAGGAGTGCGCTACCTATAGAGCGCAGAGTTTAGGGGTGCGCTACATACGGAGTGCAGAGTTCAGGGGAGCGCTAAGTACAGAGTGTAGAGGTCAGGGGTGCCATACCTACAGAGTTCAGGGTTTAGGGGTGCACTACCTACAGATTGCAGGGTTATGCTATGTACAGTGTGCAGAGTTCAGGGGTGTGCTACCTACAAAATGCAGGGTTTAGGGGTGCGCTATGCACAGTGTGCAACTCCAACCCCCCTCCCCAAAGCTTCCTCACATCTCCCTCTCCTACCTGGCCCAGCTCTAGTACATCCCTGCGTAGGAGGTTTTACTACCTGTGTATTCGGCTCCAGTACCTCCCTAGGTGGCTCTCTTTCAGATTCTGAAGATCTATCCCCACTGTGCCTTGCCGCGTTTGCGTGCAAGGAGTAACTGTGTGCCTGTGAGCAACTGTGAGCATTATCATAATGGGCTCCCGCAGAAATTAGCACTACCATCATTAAAAAAAGATGATTCCTTATTTAACTGCTTCCAGACCAGCCGCCGCAGTTTCACTGCGGCAGGTTGGCTCCCCTGTGCGAAACCAGGGGAGCCCGTTGCACAGCGGGGGTGCCAATGGTCGCGATGACCGCCGGCCACGAGCGATTGTGACCAGGAGACACAGAACAGGGACGGGTGTGTGTAAACACACACTTTCCTGTTCTGACAGGAGTGACAGGTCGTGTGTTCCTATTAGCTAGTTAGTCCCCTCCCCCTTCAATTAGAATCACCTCCCAGGGAACACAGTCAACCCCTTCATCGCCCCCTAGTGTTAACCCCTTCACTGCCAGTGACATTTTTACAGTAATCAATGCATTTGTATAGCATTGATTGCTGTATTAATGCCAATGGTCCCAAAAATGTGTCAAAATTGTCCAATGTGTCCCCCATAATGTCGCAGTCATGATAAAAATCGCAGATCGCCGCCATTACTAGTAAAAAAAAATAATAATAAATATGCTATAAATCTATCCCCTATTTTGTAGACGCTATAACTTTTGTGCAAACCAATCAATATACGCTTATTGCGATTTTTTTTACCAAAAATATGTAGAAGAATACATATTGGCCTAAACTCACGAAAAAAAAGTTCATATATTTTTGGGGGATATTTATTATAGCAAAAAGTAAAAAAAAAATGTGATTTTTTCAAAATTGACGCTGTTTTTTTGTTTATAGCACAAAAAATAAAAACCGCAGAGGCGATCAAATACCACCAAAAGAAAGCTCTATTTATGGGAAAAAAAAGGACGTCAATTTTGCTTGGGTGCAACGTCGCATGACCGCGCAATTGTCAGTTAAAGCTACGCAGTGCCGAATCGCAAAAAGTGATCCGGTCAGGAAGGGGGTAAATTCTTGCGAGGCTGAAGTGGTTAAAGAATAAATTCAACAATATGTAAAGTAAAAATCCAGAACAAGACAATCAGTGACGTGGTGGTGACAGAGGTAAGATTAGTGAACATAAACCCGTAGCAGTATATGTACACATACAGAAGTCAGATCAGCATAGAGTATTAGCATTAGAAATCACACTTAAAGGACAATGGACCTTTGAAAAAAAACGCACCATGACGGTGTATCAAACATACAACAAAACTGGCAGGGTGTTGATTACAGCATTATCATAATAGTAAAATGACCTCATGGGGAGAGTCAGCGAGTTTAGGATAAGCAGAGTGGGTTGACAATAAAATAAATCCCCAAAGTCACAGAGAAGAAGAAGTAGTGGGAAAGACAATTATACACAGGGACTTGCTTTTTTGTAACCACCGGTCCCATATCTTAACCACTTCCGGAGCGCCCACCGTCGCTGTCATTTTACGTCGGTATTTTGAAGAGGAATATTGTTGTTATGGCAGCAGCTAGCTGCCATAACCCCCGGTATCCTCTTCTTCAGGGGGCGGTGCGCTTCAAGATAAAAGTGGTCTCTGCGGCGGACTCGCCGCAAGATCACTTTTATCCGCGGCAGGAGAGGGGCCCCCCTACCACCACGCTCCGATGCCCTCCGCCGCTTACCGGAGCCGTCAGCAGCGGCGGAGGCGATCGGATGTTGCTCCTTGTGTGACATGGAGACGAGTGAGGGGAAGATGGCCCCCACCCGTCTCCATATCATTGCAGGGCGGAAGCAACGTCAAAACGTCACTTCCGCCCATAGCTCTTAAAAGGGACTTTTTTCTTTTTTTTTTATTGCATTGTAAAGTGTAAATATAAGATCTGAGGTCTTTTTGACCCCAGATCTCATATTTAAGAGGTCCTGTCATGCTTTTTTCTATTACAAGGGATGTTTACATTCCTTGTAATAGGAATAAAAGTGACACCATTTTTTTTAAAAGAACAGTGTAAAAATAAAAAGGTAAAATAAGAAAAAAGGGGGGGGGGGGGAACTGCGCCAAATAATAAATAAGCGAAACACCTAAATAATGTGATGAAACCAATTGCATATCATATGCGAGACAGCAGCGATTTTAACAATATGACATCCATATAGTACTAAATTTAGAAAAACAAAAAATTGCGCTAATAACACAAAGTGCATAAATGTGAAAACAGTGTTAAATCCAAATGGGCAAAAATGTAAATAAACTCAAAAGTGCGGTGGCATCCAAAAGTTAACCACCCATACGACCTAAAAAAGGCCAAAACTAAGTGAACTGAATAATGGTCATAAAATGATGGCAACTAAAAAAAAAACACTCATATAAAAAGAAAGTCCAAGTGAATGTAATTAATTCCTCCGTGAAAAGCAGTCCACCACCAAGAATGGAAGGGGTCACTCCTTACCGGAAAGCCACGATCCCCCACTACAGAGGATCATGGATCGCAAAGTAGCTAAAACTGACAACTGGAACTTGCATCGGTATCCGCTGGGGGTCATCAAATCATCAGGGGTCATGGACCAGCTCGTGGACAGGGGTACCATAAAACAAAGATGGAACTCATATAGTGTAAAACCATTAAGGACTTTATTAAAATCAATAATAACACACTTACAATGTCATCCAGAGGCACGTGCCCCTGGAAGACGTGATTTTGTCACGAAACGCATAGGACGGAGCAGGACAACGCGCTGACACCACCTCCAATCTGTGCTCGATCTGTAGGACGGGTTTGTCCGAGTCCACACGGCCAACGGACCGGACTTAAGGCTTTCTTTTTCTGGATGACATTGTAAGTGTGTTTTTATTGATTTTTAATAAAGTCCTTAATGGTTTTACACTATGCGAGTTCCATCTTCGTTTTATGGTACCCCTTTCCATGAGCTGGTCCATAACCCCTGATGATTTGATGACCCCCAGCGGATACCGATGCAAGTTCCGGTTGTCAGTTTTAGCTACTTTGCGATCCATGATCCTCTGTAGTGGGGGATCGTGGCTTTCCGGTAAGGAGTGACCCCTTCCATTCTTGGTGATGGACTGCTTTTCACTGAGGAATTAATTACATTCACTTGGACTTTCTTTTTATATGAGTGTTTTTTTTAGTTGCCATCATTTTATGACCATTATTTAGTTCACTTAGTTTTGGCCTTTTTTAGGTCGCATGGGTGGTTAACTTTTGGATGCCATCGCACTTTTGAGTTTATTTACATTTTTGCCCATTTGGATTTAACACTGTTTTCACATTTATGCACTTTGTGTTATTTATTAGCGCAATTTCTTGTTTTTCTAAAAAGGTAAAATAAATTTTAAAAAATAATAATTTTTAAACGCGCCCCGTCCCGCCGAGCATGCGTGCAGAAGCAAACGCATACGTGAGCAGCCCCCGCATATGACAACGGTATTCAAACCACACCTGTGAGGTATCGCCGCGATCGGTAGAGTGAGAGTAATAATTCCAGCCCTAGACCTCCTCTGTAACTCAAAACATGAAACCTGTAGAATTTTTTAAACGTCGCCTATGGAGATTTTTAAGGATAAAAGTTTGTCGCCATTCCACGAGCGGGCACAATTTTGAAGTGTGACATGTTGGGTATCAATTTACTCGGCGTAACATTATCTTTCACAATATAAAACAATAAAAAATTTAAAAATTGGGCTAACTTTACTGTTGACTTATTTTTTAATTTAAAAAAAGTGTATTTTTTCCAAAAAAAAGTGCGCTTGTAAGACCGCTGCGCAAATACGGTGTGACAGAAAGTATTGCAACGACCACCATTTTATTCTCTGGGGTGTTAGAAAAAAAATGTATAATGTTTGGGGGTTCTAAGTAATTTTCTAGCAAAAAAAAAACTGTTTTTAACTTGTAAACAACAAATCTCAGAAAGAGGCTCGGTCCTTAAGTGGTTAATCTACTTAGGACCCCTGCTATAAAAGATAAATATGTTTTTTTGTAGGGTAGGCAGAATTAACAGTACAAACAAATGGAAAAATTAACCTCTGTGAGCCAGGCCTGGAATGTAGGGGGAGCAGTTTGCATCCATCCTCTAGCTACTGTATCAATTTCTTCACATAAAATAAGAGAACTATAGTCATGAATTTGTCTGCTTCAGGGTCAGGGAACAGCCAAAATATACGTTGGGGTTGATTTACTAAAACTGGGAGAGAGTGCTTTGACTTTGTAAGCTTTGACAAAAGAACCTGGAAGCTGATTGGTTTATATGCAGAGCTGGAAAAGAAGAATGGTAACAGTGCTCTCTGCAGGGACAACTCAATCCATACACCAGGTCCACTCACAGGTGCCGAGGCTCGATGTGTCCCAACACACTCCAATGCAACAGTAATAAGAAGAGCCGGCAAAACTGTAATCCTTGAAGTGTTGTTTGTTGGTACATCAGAGTGACAATAAAACAATAAAGCTGACGCGTTTCGGCAAAAGCCTTAGTCGTAGCTGACTAAGGCAATTGCCGAAACGCTGAAGGCCATCAAGTGTCCAGCCTCAGCATCAAAAGGCAGGAAACAGGAGAAATAGAGAAAAATAGAGAAAGGAAAGAGGGAGGAGGGAGGGTTGGAAGAAGGAGGAGGAATAAGGAGGAGTCCTGCAGGTTGGGGGAATTACATAGCGGACCTTAGGAAAGACCCAAACTGTCCTGATGCAGGGTGGGAAGAGCATAAGACCACCAAGGTGAATTTAGAATGAGAATCATGAAAGATGCTAGACATTTTTTCATTGATCATGAGGTCGGTCAAAATGCTCTTCATCATGGCAAACAGGACAGAGGATTTCTTCCAGGCTCTAGCAATCATCCGTTTGGCAGGTTTGAATAAGTACGACGCTAACTTTTGTTGGTAAGAAAACAATCCCTGTATCGGGCAGTGTAGCAAAGCTACTTTAGCGTCCTTGCGGATATGTATGTGAAACAAAGAGTAGAGGAGCCCAAACACCCTGGACCAGAACCCTGTTAGACGGGGCAAGACCACCAAGTGCGGACAACATCCCCTTCGTTGGCCACAACCCCCTGAAACATCGGTCACTATAGGAAGGGTTTGAACTCGCTATCTTCGCCAAAACCCAATGCCATCTGAGGCGCACCTTGTACACCGCTTCTTGGGTGGCCGTGTTGAAGGAGCACTTAGCAATGGTAGACCAGGCTCTGCTCCACTTCTCTGGCCATCTCTGACCATCTCCTGTACCATGTCTGCAGTCTCTGACCATCTCCTGTATCATGTCTGCAGTCTCTGACCATCTCCTGTATCATGTCTGCAGTCTCTGACCATCTGATGTACCATGTCTGCAGTCTCTGACCATCTCCTGTACCATGTCTGCAGTCTCTGACCAGCTCCTGTACCATGTCTGCAGTCTCTGACCAGCTCCTGTACCATGTCCTCAGTCCCTGACCATCTCCTGTACCATTTCCCCAGTCTCTGACCATCTCCTGTACCATGTCCTCAGTCTCTGACCATCTCCTGTAACATTCCCCCAGTCTCTGACCATCTCCTGTAACATTCCCCCAGTCTCTGACCATCTCCTGTACCATTCCCCCAGTCTCTGACCATCTCCTGTACCATGTCTGCAGTCTCTGACCATCTCCTGTTCCATCTCTGCAGTCTCTGACCATCTCCTGTTCCATCTCTGCAGTCTCTGATCATCTCCTGTACCATCTCTGCAGTCGCTGACCATCTCCTGTACCATGTCCCCAGTCGCTGACCATCTCCTGTATAAAAATATTTTTAAAAACAGTCACTTTTGGTATCGGTGTTATTTCAGTATCGGTTTTTCAGGACCAAGGAAGATTTATTTTCGGTTTCGGCACCAAAAAACCCATTTGGTGCATCCCTAGTTGCCAGATTAAGTTCCCACCTCGACTTGTAGGATGTTGCCCCTGGGGAGTCTATACTGTATATGTAATGCTTGAGAGGCCTGTCAGAGACTGCAGACTTAAAAGAGAAGTATGGGAATTGTTTTTATTTTAGAATCATACTTACCTAGGTGGTTGCTGCATTTGTCCCCTGCCGGCTCTAAAGCTGAGAACCGAGCGATCAAACACCGCCAACACTCAGGTGCCCGTCCAGGCATGTGGGCAAATCCCAACCATATGGTCACGATCTTTCCCGACCCTTGACCGGCTATGTGATGTCAGCTGACAACAGGCTTTAGCCTGCTGTCTGCTGAAAACGGGTCACAGGAGTGCAGAACGAACTACACTCCTGTGATCCACAGAAGTACAGCCTAATGAGCTTGGGCTGTACTTCTCCTTTAACCACTTGCTTACTGGGCACTTAAACCCCCCTCCTATCCAGACCAATTTTCAGCTTTCAGCGCTGACGCACTTTGCACGGTCATACAACACTGTACCCAAATGACATTTTTATCATTTTTTTCCAACAAATAGAGCTTTCTTTTAGTGGTATTTGATCACCTTTGCGGTTTTTAATTTTTGTTTAAGAAAATGTAAAAAGACCGAATTTAAAAAAAAAAAAGAACATTTTTTTTTTTTTATATTTTGTTATAAAATTTTAAAAAAGGTAATTTTTCTCCTTCATTGATGTACGCTTATGAGGCGGCACCGATAGGTGGCAGTGATGGGCACTGATCGGTTACACTGATAGGCAGCACTGCTAGGTGGCACCACTGGTGGGCATTGATAGGTGGCACTTGTGGGCATTAATAGGTGGCACTCGTGGGCACTGTCAGGTGGCAATGGCAGGTGGCACACATGAGGCATAATTGCCTCTTCCTCTTCGGGACCGATGTCCCTTGCAGATGAGCCGGTGATCAGCTTTTTTTTTCTCCTCGCGCTGTTAGTGTGAGGAGAAAAAAAAAACATTTACAGAGCTTTTGTTTTGATCATGTGACCAGCTGTCATTGGCTGACAGCTAATCACATGGTAAGGGGCCGGGACCCTTTTTTTTATCTTTTGCTTTTAAAGGTAAAGGAGAGATTTGGCATCTTTTTGACCCCAGATCTCTCCATAAAGAGTACCTGTCATCCTTATATCTATTACAAGGGATGTTTACATTCCTTGTAAATAGGAATATAAGTGACATCTAAAAAAAATAATAATTAAAAGGGACAGTGTAAAAATTAAAAATAAAATAAGAAAAAAAAAACGTAAAGCGCCCCCATCCCTCCATGCTCGCGCACAGAAGACGACGCATACGTAGGTTGCGCACACATATGTAAACGGTGTTCACACCACACGTGTGCTATCGCCGGTCTTCAAGTGGTTATATGATAGAGGTGGGATAATTGAACGGCTAGGTAATACAGGTTGAAATCCAGCGCAGCTACACCCGGGAAGTTAGTCTGGTTTTTCAGGGTGCGCCAGGGGAGCTTATGTTTACCATTACCCCAAATGAAAGACTTAAAGCGGAGCTCCAGGCCCCCCCCCAAAAAAAAAAAAAATTAAAGTGACTTTCAATATTAGGACACTCACCTGTCCAGGGATCCCACGATGTCGGCACCCCAGTCGATTTTTCAGGTCGGCTCTCAGGTGCTGCCGCCGTCTTTTTCGGCTTCACAACCAGTACCCTACAGAACATGCGCGAAGCACGCTGCGCTTTCTAACTGGCCCGACGGCAGGTGAGGGGGGGCAAACTTCTGGGGGACCTTGCTGAAGCCAGGTCTCCTAGAACTGGGTATGGGTATCAGTCAAAAACAGGTACCTGCCCCCCCCCCCCCGAAAGATGTCAAATGTGGCAAACAAGCGGAACTTCCACTTTTGAGTGGAACTCGGCTTTAATGGCCCCGTACACACGATCCGAATATCGTACGACAGATCGTACGACTTTTTTCGCTTACTAGTCGCAAGTTGAAATTGGATAGGTTACTAAAGTCACGAAAATTCTCGTACAACAGAAAAAAAAAAAAAATCGGAAGTGATGTCATGTGCTGTAATGTATTTGTATTGTATTTTCGACAACTGTACTGACTAAACGAAAATCGTACGATCTGGTATCTTACGAGGAAAATTTTCGTGCTTGTCCGATCGAATAATATCAGACGAATTGTCGTGATCGGCTCTCGAAAGCTCTGTACTAACGATCCGATTATTGTACGATCGCGTCAAAAGCGGTATTTTTCGTCCGATTTTCGGATCGTGTGTACGGGGCCATAAAAAAGGTAAAAGTGTAAAATGTTTTAAAGGCAGATATACAGGGGAGAGCCATACGACTATACAGAATCCATCATTGCCCATCACACATTGGGGAAGGCCGTTCATTTCAATGGCCTCCCTGTAGCGTCACATATGGCGACCCATCACATTTGGCTGGGGAAGCGGCGTTCCGCTGAGAAATTTCGCACTGCGCACGCGTAACTTGCCGATATGCGTTCCAAAAGCTCACGGAAGTGACGTCACAGACAAGCTCTTCTTCTGTATAAATTATTGATTGTAAGACACCACTTTGCAACAGGGCCCCTCGCTCGCAACGCTTCGCTCGGCATAATTATAATCTAACTCTATGTCCACTTGGTTGGTGGGGCTTGAATCTGCACTTAGGGGGGGAGCTGTTATAACCGTTGTAAAAGTGTTGGAACGCATATGGCGTCGGCGGCGTTGCACATACGCACTCCAGCGGGTAGCCAAATGTGATGGGTCGCCATATGTGACGCTACATCCCCTACACATGGCAAAACGCAGCAAAGAAGCTCATGCAGCCCCCCTCCCCCCCATTTTCCCACAATCCCTTGCCCCATTCGTCTCCCATTGACTTCAATGGGGTTCGGATTCGACACCTGAACTTTAGTTCTGTTCTGTGGACCCGTCGCACACGGAACCCAGGAATGTTCATCTCATCTCCAGTGAGAAGGTGACACATCTCTAACATGAAGAGAATGTTCCGGCCCCGTAAGTGGGGAAATGTTCAGACCCTGAAGGGGTTAATCTAGGTTTCCACACTATATATGTGTGTATCATCATCTGCTGGAGATAAAAGACATCACAGTGACTATGGAGGAAGAGGACGGACATGACGGGGGGTTACTGGGTGTAAATAGAAAATAAGATCTTATTACCTCCCTTACTGCCACTTCCAGCAATGTCTTCTCTCTACTTCCTCCTGGCTCACCTCTCACCCGGAACTTCCTGTCTGTACCTGACATCACTTCCTGTCTGCATTCCATAGAGACTTCCTGTCTCGGTATAAGTGAGATCACCACCTTGTGGATCTCAGAGGAACTGCAGCCCCGAGAAAGGTTTCTCAGTACGAACCCCATCTTGTCATTGCTGCGAAGTATCCCGGATGCTGCAAGGCAGTTCCGAGATTTTGGCCACTGTCCCATCATGTCCTTGTTGTACAGGTTCCAGGATATTGAACACAATCTGGATTCCATCACCAGGCACTGCAATTATACCAGACTGTTGGGAGCCGTGATCTCCTTTCCGACAGTAAAAATTAAACCCTGACATAGCTCCCAACTGTCCCTGATTTCAAGAGACTGTCCCTGATTTGGAACAAAGTCCCCCTGTCCCTCTTTCCTCCTCATTTGTCCCTCATTTTGGTCTGATCTATAAAGTTGTATATAAAATGCACTTTTTATCTTTCAAAAAGTGTTTCCCAGTGCTAAACCTTTCATACAATTTCTATATTGCTGCATTTGTAAATTCCAAAAGCCAGTATAAAGGAATAGTGGTAAAAAAAAGCACTTGTGGGTTTAACTTATCATTTTTTTACTTTAAGGGGGCGTGGCAGGGGACGTGTCCTATACCTACATACTTTTGCTCATAGTTACATAGTTGGTGAGGTTGAAAAAAGACACCAGTCTATCAAGTTCAACCTATGTGTGTGTTTATGTCAATAGTACATTGTACAGTATCTCACAAAAGTAAGTACACCCCTCACATTTTTGTAAATATTTTATTCTTCTACAGTTCAATACAAAAGGTACAGGAGGGCCCTGCTCGTAGAGCTTACATTCTAAAGCAGGGGTCTCAAACTGGCGGCCCTCCAGCTGTTGCGAAACTACAAGTCCCATCATGCCTCTGCCTGTAGGAGTCATGCTTGTAACTGTGAGCCTTGCAATGCCTCATGGGACTTGTAGTTTCGCAACAGCTGGAGGGCCACCAGTTTGAGACCCCTGTTCTAAAGGGAGGGGGTGGTGGTACAAAAGGTAATAGCTGCAAAGAATGATTTGATGGGGGTGGATTCTATCTTTTCATGTGACAACACTGAAGAAATGACACTTTGCTACAATGTAAAGTAGTGAGTGTACAGCTTGTATAACAGTGTAAATTTGCTGTCCCTTCAAAATAACTCAACACACAGCCATTAATGTTTAAACCGCTGGCAACAAAAGTGAGTACACCTCTAAGTGAAAAAGTCCAAATTGGGCCCAAAGTGTCAATATTTTGTGTGGCCTCTATTATTTTCCAGCACTGCCTTAACCCTCTTGGGCATGGAGTTCACCAGAGCTTCACAGGTTGCCCCTGGAGTCCTCTTCCACTCCTCCATGATGACATCACAGAGCTGGTGGATGTTAGAGACCTTGCCCTCCTCTATCTTTCGTTTGAGGATGCCCCACAGATGCTCAATAGGGTTTAGGTCTGGAGACATGGTTGGCCAATCCATCACCTTTACCCTCAGCTTCTTTAGCAAGGCAGTGGTTGTCTTGGAGGTGTGTCTGGGGTCATTATCATGTTGAAATACTGCCCTGTGGCTCAGTCTCTGAAGGGAGGGGATCATGCTCTGCTTCAGTATGTCACAGTACATGTTGGCATTCATGGTTCCCTCAATGAACTGTAGCTCCCCAGAGCCGGCAGCACTCATGCAGCCCCAGACCATGAGACTCCCACCACCATGCTTGACTGTAGACAAGACACACTTGTCTTTGTACTCCTCACCTGGTTGCTGCCACACACGCTTGACACCATCTGAACCAAATACGTTTTTATTGGTCTCATCAGCCCACAGGACATGGTTCCAGTAATCCATGTGCTTAGTCCGCTTGTCTTCAGCAAACTGTTTGCAGGCTTTCTTGTGCATCATCTTTAGAAGAGGCTTCCTTCTGGGACAACAGCCATGCAGACCAATTTAATGCAGTGTGCGGCGTATGGTCTGAGCACTGACAGGCTGACCCCCCCCCCCCCTTCAACCACTGCAGCAATGCTGGCAGCACTCATATGTATATTTACCAAAGACGACCTCTGGATATGACGCTGAGCACGTGCACTCAACTTCTTTGGTCGACCATGGCGAGGCCTGTTCTGAGTGGAACCTGTCCTGTTAAACCGCTGTATGGTCTTGGCCATCGTGCTGCAGCTCAGTTTCAGGGTCTTGGCAATCTTCTTATAGCCTAGGCCATTTTCATGTAGAGCAACAATTCTTTTTTTCAGATCCTCAGAGAGTTCTTTGCCATGAGGTGCCATGTTGAACTTCCAGTATGAGAGAGCGATAACACCAAATTTAACACACCTGCTCCCCATTCACTCCCCAGTAACCAATAAGCTGAAAGGGGCATGATTTGTGGATAGCTATGGTGTTATCCTTTGATTTAGGGACCGAAGATGTGCTCAGGAACCATTGATTAAATAAATGAGTGGGTAATTTAGGTGTGGACTGGGGAGTAAAGTACATCTCCTGCAGGAACATTACCTGGGCCTCCAGCCTTTTCAATTCTATAACTTTCTACATTTGTGTGGAGAGCAGAGACCCCAAACATTGTAAGAAATTATCTTAATAGATACCATCGTAATCCAGGTGGGCATTTGAACCGCGAGGAGCACCAATGATCATGGTGTGAGCGATGAAGTAGGTAACACGCCCTAGGTAGGTCAAAGCAGAAAAAAGGAAAAAAAAATTAAAACGTAGATCAAAACAACATATAAGATAAAAGGGTGCAACCTGTCATAACATGCTGGTGCTAACCAGCCTGCTACGTGAAATAACAGCAGGCTAGGTACAGGGCATGACCCCACTGTGAGGAGTTCCCTGGGGCTCAGCCACCATCCCATACAGGGTCTACACCTTTTTCGGATAGGCCTACTGGGGGAATAAAAACCATCTTGGTGGAGATGAAGAGCCCATGCTCTGCCCATCACATCTATAGGGTGCAAATAAGTGAATAGGGGATTCTAATTGTCCAGATCCACAGTCTCTCACCAGGGGCTAAAGAAATAAACCTGAAATGTAAAAAACAGTAACAGTAACGGCACAGTCCTAATACTCGTACTTAAACCTAATTTTTGAACTGCGGCTCCCAAATCTGGCCCAGCAAGGCCAGGGGTAGCTGGTCCCAGCAAGTCCGGAGTGGTTGGAACCAGTACGGTCACCTAAGGTATGTGAAATACCCAAAACAGCAGGGAGAAGTCCCATCAATCTCTGGGGGTAGAAGAGCCAGGAGAGGTGCCAGAAGTGGGGCGCTTGCGGCGTCTGGAGTGGCCTTTACCTCTCGTAGGCAGCCAAGGCTGTGGGAGGGAGAGAGCGGGGAGATCCATAGTACCTCTCCAATACAGGAAGTCCACATCTCTGAGCTCCAAAGCAGATAGGAAGTGTGGTAGATCATCTTTGTTGCGTAGTGTGACTTGGCGACCCTCCTTCATCACTTGTAAGCTAAAGGGAAAGCCCCAACGGTAAGTGAGGCCTGCCTCTTGAATGGCAGTGAGCAAAGGGTGCAGAGCCCTGCATTGTATGAGGGTTCGCCTAGAGAGGTCTTCATAGAAAAACAGCTTTGCCCCATCAAAGTCAAAGTATGGGTTATTACGCATTTTTTGCATAATGCGGTCTTTCAGCGTATATTTATGGAGCTTGCAGATAATGTCTCTGGGGTTCTCCGGATCCTGGGAAGGTGGTCTAAGGGTCCTGTGAGCCCGATCAATTTCAACAGAAGCAGTGTCTGGGAGCCACAAAATTTCCCTAAATATGCCAACCAGAGTGGGGATGATATCTCTAGGTGCTGTAGCCTCCAAGAGACCGTGGATGCGTATATTTGTACGCCTGCTGCGGTTTTCAAAGTCATCTAACTGGAATATCAGGGCCTCCGGTTTCTGATCCTGTGCAATACACCTGTTCTGCAGCATGGAAATGTGGGGGAGAGCACCATCAAATCATTGCTCCAGGGTCTCCACCCTGCCTCTCAAGTGTACAGTGTCTGGTTTCAGCTGTGCAATGTCCTGTGTAAATGCCTTCTCCACCCTGGCTGTAAAACTCTCCAGGTCTTCTCTAGTAGGGAGTGACCAAATATGGCGCTTAAGGTCTCCGTCCCCCATCAGATCCACAAGATCAGAGCTGTGATCCTGTGAAGATACAGAGCCTGAGGAGGCAGGTGGGGCAGAATCACTCACCGACCACGGTGATGGGATTAGGGAAGCCACCATCTTAGGGAGCGGTGCCGTGTGGTGCTGTGAGGCCTTCTGCTCCGCCGCCATCTTGAAGCTTACCTTCCCAGTCTGTCGGGTCTCAGGCAAGAAGTTTGCCAGCAAGCCCTGCCACGCCCGATCCATCCACGGTGGCTGGGAGGATGTCCCCCAGCACTGGGACATAAATGGAGCCGATGAGAGCAGGAATCATCCCTGTAGAGCTGCAGAAAGCTGCGATGAGAGCGGAGCTGAGGTGACACACGTCCTCACTCTTCCATACCCTGGCCACGCCCCGGATCCATGCTTTCATGTTGTTTACGCCAAATTCTGTACCAGCCAGCAGTACCCTCCAGCAGTATCCACCAGTACCAGCCAACAGTACCCACCAGTACCAGCTAGCAGTACCCAACCACCAGTACCAGCCATCAGTATCCACCAGTACCAGCCAGCAGTACCCACCAGTATCAGCCAGCGGTACCCACCAGCAGTACCAGCCTGCAGTACCCACAAGCAGTACCAGCCACCAGACTGATGTGACCCGCGCCTCCTGCTCTGGGATGGCAGGTCGGCAAGCCCAGATCACGTTTTACTGACCCGCCATCTCCGAGCATCAGTGTGAAGATCGGAGCCAGTGCTAGAGGAAGCAGAGCCGATGCTTCCTGTATAGCGCCGGCTCCTGTCATCGGCGGAGTGATATCAAAAGCACTCAGCCTGTGACGAGCAATACAGGAAGCATCCGCTCTACTCTCTACTGCAGCTGCATGCTTCCTCCAGCGCCGGCTCCTGTCACACTGATGGTGGGTATGGGGGATCAAGAACCAGCCAGTTGTATTAACAGTACCAGCCAGTAGTACCCACCAGTATCCAGCAGTACCAGCCCATACCTCCCAACATTTTGAGATGAGAATGAGGGACACCTCTTAACAAACCTATGTAGGCATAGGACACGCCTGCTGGCACACCCCCTTAAAGGAAAATTAACCAAAAAAAAGGTTAATTAAATCCACAAGGACTTTTTTTTATCACTACTATTGCTTTATATTGGCTCTTAAAATGTGCAAATGCAGCAGTTTAGAAATTGGATGAAAGATTTAGCACTGGGAAATACTTTCTAAAAGATAAAAAGTGCATTTTATATACAACTATGAGGATCAGACCAAAATGAGGGACAAATGAGGAGTAAAGAGGGACAGGGGGACATTGCTCCAAATCAGGGACAGTCCCTCGAAATCAGGGACAGTTGGGAACTATGCCAGCCAGCAGTACCCACCAGTACCAGCCACCAGTACCAGCCAGCAGTTCCCGCCAGTACAAGCCAGCAGTACCCACTGGTACCAGCCAGCAGTAAGAGCCACCAGCACCAGCCAGCAGTACCCACCAGTACCCACCAGTACTCGCCAGCAGTACTTGCCAGTACCAGCCAGCAGTACCCACCAGTACCAGCCAGCAATACCCACCAGCAGTACCCACCAGTACCAGCCTTCAGCACCCACCAGTACCAGCCAGCAGTACCCACCAGCAGTACCAGCCAGCAGTACCCTCCAGCAGTATCCACCAGTACCAGCCAGCAGTACCCACCAGCAGTACCAGCCATCAGCACCCAACAGTACCAGCCAGCAGTACCCACCAGCAGTACCAGCCAGCATTACCCTCCAGCAATATCCACCAGTACCAGCCAGTAGTACCCACCCGCCAGTACCAGCCATCAGTACCCACCAGTATCAGTCAGCAGTACTCACCAGTACCAGCCAGCAGTTCCAGCCAGCGGTACCCACCAGCGGTACCAGCCAGCAGTACCCACAACTAGCCAGTACCAACCAGCAGTAGCCACCAGTACCAGCCAGTAGTACTCACCAGTACCAGCCAGCAGGACCCACCACCTGTACCAGCCCTGGAGGACAGCCAGCAGCAGCTACCAGCCATACCCGCCTCAGAGACAGCAGCAGCCAGCGATACCTGCAGGAATCCTGAGAAAGAAGTGAAGATTGAGGTCAGTTGAGGTGCAGGTAAACTGCAATGCAACGCGAACGGTCCGATCGGGTCCCCCTGTCTATTTTTCAGGCGGGCCCAATCGGACTCTCCATTCACCTCTATAGAGCAGCAGATTTAGACTGACCTGCGTCCTTTTACACCCGCCTATCTCCAATCCAATCTGCTTAAAAAAACAGAAGATTCGTCCCCTTCTGTCTGGACGGATCGGAGGGCCCAAGGAGGAGAGCGGTCTGTGTCCCTGTCTGCTCTGCATATGCAGAGCAGACACTGACCTGTCATCCGCTTCTCTCTGCTCATTGTGGCCTGTGAAAAGTTACCAAGTCACTAAAGTGGCCCCTTGCTCTTCTAAAGGTTGGGCACCCCTGCCACAGTGAAATAGAGAATGAACACATTAAAACAAATATAGCCATCTTCCGCAATTGGAGTTTGAATCTGGATGTACGAAACAAATTTCCGAAAATGAATCATTCTAACATAACGAATATGACAAACAAAATGATTAACTTGACAAACGAATCCATAGCGAAACAAAATAAATTCCTCCGTTGTCTCGATCGACTTAAGCATTCAAGTGCATAAATGAAGGGAAATGGTCAATGAACAAGTGATGATCGGGGGAGACCATGATTGTTCGGATATTGGAAGAATATGCTTGGCACCATACAACCGGAAGGTCTTTATTATCTTTGTTTTCGTGATGAGAGATGAATTTTGGTTGCAAAGGCATTTCATCATGACGGGGTTTTGTACATACAGTAGCTCCTATTTTAACAATTGATAAATCTGTCTCTTTCTCTCTGTTTTTTCCAGCCTCTAATCACTGCAGCTGCCCTGGCAACATCTATTCTCCAACCCTTTGTCCTTTCAAACGATTCCTCTTGGTTCCCCTCCCCCCTCCCTCTCTTTTCATTTCTTTTGTTTAGCCTTTTTCTTTTTCAGAACTCTTCCCCTCCTACTCTATTTCTTGTTCTAATTCCCATTCTCCTACCTCCCCCCCCCCCCCCCCCCCTGCTCCTTGTATGTTATATATGTGATTCCTTTTCATTAACTAGTTATTGTCCCATGTTTCCGGTTCTATTTTATTTTTTATTCCTTTTTCTGGTTTTCTAATTCATTTTCTTTCTCTTATTTTGTTTTGCCTTTGTATTAGTTTACTTCTTATGCCTCGTTTTTTTTTTTGTTTTTGTTTTTTCTCTCATTTTACATAACTTTTCCTTTATTTCTCAATTTGGTCGCTCATTTTCCAAATTTGTATGTTTTCTTAACCACTTCAGCCCCAAAAGATTTGGCTGCTGAATGACCGGGGTTTTTTTTGCGATACAGCACTGCGTCACTTTAAGTGACAATTGCGCGGTCGTGCGACGTTGCACCCAAACAAAATTGACGTCCTTTTTTTCCCACAAATAGAGCTTTCTTTTGGTGGTATTTGATCATCTCTGCAGTTTTTATTTTTTACGCTATAAACAAAAAAAGAGCGTCAATTTTGAAAAAAAAAAAACACAATGTGGGTTATTTACTAAAGGAAAATCCACTTTGCACTGCAAGTGCACTGGGAAGTGCAGTCGCTATTTTTTTATCACTTTAGGCCAATATGTATTTTACATATTTTTTGTAAAAAACATCGCAATAAGTGTATATTGATTGGTTTGCGCAAAAGTTATAGCGTCTACAAAATAGGGGATAGATTTATAGCATTTTTATTTTTTTTATTTTTTTTTTACTAGTAATTTTTATCATGACTGCGACATTATGGCAGACACATCGGACACTTTTGACACTATTTTGGGACCATTGGCATTTATACAGTAATCAATGCTATAAAATGCACTGATTACTGTATAAATGTCACTGGCAGGGAAGGGGTTAACAGTAGGGGGCAATCAAGGGGTTAACTGTGTTCCCTGTGTGTGTTCCTAACTGTAGGGGGGGGACTGTCTAGAGGAAACGACAGATCGTGGTTCCTAGCAGTGGCGGAACTACCGCCATAGCGACACACGCGGCCGCTATGGGGCCCGCAGCTGTTAGGGGCCCGGACCCGGTGAGGACAGGCGGCGCCGCGGGTGACAGCGGGCGGCTTTGTGGGCCCGCGGGTGAGAGCGGGCGGCTTTACGGGCGAGAGCGGGCGGCTTTGCGGGCCCGCGGGGGAGAGTGGGCGGGTCCGCAGTGAGAGAGCGGGCGGCTCTGAGGGCTGTCAGGCGGTGAGTCAGCTGGGCGGCTCGGCTTGTGTGTGAGCGGGCTGGCCAATCAGGGAGCTGGCAGCCAGGGGTGCATAGAGATGACATCATCTCTCACCGCCCAGCGCCCTCCCTGCAGTGCAGTTCCCCCCCTCACTGTGCAGGCAGCCTCGGGAAGCAGAGAGATGACCTTATCTCTCTGCTGCCTGACTCTGGGACACAGCATGAAAGCGACACAGCAAGTGACAATCCGTAATGTGTGACAGGTGAAGTGGCAAGTGACGATCCGTAATGTGTGGCAAGTGACGTGGCAAGTGACTATCCGTAATGTGTGGCAGGTGACGTGGCAAGTGACTATCCGTAATGTGTGGCAGGTGACGTGGCAAGTGACAATCTGTAATGTATGGCAGGTGACGTGGCAAGTGACAATCTGTAACATGTGGCAGGAGACGTGGCAAGTGACAATCCGTAATGTGTGGCAAGTGACAATCCGGAACGTAGCAAGTGACAATCCGTAATGTGTGGCAGGTGACATGGCAAGTGACAATCCATAACATGTGGCAGGTGACGTGGCAAGTGACAATCCGTAATGTGTGGCAAGTGACAATCCGGAAAGTGGCAAGTGACAATCCGTAATGTGTGGCAGGTGACGTGGCAAGTGACAATCTAATGTGTGGCAATAGCAATC
This sequence comes from Lithobates septentrionalis, assembly GCA_037952835.1. Lineage (NCBI taxonomy): Eukaryota > Metazoa > Chordata > Amphibia > Anura > Ranidae > Lithobates > Lithobates septentrionalis. The sequence goes on from JBBDGP010001914.1 coordinate 1,600,059, forward strand.
TGTGACGTGGCAAGTGACAATCAGTAATGTGTGGCAGGTGACGTGGCAAGTGACAATCCGGGATGTGGCAAGTGGACAATCGGCAACATGTGGCAGGTGACATTCTGCAACATGTGACAAGTGACAATCTGCATCTGGTGGCAGGCGACGTGGCAAGTGGACAATCCGCAACGTGTGGCGGGTGATGTGGCAAGTGACATTCCGTGACAAGTTGCATCTGGTGGTAGGGCGACGGTGGCAAGTGACACGCTCAGGTAGGGTGACCACATTTCCAAACTGCCATTCAGGGACACCCCCCCCCCCCCCACCTGCATGCCCGCCCAAAAAAGATGGTTTTTGATACTTTTTTTTTGCCAATTTTTGGAAGAAAAAAAAAGCAAACAATGGTAACCAGTTTAGACAGGTGGTATGCAATGTGACGGAAGACAGAGGGGGACAGCAGAAGAACGGAGGGGGACACGGAGGAAAACTGGAGGGGGACAGCAAAACGGAGGGGGACAGCAGCAGAACGGAGGGGGAAACGGAGGAAAGATGGAGGGGGACAGCAGCAGAACTGAGGGGGAGTGGGGGTGGACAGCAGCAGATCTGAGGGGGAGTGGGGGGGACAGCAATAGATCTGAGGGGGAGTGGGGGGGACAGCAGCAGATCTGAGGGGGAGTGGGAGGGACAGCAGCAGATCTGAGGGTAATTGGGGGGGACAGCAGCAGAACTGAGAGGGAGTGGGGGGGGGACAGCAGCAGAACTGAGGGGGAGTGGGGGGACAGCAGCAGAACTGAGGGGGAGTGGGGGACAGCAGCAGAATGGAGGGGAGTCGGGGACAGCAGCAGATCTGAGGGTAATTGGGGGGGACAGCAGCAGAACTGAGGGGGAGTGGGGGGGACAGCAGCAGATCTGAGGGGGAGTGGGGGGACAGCAATAGATCTGAGGGGGAGTGGGGGGGACAGCAGCAGATCTGAGGGGGAGTGGGAGGGACAGCAGCAGATCTGAGGGTAATTGGGGGGGACAGCAGCAGAACTGAGAGGGAGTGGGGGGGACAGCAGCAGAACTGAGGGGGAGTGGGGGGACAGCAGCAGAACTGAGGGGGAGTGGGGGACAGCAGCAGATCTGAGGGTAATTGGGGGGACAGCAGCAGATCTGAGGGGGAGTGGGGGACAGCAGCAGATCTGAGGGGGAGGGGGGGGACAGCAGCAGATCTGAGGGGGAGTGGGGGACAGCAGCAGATCTGAGGGGGAGTGGGGGACAGCAGCAGCAGATCTGAGGGGGAGTGGGGGACAACAGCAGATCTGAGGGGGATTGGGGGGGGACAGCAGCAGAACTGAGGGGGAGTGGGGGACAGCGGCAGCAGATCTGAGGGGGAGTGGGGGGGACAACAGCAGATCTGAGGGAGATTGGGGGAGACAGCACCAGAATGGAGGGGAGTGGGGGACAGCAGCAGATCTGAGGGGGAGTGGGGGACAGCAGCAGATCTGAGGGGGAGTGGGGGACAACAGCAGATCTGAGGGGGATTGGGGGGGACAGCAGCAGAACTGAGGGGAGTGGGGGACAGCAGCAGCAGATCTGAGGGGGAGTGGGGGGGGACAACAGCAGATCTGAGGGAGATTGGGGGAGACAGCACTAGAATGGAGGGGAGTGGGGGACAGCAGCAGATCTGAGGGGGAGTGGGGGGGACAGCAGCAGATCTGAGGGGGAGTGGGGGGGACAGCAGCAGAACAGAGGGGAGTGGGGGACAGCAGCAGATCTGAGGGGGAGTGGGGGACAACAGCAGATCTGAGGGGGATTGGGGGGGACAGCAGCAGAACTGAGGGGGAGTGGGGGACAGCGGCAGCAGATCTGAGGGGGAGTGGGGGGGACAACAGCAGATCTGAGGGAGATTGGGGGAGACAGCACCAGAATGGAGGGGAGTGGGGGACAGCAGCAGATCTGAGGGGGAGTGGGGGACAGCAGCAGCAGATCTGAGGGGGAGTGGGGGACAACAGCAGATCTGAGGGGGATTGGGGGGGACAGCAGCAGAACTGAGGGGGAGTGGGGGACAGCAGCAGCAGATCTGAGGGGGAGTGGGGGGGACAACAGCAGATCTGAGGGAGATTGAGGGAGACAGCACCAGAATGGAGGGGAGTGGGGGACAGCAGCAGATCTGAGGGGGAGTGGGGGGGGGACAGCAGCAGATCTGAGGGGGATTGGGGGGGACAGCAGCAGAACTGAGGGGGAGTGGGGGACAGCAGCAGCAGATCTGAGGGGGAGTGGGGGGGACAACAGCAGATCTGAGGGAGATTGGGGGAGACAGCACCAGAATGGAGGGGAGTGGGGGACAGCAGCAGATCTGAGGGGGAGTGGGGGGGGGGGACAGCAGCAGATCTGAGGGGGTGTGGGGGGGGACAGCAGCAGAACAGAGGGGAGTGGGGGACAGCAGCAGATCTGAGGGGGAGTGGGGGACAGCAGCAGCAGATCTGAGGGGGAGTGGGGGGGACAACAGCAGATCTGAGGGAGATTCGGGGAGACAACACCAGAATGGAGGGGAGTGGGGGACAGCAGCAGATCTGAGGGGGAGTGGGGGGGGACAGCAGCAGATCTGAGGGGGTGTGGGGGGGACAGCAGCAGAACAGAGGGGAGTGGGGGACAGCAGCAGATCTGAGGGGGAGTGGGGGACAGCAGCAGGAGATCTGAGGGGGAGTGGGGGACAACAGCAGATCTGAGGGGGATTGGGGGGACAGCAGCAGATCTGAGGGGGAGCGGGGGGGAGCAGCAGCAGATCTGAGGGGGAGCGGGGGACAGCAGCAGCAGATCTGAGGGGGAGTGGGGGGGACAACAGCAGAACGGAGGGGGAGCATGCATTGCTCACTGTAACAAAGAAATGTAAGTTACACTAACCTGGAATTTTGTCAAGTTTGTCTGGCGGGCGGCAAACTCACAGACCTCGTGGGCGGGAGGGAGGACTCGGACGAGGCTCAGGAGAGAAGTTGAACTTTGGAGACTGGAGAAGTCAAAGTTGGGCTGCGCTGCTGGCAATGTGCTGCTGCTGCACCGGCTGCTGGAGTAGTCGGCTGTCCCGAGACTGGTACTGACTGGGCACAGGCTAGTAAGTAAGTGTGGCTGCCTGGGCCAGGCTGGCGTCTGCTCTCTCTCTCTCTCTCTGAGGCACGTGGGCACCCTACGCTCAGGGCTCCCACTGATTCTGCATTATGGTGAGTTGAACTATTTCATTTTATATAACAGAACAGAAATTGGTTAGAAGGCTGGAGTTCAGCAATGTGTGTCCTTCAGGGGCTGCATACAGTATACTGCATACTTTGTTGTTCAAAATTAATATAAGCTGTTGCCTGGGTACTGTGCCACATGGGTGCAGTAATCTGTTGTTCAACGGTATTAGTTCTTTTTTTTTTGTGGAGGGGGCGGTTTGCAGGGGGGGGGGGGGAGCGGTTTGCAGGGGGGGGGGCCCATACAACATTTTGCTATGGGGCCCTGTTATTTCAGGTTACGCCCCTGGTTCCTAGCTATTAGGAACTCACTATCTGTTTCTTCTCACAGAACAGAACAGGGATTTGTGTGTTCACACACACACACGTCCCTGTTCTGCCTCTCGTTCCCACGATCGCTCGTGGCCGGCGGTCATCGGCACCCCCGCAGCGCGCGCCTGCTATCCCGCTTAAAGGAGCCGACGTACAGCTACAACAGCTCGCGGGAACGTGCCGACCTGCCGCCGTATAATGGCCGCGGCTGGTCGGCAAGCGGTTAAAGCAGAACTCCGAGGTTTTCAAAAAGTCCCCCATTAGTACATCCGCCCCCCCACACACACACACACAAAAAACACTAAACAGTTATTATCAGAGATATGTCTGATTGAATTTTCAGGAAGTCAGTTTTCTGATTCAAAAAATGCTTCATCTTTTCTGGCTGGGAGGATCTCTTAGAACAGTGATTGCATCACATCCTCTTCTCTCTCTCTACACTGTAATCAGACTACATTTCCCATGAATCCTTGGGATGGGAGAGAATGTTAGATGTACACGAGGCTTGTACATGTAAATGTGACCTCGCCCACTTCAACATAAATCACACCCCTCATTCTGCAGCCAGCAAGCCATACATAACACACAGTATGTTAGGTTACAGCCTTATAAATGCAAAGCAATGCAACGTGTCAGTGTCCACCAGTGCAGCTTATCAGGGACCACGAGAGCCAATTGTCAGGGACCACCAGAGCCGAATGTCAGGGGCCACAAGTGCGAATGTCAGGGACCATAAGTGCCGAATGTCAGGGACCACCAGAGCCAAATGTCAGGGACTACCAGAGCCAAATGTCAGGGACCACAAATACCGAATGTCAGGGACCACCAGAGCTGAATGTCAGGGACCACCAGAGCCGAATGTCAGGGACCATCAGAGCCAAATGTCAGGGACCATCAGAGCCAAATGTCAGGGATCACCAGAGCCGAATGTCAGGAGCCACCAGAGCCGAATGTCAGGGACCACAAATGCCGAATGTCAGGGACCATAAGTGCCGAATGTCAGGGACCACCAGAGCCAGATGTCAGGGACTACCAGAGCCAAATGTCAGGGACCACAAATACCGAATGTCAGGGACCACCAGAGCTGAATGTCAGGGACCACCAGAGCCGAATGTCAGGGACCATCAGAGCCAAATGTCAGGGACCATCAGAGCCAAATGTCAGGGATCACCAGAGCCGAATGTCAGGAGCCACCAGAGCCGAATGTCAGGGACCACAAATGCCGAATGTCAGGGACCACTAGAGCCTAATGTCAGGGACCATAAGTGCCGAATGTCAGGGACCACCAGAGCCAAATGTCAGGGACCACCAGAGCTGAATGTCAGGGGCCACCAGAGCCGAATGTCAGGAGCCACCAGAGTCGAATGTCAGGAGCCACCAGAGTCGAATGTCAGGAGCCACCAGAGCCAAATGTCAGGGACCGCAATTGCCGAATGTCAGGGACCACCAGAACCGAATGTCAGGGACCACCAGAACCGAATGTCAGGGACCACAAGTGCCGAAAGTCAGGGACAACAAGTGTCGAATGTCAGGGACCACCAGAGCCGAATGTCAGGGACCATCAGAGCCAAATGTCAGGGACCATCAGAGCCAAATGTCAGGGACCATCAGAGCCAAATGTCAGGGACCCCCAGAGCCAAATGTCAGGTACCACCAGAGCCGAATGTCAGGAGCCACCAGAGCCTAATGTCAGGGACCACCAGAGCCAAATGTCAGAGACCGCAAGTGCCGAACGTCAGGGACCACCAGAGCCGAATGTCAGGGACCATAAGTGCCGAAAGTCAGGGACAACAAGTGTCGAATGTCAGGAACCACCAGAGCCGAATGTCAGAGACCACAAGTGCCGAATGTCAGGAACCACCAAAGCCGAATGTCAGGAACCATCAGAGCCAAATGTCAGGGACCATCAGAGCCAAATGTCAGGGATCACCAGAGCCGAATGTCAGGAGCCACCAGAGCCGAATGTCAGGGACCACAAATGCCGAATGTCAGGGACCATAAGTGCCGAATGTCAGGGACCACCAGAGCCAGATGTCAGGGACTACCAGAGCCAAATGTCAGGGACCACAAATACCGAATGTCAGGGACCACCAGAGCTGAATGTCAGGGACCACCAGAGCCGAATGTCAGGGACCATCAGAGCCAAATGTCAGGGACCATCAGAGCCAAATGTCAGGGATCACCAGAGCCGAATGTCAGGAGCCACCAGAGCCGAATGTCAGGGACCACAAATGCCGAATGTCAGGGACCACTAGAGCCTAATGTCAGGGACCATAAGTGCCGAATGTCAGGGACCACCAGAGCCAAATGTCAGGGACCACCAGAGCTGAATGTCAGGGGCCACCAGAGCCGAATGTCAGGAGCCACCAGAGTCGAATGTCAGGAGCCACCAGAGTCGAATGTCAGGGACCGCAATTGCTGAATGTCAGGGACCACCAGAACCGAATGTCAGGGACCACCAGAACCGAATGTCAGGGACCACAAGTGCCGAAAGTCAGGGACAACAAGTGTCGAATGTCAGGGACCACCAGAGCCGAATGTCAGGGACCATCAGAGCCAAATGTCAGGGACCATCAGAGCCAAATGTCAGGGACCATCAGAGCCAAATGTCAGGGACCCCCAGAGCCAAATGTCAGGTACCACCAGAGCCGAATGTCAGGAGCCACCAGAGCCTAATGTCAGGGACCACCAGAGCCAAATGTCAGAGACCGCAAGTGCCGAACGTCAGGGACCACCAGAGCCGAATGTCAGGGACCATAAGTGCCGAAAGTCAGGGACAACAAGTGTCGAATGTCAGGAACCACCAGAGCCGAATGTCAGAGACCACAAGTGCCGAATGTCAGGAACCACCAAAGCCGAATGTCAGGAACCACCAGTGACGAATGTCAGGGACCACCATGTCGGGGACCACCAGTTCCGCTTGTTAGGGACCACCATGCCAGGGACCACCAGTGCGGCTTGTCAGGGACCACCATGCCAGGGACCACCAGTGCCGCTTGTCGTGGAACACTATGCCAGGGACCACCAGTGCCGCTTGTCAGGGAACACCATGCCAGGGACCACCAGTGCCGCTTGTCAGGGACCACCATGTTGGGGACCACCAGTGCCGCTTGTCAGGGAATACCATGCCAGGGACCACCAGTGCCGCTTGTCAGGGAACACCATGTCAGGGACCACCAGTGTAAAGCTGGGATTATCAGTAATCACTTGTATGACACAGCGCGGATCTCCCGCAGTGTCAGGTATTGTTATGAGAACACCGATCGCTGATGCCCCGCCTGTGGTTATTATGATTGACAGCGTACTGTTCCTATAAGGGGGGGGGACGGAAGATCAGCGTTCGGTGTTCTCATAACAATACCTGACACAGTGAGAGATCCCTGCTGTGTCATACAAGTAATTAAGGATGATAATCCCCGCTCTGCATGGAGATGGCAGGCGGGGGGCGGTGCGGTGGGGACAGTGGATGGGGCGGATTGCTGGCAGGGAGGAGGAGGAAGGGGAGAGAAGAAGGAGGACACCTCCTCCATGGGTGGCACCGACCGGGGATTGTGAGACCCCATCCGCCCACAACATGTCTGCTTCCTCCTGCTCGGCTATCAGGGGACTACAAGGGGGCTTGCCAGACCACTGGCTGAGCTAAGGAGAGGGATAGCAGCCAGCGGTCTTACAAACAGGAAGTCAGCAGGCAATAATGTTTTTCAGCAAGTTCAACAGCCTATTACAGAGGAACTACAGAGCTCAGAAGAACATGGATGGCAAAGTTGGTGAAGGTCGGAGATCAGCAACAAGGACATGGAAAAAAAAATTTGGCCGGAGTTCTGCTTTAAGGTTCCATTTACACCATGGCGTTCCATTTTGCAGACACAATTGCCGCGATTCTGCCTGCCAGTGGCGGCCCGTCCATAGGGGGTGCACGGGTGCCTCCCCCCAGTCACAAAAAAAGGCCACTTAAAAAAAAAAAATCAAAAATATCCTTTAAGTGCACTGCGTACGGGCGCTGGACACAGTGCACTATGAGAAGCGTGATGTCTGTGCAAGGTGGGTGGGAATCATCCCGTTTTTCTTTGTACGTCTGCCCACACCTGTTGTTTTAATGCCAGATCGTTACCCGGATCTGGTCTGGATCGTTGGAGATTCCCTCATTTACTGGGCCTCTCGTCGGATGGAGGTACGGAGCCACAGGAAGAATTTGGGTTTTACCAATATTCTCGGCAGGATCCGCTGGCTTGGGCTCCGCGGTTTACGCTGGCCTCTGGTCCTTCCAGAGTGTTTGCACCTTCGGTCCCACGTGTCTGGCCCTATCATCTTGATTCTTCACGCTGGTGGGAATGATGTGGGTTATACACGTTCTGTGGACTTAATCTCTGCTATCAAGCGGGACATTGCTCATTGCTATGTAGTTTGCACCATTTTGGTGCACATCTGGTTGGAAATCGTGCCTCGCCTGCTAAATACCTGGCCCTTCCGTAGCAAAGTTAACGCCCAGGTCGCCAAGTTTGTTGGGCAAATCGGGGGGGGGGGTTCATCATCTGTCACAAGGATCTGGAGGGTACTAATGAATAATGATGATCTGTTGAGAGCAGATGGTGTTCACCTTAATGACATTGGGTTGGACATCTTCAACCTTGGCCTGCAGCGAGGTGTGGAACAGGCGCTGGCTGCGGTGGGGCGCTCGTCAGCTATCCGCTGACGGACGGACGTCGGTTTCTTGACCTTGCCAGCATTTAAAGTTGCTGTAATGGGCTATACCCTTGATGGAAAATTGGAAGTAGGCTATCAGTCCAGCACTTATGGTAAGGACGGGCCCCACTTCCCTCTTTTGGTTGAGTGCCCACAGTACGACTGTGACTGGCACTGGTTAAATGTGTTTACATGTTACGTTTGGTATTTGATAAAGCTGTGGCCTTGCCCTTTCCAACCGAATGGTTGTAAGTGCTTTATTTAATGGGGTAAAAGGGCAAGGTTTAGTGGGGGATTTGATCCCATTGGTTTACATTAATTGGGACCTAGGCCCATTGTGCCTCAGCAGTCATGAAGGCCTCTTGAGCCCCCTCCCTAGGGAAAGAGAGCCTTGACTGATGGGGGCATGGCCAGGTGCCAGACAAGAGAGATGATCGGTGGAAACACAGGGGGGGGGGGGATGGGCCTGAGCTCAGAGAACGTGTGCCCCAGGGAATTCTGGGTCTTTCGGAAGAATCGGATTGAAGAGCTGCCCACCCTCCCGCCCCTTTTTTCCTCTGTTACGGTATGTCACAGCTTGCTGCGGTTTCTTGACCTTGCCAGCATTTAAAGTTGCTGTAATGGTCTATGCCCTTGATGGAAAATTGGAAGTAGGCTGTCTGACCAGCACTTATGGTAAGATCAGGCCCCACTTGCCCCTTTTGGATTTGAGTGCTCACAGTACGACTATGACTGGCACTGGTTAAATGTGTTTACATGTTACATGTTGCTATTTAAAAAAAGCTGTGGCCTTGCCCTTTCCAACCGAATGGTTTTAAGTATTTTATTTAATGGGGTAAAAGGGCAAGGGTTGTGGGAGATTTGATCCCATTGGTTTACATTAATTGGGACATAGGCCCATTGCGCCTCAGCAGTCAAAGTACATATTTAGATACAGATGGTACATCTTATTCTTACTTGGTACCATAGAATACACACTATCATACTGCAGTGTCATCTGCTGGATAGAAAGGTATAATGCATACTCTATATAGTTCACAATACTTTATATTACATGTTGTTGTTCTTTTTCAACACCCCTTCTCAACAGCATGTGCTTTGTCTAATTACATTCAGCTTCTTCTGGATATAACTATGACGTTCCTTCAATAAGGGCTTGTTGAGTGCATCAGCAGTCATCTCCTCTGACAGGCAGAATTGAATGTCAATAACACCTTGCTCTTGATTGTCCCTCAGTAAGTGATACTTGACATAGGTGTGTTTGGTTCTAGGATTGACCCTTTCTGATTGCGTAAGCTTTATACATCCCTAGCTGTCTTCAAAAATGGGAATTGGTTTTGACATGTCTATCCCAATGTCCACAAAAAGTTGACAAATCCATATCGCTGACATGCGTATGCTGCTGCGATGTACTCTGCTTCAGTTGAAGATAGAGCGACAGTTGTTTGCTTTTGACTAGACCAACTTATGGTTCCTTCCCTATACTGGAACATGAATCCACTTGTGGACTTGCGGTCTGTACAGTCCCCCGCCCAATCAGCATCCAAATATCTGACCAGCTTTGGATTGGATGTTGCTGGTAACCGTAACTTCATCTGAATTGTTCCTTTGAGGTACTGCATCACTCTTTTTACTGCGTTCCAGTCATGCTGACAGGGAGCTGAGACTTTCCTGCATAGTATGCCCACTTCTGCGGCTATGACTGGTCTTGTCACAGTGGCAACATATAGCAGCTTACCGATTGCTCTGTGATACATGTCATCAGGGCTGGACTGGGACAAAAATGTAGCCCTGGACTTCATCCAGACCGGCCCAGGGCACAACACATCAGGGCACGGTACATCAGGCCACATCAGGGTACAGAGCCCAGCACATCAGGGCACAAGGCACATCAGGGCACAACACATCAGGGCACAAGGCACATCAGGGCACAGCACATCAGGGTACGGTACATCAGGCCACATCAGGGTACAGAGCCCAGCACATCAGGGCACAAGGCACATCAGGGCACAACACATCAGGGCACAAGGCACATCAGGGCACAGCACATCAGGGTACAGCACATCAGGGTACAGGGCACAGCACATCAGGGTACAGAGCCCAGTACATCAGCGTACAGTGCACAACATATCAGGGTACAGTGCCCAGTACATCAGCGTACAGGGCACAACATATCAGGGTACAGTGCCCAGTACATCAGCGTACAGGGCACAACATATCAGGGTACAGTGCCCAGCACATCAGCGTACAGGGCACAACATATCAGGGTACAGTGCCCAGTACATCAGCGTACAGGGCACAACATATCAGGGTACAGTGCACAGCACATCAGGGTACAGAGCCCAGCACATCAGCTAATAGGGCACAACACATCAGGGCACAGTACATCAGGGTATAGCACATCAGGACACAGCACATCAGGGCACAGAACATCAGAGCACACGACATTGAGGCACAGCACACCGGGGCACAGGACATCAGGGCAAAGCACATCGGGGCACAAGGCACATCAGGGCATAGGACATCGGGACACAGCACATCAGGGCACATAGCACATCAGGGCGCATCAGGGCACATAGCACATCAGGGCACGTGGCACATCAGGGCACGGGGCACATGGCACATCAGGGCACATGGCACATCAGGGCACGGGGCACATCAGGGCACGGGGCACATCAGGGCACGGGGCACATAGCACATCAGGGCACATGGCACATCAGGGCACGGGGCACATCAGGGCACGGGGCACATCAGGGCACATGGCACATCATGGCACATGGCACATCAGGGCACGGGGCACATCAGGCCACATGGCACATCAGGGCACATTATGGCACATCAGGGCACGGGGCACATCAGGGCACATTATGGCACATCAGGGCACATGATGGGGCACATGGCACATTATGGTGCACATCGCACATCAGGGCATGGGGCACATCAGGCCACATGGTACATCAGGGCACATAGCACATCAGGGCACGGGGCACATGGCACATCAGGGCACATGATGGGGCACATTATGGGGCACATGGCACATCAGGCCACATGGCACATCAGGGCACGGGGCACATGGCACATCAGGGCACATTATGGCACATCAGGGCACATGATGGGGCACATCAGGGCACATCAGGCTACATGGCACATTAGGGCACGTGGCACATCGGGGCACATCAGGGCATGGGGCACATCAGGGCTCGGGGCACATGATGGGGCACATAGCACATCAGGGCACATGATGGGGCACATAGCACATCGGGGCACATGATGGGGCACATAGCACATCGGGGCACATGATGGGGCACATAGCACATCGGGCCACATAGCACATCGGGGCACATGATGGGGCACATAGCACATCGGGGCACATGATGGGGAACATAGCACATCGGGGCACATGATGGGGAACATAGCACATCGGGGCACATGATGGGGCACATGATGGGGCACATAGCACATCGGGGCACATGATGGGGCACATGATTGGGCACATAGCACATCAGGGCACATGATGGGGAACATAGCACATCGGGGCACATGATGGGGAACATAGCACATCGGGGCACATGATGGGGAACATAGCACATCGGGGCACATGATGGGGCACATGATGGGGTAATGGGGCACATAGCACATCGGGGCACATGATGGGGCACATAGCGGGGCACATAGCACATCATCAGGGCACATTGTGGGGTCTTACTAGCCAGCATGCAGAGTAGCGCAGGGAGCTTCTGTAGTAATAAGTTCTCTCTCGTGTCATCACGCTGTTCTCCGGCGGCCCCGCCCCCTCCTCTCTTCTTGTCTATACCAGATGATCCTACAAGCCAATTGGTATAAACGAGAAGAGAGGAGGGGGCGGGGCCGCCAGAGAACAGCGTGATGACATGAGAGAGAACTTATTACTACAGAAGCTCCCTGCGCTACTCTGCATGCTGGCTAATCTCGATCTACCCGTCAGGCGCCAGCTGTTGGCGGTTGACGGGTAGATCGCCGCGCACCGCAGATGCGCTTGAAAGTGAAAGTGGCCCAGACTGAGCCATCGGCCCACCGGGAATCTCCCGGTAGTCCCGATGGCCAGTCCATCCCTGCATGTCATTGTTGGGTAGCAGGTTTTCTGTTTCATTGCTCTTTTGATAGCCTGGTTCCATAGGAATTTCCACTTTCTTTGCATCTTGCATATGGAATTGTTCCAAGATTTATGAGATTTTCTGAGATTGGCTGAGAAGATAACTTCCATCTTCTTCTCGCTCTATTTGGATTCCCAGATAGTAGCTAATGTTCCCTAGCTCTTTGATTACTAAAATGTTATTTCAGTTTGTGAACTATCTGATTGTAGTCCCCTTCTTGTTCAAAACAAATTATAATGTCATCAACATAGATAAGGATGTATATCCATCTGTCGTCCTAATTCTTGGAGTAGAGACAGGGGTCTTCTTTACTTCTTGTAAATCCCTCTCTGGTAAGTACTTTGTTCACTTTCTCATTCTACATCCTTGCAGATTGTTTAAAACCACAGATGATCTTCTGAAGTTTACACACAAGGTTGTCTCCTTGCTCAAACCCTGGTGGTTGCTCCATGTAGAGATCTTCCTTAATGTCTCCATATAGGAAAGCAGTTTTACCCTCTAGGTGTTTGACTTGTATGCCCTTCCCAGCTGCAATTCTAATTCCGCGTACACACGATCGGACATTCAGACAACAAAACCGTGGATTTTTTTCCAATGGATGTTGGCTTAAACTTGTCTTGCATACACACGATCACACAAGTGTTGTCGGAAATTCCGAACATCAATAACGCGGTGACGTACAACGAGCCGAGAAAAATTAAGTTCAATAGGCAGTGCGGCTCTTCTGCTTGATTCCAAGCATGCATGGAATTTTCTACGTCGGAATTGTGTACACACGCTCGGAATTTCCGACAACAAGTTTTGTTGTCGGAAAAATTGAGAACCAGCTCTCAAACATTTGGACAGCAAATGTCCGATGGAGCATACACACGGTCAAATTTTCCGACAACAAGCTCACATCGAACATTTGTTGTCGGAAATTCCGATCGTGTGTACACGGCATAAGAAGCGCTCCGATTGTGGAGTGTTTTTTTTACGACGGGAGCGAATGTTTCATCCTAATCTTCAAATTTCTGGGATTAACCCGTGGGAACTAGCCTGGCTTTGTATTTGTGGATAGTCCCTTCTGCGTCTGACTTTACTTTGAGAACCAACTTACTTCCTATAGTTTTGCTGTTAGGAGGGAGCTCTGCGAGTGTCCAGGTTTTATTTTCTTGAAGTGGCTTTAATTCTTCTTCTGCTGCCTTTCTCCATTTATTGGCTTCATGTTTTGGCAGTTTTTATATCTCTTCCCAAGATGTTGGTTTGAGTATGCCCTCTATGGCTCTGCTCTGCAGCATGGATCGCTTTTCACTTGGAATATAGGCATATGCTTTATATCCAAACACTCTGATGTGCCCTATGCTAGACTTTTATCCATGCCACATTTCAAATGGGATACTTTTAATGGCTTTTGAGGGTAGTCTGTTCTGTAGGTAGTTTGCAGTCATAACTGCTTCTCCCTAGTACTTGTGAGGTAGGTTGCATCTGGCCATTTCTATAAGAGTGTGATTTTTCCTTTCTGCTACACCGTTTTGTTCAGGAGTGTATGGTGTGGTTGTCTGGTGTACTATTCCTTGTCTCTTAAGATATGAGGCCACTTCTTTGCTTATGTTTTCTCCTCCATTGTCAGTGAGTATTATTCCTGGTTTGCGTTGGAATTTGTTGCTAGACATGGCAACGAACTCTTAAAGTTTCTCTGATGTTTTATCAGATAAGTAGTTGTGTACCTGGAATAGTCATCAATGAAGGTCCCGCCTGACGTGGGAGTTTTCATTGGACCTCATACGTCACTGTGTATGAGCTGCAGGGGGTGGATAGTTTTTCTTTGAGATGCGTGTGGAAGGGGAGCACGTGTGGCTTTTGCTTCAATACAGCACTTGCAATTCATGAGCACTTTGCAAGGTATTATTGTCAAATCTTCTGATAAACCTCTCTTTTTAATGTCCTGTATAGCTTCTGGACTTCTGTGCCCCAGCTGCCTGTGCCATAAGTGAATACATTTGCTGTGTAGGTCATTAGAGACTACATTGGCTTGCTGGTCTGTGGTGATAAGCCTTTAAAAGTGATCTAGTTTAGATACTAGTTTTCCTTTTGTGAGAAATTGCTTATCATTGTAAGTTGTGCATTCATCACTCTGGAACTTAACTGTGAGACCATTGTTTGCAAGACTTTTCACTGATAGAAGGCTGCCTTCTAGTTCTGGAACATACAGCACTTTCTTTACAATGATACTCTGATGACCTCCTTGTGGTGTAATGCAGTTCAGGAAGCCCTGGCCTTTACCTTCGGAAGTGATGCTTTTCCTGTTTGCTAGAAAAACGTTGTCTTTTGCATTGTAGTCAATGCTTGTGAAGAAGGTCTCATCGCTAGTCATGTGGCTTTTCGCACCAGTCGCGTGGCTTGTGTCACTTTAAAGGTGCCACTCCATGATGTGTCTTCAGTTTTCTTTGTGGCTGCTTTGACTCTTTCTTTTGTGGATAGCTCTAGATTTCGCTGCTTAGCTTTCCAAATAGAACACTCTTTTTTTTAAGTGACCAATTCTTTTACAGCTCTGCTTTCTTTGTTGTGCTTTTGTACATCTTATGAATTTTGTCATCATGGTGCATATTTTCTTTCCTTCTGTCATATTCATTGATTAATTTGCCTTTGACACTCGGGTCTGGTTTCTAAAGCATTAATGAAAGCTGTATATGTCTCTGGGAAACAATATGATTATCTTTTATGTCCTCTCTGATGGCGCCTAGCTGCTCTATGATCTCTAGCATAGCATTCACGTGGTCACACATTTGCTGGCCTTCTTTTTTCTCTGTTTCAATCATTTTTATTAATAATTTAAGGAAAACAAGAAGTGAATGATCACTTAACAGAGTAGCGAACAGTCTTTGCTTGCTCTGAGCATGTAACAAAATTGGGGCATAAATGGGGAGAGGGGGGGGGACAAAAGAAGAACTTGGCAATCGGGTTAGGTCTTCCACCAGGCCAGGAGCCACATGGGCATAAGCACATATAAACAGAGAGAGTTTGCATTGAGTTATAGACTAAGTATGAGACATCAATAACTTCATAAACATTGAGAGGTAGCCATTCAGACAATTATCCAGAAAATCAGGGTATGAACAAAAAAAAAATATAAAAGGATCCTGAAATCATGATTTCACTAAAGCGTAGTCACTGTGAAAAGGCCCAAAAATCTAGGAAGCCCTCCCCCAGTGACCACAGCTTCCAGAAGATCATCCATTACCCGGCAACATGACGATCCCACGTTAGGGACTCCTAGCCCCGAGTGCAAACATGAGCAACGTAAATAAGAAAAAGTAAAAAAAGTTATTGGAGCATAGTGCCAAGGCTAGTATTAACCAGAGGAGGAGTCATAGTAGAAATGAGAAGAGCTGAAAGAAAAGGTAATTCCATCCGGGGATCCTCTATCGATCATCCATAAAGTCAGTTTCATTCATTCGGACCTGTAAATAAGCAAGCCAAGGGGATCATATTTTGTCAAAAATGAATTGTCTATCCTGTAAGACACTCACGATTTTTTGCTTCAACATAATCCACGAGATTTTCCTTTTGACTAGCGCAATATCTAAAACAGGGCTTTTCCACGCTGTCGTTACAGCGATTTTGGCCGCTAGGAACATAAAATAAATTAAGGTCTGAGTGTATCGTGGGATATTTTCAACAGGCTTGTTTAGTAGTGCGATACACGAGTCTTTAGTGATATTAACCATCGTGACTGAGAAAATAAATGAGTGAACCCTCATCCAAAGGCGACGGACTTTAGGACAAGTCCACCATATATGCAGCGGCGTGCCTATCTGGCCACAACCCCTGAAGCAGGAAGCCGGAGTGCCGGGTACATCTTTGACAGACGTTCCGGCACTAAGTACCATCTGGCGTGGACCTTGTAGCTTGCTTCAATCAAAGCAACATTAAGAACACCTTTATGAATTTGCATGCTCCATTTATGCCAGTCCTCTACCTCAGGGGCTATGGACAGGTCCCTTTCCCACACCAACTGGTAAGATAATCTAGCAGTAGAGTAACTGAACAATGTATATAGTGTAGAGATGCCCCCCTCAGAGTAGCATCCTGCAAACATCTGTTTTCGAACACAGTTTGAACCGCCATATCAGAGCTTTCTTTGTGTAGTGATTTGAGGAAGTGGTAAATTTGTTGTAAATGGAAGCTCTCCGTGGGGGGCAAACTTCCCGTGAAATGTGAGGGGGGACGTATGCCTCTATGGTCAAAATAGTCACTTATGCAGTACAACCCTTTATTCAACCACCAGCTGAATCGATCGGGTTGCATACTGGGAGGGAATAGGGGATTGCCAAATAGAGGAGCCACTGGAATGAGTGCAGACCGCAGAGGCCACCTCCTGCAGCTCGTGTCCCATATATGTAATGAGTGGGAGAGCATAGGCCTCAGTATAGCTTTATGTCTTTTCGGGGAAAGAGGACGAGATTCATTGCCAATGAAAAGCACGCCTGGGCCTCTATTGTTACCCAATTCAGACCATAATGTCTGCTGTGAATTTGAACTAGTTGGGCCAGCTGTGCAGCCATGTAATATTTGCTGAAGTCAGGCATGCCTAATCCGCCCATTTCCGTAGGAGCATACATTGTGGCCCGTGCTAATCTAGGGCCTTTAGTACCCCAGATGAAATGGAGAATTTTTGATTGAAACTGACGTGTGGCGTTAACAGGGACCTGGATAGGTAAAGTACAAAAGAAATATAACAACCTAGGTAGGACCGTCATTTTCACTGAGGCAATTCTACCAATCCATGACAAATTCACGTCAGACCATGCCTTCACATCCTCTATTAGTTTAGCAAACAGATTCAGATAATTGGCCTTATAAAGAGAGGAAATGTTGGGGGTCAATCGGATTCCTATATAGGAAAGGGATGTCTGCTGCCACTGAAAGGGACATTGAGCCTGGATACTTTGTAAGGTCGAAGGTGACAAATTAACATTCAATGCGTCTGATTTATCTTGATTTACTATGAGCCCCGAAATTTTTCCAAAACGGTTCAGAAAAGACAATAGATTTGGTAGAGTGGTATGGGGGGAGGCGATGAACAGTAACAAGTCATCCACAAATAAGGCACCCTTATGACTCCTCCCTCCACTCTCAACCCCAAAAATGTCTGAATTCTGACGTATCACTATTGCCAGGGTTTCGATGGCTATGACAAACAGTATGGGGGATAGCGGGCATTCCTGCCTGATTAAATGGGTATCGCATCTGATCTATGGCCTTGTAAGATTATCTGGGCCTAGGGTGAGCTGTATAACGATTGCAGAGAAGCCAAGAATTTGGGACGAAGTTCCACTTTGTCAATACTCGGAAAAGGAAGGGCCACGAGAGAGAGTCAAATGCTTTGCGGATATCAATGGACAACAGCATCCCAGTCCTAATCGTTCCGCCATCCCAGGAAGAATGAAATATAGATATGAGGTCAATTGCTCTGCATACCTGGTCAGCTGCCTGTCTATGCAGCAGAAAACCCACCTGGTCAGAGTATATGTAGCTAGCCAGGAACATCAACAGTCTATTTGCCAGAATTTTTTGAATAATTTCAGGACAGTATTAATTGAGGATAGGACGGTAGTTAGCTACATCGCTGTGGTCCTTGTGAGGTTTAGGAACAAGAGTAATGAATGCTCTATTTGAGTCCGCTTCTATTGGACCAACCATTTGGATGGCTTTAAAGAATTGTGTTAAGGAGGGGGCCAATATAGGAGCACATTTTTAATAGCATAGGTCGTAAACCCATCTGGACCCGAAGTTTTGCCCAATGGGGCCTGCTTAATTGCTGCCAAAACTTCCTCCACTGTAATTTCCTTATCTAAAAGGTCTCTATGGTCATCTGTTAGAGATGGGATGGGAAGTTGGTCCACAAAGTCGTTGAATTCTAGCTGGTCAGTAGCATTCCTATCAACATATAGACTCTTGTAGTAGGCCTGAAATTCCTGAAAGACTGAGTTAGGGTTTTGAGTAAAAGTGCCGTCAGGGTTCCAGAGCTTGGGAACATGAGGAGGGGGGCGTTTAGGGGCTAGCCTCGTCGCCAAAAGTTTACCTGGTTTGTCCACTTGAGAATAAAATCTGGCCTGCATCTAGCGCAATTGTTTTTCTGCCTTTGTAGTAAGACAAACATTTAATTCCAAGAGAGCAGCCTCAATCCAATTAGGTAAGTCCAGCTGGTGGTTATGTTTGTGCTCTTTGAGCAGGGCAGCCAGGTTGTCCTCTTTTTGTTTCAACAAAGAATTATAGTGTCTCTTGTACCTAGCAGCCGTCTGAATCAGGATATCCCTGATTGTGGCCTTGTGAGCGGCCCAAGTGCACATTGGAGAGGTATGTGCAGAATCATTCAGGGGGGGAAATACTCCCTTAATGCAATTTCGATGTCAATGCAAGTGGCTGGGTTGCTAAGATGGGATTCATTTAGGCGCCAGGTACAGGAGACCATAGAACTTTATAACGAAGAGAGGAGGACCACTACCGGTGAATGGTCAGACCAGGGGGTCTCCAAAATCTTGGCCGGTGTGAAGACATGGTCTATCCGCGAGTACGTCAAGTGGACGTGGGAGTAGTAAGTATGGTCTTACGTTACGTCTTGTAGCGTTGAATTCCCTCCAGATGTCCACCAAGTCATTGTCATGTAGTAATTTTGCAAATTTAATGCCCAGTTTTGTGGGCTTTAAAATTTGGGACCCCAGAGGACATGTCTTATCTAAAGAGGAGTCCATGGTGATATTAGAATCCCCACCTATTAAGAGTGTGCCCTCAAAGAGGGGGTACAGTTGCTGAAGTAGATTTTGAAAAAAGGATAACTGATCCTTGTTTGGGGCATAGTAGGTAAGAAGTATCACTAAAGTGCCTTCCAGGTTCCCTTTAAAAATAAAATGGCGGTCTCGGTCAGTGATTATCTGTGAGGGAGAGAACGCTAGGCTCCTCACAACACCCCCCTCGTCTGGTGCGTTTGCGAGAAAAAAGGATGGGTATTGTTTGTGGATGTAATTGGGTTTATAAGAGGATGAGAAGTGGGTTTCTTGGAGGAACACTATCTCGGCCCCCACCATATGGAAATAGTTGAAAGTCTTACGGCACTTTACTTTCGAATTAAGGCCCTGAACATTGTGTGATAGAAGCTTTATTGGCTTCTGTGTGTGTGGACTACCCATGGCGTGTAGTGGGGAAAAGATCTCTTAACTCCTCAGGGCAATACCGATTGTGCAAACCCTTGGATGACGATTGTTGAAGATATCCGGACGGAACACAGAAAGTAAATGTGTAAGAGAAAAAGATTAGGTACCCATAGGAGGTCAAGGACCTGAGAGAAGGACCAGCAGGAGAGAACCATAGTACAAAACATATATAGTAATATCAAACACTTTCCAAAATCAAAGACAATTAATTTTTCCAAAATATCAAATGAGCAACAAAAGGTTGCAGGCCTCAAATAGGGGTCTAAGACCTCCAAGGCGGCCGCTTCCCAGATACGTATAAGGGAGGGAAAGGTGTTGGAGTTGGGGTGAGGCGCATGACTCACCGACCCGACCTGACTATCAGCTCTAATATCAACGTTGAACAAATGTTTATCAAGTGGTAAAGTTCATAGTTGCGTCCATAACAACCCTAAAAATAAAAATGCTGTAAAAAAGATAATAAGTAGGAACAGAGTAATCTGCACATGCATCTGTGGTATTCTGCGGCCCTCTAGTGGAGAGCGCATGAACAGCAACTTTGTAAAAATTGTAACTGAAACTGTCTATGGTCCTTAAAACATTACCAAACCGGAAAAACAAAGGAAACCCATAGGAGCTAAAGTATGTTCAACAATCATGTTCGAGGTACCCAGAAAAGAGGTAACTGAGAAGAATTCTCAGAAGAAGGAATTGATGATGTCTTCTCAGTGAATTTTCAAGGTGGTCTGGATTAGCGACATGTACGGCTCCTAGTGCTTCTGGCAGATTGCCACAAAAGGTGAAACTGGACGACCTCTGTCGCTTTGGCCTCGTCCAGATGTAGAATAAGTGTGGGAGACTGGTGATGCTGGAGGTGAGGAGGAGATGAAGCCCAGGTGTTTAAGCAATGCTTCGCCACCGAGAAGGTGTAAAAGGAATATGACTTGACTTTAAGGGAATATAAGGCGGAAAGGAAAGGACCAGCGGTATCTAATGCCCTCCTGCTGTACAAGTTGGAGCAGAGGTTTGAAGGACCTGCGTTTTTGAACAGTAGCAGGGGAGATGTCCGCAACTATTTGCACTTCATGGCCCAGAATCTGGATGAAAGGTAGCTCGCAAGCTTTTTGCATGACACTCTCTTTCAACTTGAAAAAGTAAAAAGTGAGGTTTCTCGATGATGTCCCTAGGGGGGCCCTCAGGGCACAGAGCCGTGAGTGCTCTGTGGGCATGGTCCAGCTCCAGTTTGTGAGCAGGGACTTCCAGGAGCAATGATGTTAGCAGTGCAGTGGTGGCCTCCTGGGCATCTGTTATAGATTCTGAAAGCCCACGTATCGGAAATTGTATCTGCGAGACCTATTCTCCAAGTCATCAAATTTTGCCAGTGCCTCTTCTAAGCATGCTTCAAGATCGCAGATACGGTCCATGTTTTGATTTGTCCTGCCCACATTAGTATCAAGCTTGTTCTTAATAACATTAATCCTAGACCCCAGGACCTCAAATTCCTGCTTCAGGTCACCTGTAATTCTCTCACTAGCTTTTTCCAGCCCCTGCTCCAGCAAAGCTAAGAATCTTGCCAGGATAAAGGGGTCCCCGTGTAAGCAGACTGCTGGGCTATAGGCTGGGGACTCAGAAGTTCCTGAGAGGCCTGCAGGCTATTCTGGTTATTTTCCCCCATGGCCCGGTCTAGAGAGGATTCTGATGAAAATGGGGTCTCACCTCTTGAGAAATCGCCATCCTGAGGGGTAGAGGGAGCATCTGGAGTTGCAGTACAGTTCTCTATGCCCGTGGACTGCTCAGAAGCTGGATCTCCCTCGATATCCTCTGCCTGGGAATAGGCCCCATGTGCTGGTGGCACCGCCATATTACCGGATCCGGAAAGCGGAATCACAGCCTCCTGTGGCCGCCCCAAGGTCGATTTAGGCTTCCCTTTTCCCATAGGTGTACGGCCAAGAAGTAGATGGAGGGCTGTGAGGGGTTTGCAGAGTTCCTAGGGCCCAAGATTGGCAGGATGCAGCCAAATTGTGTCGGGTCGTGGCGGAGCTGGATCAAGCCGCGTCCACCATCAGCAGCTTCAAACCTGGTAACCAACTACAAGAAGCATCTTACCTCTGTACTTGCCAACAAGGGTTTCTCCACCAAGTATTAAGTCATGTTTTGCTTGGCGATCAAATACTTATTTTACTCACTGAACCGTGTCATGTGTGAATTTTTGGTTGATAGGTGTATTTTAAATGATAGAGACAGACTATGATAAAAGTTATAGACTCTTCATTTCTTTGTAAGAGGACAAACTTACAAAATCTGCAGGGGATCAAATATTTATTTTCCCCACTGTACAGGGGGGAAATGTACTGTATTCTGGCTCCTGTATTTGATAGTCTAAATGTGATTAGCACCTCTCTACTCATGAAATGGTAAGGCTTTCAGATAAAGGCTTGTTATTACATAGATTTATGTATCAGTCTTTATGAATTGTGTGTAGATTTTTGAAAAATGTATTTAAAAGGGGCCATTTGCAGGTCAAGTAACCCAGGCTATCATTATAGATCAGCCGAAATGTCTTTACGATATAAATTAGCCCAGTGTAAGAGATTTTATTGCCTGCCAAGCAGTGCTGGGACAAAATCATCCAGCGCCCAGGGCAAAGAAGCCAAACTGAGCCCCTCCTGCCCCTTCATTATGTGTGAGCTTAGAGCAGTGTTTCTCAACTCCAGTCCTCAAGTCACCCCAACAGGTCATGTTTTCAGGATTTCCCTCAAATGAAATGGCTGTGGTAATTACTAAGGCAGCGAAACTGATCAAATCACCTGTGCAAAATAATGGAAAGCCTGAAAACATGACCAGTTGGGGCACCTTGAGGGCTGGAGTTGAGAAACACTGGCTTAGAGGATGCTACCCCCAGCAGTCATCTGCTTGTCAAAATGCCTTATATCAGAATGAGCTCACTGGTGCCTCCATCCATACAGTGAACCGCTGTGCCCAGGGCAGCTGTCCCCCCTGCCCACCCATTGTCCTGGCCCTGCTGCCAGGTATCCTAAATGGAATTAAATAACGTGTGTTCTGGAGCGTGATAAAACTTGAATGTTTGTTACACATTTACGATGTCCCAATCCCAGTTCTCTGGGTTCAGTGTGATTATAGAAGTGCTGATAAGACTTTGTAGATTTACTGCTAACAGATGACATTAGAATTATTATTATTATACAGGATTTATATAGCGCTACCAGTTTGCACAGAGCTTTACAACATGAGTGCAGACAGTACAGTTACAATACAATTCAATGCAAGAGGAATCAGAGGGCCCTGCTCATTAGAGCTTACAATCTAGGAGGGAGGGTCAATTGATACAAAAGGTAATAACTGTGGGGTATGAGTTGATGGATAAAATAAAAGTACAGTTGTTAGGTGGAGGACGGCTTCTCTGAGGAGATGAGATTTCAGGGGTTGTCCAAAAGTGGACAGAATAGGAGATAGTCAGACAGATTGGGTGAGTTCTATTGGATAGCAGTAGGGAGTTCCATAGGATGGTGAGAGATGAGAAGAGGATGATTTAGTTAGTTTTTGAGACCAGGTTAGTGATGTAGCTGGGGACCAAGTTGTGGATGTCTTTGTAAGTTTTTGTTAGTATTTTGAATTGAGGTTGTTGGGTGAGCAGAAGCCAGTGGAGGGATTGGCAGAGAGGGGTAGCAGACACAGAGTGGTTGGTTAGGTGGATGAGTCTGGCAGCAGCTTTCATGATGGACTGAATGGGGGATAACCTATTTAGAGGTAATCCAATGAGAAGGGAGTTGCAGTATTCGAGGCGGGAGATAACCAGGGAGTGAATTAGGAGCTTTATGGTGTCATTGGTTAGGAAGGAGCATATTTTGGAGATGTTGGGGGGGTTGAGGCAGCAAATTTTGGACAGCAAATGGATGTGAAGCCAAAAGGAGAGTTCAGGCTCCAGGATTACACCTAGCACTCTGGCATGGGGTAACGGGTTGATGGTTTTGCCTTTGATTTTAACAGAGAAGTCAGGGTAAGAGAGGCATGTGGGTGAGGAAATATTACAGGCTCGGTTTTAGAGTTTTGAAGAAGTGGTGTGACATCCTGGCTGATATGTCTGTCAGTATATCAGTGACACACGAGGAGACTGATGGAGTGGGCTGAGGGGTATAGAGATAGATTTGGGTGTCATCAGCGTAGAAATGGTATATCAACTGACCCACGGAGGATGCGTAGGTTGAGAATAGGAGAGGTCCAAAAGCAGAACCTTGGGGGATCCTGACAGAGAAAGGAAGAGGAGGAAGTAAAATTGTGAGCTGAGGCTAATCAACTACTAAATGACTGCAGTGTTCTGTTCCAGATATCCTGTCTGATTAGTTATTCAGAGATTTAGCTACTGACAACTGTAAAGGTTCTACTTAGTAAGATTTATGGTCCTGCATCCCTGTCAGGAACTTATGATACTGCTAGGAAAATTAAATGGTATTCATGGAGGTTTACAAAAAGGCTGACTTCTACTTGCAACTAACTTGTATCGCACACAGGTGTATTAATACAGGATAAAAGGTTCCTATTCTGTTTCTGACTCAGTTTTGGGGTGCCCTAACCTCAAACACATTACTGAGACAGGAACATGTTTGGTGTCAGTCATGTTGCTACCTTGCAAATAGCCTTGATTGATGCCACCCAAGACATGGGCACACTGTATTTCGTATGAGTAGTCACCCTTTTTGTTGCAAGAACAGAGCTAACCATATAGGTCTGGTTGACTTCTTTGATGATCCTTTACAAAAGTATTCTCAGGAAAGTCTGCTTGACCCATTTCTTCCAGTAGGTATCATGGACAGTTCTGATTTTCTTGACTTCACCATAGCCTGAATACAGGCGTTCAGAACTCTGTCAACATTGAGTGGAAGATTTTGGCCATCCCCTGGTTAGCACTTCCGCCTGGCAGCACTAAGGTCGTCGGTTCAAATCCCAACCACGGCACTACCTGCCTGGAGTTTGCATTTTTCACCCTGCGCCTGCGTGGGTTTCCTCCCACACTCCAAAGATATGCTGGTAGGTTACTTGGCTCTGGTCTATATTGGCCCTAGTATGTGTATGTATGAACGTGGGTTAGGGACCTTAGATTGTAAGCTCCTTGAGGGTAGGCACTGATGTGAATGTATAATATGTATGTAAAGTACTGCGTAAATTGTTGGCGCTAAATAAGTACCTGTAATAAATAATCTCCTGTTGAGATGATTGTTAGTAAAGCTTACCATGCACTGGGTGATTATGCGCTCAGTGGGTGGCTCCGCTCTCTTTGACAAAAAGTAATTGTTCATATG
Organism: Lithobates septentrionalis; assembly: GCA_037952835.1. NCBI lineage: Eukaryota > Metazoa > Chordata > Amphibia > Anura > Ranidae > Lithobates > Lithobates septentrionalis. The sequence goes on from JBBDGP010001914.1 coordinate 1,624,874, forward strand.
GCATTTGTCAAAGGAGACTGCTGGACAACTTTTGGCTGAACAGCAGCTATATCCAATCGGATGTAGCCGCTGTTTGGGTATTTCGGAAAACCGCTGCAGGTGTCTGCCTGTATATAAAATCTCAGCAGGGGGATTTGTCCATCCACACTATTTATCGTGAATGAAGAAGTCGGTTTAATTTCTTTAGTTCAGTCTGCAATCTCAGAGGCGTTGAAGTCCCAGTGACCCTGTGTCATCAATCCTTGACAGTAAATTAGGTCTGACTCATTTAACCACTTCAATACAGGGCACTTAGACACCTTCCCGCCCAGCCCAATTTTCACCTTTCAGCGCTGTCACAATTTGAATGACAATTGCGCGGTCATGCCACACTGTACCCAAACAAATTTTTTATCATTTTGTTCCCACAAATAGAGCTTTCTTTTGGTGGTATTTGATCACCTCTGCGGTTTTTATTTTTTGCGCAACTAATAAAAAAAGACAGAAAATTTTGAAAAAAAACACGTTTTTCTTTGTTTCTGTTAAAATTTTTTGTAAATGAGTACGTTTTCTTCTTCAATGACGGGCACTGATATGGCTGCACTGACGGGCACTGATACGGCGGCACTGATGGGCACCGATGAGGTGGCACCAATGAGGTGGCACTGATGAGGTGGCACTGACGGCACTGATGATGGGCACTGATAGGTGGCACTGATGCGCACTGATAGGTGGCACTAATGGGCACTGATAGGTGGCACTGGTAGGTGGCACTGATGGGCACTGATAGGTGGCACCGATGGGCACTGATAGGCGGCACTGATGGGCACTTGTAGGTGGCATTAATGGGCACTCGTAGGTGGCGTTGATGGGTAGTTATGGGTGGCACTGATAGTTGGCACAGATGGGCACGGATGGGCACTGATAGGTGGGCACAGATGGGCACTGACAGGTGGCACCGATGGACACTGATGGGTGGCACTGATGATTCTGATTGATGGCAGTGATGCCCCTAAGTGTGGCATTGCTGGGCATCACTGCAACATAATTGTGCCAATCAGTGCCCATTTGTGGGCACTGATTGGCACAGATTTGGCACTGACTGGGCACATGTGGATGGCCATGGGGTACATACCTGGCCATCCACATGTTTCCCTTCCCTGGTGGTCCTAGTGGCGATCCCTGGTGGTCCAGTGTGGTGATCTGCGGGGGGGCTGCGCTGATAAACAATCAGCGCAGACCCCCCCTGCCAGGAGAGCCGCCGATCGGCTCTCCTCTACTTGCGTCTGTCAGACGCGAGTGAGGAAGAGCCGATCAACGGCTCTTCCTATTGACAGCGTGATCAGCCGTGATTGGACACGGCTGATCACGTGGTAAAGAGCCTCCGCCGGAGGCTCTTTACCAAGATCGGTGTAGCGGTGTGTCAGACTGACACACCGATCCACCGATCGCCGCGATGCGCGCCCCTGCGGGCGCGCGGCGGCATGTTATCCTGAAGGACGTCATATGACGCCCAGTCAGGATAACACAACCACCGCCCGGCCGTCAATCCGCTATAGACCGGGCGGGAAGTGGTTAAAGTGGTTGTAAAGCCACTATGTGATGTTAATGCAATCACCTCAGTTAGATAACAACATGTGTATTAGTGTCTGTGCTTTATAAAAAAATAAAAAAAAATGCTGATTTGTACTTTATATCTGAGCGCCGCTCGGCGCTCACGTGACTCCTCGGCTCTCTGCTCTTTCCGTCTGACAGATACAGCGGGAGGGGCCGAGAATCTCCTGCTGACATCGGCCGGGAGGAGGGGAGGAGAGAGCCAAGGAGTCACGCGAGCGCCAAGCGGCGCTCTGATATAGATATAGGTACAAATCAGCATATTTTTTTTTAAAGCACAGACACTAAGACACATGTTGTTATCTAACTGAGGGGATTGCATTAACATTACATGGTTTTGAAGCAGCAGGGAGAAAAGCAGAGCAGCGCTAGTGAGAGCTGACAGGCAGGGAGGGGAGCTGCAGATAGCATCTCCGAAGCATTAAAAACACATAAAAAAGGCATGCTGAAGTGGTAGGCGTTTTAATATCTGTTATAGACAAAAGCAAGTGTAAATGAGCACTTAGTGCAAAAAGAATGGCAATTCCACCACGGTATGCTGGTCTTCATGGGGTGGGTAATGAAAATCTGTTGTTTCAAAGATCTGCTGTACCACTGTTGTAAAAATCTCTGTTGGAAGGGTCACACATGCCATTGAGACCATTTGACCATAGGGATTGTACATGGTAGCTGTCAGTGTGCTGATGAGGGCCACTGTGTTGCAGAAATATGCCCCTAAGTAGAGGCACAAGGGGCAGATAAAATAAGCGCCAAAGAGAACTTTTTAAGGCAGACACTGTACCAGGCAAAGAAGCAACACAGGCACAGGGAGAGAGGCAAACAAGACTCGGTTAACATATCGTGAAGCATGTAGTAGGCAGGCTCATAGTCCAACCTTTCCCTCTCCTCCGGCACCTTTCCTTCCCCGCTCAAGCATGCACAGGTTACCCCCATACTTAAAAACCCTCACTAGACCCCACCTGTTTGAATAAGACCCATCTCCCTGCTTCCATTTGCCTCCAAGCTCATCGAATGCCTTGTCCATGACTGAATGAGTCGCTACCTCACGGACAACAATCATCTCGACCCCCTACAGTCCGGCTTCCGTCCACAACATTCCACTGAAACTGCCCTACTAAAACTCACCAATGACCTACTAACTGATAAAAACAATGGCCATTACTCCATACTCATACTCAAATGCCGCGTACACACATCGTAATTTCGGTCAGAAAAAGATATGATGGCTTTTCCGACGGGATTCTGCTCAAGCTTGCCTTGCATACACACGGTCACACAAAAGTTCGCTGAACTTTCGACCGCCAAGAACGCGGTGATGTACAACACTACGACGAGCCAAGAAAATGAAGTTCAATGTTTTCAATTGTTTCCGAGCATGCGTAGGAATTTTGTGCGTCAGAATTGCTACAGAGGATCACATTTTCAGATAGGAACCAAAAAATTGGGAACGTGCTCTCAATCTTTTGCTAGCTGGAATTCGGCCAGCAAAAGTCCGATGGAGCATACACACGGTCGCATTTTCCAACCAAAAGCTCTCATCGGTCTTTTGCTGGCCGAATTTCTGATCGTGTGTATGGGGCATTAGACCTCTCTGCTGCCTTGGACACAGTTGACCACCTGCTCCTCTGCAAATTACACTCCCTTGGCCTCTGTGATTCTGCTTTATCCTGGTTCTCCTCCTACCTATCTCAGCGCACTTTCAATGTCACTTACAACTCCATCTCCTCCGCTCCCCTTCCTCTTTCTGTTGGGGTACACCAAGGCTCCGTCCTTGAGCCCCTCCTAGTCTCACTCTATACCTCCTCCTTGGGCCAGTTGATAACCTCCCATGGCTTCCAATATCACCTCTACGCCGCTGACACCCAGATCTATCTCTCCACTCCTCAACTCACCCCCTCAATCTCCTTACTCATCTCAAACTTACTGAATGACATATCGGGATGGAAGTCACCCCACTTTCTCAAACTCAATCTTTCTAAAACTGAGCTTGTTATATTTCCTCCTTCCCGCGCCCCCCCCCCATACCATTAAGATCAACAGCACAAATACTGGTCCCTCCACACATGCCAGGGGGCTGGGTCTAATCCTCGACTCTGACCTCTCCTTCAGCTCCCAAATCCAATCACTGGCTAAATCCTGCCGCCTTAACCCCTGCAGAATCTCCAGAATTCGACCCTTCCTGAGTAATGACACCACAAAGCAACTTAGTAACTCCTTGATTATTTCCCGCCTTGATTACTGCAACTCTCTCCTTAATGGCCTACCTACGCGGGCTATCCCCCCTTCAGTCTATTATGAATGCTGCCGCTAGACTAATACACCTCACTAACCGATCCATAATTACTGCCCCTTCTCTGCCAATCCCTTCACTGGCTTCCCCTACCCGACTGTATAAAATTCAAAATGCTAACCACAACATACAATTCCATCCAAAACATTGCCCCAGCTACATCACTAACCTCATCTGCAGATATCGCCCAAATCGTCCCCTCCGACACTCCCAGGACCTCCTGCTCTCTAGCTCCCTTGTTACCTCCTCCCATGCTTGCCTTCAGGACTTCTCTAGAGCCTCTCCCACCCTCTGGAATTCCCTGCCCCTGTATATCCGATCAGCCCCTAACCTGTCCACCTTTAGGAGATCCCTGAAAACTCACTTATTCAGGGAAGCCTATCCCACACCCACCTAACAACTGTCCTCGAGCCACCCCCATCAAATCATTCCCCACATCTATTACCTTTTGTACCACCACCCCCTCCCTTTAGAATGTAACCTCTAGGAGCAGGGCCCTCCTGTCCCTTCTGTATTGTACTGTACTGTAATTGTGCTGTCCCCCCTCTACATTGTAAAGCTCTGCATAAACTGTTGGCGCTATATGAATCGTGTATGATAATAATAATATAATAATAGTCCATGCAAGATGCTTAATCCAATGAAGGATACCCTGGCAGTAAAACATTTTCCACACTCAAAATGGAAATATAGTTATTTGTCTGTGTAAGATCTTTGATGTACAGTATAACAAAGTCTAATTTCCATCTATAGCATTTTTCACATTCAGAACTTTGATGTATACAAGATATAATTTCTGTGAAAAACATTTCCCGCACCCAGGACAGGAAACCGGCTTCTGCCTGTGTGGAACCTCTGATGTGTGTGAAGATGGGACACCTGTGGAAAACTATTTTCCCTCACTCAGGATAGGAATGTGGCTTCTTACATGCGGGAGATCTTTGATGTTTGGCAAGGTTTGATTTCCTTGAAAAACTTTTCCCGCACTCTAGACAGGAATACGGCTTCTCCCCCGTGTGGGACCGCTGATGTATGTAAAGATTGGAGGCCTGTGAAAAACATTTCCCGCACTCAGGGCAGGAATAAGGTCTCTCTCTCGTGTGAGATTTTTGATGTCGAACAAGGACTGATTTCTGTGAAAAACAATTCCCACATTCAGGACAGGAATACGGCTTCTCCCCCGTGTGAATCCTCTGATGGGTGAAAAGACTCCACTTCTCTGAAAAACATTTCCCACACTCAGAGCAACAATGAGGCTTTTCCCCCGTGTGAGATCTCTGATGTTTAACAAGGTCTGATTTCTGTTTAAAACATTTCCCGCACTCAGGACAGGAAGATAGCATTTTCCCTTTGTGAAACACCTGATGTCTGTAAAGATGGGACAATTGAGAATAACATTTCCCACACTCAGGACAAGAGTACGGCTTCTCCCTTGTGTGAATTCTTTGATGTCTGTGAAGACTGGCCTTCACAGAAAAACTTTTCCCGCACTCAGAACAGAAAAACGGCTTTTCTCCTGTGTGCATCCTCTGATGTCTATAAAGTATGGATTTCTCTGAAAAATGTTTCCCACACTCAGAGCAGGTATAAGAGTTTTCCCCTGTGTGAATCTTCTGATGTCTGTAAAGTCTGCACTTCTCTGAAAAAAGTTTCCCGCACTCAGCGCAGGAATAGGCCTTCTCCCCTTTGCAAATCCTCTGATGTCTGGAAAAATTGGACTTCTCTGCAAAAAAATTTCCGCACTCAGAGCAGAAATAAGGCTTTTCTCCTGTGTGCAATCTTTGATGTACAACAAGTCTTGATTTCCATGTAAAACATTTCCCGCACTCAGAACAGGAATGAAGCTTCTCACCCCTGTGAGATCTCTGATGTACAGTAAGACTTAATTCAAAGCTAAAACTTTCCCCACATTCAGGACAGGAAAATTTCTTCTCCCCCTGATTTCCGGCACCCTCCCTCACAGTATGAAGTTGCTCAGAGTCAGAGTGATTTGATGGTCTATCCACACTGTGAAGTCCACCATCCATAGCTGAGCTCATTGTCTTTTCTCCTGCACAATCTCTTGTGATGTCCTCATCTTCCATTTTAGAGCTTAGAGATAAAGTGAGACGATCCTTTGAGGGTTCCTCGATGGCGTGTCCTGGAAAAATATAAAAACATGATCAATAGATATACGAGGGTGAGTTCACTTAAATCAAGATAACATCTGGATCAGGTAGATTTTAGTGAGCAGATGTTCTCTGTAGATGTCCCAACCAGCTGTGACTTTCCCTCTTCAGTAAAAGGTCCTTTGGTCCTCCTCCCAGATCACTTCTACATTTACATACAGCCTTGTCAGAAGAGCAGGAACCAATGAGGACTGGGAGGTGCATGCTCTTCACCCAACCACAAGCCTAGGCACCGGGTCATGTGATCTCTGATAATGAAGAGGTTCAAAGTTCAGACTTGAAGAGCTGTTGGTCTAGAACAAGTGAACATAGGCCCGGGCTTCTGGTGACAAGCAGCACTGGAGGGTGTTTAGAGAAGTGTTTTCTATTATATTGAGCTCAAAGAAGTGAGACCAGCCTAAAAAAAAAAAAATGGTACTTGGAACTAGGATTGAAAAACACAACTTCATACTGCCAGCTGAACCCCAACATCTGCATAAACAGGGATAAGAATGTGATTGAGTAGGCGTTCTGTCCCACCTAGTCATATTTTTTCTGTGCTGTATTGAACTGCATCATGTTGCTATTGTTTGATGTATGCCAACATCCAGTGGTAGTCTAGGGCCACTACAGTTTGGTTACAGATGTGATTTGGTATCACTCTCCGTCCTCCCCTCTCGGATAGTGTTAGTTTGTTCAATCCCAGCTAAAGCTTCCTAGTTTCTTCCATTTTCCCTCAGTTATGCCGCGTACACACGGTCAGACTTTTCGGCTACAAAAGTCCGACGGAAGTCACCGGACCAAATCCGGCGGACAATCCGACCGTGTGTGGTCTCCATCGGACTTCCGACGGACCGTTTCGGTCGTAAATCCGACGTACTTTAGATTTGAAGCCTGCTTCAAATCTTTACGTCGTAACTCCGCCGGACTCAGTTCCTGACGGAAAGCCCGTTCGTCTGTATGCTGGTCCGATGGACCAGATACGTTGGAGAGGCAGAGTACTGCATCTCGCGCACGCTGCAATGGGAAAAACACATTTTCCTATTGCGGCGAGTGCGGGGCATCCCAGGCCCTTAGGTCTGGTATGGCTTTGTAAGGGGAACCCCCTACGCTGAAAAACTGGTACGGTTCAGGAGGGGGGGGGGGGGACGGGGGACTAGAAAAGGAAGTCAATCTCGCTGCTTCTATCGGCGAGATTGAAACCTTGCAAGCCCTGTTGCGGGCATCCCAGGCCCTTAGGTCTGGTATGGATTTTGGGGGGGACCCCCACGCCGGTTTTTCGGCGTAGGGGGTTCCCCTTACAAATCCATACCAGACCTAAGGGCCTGGGATGCCCGCAACGGGGCTTGCAAGGTTTCAATCTCGCCGATAGAAGCAGCGAGATTGACTTCCTTTTCTAGTCCCGTCATACCCAAGTCACGTTCAAAATGAACGGACTTGTCCGTATGTGGGAAAGTCCGTTCATTCTGAAAGTCCGGCGGAAGTCCGGCGGGAAGACCGGAGTCCGGAAAGTCCGGTCGTGTGTAGGCAAGTCCGTCCATTCAGAAAGTCCGGCAGTAGTCTGGCGGCAAGTACGTTGGACCTAGCTTCCCAGAAAGTCCGACCGTTTGTACGCGGCATTAGTGTTAGTTCCACTCAGCGACAGGGCTTAGGAAATTCATTGTCTTTTAAAACTTCTAAGAACTGGAAAAACATCCTCTGTTACTGCAATTAGATGAAGCGAAATTGTGCTGGATTCAACTTATGTGTCTTATTGAAGAGTTAAGCTGCCTGTGGAAGGTGCCAAGTCAATACGTGACCATACTCTGGAGGACAGACTTGGCCTAAGGAGTTATTTGAATGCACAAAGCTGAAATTTGGAACAGAACAGTGGGGGGGTTTTAGGTACTCCTTAGTCATTCACATTGAGGGGCGGGATCTGAGGGCGCCCAAATCTTTAACTGCTTGCCGCCTGCTGTCAATTGACGGCCAGGCGGCGCAGTTCTTGTTGCGGGAAGGCGTCATATGACGCCCTCGCTTTTCTGGCCCACCATGGGGCAAGCGCCCGCCGTGTCACTGGGCACCCGGTGCACGTGCCCGGCGGCCACAATGTCTGCCGGGCACCCGCGATTGCCCGATAACACAGCAGGACCGTGGATCTGTGTGTGTAAAAACACACAGATCCACGTCCTGTCAGGTGAGAGGAGACACCGATCGTGTGTTCCCAGTACAGCGGAACACCGATCAGTCCCCTCCCCTTGTGAGTCCCCTCCCCCTACAGTCAGGAACACTCCCTAGAAACATAATCAACCCCTTCCCTGCCCCCTAGTGTTAACCCCTTCCCTGCCAGTCGCATTTATACAGTAATCAATGCATTTTTCATAGCACTGATCGCTGTATAAATGTGAATGGTCCCAAAAATGTGTCAAAAGTGTCCGATATGTCCGCCGCAATATCGCAGTCACGATAAAAATGGCAGATCGCCGCCATTACTAGTAAAAAAAATAATAAATAAATAAAAATGCTATAAATCTGTCCCCTATTTTGTAGATGCTATAACTTTTGCGCAAACCAATCAATATACGCTTATTGCGATTTTTTTTTTACCACAAATATGTAGAAGAATACGTATCGGCCTAAACTGAAAAAAAAAATTGTTTTAAAAGAAAAAAAATTGGATATTTATTATAGCAAAAAGTAAAAAATTTGTTTTTTTTTTCAAACTTGTCGCTCTTGTTTTGTTTATAGCGCAAAAAATAAAAACCGCAGAGGTGATCAAATACCACCAAAAGAAAGCTCTATTTGTGGGGAAAAAATGATAACAATTTCATTTGGGTACAGTGTCACGCAATTGTCATTCAAAGTGTGACAGCGATGAAATCTGAAAAATAGCTTGGGCAGGAAGGGGGTTAAAATGCCATGTATTGAGGTGGTTAAAGGGGGCTTTCAGGTTCTGATGAGCCTCTGTCTATAGAACCCTGCAGCTAGGTTTCAGGGGAAGAGACCCTTGTCCCCATCAACACGGGGATAAGGCTCTGTGCCAGGGGTCGCCCAGGCAAGGTCCTATGTTGAGGGCATGTACCCTGGTCTGGTTAAGGAGGGGAAGGGGGTTTTCTATTGTGAAAAAAAAAAAAAAGAAGGAGGGGAAGGGGGACCAATGTTCTTCTCCCCCACTCCATTCCTCTCCTACCAGGCTGCATGCTTGGATAAGGGCCTGGTATGTATTTTTAGGAGGAAACTTTCTTTTGTATGGGGTTCCCCATAAAGATCTATACCAGACCCTCATCTAAGGTCATAAGGGTCTGGTATAGATGAAGGGAATCCCTGGACGTTTGTGTACAAAAATAACAAAGTGGTCAGGAGCTGTCATTTACCGGCAAAATAACAGCTTCAGCTCCGGAATGTTTACCCCCCTTCACGACCAGGCCATTTTTTGTGACGCGGCACTACATTTCCCACAAATAGAGCTTTCTTTTGGTGGTATTTGATCATCTCTGTGGTGTTTATTTTTTGACGGTATAAACAAAAAAAGAGCGACAATTTTGAAAATAAAAAAATAGTTTTCTTACTTCCTGCTATAAAACATATCCAATAAAAAAGAAAAAGTAAAGAAAAAAAAAATAAATCAAATTTCTTCATCAATTTAGGCCAATATGTATTCTGCTACATATTTTTGGTAGAAAAAATCCCAAGTAGAGTATATTGATTGGTTCGCGCAAAAGTTATAGCGGCTACAAACTATGGGATATATTTATTGCATGTTTATTTATTTCATTTTCTTTTACTAGCAATGGCTGCGATCAGCGACTTTTGGCTGCGATATTGCAGTGGATTAATCGGACACCTGACACTTTTTTTTGGGGGACCAGTGACACTAATACAGTGATCAGTGCTAAAGATATGCACTGTCACTGTACTAATGACACTGGCTGGGAAGGGGTTAACATCAGGGGCGATAAAAGGGTTAAATGTGTTTCTAGGGAGTGCTTGCTAACTGTATGTGTGGAGGGGGGGGGGTGTGGGGTGTGCGGGTGTGCTTGTACTGTGGGAAGGCGGGGATCCATGTTTCTAGAAGAACCACAAGATCACTGCTTTCCCTTATCACAGAACCGCGATCTGCCTTGTTTACATTACATTCTGCCTCGAACGATTGGCGGGCCCCGGCGGACATTGCGTCTGCTGGCCCAGCTGACTGGCCAATCACAGCGGCGGGTCTCCGGCAGCGCGCCCCGACCCGGAAGTGCAGAATGAGTTACCTGTACGTGATTCTGCGAACAGGAGCCGCCACCGCCCCGAAGTAAATTTATGTGGGACGGTCGGCAAGAGGTTAAACACAATTTTTTTAATTTGTAGACAACAGTTGTGTTGTCGTCGTTTGTATACATCGTCATAATAATATTAATATTTCTATAATGCTTTTCCCCATAGGAACCCCAAGCATTTACCAAATTGGTGTTGGGGGTCATTGAAGAGATGGATTTGTCATGTATTACTATAAGCCGGGGTGAATAGATCTGTCTTAAATCTGTTTTTAAGAAAATTCTCATACAGATGTGCCAATTCACAGGCAGGTTAAGAAGGGACACCCCCCCCCCCCCCCAATCATGTTATTTAAAAGGTGTTCTATTGGATTTAGGTCAGGCGAGCGTGGGGGCCATTCAATGGTATCAATTCCTTCATCCTCCAGGAACTGGCTGCATACTCTCACCACATGAGGCCGGGAATTGTCATGCACCAAGAGGAACCCACTGCACCAGCGTAGGATCTGACACTGGGTCCAAGGATTATATCCCGATACCTAATGGCAGTCAGGTCTGGCCTGTAGAGGTCTGTGTGTCCCTCCATGGATATGCCTCCCCAGACCATCACTGACCCACCACCAAACCGGTCATGCTGAACGATATCACAGGCAGAACTTTCTCCATGGCTTCTCCAGACCCTTTCATGTCTGTCACATGTGCTCAGGGTGAACCTGCTCTCATCTGTGAAAAGCACGGGGCGCCAGTGGCAGACCTGACAATTCTGGTGTTCAATGGCAAATACCAATTGAGCTCCACAGTGCCAGGCAGGGAGCACAGGGCCCACTTGAGGATGTCAGGCCCTCAGGCCACCCTCATGAAGTCTGTTTCTGATTGTTTGGTCAGAGACATTCACACCAGTGGCCTGCTGGAGATCATTTTGTAGGGCTCTGGCAGTGCTCATCCTGTTCCTCCTTGCACAAAGGAGCAGATACCATTCCTGCTGATGGGTTAAGGACCTTTTATGGACTTGTCCAGCTTTCCTCAAGTAACTGCCTGTCTCCTGGAATCTCCTCCATGCTCTTGAGACTGTGCTAGGAGACACAGCAAACCTTCTGGCAATGGCACATATTGATTTGCCATCCTGGAGGAGTTTGACTGCCTGTGCAACCTCTATAGGATCCAGGTATCGCCTCATGCTACCAGTAATGACACTGACCCTAGCCAAATGCAAAACTAGTGAAAAACAGTCAGAAAAGATGGAGTACTCCACCTGTAAAACCATTCCTGTTTTGGAGGTTGTCTCATTGTTGTCTCATTGTTGCCCATCTAGTGCACCTGTTGTTAATTTCATTAACACCAAAGCAGCTGAAATTGATTAACAACCCCCTCTGAGCAGTGCATTGTGTCTCACCTGTCCTGATCTCTGTAGGAGTGTCCTCCACTCTGAATGTCCTTGTCATTCCAGCCTCCTCCGTATATTGCTGATCATCCCTCACATACGTCTCTTCTACTTCACCCTCAACTTTCATGTTCATCAGATCTTCACCCTAAACCAACAGAATAGCAGAAAATAACATGGTCTACGATGCACACTCATAGCGACTCACTAACCAGGGCAAGGACTTTGTTTGGTGGAGGAGGGATTTGAGCAAGTAAAACAGTTCAACCAAATAATGAAGTGCCACTTCCTTAGGATGGAAGGGATTATGACACAAAGAAGGCAAGACGATGACCTCATTCAAGTGAAAGTTCTGCAAACTTCAGCAGAAAAGACAACCAAGGCCAAAGTGCCATCTTATTCCTATGTAGCACCAAAAATTTTAGCTTACAAAAAAAAAAGGTCCTAGTTTGGTTACCCTGCATGCCGAAGTTACATAGTTGGTAAGGTTGAATAAAGACACCAGTCTATCTAGTTCGACCTGTGTATGTGTTCACGTCGAAAATAATTTCCCATATCCCTGTATACTGTTATCACTAAGATGCACGTCCAAGAGTTTTTTTTTTTAAACTATCAATACTACTTGCTGATACCACCGATTGTGGAAGGGAGTTCCACATCCTTATCGTTCTGACAGGGAAAAAACCCCTACGCAGTTTAAAGTGGTTGTAAACCCCTTTCATGAAATTTGATCTAAACACATATATCTGTAGTGTTTGCTTGTCTCTCTCCAAAGCTCTAAGTGTCATTTCTCTCTGGTGCTTCCTTCCTTTGTTATCAGCAGAGTCGCATTAGAGATAACATGAGTTAAAAATTTGTGCCGGGGAGGGAGATAATCAGCTCTCACACAGTGGCAGTCCAGTCTCTCCACCCACCCCTATGTGCTGCTGAAAGATGAAGAAAAATTTTCGACCTGCACAAACGGTGTAGAAAGACAGGATATACGTTATTTACATAAAACTTATGTAGGGAGATTTGTTTCATCTCTATATATCATCTGAGGCTATTCACTTCACTGGGTATATATGAGGGTTTACAACCACTTTAAGGTTAAACTGCTTCTCCCCCAATTTCATTGAGTGGCCCCCGTGTCTTCTTACACTCCCTGAGACTGACTATTTTTCTTCCTAAGCTGGGATCACCATTGAGGTATTTGTATATCTCTACGATATCTCTATGATATCTCCTCTCCAGGGAGAATAAGTTTAATGCATGTAGTCGTTCCTCGTAACTGTGCTCCTCCAGTCCCCTTATTAACTTTGTTGCCCTTCTCTGGACTCTCTTTAATTCCAGCGCATTCTTCCCGAGGATTGGTGACCACAACTGAACGGAATACCCCAGATGTGGCCGAACCAGAGTTTTATAAACTGGCAGGATTATAGTTTTATTTATTCCCTTTTTAATACATGCTAATAGTCTGCTTGCTGCAGCTTGACATTGCATGCTATTTCTGAGCCTGTCATCTACTAGAACCCCCAGATCTTTCTCTAACCTGGATTCCCCCAGAGGTTCTCCCTCTAGCAACTAACTTTCATTCAAAATCTTAGCCCCCAAAGGCATTACTTTACATTTTTCAACATTAAACCTCATTTGGTGTGAAGTTGTTGTCCTACTTAGTTTTGTATCATCAGCAAAACACTGAGATTGAGCTATTTATACCAACCTCTATAACATTTTTGAATAAATTAAACAGAATTGGTCCAAGGACATGGCCTTGAGGTACTCCATTCACCACTCCAGACTAGTCTGAGTACACGTTATTTATCACCAACCTTTGGACACACCCCTGTAACCAGTTTTCTATCCAAGAACAAACCCTATGGTCCATGCCTACAGACCTCAGTTTGTAAATTAAGTGTTTATGGGGGACTGTATCAAATGCTTTTGCAAAATCCAAATACACCACATCTACTGACCTACCTTTACCTGGATGACAGCTCACGTCCTTGTAGAATGTTTACAGATTGGTTTGGCAAGAATGACTGTTCATAAACCCATGCTGATTACTAATAATGATACTGTTTTCATCAGCAAATTCTAGGATATAGTCCCCCATCATCCCCTCCAATAGTTTACATACTATTGAAGTTAGGCTGACTGGCCTGTAGTTTCCAGGAATATACTGTATCTCTGCCCTTTTTTGAATATTGTTACTACGTTGGCCTTTCACCAATCAGCTGGTACCATTCCTGTCAGTGAACTGTCCTTAAAAATTAGGAATAGCGGTGTAGCTATAACCTGAGTACTGAGTTCTTTGAGGACTCTCGGGTGTAAGCCATCTGGCCCTTGTGATTTATTTGTGTTAAGCTTTTCTGGTCTTTTCTTGTCTGTGATGCGCTACTACTGATACAGTCTTTATTACTATACCGCAACAGGTACACACCCACAGGAAACAGCAGTGGTTCCTGAAGTAGAAGTTTCAGCAGAGTTCGTGTTCAGGAAGGACCACACCTCCAGAATCCAGGAAACACTGCTCCCAACGGGATAAACTCCAGTAGGGCAGGCACCCATAGCATAGTCAAAATGGCATCTGTGTTTCCACCACTGCAACAGCCCACCCATGGCTGCTAGTAAAAGTGTACAATTCCCTGTTTGCTCCAGCTGTGGCTCTCAGACAGGGCTTTGTAACTTCTTTACTTGTTATATGCGCTCAGCCACTGACACAGCAAGACCCAGGCAGTCCCAGCCCAGAAAACACTTCCTTAAATAGAATGTTCCTGCAACCACTGTCCCACATATGCAGCATGGTTCTGCCCGGGGGGAAGAGAGGTTGTGATGGTGACAGAGGATGTGAACTGAGGGTCGCAGACAAGGGAGGGTCCACAGTAATCCGATGCACCCACCCAAAGGAGACTACTCATAGACTGTAGCAAGCCATCCTGGAACCTGAAGTCTCACAGCAGCACCAGCTGATTCCCAAGAAAGGAAGAGGCAAGGTGTCTCCAGGGCTTTACGAATACCTCCAGTCTGAATCTAAGGATCAATGGCCCAACTGTGGCACTGCAATGGAATGACCAGGCGAGATCACGGAGAAACAAAGTCATCTAGGCTACTCCACCACAGTATCTCACCCGAGTCCACCTGGGTGGCAACTGCATACAGAACTCAGGCAGTCCTATGGATGTTACCAGGATCTATATATCCAGCCTGTTGCACAGCACTGCGGTTGATAAAAGGCAAAAATCCATTAACAGGAACAAAAAGAAAAAAAAAAGGAGAGCAGAAAACATTTCTATGTCCTACTTCTTAAGCGCTAGCCAAAAAAATTAAAAAAAACTGGTCTGCGTTGCAGATGAAGGGCAGTCATAGGGTGTGGTTTTTTTTTTTTTTACCTAGCATTTTACTCCTGGAGGTGGCATAATAAACCCATTGGTCACTATCTAAAGATCTGGCTGTGTCCTTTAATGAATGGAAGAGAAATATCATCTTGTAGAGTCCACACATCGTCTACACATGTCAGTGTTCAATCACTTTATGTTGTAGACCATCAACCACACCTAGAAAAAGCAAAATCAGAACTGCTCCACAATTTCAACAATAAATAATAGTGGTGCAGCTGCTATCCTATTGATGTAATATAAAAAAGAAATTTGTTTGAAATTAACAGCTCTATGACCTCCTATTTAAAGCTCAGTATACCTATTGTGCCAAAAAATGCATATATTACAAAGTGCAAATGTGTATGATATAACAATCAATAAAAAAAAGTTTCATATGCAAATTTCCTTTTGCTAGTACAAAACAATATATCAATTATAATATCTGTAAAAAGCAGTGATGAAGTTTCCGGGAGGATTACAGGGGGCTAAAAGACAGCAGAGGGGCCATGGGTAGCACAAGGAAGCTGGAAAGGAGGGGTGGCATATAGAGGATCCTATGCCCTCTATGTTCCTCCTGCAGCCGCTGAATGTCTATGGGAGGGAGGGGAGAAGAAGCAGGCATTCAGCAACTGCAGGGGGAACATGGAGGGCATCAGCTCCTCTATGTGCCGATCCCTCCTGTCCAAGTGTAGAGGGGAGCTGCACTGGCCCCCTGGAGCATTGGACTGGGTCGCAATGGCGACTCGTGCGACCTCTGTAGTTACACCCCCCTTTACATGCATTTTTTGTAAGATAGGTATGCTGAGCTTTAAATAGGAGGTGATGGCACTGTTCATTTCAAACTCATTTTGTTTGATTATTACCTCTACTCCACCTACCTGATGATGACGAGGGATGGTGTGATCTTCCTGTGTGGAATACAGAGGACGGGGACATCTCTCTGGTGATTTTTTGTAGCTGGATGTCTCCACCATGATGTGAGAACTTTGATGTCTAACAAGGGCTGATTTCTCTGAAAAATATTTCCCGCACACAGCACAGGAATACGGCTTCTCCCTTGTGTGAGATCTCTGATGTCTAACAAGGGCTGATTTCTCTGAAAAACATTTCCCGCACACAGCACAGGAATACGGCTTCTCCCCTGTGTGAGATCTCTGATGTCTAACAAGGGCTGATTTCTCTGAAAAACATTTCCCGCACACAGCACAGGAATGCGGCTTCTCCCCTGTGTGAGATCTCTGATGTCTAACAAAGACTGATTTATTCACATAACATTTTGCGCAGTCAGTGCAGGAATAAGGCCTCTTCCTGGTGTGAGATATCTGGTGTTTAACAAGGTCTGATTTCTGTGAAAAGCGTTTCCCACACTCAGGACAAGAATGCGGCTTCTCACCCGTGTGAACCTTGTGATGTCTGTAAAGCTTGGACTTTTCTGGAAAACCTTTTCCGCACTCAGGGCAGGAATACGGCTTCTCCCCCGTGTGAGATCTCTGATGTCTAACAAGTTTGTATTTCTTTGGAAAAGATTTTCCACATTCAGAGCAGGAATACGGCTTACTTGCTGTGTGAATCCTCTGATGTGTGTAAAGATGGGACAAAGAGCTAAAATTTTCCCCACATTCAGGACAGGCAAATTTCTCCTCCCCCTGAATTCCGGTACCATCCCTCACAGTATGAGGTTGCTCAGAGTCAGAGGGACTTGATGGTCTATCCACACTGTGAAGTCCTCCATCCATAGCTGAGCTCATTGTCTTTTCTCCTGCACAATCTCTTGTGATGTCCTCATCTTCCATTTCATAGCCTGGAGATAAAGTGAGATGATCCTTTGAGTATTTCTTAATGGCGTGTCCTAGAAAATATAAAAACATGATCAATAGATACAAAATGATTAGTTCACTTAAAACAAGATTCCATCTGGATCAGGTAGATTTGAGTGACCAGATGTTTTCTGTATATGTCCCAACCAGCTGTGACTTCCCCTCTTTAGCCAAAGGTGCTTTGTTCCTCCTCCAAAATCAAGTCTACATTTACACAGCCTTGTCAGAAGAGCAGGAACCAATGGGGATCGAGAGGTACATGCTCTTCACACAACCACAAGCCTAGGCGCTGGTCATGTGATCTCTGATAATGAAGAGGTTTAAAGTTCAGACTTGTAGAGCTGTTAGCGTAGAACAAGTGACCATAGGCCTAGGCTTCTGGTGACAAGCAGCACTGGAGGGTGTTTGGAGAAGTATTTTCTCTTGCAAATATAAGTGTTTCAGTTTTCTATGTTCCTCCTTATTTTTCATCCCAACAAGACTATTAAAAGAGTTTTTGGTTAACGTTTAGCTATAAGTTAGCTCAAAGAGGGACCAACCTAAGATAGTGCTACTGTACACTTCAAAAGACTTAAAAAAAATATTCTCAGTACTGCAATTAGCGGAAGTAAAATTGTGCTGGATTTAACCTCTGTGTCTCTCTTAAGCTGCTTGTGGATGGTGCCAAGTCAGCAGGTGACCATACTTCAGGACAGGCTGGGCTTAAGGAGGTAAGTCAATGCATTAAGTGGCATTTGGAACAGAACATGTGCCCCTTAGTCTGTCATATTGGGAGGGATCTGAGGGTCCCCATATTTTTTGAAAAAAAGCTTCCAGGTTACACAGACCCTCACAGCCAGTGGGCCAACATGGGGGCAAGGTTCTTTGCTAGGATGGTCCCCCAGACAAGGGACTACCCCAAGCTGAGGGCATGAAGCAAGGTATAGTTCAGGAGGAAGGTAGTCTTGCGCCCCCCCCCCCTTTCCTTTCTTGCCAGGCTGTATGCTCAGTTGAGGGTCTGGTATGTATTTTAAAGAGGATCCCTTTTTTGCAAGGGGTCCCCCATTAACAATAAATAATGTATTTGCTTTGGTACATTTTTTTCCAGGGCAGTGCCCAGTCCCCCATTTGTTAGACAACCCCTTGCCTATTAACATAGAAAATGACCATTACTAATTACTAAGCTTCAGCCCCCATTCACTTCAATGGGGTTTGGGTTCAGCAAGTTTGACCAACCCGCCCTGAAGCGGACCCAGGAACATTCAGCTCTTCTCTATACATAAATCATGTCTGAATAAATAAATTGTGTCTGCAGCACAGACAATGGGGTTTATCTGAGAGAAAAGAAGAAATAATGTGCAGGACATTGGAGGGGACTGTGATCAACCTATGACATCACTAATCTACCACCCTACTCTGGACCAATCAGTGTGCAGCAACAGAGCAGAGATAACAGAAGAATATACCAGTATTATGGCTCACCTGTGCTGATCTCTGTAGGAGTGTCCTCCTCTTTGAATGTCCTCGTCATTCCAGCCTCCTCCGTATATTGCTGATCATCTCTCACATACGTCTCTTCTACTTCACCCTCAACTTTAATAATCATCAGATCTTCACCCTAAACCAACAGAATGGCAGAAAATTACATTGTCAAGGACACACACCCATGGAGACTCACTAACCGAGATGAGGACCTTGTTTGGTGGAGCAGGAATGAGGAGAAAGCTTACTGCAATACCACTAGCCACCACTAAAGGGAGAATTTACCCAAATCTAGCTGACTGGCCACACAGAGACATACAATCCGGTGTAAGGGTTGTGGAGCCGCCAAGTGATTTCTGATGCTTCTGAGAGTCCCCAAGCTATACTATGACCTAGAAACTTGGCGTAATCCCTTTTCCCAGTGCCCACACACACCAGACACATGGCTTAGGGTAGCTTGCCACCACCTTCGGTTTGTCAGTTGACTGGTTTGCTAGGGAACCACACACACTCTGTCTACCAGATATGGTGGATTATACACCAATTTGTGTGCAGTTTAATACAGAATAATTAAAAACCAGTAGCTTACACCAAGCATAGACACTGGTAACACAATGCAGCAATCTGTCTCTAGGAGTATGAATTCTTAGTTTAGTACACAGAAGTAATTATTATTATTTTAAAATTATAATATTCTTTAAATTCTACTTCCTACCCAATAATTTGTAAAATATCTATATGTAAATATTTATGGTGTGAGATCACATAGAAAATATCATCTTGTAGAGTCCACACATCGTCTCCACATGTCAGAGTGTTCAATCACTTTATGTTCCAGACCCTCAACTCCACCTACCTGATGATGGTGAGGGATGGTGTGATCTTCCTGTGTGGAATCCCGGGAATACAGAGGACAGGGACATCTCTCTGGTGGGTTCCCATTACTGGATCCATCTGTAGGAAACACACACACTGACTGAATACATTGTTTCTATGTGTTTATCAGATGATGGGGGCTCTAGGTGGACCCTCCGTACTGCTCTCTCCTTTACAATAAAGTCTCCTCTTACCCGGTGATGTGAGGGGCGGCTGATTGTCCATCATGACGTCCTTGTAGAGATCCTTGTGTCCTTCTAAATACTCCCACTCCTCCATGGAGAAATAGACAGTGACATCCTGACACCTTATAGGAACCTGACACACACAATGATACAGTCACCATCCAGACACATCCCTTGTCTGTTACTGGATAATGTCCCAGAATTCCCAGCACCGCTCACCTCTCCTGTCAGCAGCTCCATCATCTTCTTGGTGACTTCTAGAATCTTCTGCATGTTGTGTCTCTCAGGTTTTAGGGAGTCACATGGAGGCACTGTGATGGTCATATCATCACCTGACTTCAGAAGAGGAAATCTCTGTATTGGAGAACCAATAGGAATATCATGTTAGAATCCCAGAATCCTCAACTTTCCGGTCAGGTCTGTGTTTTATTAATAGAGATAAGAGTGATGTCATGTGACCTCCCAGAATCCTCCTCACCTCTCCGGTCAGGTCTGTGTTTTATTAATAGAGATAAGAGTGATGTCATGTGACCTCCCAGAATCCTCCTCACCTCTCCGGTCAGGTCTGTGTTTTATTAATAAAGATAAATGATGTCATGTGACCTCCCAGAATCCTCCTCACCTCTCCAGTCAGCAGGTAGATGATCTCCAGGGTGAGGTTCAGAATCCTCTCAGTCATGTGACTCCGGTCCTCCTCCATCCTCATTGGTGTGGTCATGTGATCTGTGCGGGTTTCTCTGTAGACAAATAGCGAAAAATTATCTGGATGGTATTGGTTGTACAATATAAGGATGGGGATGTAAGGGGATAATAGGCAGTCTGCTCCCAATGACAGATGTAGATTGGGCCTTCCCGTTCCACCCCGATCAGAGCGACACACTATAGAGATGATGGAGGAATTTCCATTGCCCGATCATCACTATGGTAAACAATGAGGATTTTGTCACTTCCAGTTTCAGTTTGTTGTAAACAAGCCATTATCCGCCTTGTGAAAGCATCTGATGAAACCAATCGTGGTTTGATCAGATGATTTTGGGGGCAGAGGAGAGATCTGGGGTAAAATGACCCTGTTCCCCTGTGCTTACGCACAAATGCAAACATGCGCGTAAATGGCGATCTTACCACACATGTGCGGTATCACTGCGAAGATCAGAGTGAGAGTAATAATTCTAGAACCAGAACTCCTGTGCAACTCTAAACTGGTAACCTGTAAAGGCTTTTTAAAGTGCCGCCCATGGAGATTTTTACCATGGTTAGTACCGTAGTTGGTTGCCATTCCACGGGTGTGCACAATTTTAGAATGTGATGCTTATTTTTACATGTACAGTATATGAGAAGTGTCAGAATTGGCCTGGGGGTTAAAGCAGAACTTCGCCCAAAAGGGGAAGTTCTGCTTTTCCTCCTCCTCCTCTTCTTCCATATTTGGAATATCTTTTTTGGGGGGAAAGCGGGTACCTGATTTTGCAGGAACCCGCTCCAACTTCCGGTCGGATACTTGTGGCGATCTGAGCAGAAGTTCATCCACCCCTCCTTCTATACAGAAGATGTCACAGGTCCCAGGAGACTGTGGGACCAATCACAGGGTGCAGCGTGGCTCATGCATGCACAGTGGGAGGCTGGCTGTGAAGCCACAAGGAATCACAATCACCTACCGACAGTTAAGATGCACGTGCCTGGACCCAAAGACCAGCAAAGAGCTGGGTTGGGTGAGGACATCGCTGGATCTTTGGACAGGTAAGTGTGTGTTTTTTAAAAGTCAACAGCTACAGTATTTGTAGCTGCCAATTTTTACATTTTTGTTTACAGGGTGAAGATCCTCTTTAACCACTTCAATACCGGGCACTTATACACCTTCCTGCCCAGACCAATTTTCAGCTTTCAGTGATGTTGCACTTTGAATGACAATTGCGCGGTGATGTTACACTGTACCCAAACTAAATTTTTATCATTTTGTTCCCACAAATAGAGCTTTTTTTGGTGGTATTTGATCACCTCTGGGGCTTTTATTTTCTAATAAACAAATAAAAAAAAAAGACCGAAAAATTTGAAAAAAAAAACGTTTTTTTGTTTCTGTTACAAAACTTTGTAAATAAGTAAGTTTTCTCCTTCACTGATGGGCGCTGATGGGGCTGCACTGATGGGCACCGATGAGGTGGCACCAATGAGGTGGCACTGATGATGGGCACTAATATGCGGCACTGATATGCAGCACTGATGAGTACACATAGGTGGCACTGATGGGCACTGATAGGCAGCATGGATGGGCATTGATAGGTGGCACAGATGGGCACTGATGTACATTAATGGATGGTACTGATGGATGCCAATCAGTGCCAAACAATAATGCCTGCCAATCAGTGATGCCCATTGTGGGCACTGATTGGCATCCATTGTGGGCACTGATTGGCATCCCTGGTGGCCATAAGTGGCATACCTGGTGGTGACTGTTGGTGGCATCCCTGGTGGTCCAGTGTGGGCATCCTCGCGGGCAGCTGCGCTGATAAACAATCAGCACAGACCCCCCGTCAGAGGAGCAACCGATTGGCTCTCCTCTACTCGTGTCTGACAGACGCGAGTGAGGAAAAGCCGATTGACGGATCTTCCTGTTTACACTGTGATCAGCTGTGATTGGACACGGGTGATCACATGGTAAAGAGTCTCCGTCAGAGACTCTTTACCTAGATTGGAGTTGTGGTGTGTCACACTGACACACCGCAACAACGATCGCCGTAATGGGCGCCTCCAGGGCGCACAGCGGCTTGATATCCTGGCGACGTCATATGACGTCCGGTCAGGATATTGAAACCACTTTGCCAACGTCATATTGCTATATGGCGGGCGGCAAGTAGTTAATGTTCTTCTCCCATTAGCTCAATGGGGTTCAGATTCGGCAGCTGAACTTTAGTTCTGTTCTGTGGACCCGTCTCACACTGAACCCAGGAATGTTCATCTCATCTCCAGTGAGAAGGTGACACATCTCAAACATGAAGAGAATGTTCCGGCCCCGTATGTGAGGAAATGTTTTGCCCCTGAAGGGGTTAATCTAGGTTTCCACACTATATATGTGTGTATCATCATCTGCTGGAGATAAAAGACATCACAGTGACTATGGAGGAAGAGGACGGACATGATGGGGGGATTACTGGGTGTAAATAGAAAATAAGATCTTATTACCTCCTCTACTGCCACTTCCAGCAATGTTTTCGCTCTACTTCCTCCTGACCTACCTCTCACCCGGAACTTTCTATTTATACCTGACATCACTTCCTGTCTGTCTTCCATAGAGACTTCCTATCTGGGTAGATGTGAGATCACCACCTTGTGGAGCTCAGAGGAACTACAGCCCTGAGAAAATTCTCATACTATGAACACAGCCTTGTTATTGTTGGCAAGTGGATACTGCAAGTGTCCCAAGATTTAGCTACTATCCCACCATATCAACATCTCGCAGCTTATAGGACGCTGTACAGGTTCCAGGATATTAAACACTCTCTGGGTTCCATCACCAGACACTGAAATTATATCAGACTGCTGTGAACTGTGATCTCCTTTCTGGGATCACTGCTCCCAACTCCAACATCAGAAGAGAGGCAACGGGAGTGTGGGATCAGTTAAGTATCACCACTGACCACTAATGCTGGAATGGGGTTTCACTTTGTTCTGACACCAGTCATGGGACTTATTTTATTTTACTGACACCAAGGATGGGGCCAATTTGATCCCACTGCCACCAATAAAGGGGCATATTTTATCCCACCAACACCAAAGATGGGGCTAATTTTATTCTACTTACTCCAATGATGGAATTTATTTTATCCCACTGACACCATTGGTATGCCTTATTTTATCCTATTACCACCAATGATCAGTCTTATTTTATGCCACTGACACCAACAATGAGGGTCGTTTTCTCCCACTGACACCAACAATGAGGGTCGTTTTATCCCATTGACGCCAATGATGGGGCATATTTTATCTCACTGACACCAATGATGAGACTTTATTTATCCCATTGACGCCAATGATGGGGCTTATTTTATCTCACTGACACCAACAATGAGTTTTATTTTATCTCGCTGACACCAATGATGGGGCTCATTCTATCCCAATGACACCAATGATGGGACTTATTTTATCTTACTGACATCAGTGAAGGGGCTTAATTCATCCCACTGAAACCAATGATGGGACTCATTTTATACCACTGACACCAGTGGGGAGATTTTCTTATCCCACTGACACCACCAATGGGGCTCATTTTATTCCATTGACACCAAGGATGGGAATTATTTTATCTGTGATTATGTTATTAATGTTTTGTAATTAGGCTTTTTTATCTTCTTAATAAAAAAAATTTATCCAAAGATAATGCACTAGGCTGGTGCGCCCCTTTTTCTCTTTTATCCTTCACTATTAGGATTTCCCCATCCTTGAGGGCAGCAAGGCCTATGTTATTACATATTTGTCTGGGTATCCACTTGTGCGCAGGAGCGTTTTTTCTCTGCTATCAGACTTATTTTATCTCACTGACACCAATTAACCACTTGCCGACCAGCCGCCGCAGTTATACTGCGGCAGGTCGGCTCCCCTGGGCGAATCAACATTACCTTATGTCGGTTCATATTTTGACCACTAGGGGGCGTGCTCGCACAACGCCGGAGCGCGTGCCCGGCGGT
The DNA here is from genome assembly GCA_037952835.1 of Lithobates septentrionalis. Taxonomy (NCBI): domain Eukaryota; kingdom Metazoa; phylum Chordata; class Amphibia; order Anura; family Ranidae; genus Lithobates; species Lithobates septentrionalis. The sequence goes on from JBBDGP010001914.1 coordinate 1,648,897, forward strand.
CGCGATGACCGCCGGGCACGCGTGATCGCTCCACACAGAGACAGAACGGAGATCTGTCAATGTAAACAGACAGATCTCCGTGCTGTCAGGGGTGAGGAGAGCGATCTGTTGTTCATACTAAGTATGAACAACGAATCCCTCTCTTCACCCAGGCAGTCCCATCCCCCCACAGTTAGAATCACGCCCTAGGGAACACAGTTAACCCCTTGATAGCCCCCTACTGTTAACCTCTTCCTTGCCAGTGACATTTACACAGTAATCAGTGCATTTTAATAGCACTGATCGCTGTATAAATGCCAATGGTCCCAAAAATGTGTCAAAAGTGTCCGATCTGTCCTCCATAATGTTGCAGTCCCGATAAAAATCGCTGATCACCGACATTACTAGTAAAAAAAATTTTAAAAATGCCATAAATCCTTTTTGTAGACGCTATAACTTTTGCACAAACCAATCAATGTACACTTATTGCGATTTTTATTACCAAAAATATGTAGAAGAATACATATTGGCCTAAACTGAGGAAAAAATGTGCTTTTTTAAGAAAAAAAAATTGGAGATATTTATTATAGCAAAAGTACAAAATATTGTGTTTTTTTCAAAGTTATCGCTCTTTTTTGTTTATAGCGCAAAAAATAAAAACCGCAGAGATGATCAAATACCACCAAAAGAAAGCTCTATTTGTGGGAACAAAAGGACGTCAATTTTGTTTGGGTAAAACGTTGCACGGCTGCGCAATTGTCAGTTAAAGCGACACAGTGATGTAACGCAAAAAATGGCCTGGTCATTGAGCAGCCAAATCTTCCGGGGCTGAAGTGGTTAAGGGGCTCATTTAATGGAACTCACACCAACAATGATGACCAATGATGGGTCTAAGTCTGTGCTTGGTGTTGCCTACTGAAGTGGTCATAGGGTTATATGGACCCACTGGTTCTGATGACTGGGTTAGGGATGGTATTTCTACCACGGACACATCAGCCCATTCCCAACAAGTCTATGTACATAATGGCTACCATAAGTCGACCCCACATAACGGTTTTGTCGTTCTCTAGGTGATTTTGTGTCAACTGAAGCATGCAATTTTATATGGGCACGTAGCTCATGATATGCATATCATAAGGATTTTTTTGTCTCACTGCAACTAATATTTCAGATATTATTTGAGATAAGTTATAGTCATATTTATATTCATATTTAAGAGAAATAGCTCTGATATTTAAAGAGAAAAAGAGTGTGACAGTGGCAGCCTGGTGCGTTCCATCTGAAATAGCCCCGTTCCATGCGGATTCTGAAGCTGAAAGGTCTGGTGAGGTGACAGTTGTCAACCAATACGTGTACGTCAACCTGTCAGAAACATATTGGCATCTAGGTGGTCATTTCTTCTCCATCTCCAGGCTCATGAAGGGTCTATTTAGGCTCTGAATTAAGAGAGAAAGGGTAAAAGGGCCACAGGGCCCTAAATTGGACTTTACAGGCAAGATGTTGTTCCTGGGGGAAGCAGTGGACCTCATGCTACTCTGGCCTGTTTAAATATACCTATGGAGTCTATATAGTTTTACTGACTGTGGGCAGGTATAGGAGAGTTCAATATATCCAGTTTGGAAGGAATATATATCCGTCCATATGGATTATTGTTGAAGCCCCTGTTACTGTGGACTGAAAACGGGTGAAAGGGTGTTTGTTCTACCCTTCTCCTCTCTATTACTCTCCCCCTTTAATTATCTGGATACTTACGATGTATCTCCTTCCTCCCCCGGTGAACCATATGAGTTTATATTCATATCTATATATCTTTACGCCATCAGCCCTATACACGGTCGCTGGTATAAGTAAGAAACTGCCTCCTGTTTTACACGGTGATTCCTGGATGATCATCTTGGAGTTCTCCATGTGGAGATAATCCTATGCTGACAAGTGAGACCTGTTCCTTCCAACTACCCCCAAGTGTGTCCTGACAAAGCAAAACAGCGAAACGCGTTGAAGCACAGGGGCTCACTGCCGTTCATTTGGTGTCAACTCTCTTGTTTATTACTACCATATGCCTATCGTATGTTTTTAATACTTTTTTGATATGACTTATTGTTAATAAAATATATTTTTTGTACTATATTGTAACGACATCCCGAGTATGAAAGGGGTTAAAGTTGTTTAGGACATTCCATACCCAAACACAAAGGCAGCTACCGAACACTTCCGTCAGCCGAACCAGGAACCCCATACAAATAATTCTCCCCCCAAGTACGAGACAAGATGCTCTGTCTTGAGGTTCAAGCAGGAATGAATCTTTATTCAAAAACATGTTATACAGATCCCACTTCAAAACACTCCCCCCCACCCTTGGAAAACAGGGCGGGTTAAACTGTCCAATGACAATGGACACACAGGTCAGGTGTGTATAACGTCTCATCAGTACACAGTCTTATCAGCAAGGAATACTTCCGTCAGCCGAACCAGGAACCCCATACAAATAATTCTCCCCCCAAGTACGAGACAAGATGCTCTGTCTTGAGGTTCAAGCAGGAATGAATCTTTATTCAAAAACATGTTATACAGATCCCACTTCAAAACACTTCCCCCCCACCCTTGGAAAACAGGGCGGGTTAAACTGTCCAATGACAATGGACACACAGGTCAGGTGTTTATAACGTCTCATCAGTACACAGTCTTATCAGCAAGGAATACTTCCGTCAGCCGAACCAGGAACCCCATACAAATAATTCTCCCCCCAAGTACGAGACAAGATGCTCTGTCTTGAGGTTCAAGCAGGAATGAATCTTTATTCAAAAACATGTTATACAGATCCCACTTCAAAACACTTCCCCCCCACCCTTGGAAAACAGGGCGGGTTAAACTGTCCAATGACAATGGACACACAGGTCAGGTGTGTATAACGTCTCATCAGTACACAGTCTTATCAGCAAGGAATACTTCCGTCAGCCGAACCAGGAACCCCATACAAATAATTCTCCCCCCAAGTACGAGACAAGATGCTCTGTCTTGAGGTTCAAGCAGGAATGAATCTTTATTCAAAAACATGTTATACAGATCCCACTTCAAAACACTTCCCCCCCACCCTTGGAAAACAGGGCGGGTTAAACTGTCCAATGACAATGGACACACAGGTCAGGTGTGTATAACGTCTCATCAGTACACAGTCTTATCAGCAAGGAGAGCTGTTGGAGAAATCCCCGCTCCCTCCATAGAGATACACATCCTGTGATATCCAAGGCAGACAGACACAATAGAACATTGGAATACAGCCCCACCCCAAACTAGCACAGCAAATAGTACACAACACAATGAGACAGCACACATTATATATACATATATACAGCATTAAGTCTGACTAGCACAGATCATAGTGGGGTTTTCATTCACCCTGTGCCCCTATTAGGGACTCCCGTCACATATATCATTGTCCATCTTGCCTGTAAAGTCAGAATTAGGGCCCTGTGGCCCTTTATCCTTTCTCTCTTCCAATCAAGTTTATACGGATGTGACTTTAGGAGTGATATTTAAATTTTTGCGAATGCTGAATTAAGAAACATGGGATTTTTAGTTTACTGCTAAAATCCTTTCCTTGGAGTACATCAATATAATTTCTACGCTGAGGACACCCAAATCTCCCTCTCTACCCCTCAGCTCACTCCATCAGTCTCCTCACACATCACTAATTTACCGACTGACAGCCTGGATATCACACCACTTACTCAAACTCAATCCATCCAAAACTGAGCTCATTTTTCCTCCCCCACGCGCCTCTTCTTCAGACTTCTCTGTCAAGACCAATGGCGCAACCATTATCCTGTACCCACATGTCAGAGTGCTAGGTGTAGTCCTGGACTCTGACCTGTCCTTTTGGCCTCACATCCAATCACCGTCTTTAGTTGCTTACTCTGCTCTCTAGTTCCCTTGTCACCTCTTCCCATGCTCACCTTCAGGACTTCTCCAGGGTCTCTCCCATCCTATGGAATTCCCTACCGCAAACTGTCGGACTATCTCCTACTCTATCCTCTTTTAGGCAATCCCTAAAAGAGGATAGAGAAACCTATCCCGCCTCCACCTAAGAACTGTACTTTTATTTTCTCCACCAGCTCATCCCTCATAGTTATTACTTTTTGTATTACTTGACCCTCCCTTTTAGACTGTAAGCTCTAACGAGCAGGGCCCCCGGATTCCTCTCGTATTGAATTGTATTGTAACTGTACTGTCTGCCCTCACGTTGGAAAGTGATGCACAAACTGTTGTCACTATATAAATCCTGTATAATAATAATAATCATGGGATTTAGAGTGTATTCTTGAGTCCTTATGACAGGATTATGCTGCCTCCTTCAGGTGATTGGCAAAAAAAGTCCACTCCTAGGTACCACCTCTCCTCAGTATGCGGGACTTTAGTTTCTCTCTCTCTCTCTGTCTCATGATGTACTCCAAATAGAGGATTTTAAAGGTAAACCAAAATTTCCCTTTCTTTATCACACATCAAAGGGCACAGAGTGTTTTCTTGAGTCCTTATGACAGGGGTGTCCCAAAGCAATGAACATGAGGCCAACATGGCAACAAGCCCCAAAACACCAAACCAGAACAGGAAATCTGCAAAACAAATGGAAGCATCCTCAGAAGCTCTAACATCTACCTTGGAAAACTTTGCAAAAGTTTACAATGAGACCAAAGACCATGTAGCAGCCTTACAAACTTGAACTACTTGGCAGCACCGAAGTTCCTGGTAGAATGAGCCATCCCTAAAAAGGGTGGAGCCTTCCCTTTCAAACTATAGGCTTGAGAAATAAGCTGAAGGGGCCAATGGTAAATTGTAGACTTGGAAGCTGTGCGACCCTTCTTTGGACCCTCAGGAAGCAAAGAGAGGGAATCAGATTGCAGAATCAGGATAGTCGACTTCAGGTAAGTCCCAATAGCACAAACCACATCCAGAGCCTGGTCCCCTGGTGTTTAAGGCTTAGGACAAAATGAAGGTAAGACAATATTCTGGTTAAGATGGAAGACAAGAAGCACCTTAAGTAAAAAAGGGCTGCTGATGCCAAAGAACCACCTTGTCATGGCAGAGCTCCAGCAATGGTTCCATACAGGAACGGGAAGCCAGTTCTGAAACCCTGCGTGCTGATGCAATGGCAACCAGAAACACAACCTTCCATGACAAAGGAACTAAAGGAAGCTCCCAGAGGGGTTGAAATCAAGACTTTTGTAAGACAGAAAGAACAAAACTGAGATCCCACGGAGTCAACCAAGGTCTGACCGGGGGGAGCAATAAGCTTGACACCCTGTACAAAGGCATGCACCAAGGAATGAGAAACTATTCAATACTTTTTCCCTGTGTCATTCTATTTTATTACACAAAATTTAATTTATGAACTTATTTGTTTTGGTTTCTTTGTATGTATGGATTGAATGGGTTGTTACCGACATGTGGTGAACATTTTATGTCAATAGCACCTTTATGCCCTGTACACACGACCGGTTTTGGAGTCGGAATAAACTCTGAAGGTTTTTCCGACAGAGTTCCGCTGAAACTGTCTTGCGTACACATGATCACACCAAAGTCCGACCGTCAAGAACGCGGTGACGTACAGTACAGCACGTACGACGGGACTAGAAAAAGGAAGTTCAATAGCCAGTAGCCAATAGCTTCCGTCTCGTACTTGCTTCAGAGCATGCGTCGTTTTTGGTATGTCGGAACAGCATACAGACGATCGGTTTTCCCGATAGGAATTGGTTCCATCGGAAATATTTAGAACATGTTCTCTTTCTAGGTCTGTCAGAATTTTCGACGTAAAAAGTCCGATGAGGCATACACATGATCGGAATATACATTGAAAAGCTCCCGTCTGACTTTTTCTGTCGGACATTCTGCTCGTGTGTACGGGGCATAAGAAATATATTTACCTAGAAAAATGGTGCCGTGTTCAATACTTATTTTACCTGCTGTATATAGGTCCAACAGTGCCTGTTCACCTCAGGGATTAAACAGAAGCCTCAATAAGGATGGCATCTCTCTTTTCCTCCAGGTGACACAATTTCTACCCCGGCAGAAAAGGTCACATGGATAGACAGACAGGTACTGGCTCTAAGCGAAAATCTCAGTCCCAGTTCCATAAAAAGTCCAGGGCTCCTAAGCCAGCAAAACTGGGGACCAAGCACTCTTCACAATGACCAGGCACCCCACTCATTCAGGTGGGGGGACATTTGTAGAGATTTGGCAAAGGGAGAGATAGTGGGCCAGTCGGTCAGCAGGATATTGACTATGGCTCGCAGCTACAAGCTGGAATTTCAGAGCTTTCCCCCTCCATGATGCATGCTTTCAAATGTTCTCTTGAAGCCACAAAAAAGATTTGCTCTTTTGCAAGCGTTCGATCATCGTTTTTATCCCAGGGGCTGATCAGTCCGATACCAGAAGATGAAAGGTCTCATGGTTTCTACTCAAACCTGTTTGTGGTTCCGAAGTGGAACTGTGGTGTTTGTCCCATCATGGATCTCGAACATCTCAACAGGTGTCTCTGTGTGTGGAAGTTCCGGATGGAATCAATGTGCTCAATGAAGGCCTCTCTTCATCTGTAGGATTTCCTGGCATGGGTGGATGCCAGGAAGAAAGCGAGGTGCAAAAAAGGCATTGAAAACCAAGACACCAGCTGAAATCTATCAGTAATTAGAAAGCAATCCTGCCCCTTGTCAGTGCAAATTAATATCAGCTTGTTCAGTCTCAACTGATGGCCTATAAAAAGGTGTCACATTAGAAAAATCTCATGATGGGTAAAAGAAAAGACCTTCACAACCTTATTGTTGCAAAACATACTAATGGCATTGGTTACAGAGGGATTGAGCACTGTTGGGGGCCATAATCTGAAAGTGCAAAAAACATCATTTCACTATAAACCGGACATGACCAAGTGCTCCTTGCAAGATTTCTGACAGAGGAGTGAAAAGAATTATCAGAAGAGTTGTCCAAGAGCCAAGGACTACTTGTGGGGAGCTTCAGAAAGACCTGGAATTAGCAGGTACAATTGTTTCAAAGAAAACAATAAGTAATGCACTCAACCGCCATGGCCTGTATGCACGCTCACCACGCAAGACTCCATTGCTGAAGAAAAATCATGTTGAAGCTCATTTAAAGTTTGCTGCACAACATTTAGACAAGCCTGTGAAATACTGGGAGAATATAGTCTGGTCAGATGAGACCAAAATTAAACTCTTTGGATGCCATAATGCACACAATATTTGGAGGTCAAATGGCTTTGCACATCACCCCAAAAACACCCCCATACCAAGTGAGGTTTGGAGGTGGGAACATCATGGTGTGGGGCTGTTTTTCAGCATACAATACTGGCAAACTTCATGTCATTGAAGGAAGGATGAATGGAAAAATGTACCAAGACATTCTTGATAAAAATCTGCTGCCATCTACCAGGATGATGAAGATGAAATGAGGGTGGGCATTTCAGAAAGATAATGATCCCAAAACACAAAGCCAAGGAAGCTGCTGGAATGGCCCAGCCAATCACGTGCCTTGGATCCAATAGGAAATCTATAGAAAGAACTAAAGATCAGTGTTCATAGAAGAGGCCCACTGAACCTTCAAGATTTGAAGACTGTTTGTGTAGAAGAAAATGGGGCCAAAATCACACCTGAGCGATGCATGCGACTAGTTTCTCCATACAGGAGGCGTCTTGAAGCCGTCCTTACCAACAAAGGATTTTGTACGAAGTATTAAATAAATTTCAGTTAGCGTGTTCAATACTTTTTCTCTGTGCCATTCCATTTTATTACACAGAACTTAATTTCTGAGCTTATTTGTTTTGGTGTCTTTGTATGTATGGATTGCATGGGTTGTTACCGACATGTGGTGAAAATGTAATGTCAATAGCGCCTTTACCAATAGATTTACCTAGAAAAACGGTGACGTGTTCAATACTTATTTTACCCGCTGTATTTATGGGTCCCATATTAGAAGGTGAGAGCACAAATGGTGGCACTGTAGGGGGAGAGCGAGAGCACGGTGGAGTCTTTTCTTTTCAAATGGATTTGCAGTTTTGGGTGTAGCACATTACTGGATAATGGAAGATGTTCTAACAAATGAGCGTTGCTCCATTGGACGGTTTTGGATGTGGGAAATTCACGATTATTTATTTGCTATAAAAACTGGACACGTCTTAGATTGATTTCTTGGATACTATGGTAATATATGTATTATTGTAGTGTGTCATTGTTATAGCACCATGCTAAATTTCTTTATACATTTGCTTTTTTGGGGGTGATATTATTTTTTTAGCGCAGGAGTTTTATTATTATTCACCTCTAAAATGAAGAGAATGTTCCGGCCCCGTAAGTGGGGAAATGTTCTGCCCCTGAAGGGGTTAATCTAGGTTTCCACACTATATATGTGTGTATCATCATCTGCTGGAGATAAATGACATCACAGTGACTATGGAGGAAGAGGACGGACATGACGGGGGGGTTAGTGGGTGTAAATAGAAAATAAGATCTTATTACCTCCTCTTCTGCCACTTCCAGAAATGTCTTCTCTCTACTTCCTCCCGACACACCGCTCACCTGGAAATTCCAATTTATGCCTGACATCACTTCCTGTCTGTACCTGACATCACTTCCTTTCTTCCATAGAGACTTCCTGTCTGGGAATAAGTGAAATCACCACCTTGTGGAGCTCAGAGGAACTGCAGCCCCAAGAAATGTCTCATAATTAGAATATGCCTTGATATTTTTGCCAAATGTCCCGCTTACTGCAGGACAGTCCTGGAATATTAGCTACTGTCCAAAAATTGTCTGATTGTGTCTGAACCAGTATTTTGTATCTTGTAAGTGCATATGTGCTATGTTACCATCAAAAGAGTTATCATTTGATGTATTTGTGCTTAATATATGCATTTTTTCCTTCATACAGATGCATCATAAGCTCCTGAGGAAGCGACTATGTTGCAAAACATGTAGAGCTACAGTCTTTGGAAGGTGGAAACCCCACATCTGGAAGAATTTGAGAGCATCATATTATATTGTGCTAAGTTAATGTATAGCTCCTATGTTTCTGGGGGGAACACTCATGTTCCAAAACTATAAGGTGCACTTGCATTGATTGTTAATTTTTATGATATACCTGACTTCTATGGATAATTTTCTATGGATAATAAAGATTATTCAATTGTAATACAATGAGTTGGAGTCTATGTGCCTAAAAAGTCCATACCATAAATTCACTTATAATACTAAGAACCCATACACACTATACAACTTTTGTTGCCTGATTACCTTTAGATTTACCAAAACCATGTAGTGCAAGGGCCTGCCTGATTGCATACAAATTGAAACTCTAATTCCGCGTACACACGATCGGATTTTCCGACAAAAAAAACGTGGATTTCTTTCCAAAGGATGTTGGCTCAAACTTGTCTTGCATACACACAGTCACAGAAATGTTGTTGGAAATTCCGAACGTCAAGAACGCAGTGACGTACAAGAAGTACGACGAGCTGAGAAAAAGGAAGTTCAATAGCCGGTGAGGCTCCTTCTGCTTAATTCCGAGCATGCATGAGCTTTTGTGCGACGGACTTGTGTACACACGATCGGACTTTCCGACACCAAGTGAAATGTCGGAAAATTTGAGAACCTGCTCTCAAATATTTGTGTGCAGAAATTCCGACAGCAAATGTTCGATGGAGCATACACATGGTCGGACTTTCCGACAACAAGCTTACATCGAACATTTCGCCGTCGGAAAGTCCGACCGTGTGCACGCAGCATTATGGGGCTTACACACGGGCAGACTTTTCAACCGGACTGGTTTGACGGACTTTTGACAGACTACCGACTGACTTTTTAACGAACGGACTTGCCTCCACACGATCACACCATGTCCGACGGATTCGTACGTGATGACGTACACCGGACTAAATTAAGGAAGTTGATAGCCAGTAGCCAATAGCTGCCCTAGCGTGGGTTTTTGTCCGTCGGACTAGCATACAGACCAGCGGATTTCTGGGTCCGGCGGAGTTACGACGTAAAGATTTGAAGCATGTTATAAATCTAAAGTCCATCAGATTTTCGACTGGAAAAGTCCGCTGAAACCCACACACGATTGGATTGTTCGCTGGACTCGGTCCGTCGGACCAGTCCGGTCAAAGTCCGACCGTGTGTACGCCGCTTTAAGGTTTGACCTCATATTATATGGTTTTAGTAAATCTGAAGGAAAAAATCTACAGAAAATGTATAGTGTGTATTCAGCTTAAGTATAGGCATGATGATTAGTAGTCTAATGAAAAGACATTTTTAGTGTAAATTTTGAATAAATTGAATTTATTGGAGAACCATTCGAAGGCTTCAAAGAGAACTAAAAAGAATAATAAACTGACGAGCGGGACAACCTTGTGGACCATACCTCTACCTTTCAACCCTTTTTCTTCTTTCTCTTTCCTTTTCTCCACCTTATGATTAAAGCACATTATCAGAATTTATTTGACCTATATACACTCTACCTGTAAACAATATGTATAGTAGGTATAAATCATTTAAATACCTACAAAAGTAACTAAGGAAATGATATATATCTTTAATTTAGGTTTACGTGAACCCAATGTTTAATATTTGAAATTTCATGATATTTACCTATATAAACCCTACTGTAAAACAATGAGCTTACTTTATAGATCCTTGTAAACTTACTTTATGTATCTTTATAATATTGTATACTCAATAAACTTCTTTTGACAAGGAATTTATTGGAGAAATCAGTTGAAAATCTTGTGTAGACACCGGCTCCTTTACTGGTTTAGGAACAGTGATTTTTGTGGCTTTCAGCATTTTCTGGATGGGATGGAAAAGATCCAGAGCATGCAGCACAGTGTTAAAAAAATCTTTGAAGATGTGGACCCAGATAATAGGGAAAAAGCTGTGATATATTCTCAAAATGGCCATGTTAGTTGAAGTATTTATATTGAGAGAGAGCCTTAATAGTGTCCATAATGTGAACCTCATTCAGGTACGTTCAGCTCATCTCTTATCCTAACTGGCTGTAGAAGTGCGCTTCAAAGAGACAGTTCTAGTTTAGTGCATTAAAGATAATTTTAGCAATTAAAAAATCCTGTTTCATAAAAGCAAAGAAAAATGGTGCAAACTGAATATTTACAGAAAAGAGACAATTACAACAACAAAACAAAAGGGTATTATCATAGGTGTGCGCAGCTTATTGCATTAGAGCCCTTGCACACTGGGGCGGGGGGCGGCGTCGGCGGTAAAACGCCGCTATTAATAGCTGCGTTTTACCGTCGGTATGCGACCGCTAGCGGGGCGGTTTTACCCCCCGCTAGCGGCCGAGAAAGGCTTAAATACCACCGCAAAGCGCCTCTGCAGAGGCGCTTTGCCGGCGGTATAGCCGCGCCGTCCCATTGATTTCAATGGGCAGGAGCGGTAAAGGAGCGGTATACACACCGCTCCTTCACCGCTCCGAAGATGCTGCTGGCAGGACTTTTTTTACCGTCCTGCCAGCGCATCGCTCCAGTGTGCAAGCCCTCGGGGCTTTCACACTGGAATCTAATCAGCGGCACTTTCGGGGCGGTTTGCAGGCGCTATTATTAGCGCAATAGCGCCTGCAAACCGCCCCAGTGTGCAAGGGCTAAGGGTGTGCACCCTAAAGCTCAAACAAGCGTGTGTGTAATTTAAAAAAAAAAAAAATTATATATATATATATATATATATATATATATATATATATATATATATATATATATATAATATTATACACACACACTCTTAATAAATGTAAAAAACAGTAGGGCGGTGTCAGTAGAGCAATGTCACTAGGGCAGAGGCTGGTGTCAGTTGGGCATTGTCAGTCTTTTTTTATTATTTTGATTTTGTATTTTTTTTTACTATTTTATTTTTATTATATTTTTAAAATTTTTTTTTTTTTTTTACTATTCTTTTTAGGAGCCCCGTTGGGGGGCTTTTGTAAAATATCAGCAGGGGAAGCTGCACTGGACAGGGTGATTAGGGCACACCCCCTGCGCACGCCTATGGGTATTATGAACAAAAGAACGTAACAAAAGTCTTGGTTTGATGGTAAAGGAGAGCTCCGGAGTGTTGATGCAGTAGCTTTTTGTGGACATTCTAGAAAAGTGGTCCCCAAACTGCAGCCTGGGGGCTGGATGTGGCCCTTTGCTTGCCTTTATCCGGCCCCTGGGGCACTATTCCTCCCACTATTACGAGACGCTATTCTGCCACATGACATCATCAATGGGGTACCATTTCTCCCCTTGACACCAACAATGGGTAACTATTCCTTCCAATGATGGGGCACTGTTCCTCCACCTAATACCAAATGTGATGTTTTTCTCCCACTGATGGCAGGTAAACATTGACTCTTGCTGACCAAAGTACCCCCCCCCCCCCCCAAGTCTCAAGTATCACGATCTGAGGACTGGAACACCTGAGACTTTAAAACTCTGGCCCTAGCGGAGCTGAATGGATGACCAGCAGGTGTGCCATTGTATGGAACCTGGAAGGTGCGGGAGCAATGGGACCGCATGCAAACGCGGGTGTGTCAGAGTCGCAGGATCTAAGGAGCCACTGGAGGAATGGATGTTTCACTGCGAGGCAGCCCCACAGGTTGCGGCTCTTTAACACACCCGTGCAGCCACAGGGCCAGCAGATAGAACACAGGATGGACTCAGGGTACACACAGGATACAAGGACCAAGGGAAAGACTATGGCAGCTAGCAAGAAAAGACACTAAGTGGAGGATGCAGGGAACAAGCGTGAAGCAATGAAGAGCGGGGGGAAGCTGAGCAATATCGCGAAGAGAGATAGACACAGCAAGCCTGAATGAGGGGCAAAGCCAAAAGACAAAAAACAATGCTGTGGAGAGCACCCACAGCAACAGAAAACAAAGGGACATACAGACAGAAATTGAAGGACATACAAAAACGCAGCAAGAGCGAAAACACCGACAACAACGACAAGACCGAACAAACACACAGAATACAAGTGTACTGAAGGAACAGCTAATACCAGATGAAAAGGGAGGTCCGGCTTTAGCGTGGAGACACATTGCTCCAACACTACCCCACAGGTGCAAACCCTTAATAATACCTAGGTTCACGGCAGATGGGCAGGAACCCCAGCAGCTCAGACGGGGGAAAAACCAGATCATTGGACACAGAACCATGACATCAAGGACAATAAACCGGCCATTTGTTTAGAAAGTTTGGAGACCCCAGTTCTAAAAGGTGTAAATTTAACCCTCACCTCACCCAATCACAAGGGTTAAGGGGTGGGAGGTAGGAGTGCCGAAATGTTTTATAAAAATCCAACAGACCCTTCCACATGTACGGCATGTGATGGCTCTGTACAACAAGTAATGACTCTGTACGGCATGTGAGGACTCTGTACGGTATGTGATGTCTTTGTACAGCATGTGATGACTCTGTACGGCATGTGATGGCACTGTACGGAATGTGATGACTCGGCACGGCATGTGATGGCTCTGTACAACATGTAATGACTCTGTACGGCATGTGATGACACTGTGCGGCATGTGATGTGTCAGGGCTGGGCTCAGCCCTTCCTTCTCTGAGCTGGCCGCTCAGCTGCCGGCTAATTGCCAGCTCCCATCTCTCTCCACAGTTACCCAGCTGTTGTTGATTCTGCTCGTCAGTCCTGCCTACTTAAAGTCGTCCAGCTCACTTCATCTCTGCCTTCGCCTTTGTCAACATCACAGAGACTTTTTCCTGCGTTCCTGTTGAAGACTTGCTCGGCTGACGTTCCTTCTGGCTCCTGATCCTGCTTGCTGTACTACTACGTTTATCTCTGGCTCTCTTATATTTGCTTGGCTGACTACCCGATCCGGTTACTGAACTTTGGCTTGTTTTGACTAGGCTTACTCTGTTTACCTTATTATTATTATTATTATTAAACAAGTGTGATTTAACTATACTTCTGTCTCGGTCTGATTCATGGTTCCTGATATGATGGCACTGTACAGCTTGGGATGGCACTGTACGGCATGTAATAGCACTGTACAACATGTAATGGCACTGTACGGCATGTAAAGCAGCAGTATAGATGCATAGTTTACCCACTTCAGCCCCGGAAGATTTGGTTGCTGAATGACCGGGCAATTTTTGGCGATTCGGCACTGCGTCGCTTTAACTGACAATTGCGCGGTCGTGCAATGCTGCACCCAAACAAAACTGACGTCCTTTTTTCCCCACAAATTAAAGCTTTCATTTGGTGGTATTTGATCGCCTCTGCAGTTTTTATTTTTTTGCGCTATAAACAAAAAAATAGCGACAATTTTGAAAAAAACACAATATTTTGTACTTTTTGTTATAATAAATATTCCCATTTTTTTTTTAAAAAAAGCAATTTTTTTCTCAGTTTAGGCCCGACATGTATTCTTCTACATATTTTTGGTAAAAAAAAATCGCAATAAGCGTATTTTGATTGGTTTGCGCAAAAGTTATAGCGTCTACAAAATAGGGGATAGATTTATAGCATTTTTATTATTATTTTTTTTCTTTTACTAGTAATGGCAGCGATCTGCGATTTTTATCGGGACTGCGATAATATTGGCGGGCACGTCGGCCACTTTTGACACATTTTTTGGGACCATTGGCATTTATACAGTGATCAGTGCTATAAAAATGCACCGATTACTGTAAAAATGTCACTGGCAGGGAAGGGGTTAACACCAGGGGGCGATCAAGGGGTTAACTGTGTTCCCTGTGTGTGTTTCTAACTGTAGGGGGATGGGACTGACTAGAGGGGATGACAGATCGTTGTTCCTAGCTATTAATAACACATGATCTGTCATTCCTCACAGAACAGAACAGGGATTTGTGTGTTTATACACACACGTCCCTGTTCTGCCTCTCGTGCCCGCGATCGCTGATGGCCGGCGGTCACCGCGACCGTTGGCCACGAGCATCGGCACCCTCGCAGTGCAGCAGGCGCTTGCACTTATATAGCAGGGATAGCAGGCGCGCGCAAGCGCCTGCTGCACTGCGAGGGTGCTAAAGCTCATGGCCAACGGTCGCGGTGACCGCCGGCCATCAGCGATCGCGGGCACGAGAGGCAGAACAGGGACGTGTCTGTATAAACACACAGATCCCTGTTCTGTGAGGAATGACAGATCGTGTGTTCCTAATAGCTAGGAACCACGATCTGTCATCCCCTCTAGTCATCCTATCTGTCATCCCCTCTGTGTGTGTTTCTAACTGTAGAGGGATGAGACTGACTAGAGGGGATGACAGATCGTGGTTCCTAGCTATTAGGAACACACGATCTGTCATTCCTCACAGAACAGAAATTTGTGTGTTTATACACACACGTCCCTGTTCTGCCTCTCGTGCCCACGATCGCTAATGGCTGGCGGTCACCGCGACCGTTGGCCACGAGCATCGGCACCCTTTGCAGTGCAGCAGGCGCTTGCGCGCGCCTGCTATCCCGATCCCACGAGATGACGTATAGCTATGGCGATTTGCAGGATCGTGCCGACCTGCCGCAGTATAATGACGGCGGCTGGTCGGCAGGCGGTTAACATACAGACATTGAAAGCAGCCAGTCAGTATTCAGTTTTAGGTGGATGTGAAGCAGTAGCAGCAGCATAGATGAACGTCACAACTTCAGCTTGTTCAATTAAGCTTTGACCAACAAAAAAAACCTTGAAGCTGATGTTTTCTTTTAAGAACTACACCAGATGTAGCATCGCCAGTTTTAGTAAATCAACCCCATTGCATGTCAAGTGAGCAGTCACTCCTTTTGGTGCCAGAAGAGAGCTGGTCATTAAGGTCTGGCTGATAAGGTTGATGATCCAAGCCAAAGGCGTTCTCAGGGAAGCCTCTCTGCCCTGTCACATTGTTTTTTTTTGTGTTTAAATAGAAACAACTTCATGTGATTGCCACCTGGAAATGCTTGCTCAAAGTTTTTGATGACACCTCAGCAACCCAACCATAGTGCACAGGTATGAGTTACTGAGCATACACCATACCCCCTGAGCCTGGGGCAGATTATGTGCATCACACTGCCCTGCTAAAGCATACCATGATTCAGCTGATTACCCAGAAAAAGGAGTGGCCGAGACCTCACCACTGGGGAGCAATAGATAAACAATGCCCATAAGTACAGAGACCAAGTACTAGCACAGAGGGAAGATAAAATATGGCTAGAGAGGGCTTTTTAAGGTCGACATTGTGCCAGGCAAAGTAGCATAGCAACACAGGCACTGCACAGGAAAAGGGCAGCTGAATGAAAAAAAAAGACTTGGATGCCATACGGAGAAGCCAGCAGTAGGTAGAATCATACTCCATTTAAGACATATAACACAATGAAAGACACCCTGACAAATTGGGCACTCAGCTAATTAAAATACCTTGAAATCAGCTGTAATTCACTTTAGAGATCCATCACCAAATTTTTGCACCTCACATTTACAGAACTAGGTAAGTCCTTGACGCGGAGAAAGGAGGATTAAAAAAGAAACATCACTGTTAGGGTGGGACTCCGTTTTATATGCATTCATACTGTCCTGAGGAAGTTGAACAGAGGACAGAGTCAACTTTTGCATGGGGCCATGGAGTTATCGCACTCAATACAAAAATAAGGCTTCTCCCCTGTGTAAGATCCTTGATGTGTGACAAGTTTTGATTTCTATGGATAAGGTTTCCCACACTCAGGGCAGGAATGTGGATTTACCCCTGTGTAAACCCTCTGATATGGGTTAAGATGGGACACCTGTGAAAAACATGTTCCTCACTCAGGGAAGGAATGCGGCTTATTTTCAATGATTTTTATTGAAAATTATAAAATAACATTTACAAAATGCACGACTCATACATCATGAAATGATATGGTAATAAAGGAAAAAGGGAAAGGAGTAAAGGGAGGGAGGAGGCATATCTCAGCCTATGTTTCCTGCGGGAATCCTATGAACATACCATAACATGCTTTGTTGCTTTTCACAATATAAGGTAAGTGTGTCTGCCCGCCCGGATTAGGTCAGCCAGGCACCTCTCACCTGCATAGGCATCTAGAGTAAGTACCAAGCACTGTACATTCGGGTTCATATTTTTCTTATTATAATTATACATCAATCCAAACGTTTATTATCCACCTCTCTATTTTGTGTGGAAAGAGGGTGTGCCGCCGAGACCCGACCGCCCACCCCAATTGGGGGCTCCACTGTGGACGGGGGGGGTCTCCACCCCACACCCCTCCCCTCTTATCACTCACATTTCAGCATTTATCGTATCTGTTACGATGACAACCATTTTGGATTGGAAGTCCCGCAAGGTGTGTTAGGGAAGGGGGGAAGAAAAAGAAAAAGAATAGGAATAATAAAGAGGAGAGTGAAAGAGGGAAAAAAAAAAAAAGGGGGTGAGAGAAAAGTTCGGGTTGAGTGCACCCCTAGGGATCCCATTCAGGAACCGTCAATTGTCAAAGCCTGTCGATAAGTAGGACAACCATGGTTCCCAAATCCTGTCAAAAGCCCCCTGTTTATCTAAGAGAGATGCCGAGAGGCGTTCATTAATCATGATCCACATCAATTTTGCTTTCACCCTTTCAAAAGGGATTAGGGGCTTTCTCCAGGATCCTGCTACCGCTATTCTGGATGCTGTAAAAATAAAAAGATATGAATTTCCTGGTATGACCAGGTATCCCCTCTATTTGATCTCCTAGTAATGCTTGTTGTGGAGATTTGGGAAGGTTTACTTGGGTCAGTGAGTATATAAAGTTATAAATGCGTATCCAAAATCGTTTGACCTTAGGGCAGGTCCACCAAGTATGGTATATTGTACCTTCTTTGCCGCATCCTCTGAAGCACATAGGAGAGGCACCAGCGACATATGTTGCGATTCTCGCCGGGACCATGTACCACCTTAATAAAACCTTATAGTTTGCTTCTATCAAAGAGGTATTAATGTAACCTTTTGAAGCTAGCTGTGCCACTTTATACCATCTATCAGTTTCCATCGTCACCTCCATGTCCCCTTCCCACCTCAACATATAGGGTAATTTCTCCGTTTTGGAAATCAAAATACTATAAATTAGTGATATGTGGCCTTTATGTTTATCATAAGACTTGCATAGATATTCCATTGGGGTGGAAGACAAAATGTCAGTTTTGCGTTGTAGAGTATGCAAAAAGTGAACTATCTGGAGGTAACGATAGAACTCAGTGTGAGGTAGCTGGTACTTTTCTATTAAGGTTTGTTTTGGTATTATACCTCTGTGGTCACACATGTCAGCAATGCGTATCGGTCCCTTATTAGTCCACCATGATAAGCTTTGGGGATTAAGACCCGGGGTGAAATCTGGGTTTCCCACCAAGGGGGCCATGGGAGAATGTGTGGAGCGGAAAGCAAAAGGTTTTTGTAGTCTATCACACATACTCATTGAGAAAGATAATGTGGGGCACATTAGGGTTGGTCTGTCTTTCATGTTAAGCCACATCATGTGGCTGATGGGTTTTGTGGGATAAGGAGCTGATTCCATTTTCATCCAGGTCGGAGCTGGAGCCCCAGAATGGGAGCGAATTAATTGGGCCAATTGGGCTGCCTCGAAGTATTTAATCAAATTAGGAAAGCCCAGGCCTCCTTTTGTTTTGGAATGCGGCTTCTAATGTGTGTGAGATCTTTGATGTCTAACAAGGTCTGATTTCTGTGAAAAACATTTCCCGCACTCCGGACAGGAATGTGACTTCTCCCCTGTGTGAATGAACTGATGTCTGTAAAAACTAAATTTCTGTGAAAAACATTTCCCACACTCGGCGCAAGAATACGGCTTCTCCCCCTTGTGAGACCGGTGATGTATAGCAAGGTATGATTTCCGTGAAAAGCATTTTCTGCACACAGGGCAGCAATACGGCTTCTCCCCAATGTGAGACCGCTGATGTGTGTAAAGATGGGACACCTGTGAAAAACATTTCCCACACTCAGAGCAGCGATAAGGCTTCTCCCCTGTGTGAATCCTCTGATGTCTGTGAAGTACGGATTTGTCAGAAAAGCATTTCCTGCACTCAGGGCAGGAATAAGGCTTCTCCCCTGTGTGAGATCTTTGATGTAGAACAAGACCTGATTTCCAGGCAAAACATTTCCCACAATCAGGACAGGAATGTATCTTCCAACCTATGCGAGAACTCTGATTTTCAGTAAGATTTGATTCAGAGCTAAAACTTTCCCCACATTCAGGACAGGAAGATTTCTCCTCCCCTTGGTGTCCGGCACCATCCCTCACGGTACGAGGTTGCAAAGAGTCAGAAGGATTTGATGGTCTATCCACACTGTGAAGACCATTATTGATAGCTGGGCTCATTGTCTCTTCTCCTGCACAATCTCTTGTGATGTCCTCATCTTCCATTTTATAGCTTAGAGATAAAGTGAGACGATCCTTTGAGGGTTTCTCGATGGTGTGTCCTGGAACAATATAAAAACATGATCAATAGACACAAGATGGTTAGTTTACTTAAATAAAAAGAGTCCATCTGGATCTGTTGGTGCTATATAAATCTTGTATAATAATAAATAACAACAACAACAATCAGGGAGATTTTAGTGAGCAGATGTAATGTCCCAACCAGCTGGGAATCCATTCCTCAATCAAAGGGCCTTTGGTCCTCATCCAGGATTACTTCTACATTTACAAAGCTTTGTCAGAAGAGCAGAAACCAATGGGCACTGGGAGGTGTATGCTCTTCACACAACCACGAGCCTAGGCACTTGGTCATGTGATCTCTGATAATGAAGAGGTTCAAAGTTCAGACTTGTAGACCTTTTAGCATAGAACAAGTGGTCGTAGGCCTAGGCTTCTGGTGACAAGCAGCACTGGAGGGTGTTTGGAGAAGTATTTTCTGTTGCAAATATAAGTGTTTCAGTTTCCTACTTTATTTCCATCCCAACAAGACTATTAACAGAGTTTTAGGTTAACCTTCAGCTACGAGTCAGCTGAAAGAAAAAGGAACCAACCTAAGATAGTCTAACTGTACTCTTTAAATGACTAGAAAAGCTGAGGCAGCCAAGTCAACTTGCAGAACTTGGTAAGAGTGGACAGATAACCAGGTACCCGCCTTGCAAACCCGAACAGAAGCAGAATGATGAAAACACCCACGACATGCTAAACGGTAAACGCACTGGCAAAATGCGAAATAACAGGGAACTGAGAATCTCAACCTGACAGTGCATAGGCCAGGATCACCATTTTATGAATCCATCTGGAAATAGTGGAAGCAAAACAGCTTTTTTCTGGTCAGGGACCATTGGGAACGATGAACAAACAGTGGTTGGAGCAGGGAGATAAGACGCTAATCGCCCTTACCACATCGAGGGAATTGACAGCCACCTCTCTCAGATGAGAGGGGATCAAAGGAAGGTAAAAGGATATCTTCTTTTAGATGAAAACCAACACCGCTTCGGCAAAAATGACAGCTCTTGACACCTTGTCCTAGTGTAGCACCAAAAAAAAAAAAGGCTCAGTAAACACATACCCAAATCTGCAACACTGCTTCAAACCACCTCTACTCATCAATTAAGAGCTGCTAGGGTGCTGGTTCGTGTAGCCCAGCTCTGCTTCCACAGAAATGTTGAGAGTCACACGCCATCTTAAATTCCTTATATTGTTTTATTCCATGAAAGCCAATGTGAATGCACATACAGGTGCAGCTCATAAAATTAGAATATCATCAAAAAGTTCATTCATTTCAGCAATTCAATTCAAAAAGTGAAACTCATATATTTTATAATGATTCATTACACACAGAGTGATATAGTTCAAGCATTTCTTTATTTTAATTTTGATAAATATAGCTTACAGCTAGTGAAAACCCAAAATTCAGGATCTCAGCAAACTAGAATATTACATAAGACCAATAAAAAAAAAAAAAAAGGATTTTTAATACAGAAATGTTGGCTTACTGAAAAGTCTGTCCATGTACAGTATAGTATGCACTCAATACTTGGTCGGGGCTCCTTTTGTATAAATTACTGCATCAATGCGGCGTGGCATGGAGGCGATCAGCCTGTGGGACTGTTGAGGTGTTATGGAAGCCCAGGTTGCTTTAATAGCGGCCTTCAACTTGTCTGCATTGTTGGGTCTGGTGTCTCTCATCTTCCTCTTGATAATACCCCACAGATTCTCTATGGGGTTTAGGTCAGACGAGTTTGCTGGCTAATCAAGCACAGTGATACCATGATCATTAAACCAGGTATTGGTACTTTTGGCAGTGTGGACAGGTGCCAAGTCCTGCTGGAAAATGAAATCAGCATCTCCATAAAGCTGGTCAGCAGAGGGAAGCATAAAGTGCTCTAGAATTTCCTGGTAGAGGGCTGCGCTGAATTTGGATTTGATAAAACACCGTGGACCAACACCAGCAGATGACATGGCTCCTAAAATCCTCACAGACTGTGGAAAATGTTGCATTTCATTTGGAAAACAAGATCCCCAAGTCTGGAGGAAGAGTGGAGAGGCACAGAATTCAAGTTGCATGAGGTCCAGTGTGAGGTTTCCACAGTCAGTGATGATTTGGGGAGCCATGCCTTTTGCTGGTGTTGGACCATTGTGTTTTATTGAGTCCAAAGTCAGTGCAGCCCTATACCAGGAAATTCTAGAGCACTTCATGACTTCCTCTGCTGACCAGCTTTGTGGAGATGCTGATTTCATTTTCCAGCAGGACTTGGCACCTGCCCACACTGCCAAAAGTACCAATACCTGCTACATGGTGTCATTGTGCTTGGCCAGCAAACTCACCTGACCTAAACCCCATAGAGAATCTGTGGGGTATTGTCAAGAGGAAGATGAGAGACACCAAACCCAACAATGCAGATGAGCTGAAAGCCGTTATCAAAACAACCTGGCCTTCCATAACACCTCAGCAGTGCCACAGGCTGATCACCTCCATGCCACCCCACGTTGATGCAGTAATTCATGCAAAAGGAGCCCCGACCAAGTATTGAGTGCATACTATACTGTACATGGAAATACTTTTAAGTAAGCCAACATTTCTGTATTAAAAACCTTTTTTTTTTATTGGTCTTATGTAATATTCTAGTTTTCTGAGGTACTGAATTTTGGGTTTTCACTAGCTGGCAGCCATAATCATCAAAATTACAAGAAAGAGATGCTTGAAATATATCACTCTGTATGTAATGCAGCTATATAAAATATATGAGTTTCACCTTTTGAATTGAATTACTGAAATAAATGCACCTGTATTCTGTCTCCACCCAACATACCACACTCCCTAGATGCGTTTTATCCCTAAGGGCTTGCTCACAGGGATTAGAGCCCCTGTGAGCAAGCCCTTAGGGGTGAAATGTGTCTGGGTAGTGTGGCGTGTTGCGTGGAGACAGACTATATGCATTCACATTTGCTTTCATTGAATAAAACAATATGAAGAATTTAAGGTGGAGTGCGACTTTCAATCTTTTTTACAAAAACAGGGTGATTACAAGAAAGAACTGCAAGTTTGGTCACCCGACACGCAGAAGAGATGGCCATAAGAAGGGCACCTTCTGAAATAGAGATGAGAGAGGTCTAAAAGGAGACTTTCTCAAGGCTAATAGGACAAGATCCAGGTCTTAAGGGGGCAAAAAGGGTTCTAGAAGGGGAACTACCCGTGCGACGCCCTGGATAAAAAAATATGAATCAGAGAGACAAATCCAACAGACGTTGAAAGCAATGGCCAAGGCAGAAACCTTCACAGCATTGAGGGCCAAATAATGCTCCATGCTGTTTTAGAAGAAAAGCCAGGACACAGGTGGCCAAAAACATGCCGGGTTGAACCCCCTTAACTCACAGAAGCAAATAGGGCCTTCCAAGTGCAATAATTGTAAAAAATGAGAAGTGGACTTCTGGGTTCTAAGCATCATGGAAATGACAGCTGAAGGAAAAAAACGAGACTTTACAGTCACTTTACCATCTAGGGTCAATCAAGGGGTTAACTGTAACACATAAAATGTGTGCTGCTTTTACTTAAAGCGGGGGTTCACCCACACCGCAAAAAAAAAAAAATATTAAAAGTCAGCAGCTACAAATACTGCAGCTGCTGACTTTTAATACATTGCCACTTACCTGTCCCGGGGTCCAGCGATGTCGGCAGGGGACGCCGAGAACCCGCTCGGTTCTCGGCAGCTGCCGCCGCCATCCTAGGTGAGGGAATCAGGAAGTGAAGCGTTGCGGCTTCACTTCCCGGTTCCCTACTGCGCATGCGCAAGTCGCGCTGCGCGTCCCTAGTGGTCCCCGCTCTCTGCTGGGAGCTGTGTGTTCCCAGCAGACAGAGCGGTCGGGACGGGAAGAGGCGTAGACTCCCATGGGAGTCTATGCCGGAAGTGGGTGCAAATACCTGTCTTTGACAGGTATCTGCACCCCCCTCCCCCCTGAAAGGTGCCAAATGTGACACCGGAGTGGGGGAGGGTTCCGAAAAGCGGAAGTTCCATTTTTGTGTGGAACTCCGCTTTAATAATCTGGCTGTTTTTTCTCCCTGCTTTCTAGGGAGAAGAAACAGTCAGATCGCTGTTCACTTTATACAAGGTTACTTGTGTTTGTCAACACAGAACTCTGTGTATGATTGGACGAGTTTCAGCTGAAATCATTCAAGCAGCGGTGTTCCCAGGCTAGGTAAACAGAAGATCCGCCGACGTGGGTTGCTGCGTGGTCACGTCCTGATGCGTTTCGTCATCACTTCGTCAGGGACCACCGCTGCATGAGTAATCAGTTGAGCGGTGAGAGGTATTCACAAGACAGAGACGAGATTCTTTGATGCTTTTATAACCTGTTTCATGCTTGCTTTACTTTTTAACATTGTAAGTGCAAAATTGTAAGGGGAATACTTTTTATTACCAAATAAATGTTACTGGATTACGCTATGTGCACTCTTTTCTTTTGCTTGCGGTGAGCAATTTCTTAGATGGAGAAGGCAGTGGCTGTTGACAGTGATTGTTAAAACACAAGCGTAATATCTATTGTTGTCTGGTAAGTTCATTACCTCGGGGGATTATTTCACACGCGGTGTGGTGATGGTTGTCAACTGGATTTAACCCTGTATGGACTTGGCTTGATAGACATATTATCACTTATAGTATATCCATAATTGGACATTATTTTCACAATTATCATTTATGTTGTAATTGATTAGCGCTACTAATGTTATAGTTTTTTCTGTAACATATTTTTGGGATCATTGATTTATTGTTATAGTGGCTGCTTATATTGTGCTAAATCATCATTGTAAAATTCCATGAGCGCTGAGGGAGAGGTATCAATCTTGTTTGATTATTTCTCATTTTATTAGATAATGGCTGAAATGTGCTGCCAAACTTGTGCCGTGTCAAATCACGGTCGGGAGACAGTCGGTAACGTACAGGTACGTTATCCGGCCTGCCTGTGCCTTCTATCTGCAGAAATCTGCAGAAATCTACAGGGGGTGGGGGGGTTAAAGCAGGGTGCGAGATTGGACCTTGGGAAAAAAGATCTGGGTGGATGGGAAAGTGCTATGGTGCATCTGTGAGCAACCGAAAGACATCCGTGAACAAACAAGAGCCACAGGGATAAACAGAATACCCTCCCACTCTATTCCTGGTAGAAACTGCAGAAGTAGCTCAGGGTTGGAAAAGGCATATATTTAGGAGTACTTGTGGCATGGAGCAACTAGAGCATCCAACGCATTTGCCCAAGGATCCTTAACCTGGCACTTGGAAACCTACTGGATGCAAAGTGATCAATATCTGGGGGTGCTCCAACACTGAAAAATCTGGAGAAACACTTTGGGGTGCAGAAACAATTCTTCTGGTCCAGACTCTGGTGACTGTCCACGTCCCAGATGTAAACTGTCGAAAGGGCTGGCACATGAAATTCTGCCCAACTGAGTTATATGCCTCCAGAGGCACAGCAAACTCCTGGTGTTCCCTTGGTGGAAGGTGTAGGCCACCTCCATGGCTTGTCCAATTGTACTCTAATTGGGTAACCCTGGAGAGAAAGAAAGACGGATTACCCGAAGTACCAGGATGTCTTTGGGGAGACTTGTCTCCTCCTGAGACCAACAGCCCAAACGGATAAAAGATCCATCACACCTCCCCACCCAAGAGACTGGGGTCTGTGGTAATGATTTAGCAATTGAGAGGGAGAAAGGACTTCCTGGCTGATAGAAATAGAGGCCAAAGCCAGTTTTGATGGGTGAAATAAGCAGATGAGCTGTTCCAGCGAACCCGGAACTCTGTTTCATTTGATCAGAATCTCTTTACGAAGAGTTCTGCAATGGAGGTTTGCATAAATGACTGCTTTAAAAGACGCCCCCATAAGGCCCAGAATCCTCATGCAAAAAAAGAGATGTGGGCGGTCTGAAGCATAGGACATGAAAACTTAGCTTCTGAAGATTTTCATGAAGAAGGAAAACTTTGGCCAAAGTGTCCAGAGTGAGTACCAAGTGCTCCTAAAGGGGGAGGGGGGAATCAGGACTGACTTGATCATGATGGATGCAGAGCAAGCTTGCAAGAGCAGGGCATTTGGATATCCTACAAATGATATCCCAATGAGGCGTAAAAGAGCCAAGACCATAGCCTGTAGCTGGGTGAAGACTCGTGGTGCCAACACCAGTCCAAAAGGAAAGTCTATGAACTGGTAGGTAGCTCTCCCACTGAATAGCGAAGGAAGGGTCGTTGGTTTGTGGGAAATGGGAACATGGAGACAATAGTCCTAGATGTGGATGGAGGCTAGGAAGTCTCCCTGATGAAAATAATCTACCACTTCACGCACCCATTACATGCAAAACTTAAACATTTGCAAAAAAAGTTGCTCAAGAAGCTTAGATCCAGAACTGGACAGATGCAGCCCTTCTTCAGAATTGAAGGATTGGAACAGAAGCTCTTGAACTTTACAGAGGCTGATACTAGGGCTACCACTCCCTGATCCAGGTGCCCCTGAATTGCAGAATGCTAGTAAGTGGTCTGCAACAGCAGAAGATGCATCCTCACCTTGAGGAGATGAAGTGGGGGCATACTATCACGTGGATATGGGCCTCTC
Organism: Lithobates septentrionalis; assembly: GCA_037952835.1. Taxonomy (NCBI): domain Eukaryota; kingdom Metazoa; phylum Chordata; class Amphibia; order Anura; family Ranidae; genus Lithobates; species Lithobates septentrionalis. The sequence continues at coordinate 1,674,918 of JBBDGP010001914.1, forward strand.
TGCAGGCTTGGAAACCTAAGGTTGCCCATACGTGTAGTTCCAAATGAGGAGGAGGCGAACTTGGAAGCCCTGGCCCTGGAGGAGGAGCCCTGTTCTTCTGAGCATAGAGAAAGGAAAAATCTATTGCCACTGGCAATGTTCTTGATGATTTATGCAGGGATCCATCAAGAGGCAGTCTTCCACAAAAGGCATTTTAGGAAGCACTTTCTTGGATTGGCTTAGGTGCCGACCACCAAGATGCCAAAAAACAATGGCTGAAAACAATAAAATGAGAAGCCATCTGGCCAGGATCTCCAGAGTTGCACCAAAAAAGCAAGCACCCACAAGAGGTATATCAGGACATCTGTTCCACGGACCTACATAGAAGCCAAGGCAGACGCCATTGGGCAACTGCGCAAAACAGCATGTGGGAGACCAGATGGCCAGAGACCAGGGCCCCATTACACGAAAACTCAAGATCTTGAACCCATTGATCTGCTGATTCTAGAGGAATGGAAGAGACCTGACCAGAAGCCCAGCCTTCCATTTGGTAGTGTCCAAGACGCTCAGACAGAGGAAAGGACTAGACAAATAAAGACAAAAAACGTGAACATAGGACTGCATCTGTCTTTTTGATGGGTCCCGAAAGGAGGGAGATTCTTAGGACAGGATGGTGGTAGCCCTATTCAACTGGCAAAATAATACTGATCTTCCTCCCTACTCTGGACCAATCAGTGTGCAGTAACAGAGCAGAGATAACAGAAGAATATATTATGGCTCACCTGTGCTGATCTCTATAGGAGTGTCCTCCTTCTTGAATGTCCTCGTCATTCCAGCCTCCTCCGTATATTGCTGATCATCCCTCACATACGTCTCTTCTACATAACCCTCAACTTTCATGTTCATCAGATCTTCACCCTAAACCAACAGAATGGCAGAAAAGATCTGTAAAATAGAAGTATTTATGATGTGAGATCGCATAGAAAATATCATCTTGTAGAGTCCACACATCATCTCCACATGTCAGAGTGTTCAATCACTTTATGTTCCAGACCCTCAACTCCACCTACCTGATGATGGTGAGGGATGGTGTGACCTTCCTGTGTGGAATCCCAGGAATACAGAGGACGGGGACATCGCTCTGGTGGGTTTCTGTAGATGGATGACTCCACCATGGTGTCCTGGTACAGATCTTTGTGTTCTTTCAGAAACTCTGACTCCTCCATCACCCCATCCTCATCACCCTCCTCTTTTATCACTTCTTCAATATCAACTTTATCTCCCAGGTTTCCACTCTGAATATAAAATTTAAAAGTATATATAAAATTGTAACAATGCAGATAATGTACAGATCCTAATGATAGAATCAGTGATTGTTCCTCATCTACCTGATGATGGTGAGGGATGGTGTGATCTTCCTGTGTGGAATCCCGGGAATACAGAGGACGGGGACATCTCTCTGGTGGGTTCCCATTACTGGATCCATCTGTAGGAAACACACACACTGACTGAATACATTGTTTCTATGTGTTTATCAGATGATGGGGTATCTACCCTGTTTCCCCGAAAATAAGACCTAGCACGATTGTCGGTGATGGCTGCAATATAAGCCCTAACCCCCAAAAAAGCCCTAGTTAAAGTCCTTGTAGGTCTTCTTTTCAGGGTAGGGCTTATTTTCCGGGAAACAGGGTAGGGCTTATTTGGGGGGTAGGGCTTATATTGCAGCCATCACCGACAACCACGCTAGGTCTTATTTTTGGGGAAACAGGGTAGGTGGACCCTCCGTACTGCTCTCTCCTTTACAATAAAGTCTCCTCTTACCCGGAGATGTGAGGGGCGGCTGATTGTCCATCATGACGTCCTTGTAGAGATCCTTGTGTCCTTCTAAATACTCCCACTCCTCCATGGAGAAATAGACAGTGACATCCTGACACCTTATAGGAACCTGACACACACAATGATACAGTCACCATCCAGACACATCCCTTGTCTGTTACTGGATAATGTCCCAGAATTCCCAGCACCGCTCACCTCTCCTGTCAGCAGCTCCATCATCTTCTTGGTGACTTCTAGAATCTTCTCCATGTTGTGTCTCTCAGGTTTTAGGGAGTCACATGGAGGCACTGTGACAGCCATATCATCACCTGACTTCACAGTAGGAAAGCTCTGTATTCAACACAAACAGTAATATCATGTCACATTCCCAGAATCCTTCTCACCTCTCTGGTCAGCTCTGTGTTTTATTAACAGAGATAAGAATGATGTCATGTGACCTCCCAGAATCCTCCTCACCTCTCCGGTCAGGTCTGTGTTTTATTAATAGAGATCAATGATGTCATGTGACCTCCCAGAATCCTCCTCACCTCTCCGGTCAGGTCTGTGTTTTATTAATAGAGATAAGAGTGATGTCATGTTACATTCCCAGAATCCTCCTCACCTCTCCGGTCAGGTCTGTTTTATTAATAGAGATAAGAGTGATGTCATGTGACCTCCCAGAATCCTCCTCACCTTTCCAGTCAGCAGGTAGATGATCTCCAGGGTGAGGTTTAGTATCTTCTCAGTCAAGTGACTCCGGTCCTCCTCCATCCTCATTGGTGTGGGTGGTCATGTGATCTATGCAGGTTTTTCTGTAGACGGATAGTGGAGAATTATCTGGACTGTATTGGTTGTATAATATTAGTATAGGGATGTAAAGGGTTATAGGTTGATTCTTTGCACTCAATGTTTCCTTCATTGTGATCACTGCTTCCCTTACATTTGTAGCCCTGTGGTGTTTATTTTTGTTCCCTCTCTTATTGTCATGCCTAAATATTGAGCTGATATTAATCCGTACAGCTCTGGCCTCTCTTGCTCTCCTGTAGTGTGTAGGCAGCATTCAATGGTGAGGTCAGCGAGGGAGGGAAGTATTTACATTCTTCTTTAAAGGGAAAACTATTAGGACGTTGCACACTCTGTCTGCCTGTGTGGAGGTACAGGCAGGTAAGCTAATGACCATGGTCTAATGTCCATGGGTATAATGTTCAGCAGGTTTATCAGAATAAAATAATAAATGCACATTTTTTGTCCTGCAAAAAATATGTGCATGTATTATTTTTTCTTAAAGAAGAACTTATCCTGTAAGGGGAAACCCCACAGATTTTTTGTGGGGTCTCTATTACTATCTATACCAGTCCTTTATCTAGGATAATGATCCAATAAGTATGAATAGAATCCCCGGGCACTTTATTTACATACAGAAAGGAGAAGCTGGGAGCTGTCATTTACCAGCAATTCAAACTATATTTTTCCTTGTGCCCAACACCGGGGCCTGGAACAGGTGAGTGTGACCATATTTGTTATGGTCCATGTCGTCCCCCCCGCCCCACCATACCATTTGTCTGACAATCCCCTATTAGCCTAGAAAACGGGCATTATGCCGCGTACACACGAGCGGACTTTACGGCAGACTTTGCCCGGCGGACGGGATTTCGTCGGACAATTCGATCGTGTGTGGGCTCCAGCGGACTTTGTTTGCTCAAAAGTTGGACGGACTTAGATTTGAAACATGTTTTAAATCTATCCGTCGAACTCGAGTCCGGTGGAAAAGTCCGCTCGTCTGTATGCTAGTTCGACTGACAAAAAGCCACGCTAGGGCAGCTATTGGCTACTGGCTATGAACTTCCTTATTTTAGTCCGGTCTTACGTCATTACGTACGAATTCGACAGACTTTGGTGGATTGTGTGTAGGCAAGTCCGTTCATTCAGAAAGTCCATCGTACAGTACGTCGAAAAGTCCTCCGGGCAAAGTCTGCCGTAAAGTCCAACCGTGTGTACGCGGCATTAGTGTTTTTTAACATTCGGCTTCCATTAACTTCAATGGGGTTCAGATTTGGCACTAGAGTTGCCACCTCATCCCTTTAAACCCGAACACCTTTGAATTACACAGGTTCTGAGGCTAAATAAATGCAGATAAGGCACCAAGTGAGTTTAATTACCACCTTAATCAGCCACAGAACCTGTGTAATTAATATGTGTTCGGGTTTAAAGGGATGAGGTGGCAACCATATTTGGCACCTGAACATTAGTTCTGTTCTGTGGACCCGTCTCACAACGAACCCAGGAATGTTCATCTCATCTCCAGTAAGAAGGTGACGCATCTCTAAAATGAAGAGAATGTTCCGGCTCCCTAAGAGGGCAAATGTTCTGCCCCTGAAGGGGTTAATCTAGGTTTCCACACTATATATGTGTGTAATATCATCATCTAGAAATAAAAGACATCACGGTGACTATGAAGGAAGAGGACGGACATGACGGGGGTTACTGGGTGTAAATAGAAACAGTAAATAGAAAACAAGCTCTTATTACCTCCTCTGCTGCCACTTCTAGCAATGTCTTCTCTCTACTTCCTCCCGTCTCACCTCTCACAGGAACTTCCTATTTATACCTGACGTAACTTCCTGTCTGTGACTCATAGAAAAGCTTCCAGTCTCATAAGTGAGACCACCACCTTGTGGAGAGAAGAGGAGCTGCAGCCCCGAGAAAGTTTTGCAGGACAGCCCCAGGATTTTGGCCACTGTCTTAGTGTGTCCTCGTCCCGCAGTTTACGGTACACTGTACAGAGTGGCAGTGAGGTGATGATTGCTGGAACACTCTCTGGGTTCCATCACCAGGCACTGCAATTATACCAGACTATTGGGAGCCGTCATCGCTTTTCTGACAGTGAAAGTATAACTCCGACATCAGTAGAGAGGCAGTGGGAGTGTGTGATCAGGTAAGTATCATCACTGACCATCAATGCTGGGCTGGGGAAACACTTTGTTCTCACTGACACGAATGTTGGGGCTGATTTTATTCCACTGACACCAACAATGGGCCTTTTTCTACCTCACTGACACCATCAATTGGATTTATTTTATCTCACCGACACCAACGATGGGATTTAGTTTATCTCACTGACAATTTTTAGCAGCCTATCGAGAGAGAGACACAATATCCCGGATGTTAAACTTAAAGCACATGTGACGGTACTCCCTAAAGAGGGGAAGGACCGATTACACTCCTGAATGTCGACCTAAAAATCTTTGTAAAAATTCTAGCCACCAGGCTATTCCCTCACATCCCCTCCCTGGTTCACATGGGTTAGTCTGGTTTAATTCCAGACAGGGAAGAACGAGACAACATGCAGTGTGTACTGAATGCGATTCATTATTCCCAGATCCATCATTTGCCTTTGGTACTATTATCCGCAGACGCAGAGAAGGCATTTGATAGAGTTGACTGGATTTTGCTGCAGGCTACATTGGAACGTATGGGTTTTCGGGGCAAGGATGCGACAGTGGCTTGGCTCACTGTACTCCACTTCCTCGGCCAGAGTCAAGGTTAAAGCGGGGGTCCACCTATCTATCATTTTTTTTTTTTTGAGTTCATTCACAAACCTTTCTTCTCAGCATTACATACTCACATATTGTGTGTAATATGTCCGCCTGTGTCAGATTTCGTCGGAAAGAATAACTTATATTATTCACTGCAGGCGGTTTCCATCTTCATTGTGGGCATTTGAAGCCCACAAGCATTTATTTCCTGGATGTGGTGAATGCTGTGCTCCCAGCATTCACGGCTCTTTCTCGCACATGCTCAGTGGCATCCTGGGAAGCCTGAGACTAGCTCCCAGGAGTCTGGGAGAGGCTAGAAACACGCCTACTCCCACGGGAGGAGAACCAGGAAGTGCAAAGAAGAATAGAAAAATAAAAGGTAATTACGATTTAAATTTTTTTAAACGGCATGTCAGCATCTAGGCAAGGAAGAGAATACATACAGATATTGTTCAAAATTTTGGTGGAACCCTGCTTTAACAACGTTTTCTCAGATGCCCTCCCAATACGTAACACGCCAATGTTGTCCCCTTTCGCCAATTATTTTTATACTCACCTTCAAACCCTTTCTGAGAACTTTTTGGGCCCACCCTGACATTAAGGGTATTACTACCGAAACTCAAGAGCACAAGCTTGCAGCCTATGCTGGTGATTTCATTTTTTTCGTTACCTCTCCATCCATTATGTTCCTGTCCCTCTTGTCCGAATTGCACAGATAGGGCCTACTGTCAAATTTTAAAATAATTTATACTAAATCCAAGGTGACTGGCATCGAGATAACCGTCGTAACGAGACTCCAACTACGCTCTTACTTCAACTTTACATGGACAGACTCCCACATGTGATACTTGGGGACAAAACGCCCGTGTAGTCTTTGCAAAATTTTAACTCAATGTCTCACCCCTGCTATGCAAGCTTAAATCCAGTCTCCAAAAGGTGGGATAAAGAGATGTTTACCTTGTTCGGCCACACTGTCTTAAAAATGAACGTAATGCCATGTCTCCTCTATCTATTCCAAACATTGCCGATTGAACTCCCACAGGGTTTCCTGAAAGATTTACAGGCATGATTTCTCCACTTCATTTGGGCAGACAAGTCAGTGAGAGTTCTCAGATCCATATTATCATTACCCAAGTAAAAAGGTGAAATGGATTTCCCTGACCCCATGAAATACTGGAATGGTGTGCCACACAGAATCGTAAACCTTGGGTAGATCTGGACCCCCGATCGGTCTTGCCCTACAATGATTATGGAGCACCGCATGATAGGTGCCATTTTGACGGTTACTGTATCCCTTTTTAGGACCTCCATTCTTTCTCCCTATCCAAGTGCTCTATTTCAGGCACTTGGCACCCCAACATTCTGTCCAGGCATGGGGGATCCCCAATTTGAAAGGCTGTTGCAACTGAACTCCACTAGACTCCTTACTCGGTGCATGCTGGGTCAGTGACGTCATATGGGGTGGTGCCCCTCACCTATTTAAGAACTGTCAGACAGTGGAGCAGGTAGTAGGCAGTTAGCCTTCATCGGGGGCAGAGCTTTTTTTTTTTCGTGAATGATAATGGCTCTACATCGGAGGACGTTTTTTGTTTTAATAAAGGAACTGTCAAAAACTGTGTGTTTGTATTTCTTTTTGACACTTTTTTGGTGAATAAGTAAGTGTACTTGTCATGGTTATGCAATAGAGGTTTTTTTTTAGCTTACCTGTTTCCATGTGTTCATCTCCTAAGACCAGCTGTCTCTCACCTGACTGCTTTTATTAACTCTCCTCTAGCATGGCTCCACCCCAGCTCCTATCAGAGAACTCTATATTAACCTCTGCACTGCAGGTCAGCCCTGCTGATCAACCTTTGTGTGTTTGGCTTCCTGTTCCTGCCTGCCGTTTGCTCTACGTTTGTTTCTGTTACCGACTTTGGCGTGTTCTCTACTATTCCTGTCTGCTCGTGACCCTGACCTCTGGCGTGTCCCCGACTATCCCTGTTTGCCTGTGACCCTGAACCTTGGCGTGAACTCTGTTGTCCTTGTCTGCTTGTGGCCCTGACCTTGGCTTATTCCTTTACTATCCCTATCCTCCTGTTGCCTACTGTGGGTGTGAGTTGGGGGACCCTGGGAACCGCGACCTGGAGCCAGTTGCAGCCCAGTCCATCCTCACCATCAGAGGCTCTGGTGAACACCTGCTGGCTCTTAGACTCCGTGCCCCAGGGAATCCTACGCTCTAGCCCCGGTGGAATTAGTGTTGGTGTCCCAGCGACCTTCCTTACCACCCGGACTTCCATCCGCAGCAGTCAGCCGTAGGGTCCACTGCCTTGTGGTGCACTCCTGATCCCAACGGTGTGCATCTGTCACCCAGCCTCTAGGTGACCTGACAGTACCCCTACTCATTCACATAGGGGAGGGTGGGATCTGGGGGTCCCCTTGTTAAAGGGGGCTTCCAGATTCCGATAAGCCTCCCGCCTGCAGACCCCCACAACCACCGCCCAGGGTTGTGGGCCAGAGCCTCCCCTGCCTCATAGCACCCCCCCCCATGTTGAGGGCATGTGGGCTGGAATGGTTTAGGAGGGGGGGGCGGCACTCACCTTTTTATTCTTTTTGCCATGGGCCAAAGGGCATGGTATGGATTGGGGGAACCCCCACACCATTTTTTAAAAGAAAAATTCTACTGCTTGCAGTGTTTTTTTTTTTATTCAGCTGTCAGCAGGGAAGCCCACTGACAGCTGATGACTCATTCGTTGTAAAGGATGCGGCGGCCAGCTTCCTGCCCGCTCCTTAACAACCGGCAGCTATTCACTGTGCGCTTGGCAGGTGAACATCCCACCAAGCTCCCCGAAAATTTGCCCTGACTATTCTGTACCTTGTCTACCTTGCACCTGGACTTTCATTGAACCACTCTGCCTGTCTGCCAACCGCAAGTACCGGTTTGCGTTGCTTAGTTCGTGCCTGCCCTGACTTGGTGGCCAGTCACTATAGCATCGTGTATAAGACCTGGGGACAACACAGTACTGGTAGGCCTGCTTGCCTTATGAGAAAGCGGGCTGCTATAGGTGAAGAACACAGAAGCCAGCTATAGTGTCTGACCAACTGCATTAGGGGTAAGCGTGACATTAGTAGTTTATACAACCTTCTGGCCATCTTCTCCCCCAGCAGAGCTTCCCCATTCAGGTGCATTCTGTGTCTGCTGTAGAGCTGCTAACTGTTCACAAAGTCAGCCCAGGTTTTCATGTACCCAAGACCCTCCTTCTTGCACCAGTTTATCAGCCACATGTTTACCTGTCTAAGCTCCTGCTGTCTCTCTGGTGTGGCTTGAGGTACAGGTAGTAATTCTGGGAATACTACCCTGGAGGTTCTTCTCTTTAATATAGCACTCTGAAATCATTTTAAGGACGCTCCATCTTTGTACTAACTTTGTCATTTGTACATAGTTAGTCTGGTTGAAAAAAAGACACAAGTCCACACAGTTAAACTAATAAAAGGAGAAAAAAATATATAATTTTATATACACCATCCTATACCCACAGTTAATCCAGAGGAAGGCAAAAAAACCCCAGCAAAAGCATAAACCAATTTGCTCCAGCAGGGGAAAAAAAATCCTTCCTGATCCCCCGCGATGCAATCGGATATTTCCTGTATTATCATTACCTATAAATCTTAGTATCCAATTATATTATGTGCATTTATGAAATAATCCAGACCTTTTTTAAAGCAATCTACTGTGCTGGACAGAACCAGCTCTTAATGGAAGTCTATTCCACATTTTCACAACTCTTACTGTGAAGAAGCCTTTTTGTATTTGGTGATTAAATCTCTTTTCCTTCAGATGTAAAGAGAGCCCCCTTGTCCTCTGTGATGTCCTTAAAGGGAATAACTCAACACCAAGTTCACTATATGGATCACTTATGTATTTACAGTATACATGGTGATCATATCCCACTTAATCTCCTCTTCTCAAGAGAGAATAAATTCAGTTCCTCTAATCTTTCCTTATAGCTGAGCTCCTCCATGCCTCTTATCAGTTTGGTTGCCCTTCTCTGCACTTTCTCCAGTTCCCCGATATCCTTTTTATGAACTGGTGCCCAAAACTGAACTGCATGTTTCAATATGTACCATGACAGCTGGGTTCTCTCCAGCCCCACCCAACAATCTGTCCATCTGATCTGTGATGTGCCAAACCCGAGCACCTGGTAAACAACATACTGTTTGGTGATCACGGACTTTGTGACAGATTACCCAGTCTGTCCTTATAATAATTGAATCCCCAACCACCGATATCTGAGCTTGTACTCCTGTCCCCATTCTTACTGGATTTGTTGAGCAGAGGGTAACCAACCATTGTATGATGCTATGAGTGTATCAGGAAAAAACATTACCAACACTCAAGACAGAAATATGGCTTCTCAACTATGTAAGATCTTTGTATAACAAAGACAAAAATTCCATGTATAGCATTTTCACACAGTCAGGGCATGAATACGGCTTCTCCCCTGTGTGAGATCTTTAATGTATAACAAAGCCTGATTTCCATGTATAACATTTTCTACACTTGGGGCAGTAATACAGCTTTTCCCAAGAGAGATATTTCATGTATAACAAGGTCTGACTTCTATGAAAAACATTTCCTGCACTCGGGACAGCAATATGGCTTCACGCTCATGTGAAACCTGTCATGTGTTTGAATATGGAATACCTTCAATTCAATTTGTGAAGGAATGTGGCTTCCCAAGTGCGTGAGAGGTTTGATGCATAAGAAGGACTGATTTCCGTGAAAAACATTTCTCACATTCATTACAGGAATACGGCTTCTCTCCCGTGTGGGATCTTTGATGTCTAATAAGGTCTGATTTATGCGAAAAACATTTCCTGCATTCAGCACAGGAATACGGTCTCTCCCCCGTGTGAATACTTTGATGTCTGTAAAGACTATACTTCTTTGAAAAACATTTCCCACACTCAGGACAGGAATACTGCTTCACTCCTGTGTGAGACCTTTGATGTAGAACAAGGTCTGACTTCTGAGAAAAACTTTTTCCGCACTCAGAGCAGAAACACTGCTCACCAGTGTGAGATCTGTGATGTATAACAAGGAGCGATTTCTTTGGAAAACATTTCCCGCACTCAGGGCAAGAATAAAGCTTTTTCCCCTTGTGAGACCTCTGATGTTTGTAAAGATGAGAAACCTGTGAAAACATTTTTCCACACTCAGTACAGGAATAGGGCTTCTCCCCTGTGTGAATCCTCTGATGTCTGTAAAGTCTGGCCTTCTCTGAAAAACATTTCCCACACTCAGGGCAGGAATAAGGTTTCTCCCCTGTGTGAGATCTTTGATGAAGAATAAGTCCAGAGTTCCGTGTAAAACATTTCCCACACTCAGGACAGAAATAAGGCTTTTCCCCCGTGTGAACCCTCTCATGTCTGTCAAGATTGAACCTTTCTGAAAAACATTTCCCACACTCAGGGCAGGAATAAGGCTTTTCACCCGTGTGAGACCTCTGATGCAGAAATAGCTCTGACTTCCATCTAAAACATTTCCCACACTCAGGGCAGGCACGCAGCTCTTTCCTCTTGTGAGACTTCTGATGTGTGTGAAGATGGGAAAGATGTGAAAAACATTTTCCACACTCAGGACATGAATTTAGCTTTTCCCCCGTATGAGATCTGTAATGTATAACGAGTTCTGATTTATGAAGAAAACATTTCCCACATTTGGAACAGGATTGAGGCTTCCCACCCCTGTGAGATCTCTGATGTATAGTAGGACTTAATTCAGAGTTAAAACTTTGCCCACATTCACGAGAGGAACATTTCTCCTCCCCCTGATTTCTGGCACCATCCCTCACAGTACAAGGTTGCTCAGAGTCAGAGGGATTTGATGGTCCATCCACACTGTGAAGTCCACCATCCATAGCTGAGCTCATTGTCTTTTCTCCTGTACAATCTCTTGTGACATCCTCATCTTCCATTTTACAACATAAAGTGAGAAAATCCTTTGAGCATTTCTCAATAGCGGGTCCTGGAAAAAAATATAAAAAAAACACAATGGTTAGTTCACTTAAATCAAGATTCCATCTGGATCAGGTAGACTTTAGTGAGCAGATGTTCTCTGTAGATGTCCCAACCAGCTGTGACTTCCTCTCTTCAGTAAAAGGTCCTTTGTTCCTCCTCCCAGATCACGTCTACCTTTACACAGCCTTGTCAGAAGGGCAATATTGCTATAAGCCGGGGGGGAATAGATGTAGCTCAAGTCTGTTTTTGAAAACTTTCTTGTAGATATGACAATTCACAGGTATTATAAGGACACCCCCAGCATGTTATTTAAAGGAATTTTGCATTTTTAATGTTTCACATTATTAAAATCTCTGCTCCTTGCAAAATGGAATTAAATAAAAAAATGTTTTGCTTTGGTACATGTCCCCCAGGGCAGTGCCCAGTCCCCCATTTGTTTGACAATCCCTTGTCTATAAGCATAGAAAATGGCCATTACTGATTCCTAAGATTCAGCCTCCATTCACTCCAACGGGGTTTGAGTTCAGCAAGTTCACCCAACCCGCCCCAAGCTGGACCCAGGTATGTTCAGCTCATCACTGTACATGAATTATGTCTGAATAAATAAATTGTGTCTGCAGTACAGAGAAGGGGGGTTTATCTGAGAGAAAAAAGAAGATCTAATGTGCAGGATGGATATCAGTACAAGGAGGTAACTATTATCAACCTATGATGTCACTCATCTCCCGCCCTACTCTGCACCAATCAGTGTGTAGAAACAGAGGAGAGATAATAGAAGAATATATTATGGCTCACCTGTGCTGATCTCTGTAGGAGTGTCCTCCTCTTTGAATGTCCTCGTCATTCCACCCTCCTCCGTATATTGCTCATTATCCCTCACATACGTCTCTTCTTCTTCACCCTCAACTTTCATGTTCATCAGATCTTCACCCTAAACCAACAAAATGGCAGAAAATAACATCTGCAAAATAGAAGTATTTATGATGTGAGATCACATAGAAAATATCATCTTGTAGAGTCCACACATCGTCTCCACATGTCAGAGTGTTCAATCACTTTATGTTCCAGACCCTCAACTCCACCTACCTGATGATGGTGAGGAATGGTGTGACCTTCTTGTGTGGAATCTTGAGAATACAGAGGATGGGGACATCTCTCTGGTGGGTTTCTATTATTAGGTGACTCCATCAAAATGTCCTTGTAGAGATCCCTGTATCCTTCAGAAAGCTCCTCCATCACTCCATACTCCTTATCCTCCTCTTTATACTCTTCTTTAACAACAATATTATAATCCCTGAGGTTTCCACTCTGAGAGATATAATAAACATTCATTGTAACAAACATGCTGTGTATAAATCATAACTACCAATAATTGTTGATCATCTACCTGATGATGGTGAGGGATGGTGTGATCTTCCTGTGTGGAATCCCAGGAATACAGAGGACGGGGACATCTCTCTGGTGAGTTCCTGTAGCTAGATAAGTCCACCATGGTGTCCTGGTTCGGATCTTTGTGTCTTTTTGGAGACTCCTCCATCACCCCATCCTCATCTTTTATATCTTCTTTAACATCAATTTTACAATCATTCTGGTTTCCATTCTGGATATGTAACAAAAATGACATAAATTGTAACAATACAGATAATGTACAGATCCCTTGTCTGTTACTGCATAATGTCCCAGAACCGCTCACCTCTCCTGTCAGCAGCTCCATCATCTTCTTGGTGACTTCTAGAATCTTACGTTTGCTGTTTTTCTTGAATAACAAGGTGTGTGGTGGCGACACTGTAATGGTGATATGATCTCCAGACTTCACAGGAGGAAAACTCTATTCAAGCAAAAATAGTAATCATTAATATCATGCGACATTGTTTTATTAATAGAGATAAGAGTGATGCCATGTGACCTCCCAGAATCCTCCTCACCTCTCCGGTCAGGTCTGTGTTTTATTAATAGAGATAAGAGTGATGCCATGTGACCTCCCAGAATCCTCCTCACCTCTCCGGTCAGGTCTGTGTTTTATTAATAGAGATAAGAGTGATGCCATGTGACCTCCCAGAATCCTCCTCACCTCTCCGGTCAGGTCTAGGTTTTAATTTATAGTGAGGCGAACAGCCGGCTGGGAGACAGTTCAATCAAAGTAAAATGTGCTTTATTCAGCATGAGACCAAAAACAAATGAAAAAATTACAGGTTTGTTTTTAAAGGGGTGGTAAACCCTCATGGTTTTTCACTTTAATGCATTCTATGCATTAAGGTGAAAAACCTTCTGCGCTGCAACAGCCCCCCAGAGCCCCCTTTTTTTTTTATTAAAAGGGGGCTTCCAAGTTTCCATAAGCCCGTCACCTACAGACCCCTACAACCACCGGGTCAGGGTTTTGGGGAAGAGGACCTTCGCCTCAACAAGAACAACTGGATTTTTCTACTTACCTGCAAAATCCATTTCTTGGAGTACATCACGGGACAAAAAGTAACCATATTATTCCTTATTCATAGGATTATGCACCACATTTTGATTGAACACTGGCAAAAAAAAGACAGGAGGAAGTTCCCCAATATACAGTGGGGACTGAAAGTATTCAGACCCCCTTAAATTTTTTACTCTTTGTTATATTGTAGCCATTTGCTAAAATTATTTAGGTTCATTTTTTTCCTCATTAATGTACACACAGCACCCCACATTGACAGAAAAACACAGAATTGTTGACATTTTTGCAGATTTATTAAAAAAGAAAAACTGAAATATCACATGGTCCTAAGTATTCAGACCCTTTGCTGTGACACTCATATATTTAACTCAGGTGCTGTCCATTTCTTCTGATCATCCTTGAGATGGTTCTACACCTTCATTTGAGTCCAGCTGTGTTTGATTATACTGATTTGACTTGATTAGGAAAGCCACACACCTGTCTATATAAGACCTTACAGCTCACAGTGCATGTCAGAGCAAATGAGAATCATGAGGTCAAAGGAACTGCCTGAAGGGCTCAGAGACAGAATTGTGGCAAGGCACAGCTCTGGCCAAGGTTACAAAAACATTTCTGCTGCACTTAAGGTTCCTAAGAGCACAGTGGCCTCCATAATCCTTAAATGGAAGACGTTTGGGGGGACCAGAACCCTTCCTAGAGCTGGCCGTCCGGCCAAACTGAGCTATCAGGGGAGAAGAGCCTTGGTGAGAGAGGTAAATTACCCAAAGATCGCTGTGGCTGAGCTCTAGAGATGCAGTCGGGAGATGGGAGAAAGTTGTAGAAAGTCAACCATCACTGCAGTCCTCCACCAGTCGGGGCTTTATGGCAGAGTGGCCCGACGGAAGCCTCTCTTCAGTGCAAGACACATGAAAGCCTGCATGGAGTTTGCTAAAATAACACCTGAAGGACTCCAAGATGGTGAGAAATAAGATTCTCTGGTCTGATGAGACCAAGATAGAACTTTTTGGCTTTAATTCTAAGCGGTATGTGTGGAGAAAACCAGGCATTGCTCATCACCTGTCCAATACAGTCCCAACAGTGAAGCATGGTGGTGGCAGCATCATGCTGTGGGGGTGTTTTTCAGCTGCAGGGACAGGACGGTTGCAATCGAGGGACAGATGAATGCAGCCAAGTACAGGGATATCCTGGACCAAAACCTTCTCCAGAGTGCGCAGGACCTCAGACTGGGCCGAAGGTTTACCTTCCAACAAGACAAAGACCCTAAGCACACAGCAAAAATAACGAAGGAGTGGCTTCACAACAACTCCGTGACTGTTCTTGAATGGCACAGCCAGAGCCCTGACTTAAACCCAATTGAGCATCTCTGGAGAGACCTAAAAATGGCTGTCCACCAACGTTTACCATCCAATCTGACAGAACTGGAGAGGATCTGCAAGGAGGAATGGCAGAGGATCCCCAAATCCAGGTGTGAAAAACTTTTTGCATCTTTCCCAAAAAGACTCATGGATGTATTAGATCAAAAGGGTGCTTCTACTAAATACTGAGCAAAGGGTCTGAATACTTAGGACCATGTGATATTTCAGTTTTTCTTTTTTAATAAATCTGCAAAAATGTTAACAATTCTGTGTTTTTCTGTCAATATGGGGTGCTGTGTGTACATTAATGAGGAAAAAAATGAACTTAAATGATTTTAGCAAATGGCTGCAATATAACAAAGAGTGAAAAATTTAGGGGGGTCTGAATACTTTCCGTCCCCACTGTATAACCCCTCCTATACAGGAAGAACCTAATTTTGTAGCAAGCTATTCATCCCAACATAGAGGGGAAGGATCTCTACGTCCCAGGATTAGACATGGGCCGAACGACCCCCTGTTCGGTATGCAGCAGAATTTTTAAACATCGCAAAAGTTCGGAACTGAATAAGGAACCCCATTGAAGTCTATGGAACCCGAACTGAAAAAATCAAAAGTGCCCATTTTAAAAAATTATATGCAAGTTATTGGGCATACACTGGTTATGGTGGTCCGTGTACTTGCCTGGGGGACATGTATCAATCAAAAAAAAAAAGTCTGTAAAAAACATTTTTTAATGAGCAGTGAATTACTGATGCTTAAAGTAAAACCATAAAAATTAGAAATAACAATAAAAATTTAAAAAACATTTAACCACTTCCTTACCAGGCCAATTTTGACATTTCTCTCCTCCTGTAAAAATCATAATTTTTTTGCTAGAAAATTACATAGAACCCCCAAACATTATATATGTTTTTTTAGCAAAAACCCTAGAGAATACAATGGCGGTTGTTACAACTTTTTATCTCACAAGGTATTTGCGCAGGAGATTTTCGAACGCTTTTTTTTGGGGAAAAAAACTGTTTTGTGTTTTAAAAAAAAACAAAAAACGGCAAAGTTAGCACCATTGGTTTTGCATATTGTGAAAGATGAAGTTATGAGTAAATAGATACCTAACATGTCACGCTTCAAAATTGCACACGCTCGTAGAATGGCGCCAATGTTCGGTACTTAAAAATCCCCATAGGCGACACTTGAAATTTTTTTACTGGTTACATGTTTTGAGTTACAGAGGAGGTCTAGTGACAAAATGTTTGCTCTCGCTCCAACGTTCGCGGCGATACCTCACATGTATGGTTTGAACACCGTTTTCATATGTGGGCGGAACTTCTGTATGCGTTCGCTTCTGCGTGCGAGCACACGGGGACAGCGGCGCTTCAATTTTTTTTTTTTTATTGATAATTATATTTAGTTTTTTTTTATTTTGACACTTTTTTGAAAAAAAAAAACATTTTTGATCACTTTTATTCCTATTACAAGGAATGTAAACATCCCTTGTAATAGGAATATAATATGACAGGTCCTCTTAATAGTGAGATATGGGGTCAATAAGACCCCATATCTCACCACTAGGCTGGGAAGCCTGAAATAAAAAAATAAATAAATAAAACGATCACCGCTTCCCAGCCGAAGCGGCGCCGTTTTTTTGAATGGAGAGGCCAGGCGTGACGTCATAACATCGCGCCCGGCCTCCGATGATCATAGAGACTCCGGCGACCATCTGGTCCGCCGGAAATCTCTATGATCTACATCCGGCGCCGGCGGATCCCCTCTCCGCCTCACCGATCGTAACGGTGAGTCGGAGCAAGCACCGGAGGGTGGCGGGAGGGGGGGCGTCCCCTCTCGCCTCCCATAGGAACGATCAAGCGGCGGAACGGCCGCTATGATCGTTCCTATGGTGTAGAGATTCGCCGGCTGAAACCGGCAATATCTGAATGATGTCTGTAACTACAGGGATCATTCAGATATACCCGCCCAAAGCCCAGGACGTCATATGACGTCCGCGAGCGGGAAGTGGTTAAATATAGTGCCTGGGGGGTCTCCTTAGTCTGCCTGTAAAGTGGCACATCCGTACCGTGTATAGAACCTGCTGCAGTAATAATGACATTTATAAAGCCCAAAAATTTACATTTGCCCTGCAAGCTTTCTTTATTTTGTAAATAATTTAGTTGCCACAATTTAGTGGACTGGGAAAAAGGTTAGAGATTTTTGGATAAATTCTGGTGTCTCTTTCACAGACTTTGGATAGAAGTAACAGGTGCAGAAAAATTGGGCTTTACACAACATCACTTTAATTCATTGTCACATTTTGCAAATGTATGTTGCATAGTTTTATTTTAGTACAAATAGTACCATTTCCAATGGTTGATTGTAACATAGGAACCTTCATATCATCTGCCATAGCCCTCCCCACATCTTTCCCAATTCCACCCACCAATAAGGGCTGGCCCCTGTATGACCTGTCTGCCCCATTAAAATCTAATTCACCCTCCCCCCACAATCCTAGTTTAAATACTCCTCCAGCCTTCCCCCCAGCACAGTAGACCCCCTTCCATTTAGGTGCAAACCATCTTTAGTATATAGCTTGCACCACAATTAAAAGTCAGCCCAGTACTCCCAAATCCATGAAACCCAAATCCCTCCTCCTTACACCAGGTCTTTAGCCATGCATTCAGCTCTCTAATCTCCCCCTGTGTTTCCTGTGTTGCTCATGGCACAGGCAATATTTCATAGAATATCACCTTGGAGGTTGTCATGGTTATGCAATAGAGTTTCTCTGTCAGCTTACCTGTCTCCATGTGTTCATCTCCAAAGACCAGCTGCCTCTCACCTGACTGGTTTTATAACCTCTCCTCTAAGCATGGCCCCACCCCAGGCCCTATCAGGAAACCCTATATTAACCTGTGCACTGCAAGCCAGCAGTGCTGATCAACCATTGTGTGTTAGCCTCTGTGTGTACTTGCTGTGTTTCCTACGTCTGATTCCAGTTACTGACTTTGGCCTGTTCTTAACTATTCCTGTCTGCTCGTGACCCTGACCTTTGGCGTGTCCCCGACCATCCCTGTTTGCCTGTGACCCTGAACCTTGGCGTGAACTCTGTTGTCCTTGTCTGCTTGTGGCCCTGACCTTGGCTTGTCCCTTACTTTCCTTGTTGTTCTAGCCTGCTGCCTCCTTCCTCTTCTCCTGTAGTCTACCGTGAGCGTGAGCGTGAGCTGTGAGACCCTGGGGGCCGCGACCTGGAGCCAGACTGCAGCCCGGTCCATCCTCACCACTAGAGGCTCTGGTGAACACCTGCTGGCTCTTAGACTCCGCGCCCTGGGGAATCTATGCTCTAGCTCCCAGTGGGATCTGTGTCAGTGATCCAGTTGACCTGCTTCCTGAACCTCCCAGGGTTCAATCCGCAGCAGTGAGTCCTAAGGTCCACTACCTTAGCGGTGCACTTCTGACTCCTACAGAGTGCATCTGTCACCTAGCCTCAAGGTGACCTGACAAGGTCCTTCCCTTCAACTTGCAGCCTAGTTCTTTAAATTGGTTCTTAAGGAGCCTGCACCTTCCATATATACGGTCACTGGTTGCAACATGGACCAAGACAGCTAGGTCATGCCCAGCCCCTCCCAGTAATTTATCAACCTGGTCCACCACATGATGAACCCTGGCAGGGAGACAGCAAACCATTCGGTTGAGGCGATGCTGGCGACAAAATTATTCTTCTATTAGTCCTTCTGATTATAGAATCCCCTATAACCACCAACTGCCTATGGCGAACATTGGCACCCCAGATGTTTTGGAACTACATTTTTTCCAAGGTTCGCCATCACTGGCCTAGGTCTACCTGCAGTCCCCCCACAACTCCTACTAGATGGGCTGCTCTCCCGGCTGTTAGGGGGAGCAGTGACATCTAGGGCTGTCACCTCTGAGCTTGATACCCCCACATCTTCACCCAACTTGCCAAATCTGTTAGGGTGCTTAAACCCAGGGCTGTGAGCCCCTACCACTCTCTCTAACTGTATTACCCCATCTTCCTATCTGATAATCCTGACTCACCCCTCCACCCTCCCCATTAACCACCTGCTCAATGAGCAGAGGACCCTTTTCAAGATAAAACTGCACTGACACCCAATAAGAGGATAGTATGCGACTGGTCTACATGGCATGTTCACCAATACCAGGAGCCTGGCGGACAAGATGGGTGAACTAGAGATACTGTGTAAGGTCACCTGAGTCCAGGTGACAGATGCACACCCTTGGTGTCTGGAGTGCACCCCAAGGTAGTGGACCCTATGGCTGACTGCTGCGGATGGAGCTCTAGGATATACAGGAGAGCAGGTACTCTGTAGTACCTACATGGATGACACTGGGAGCTAGAGCATGAGATTTCCCAGGGCATGGAATCTAAGAGCCAGCAGGTGTGCACCAGGGGCCCCTAGTGGTAGGGGTGGGTTTAGCTGCAGTCTGGCTCCAGGTCGCGACCCCCAGGGCCTCCCAGCTCACGCTTACGGTAGACTACAGGGAGGTAGAGTGGAAGCAGCAGACAGTGACAACAAAGGATAGTCAGGAGATAGCCAAAGGTCGGGTTAACAAGCAGGTAGGTATAGTCAAGAACAAGCCAAGATCTATAACTGGAATCAGACGTAGAAGACACAGCAAGTCGCACACGAAAGCCAAACACACAATATTGACCAGCAGAGCTGGCTTGCAGTGTACAGGTTAATATAGAGTTCCCTTATAGGGGCTGGGGTGGAGCCATGCTTTGAGGAGAGATTACTTAAGCAGCCAGGTGAGAGTGGCTGGCCGCTTAAGCAGAACACATGGAGAGGTAAGTTGACAGACAAACATTACTGCATACCCATGACATACTGTTGTACGAGGAGAATCTGGATTTTGTGGGAATTCCAGGTTCAACAGCTCTCATGAATGGCTGGCAACCATTCAAGGTATACCCTTTATCATAGGGATAGAGAGGGTAAAACGGGGGAGGGGTATGCCTATATATCAAGAATAATGAACACGTGAATGTGAGAGATGACATCACTAATAAGGGAGCTAGGGAAGAGGAGGAATCCTTATGGTTAGAGCTCCAAAGGGATGAGGCTAAGGGGAAAACAATACTGGGAGTATGTTTTAGGCCCCCTAACCTAGTGGAGGAGGGGGAGACGGATCTATCACAATTTTGATTAGCAGCAAGGATGGGAAGTGTTATCATAATGGGGGATTTTAATTATCCAGCAATAGACTGGGTGGAGGGAACCACACATTCGTCTAAGGCTCGCAAGTTCCTAAATGTCTTGCAGGACAATTTCATGGTTCAGATGGTAGACACACCAACTAGAAATAAAGTGTTACTGGATCTACTGATTACCAACAATACAGACCTGATCACTGATGTCGAAATTCGGGGGGATTTAGGAAACAGCGATCACAGGTCAATTGACTTCAGTATAAATCACACAAATAGGAAACATAAGGGGAATACAAGGACACTGAATTTTAAAAGAGCCAACTTCCCTAAACTATAAACCTTGCTAGAAGGCATAAATTGGGATAAAATCTTAGGAACAAAGAACATGGAGGAGAGATGGGTTTGCTTTAAGAGCATAATAAATAAGGGCATTAGCCAATGCATCCCACTGGGAAATACATTTAAAAGAGCAAACAAAAGTCCTGGATGGCTTAACTCCAATGTATAAATGCATATAAAAAGGAAAGGAGAAGGCCTTCAACAAATATAAGGTTGAGGGATCATTATCAGCATTCAGACTTTATAAAGAATGCAACAATAAATGTAAGAGTGCAATTAGGGCAGCTAAGATAGAACACGAAAGACACATAGCGGATGAGAGCAAAAAAAATCCCAAGAAATTCTTTAAGTATGTAAACAGTAAAAAGGGAGGACAGACCATATTGGCCCCATAAAGAATGAGGAAGGACATCTGGTTACAAAGGATGGGGAGATGGCAAAGGTATTGAATTTATTCTTCTTCTCAGTCTTCACGAGGGAATCAGGGGGCTTCAGTAACCAAAACTCCAGTGTTTATCCTCACAACACATCACAGGAAGCACCTCCATGGTTAACAGAGGACAGAATTAAAATTAGACTTGGGAAACTTAACATTAATAAATCATCGGGACTAGATGGCTTGCACCCGAGGGTACTTAGGGAACTCAGTCAAGTAATTGCCAGACCATTGTTCCTAATTTTTACTGACAGTCTACTGACTGGAATGGTAGCAGCTGATTGGAGAAAGGCCAATGTAGCACCAATATTTACAAAAGGGCCCAAAATACATCCCTGGGAATTACAGACCAGTTAGCCTAACATCAATAGTATGCAAGCTCTTGGGGGGGATGATATACAAGATTTTAGTAATGAGAACGGTATCATTAGTAGTAATCAGCATGGATTCATGAAGAATCGTTCTTGCCAAACCAGTCTATTAACCTTCTATGAGGAGCAATGATAACCAGGGATACAACCTTCTAAGCCAAAAGGACGAGAGAAAAGTTCTTGAATCAGTTGAAATGGTTGTCATAGCACCAACAGAACCAAATTGAGATGCCATGGAATCAAAGGTGCCTTGACAGGAGAAACCATATGGGTGACACCTTAAAAAAAAAAGCATGCATTACAGAATGAGAAGCAATTGGCCTTGGGACTAAGACCACCAAAGCTGAATCTGTCCATTGATCATACTCAAGGCCAGCTTCAAATTAACTTCAGACTGAAGGAAAAGCCAAGATTTGGCCTACAACCTATTTGTGAAGAGGAAACCTCCTAGCCTTACACCAAACCACATAAAATTTCCAGGTCCAATCATAAATCGTCCTAGAAGTAGTCTTCCTGGCTCTTATTAGCTTGGGAATTACAGCATCAAATACCCCTCTATCCTTCAAGGTTTCAATAGCTAAGCCGTTAAGCCCAGCGACCGCAAGGAAAGATGGCAGATTGGACCTTGTGCAAAGAGGTCTGGCCAAGGCGTAAGACGCCAAAGATCATCCATCAACATGTTTACTATGATGGAATACAATGTTCTTCTGGGTCAAGCCAGTGTGATCAGAATAATTGGTGTGGTCACAACCTGAGTTCTGCGTAACAGGCGTGGAACAAGCTGAAATTGAGGGAAGACATAAATCAGACCGATGTCACCAGGGCATCCGCTGCAAAAGTCTGAAGATCCCTCTACCTAGAAACGATCCTGCCCGGTTTTGGAATGAACCTGGAAGCTAGCAAATCAATATGTGGCATGCCCTATCACTAACAAAGTGCTCTGAATGCCTCCAGGTGGAGGAACTAATCCACTGGCAGCAATTTTTGGTGGATGAGGAAGAACGCCTGCCAATTTTGCACTCCCAGAACGGCTGACAAAGTGGGAACATAGAGCTCTGCCCAGGACAGAATGAGATCCACATCTTCCTGGACTGAACAGTTCTTGGTACCCCTCTGGTGATTGATATATTTCAGGGCCCTGAAAGCTCTGGTATTGACATTGGGTAGCAACCCACAGTTTTTTTGTTTTTTTTTTGGCAGGGCTACCCTTGGCATCCATAACTGAGCCGCATGAAGGATAAGGGTCCTATTTAAGGGGGGACCCCACACTGTTTGTATTTTGTGGAGGAGTCCCCATTAAAATTTATATCAGATCCTCATCTAGTATAAGGCTCTAGTAGTGAAGAAGAGATTCCCCACGCACTTTGTTTAAAAACAGAATGAAGCGACTGGGAAATCGGTAATTTAAATTGCCTTTTTTTCCTTGTAACTGTCAGTGTTGCTGTAGTAGGTTGTAGACATCGTACAGATACACCACTTCACAGGCCGGGTCAGGGCATCCCCTAAACATAGTATTTAAAGGAATTCTGCATTTGAATGCAGTACTAAAATACCCGCTCCCCACAAAATGGATTTATTTTATTTTTTTTATATTTATTTGCTTTGGTCCATGTCCCACATGGCAGTGCCCAGCCCTCCCATGTCATTTGTCTGACAATCTCTTGACTATTAGCCTAGAAAATGGCCATTACTGGTTTTTAACATTCAGCCTCCATTGTCTTCAATGGGGTTCAGATTTGGCACCTGAACTTTAGTTCTGTTCTGTGGTCTCACACGGAACCCAGGAATGTTCATCTCATCTCCAGTGAGAAGGTGACACATCTCTAACATGAAGAGAATGTTCCGTCCCCGTAACTAAGCAAATGTTCTGCACCTCAAGGGGTTAATCTAGGTTTTTAGACTATAAATTTGTGTATCATCACCTGCTGGAGATAAAAGACATCACAGTGACTATGGAGGAAGAGGACGGACATGACGGGGGGGTTACTGGGTGTAAATAAAAAATAAGATCTTATTACCTCTTCTCCTGCCACTTCCAGCAATGTCTTCTCTCTACTTCCTCCCGAACTCACCTCTCACCCGGAACTTCCTATTTATAACTGACATCACTTCCTGTCTGGACCTGACATCACTTCCTGTCTGTTTTCCATAGAGACTTTGTGTCTGGGTAGAAGTGAGACCACCATCTTGTGGAGCTCAGAGTAACTGCAACCCCAATTAACATCTTATAGTGTGAACACAGTCTTGTCATTGCCAAGTGACACCAATAATGGGGCTTATTTTATCCCACTGAAGCCAATGATGAGAGAAGCAAAATGATACCCCAGCTCCACTGCCAATATGATGATCTATGAACTGTGATCCGGTGCTCTAGCCAGGACGTTCAGGCCCCAAAATGCAGTACTTGAATCAGAAAAGGGCTGGCGACTCGGATGCTCTTGAATAAAAGTCCTTTATTGGGTTACATGGGTACACGGGTACAGGCTACGCTGACGCGTTTCGGCTAAGAAGCCTTCATCAAAGCATGTACCCGTGTACCCATGTAACCCAATATTCAAGAGCATCCGAGTCGCCAGCCCTTTTCTGATTCAAGCCAATGATGAGACCTATTTAATCCAGCTGGGAGACCCTAGCACTTTGTTTACTTTTGGTATTGGAGCCTCAGGAGATGTCATTCATGACGGATGAGCAACTGGTGTGGCTTTAGTTCGTTGGTCGGTCAGCGTTGCATACCGCCAGTAAATTTACTGACAGTTTGTAAAAATCAATGATTTTTTTTACAACTGCCAGTAAATATCAGGGGCTGATAATTTCATGCTGTGTTGACATCTTAAGTGTAAATCAAGCAAATTACTTCCATATCATGTTTGCGCTGTTCAAATATTTACTGTGTTCGTTTGCAATAGGAGTTCTGTCATTTCTCAGGTTGTCAGTAAAAAAATGTGCTCCGCCAGTAAATTTTCCATCTTTTGTCAGTAAAAAATGCTGCGGGAGGTTGGCAACCCTGTGGTCGGTGGGTTTTACCTTTGGGCAGTATCAGATGTTGTTCATTATGATTGATGTGGATATGCATTGCTGATTTGTTTGATGATGGATTTATTTTTATTAAAGCATTGTGAGAAGGTGTCCTTGGGTTTATTTATCCATAGGCCCCCCCACCTGCAGACACCCAAAACTACTGGGTCAGGGCTGTGGGGAATAGGCCCCTTTTCCTCATCAACATGGGGACAATATGTTTTGCCAGGGGGATTCCCTCTGGCATGGTACCCCCCCCCCACCCCCATGCTGGGGGCATATGGCTTGGAAAGGTTTGGGGGTTGCACAAGCCAGTCAAGTTCCTCCACCCCAAACTTGCTCATCCATGTCTTTTGGACCTTGCTTTGTGCATTGGTACGCAGTCATGTTGGAACAGGAATGGGCCATCCCCAAACCCTATGGCATTTCCCACAAAGTTGGGAGCAGGAAATTATCCAAAATGTCTTGGTATGCTGATGCCTTAAGAGTTTCCTTCACTGAAACCAAGGGGCCAACCCCTGAAAAACAACTCCACACAACAATCCCCCCCCTCCCCCTGGCAAATGATTTGGACCAGTGCACAAAGCAAGGTCCATAAAGACATGGATGAGTGAGTTTGGGGTGGAGGAACTTAAATGGCCTGCTCAGAGTCCTGAGCTCAAACCAATAGAACACCTTTGGGATGAATTAGAGCGGAAACTGCGAGCCAGGCCTTCTCGTCCAACATCAGTGCCTGACCTCACAAATGTTCTTCTGGAAGAATGGTCAAAGATTCCCATAGACACCCTCCTAAACCTTGTGGACAGCCTTCCCAGAAGAGTTGAAGCTGTTATAGCTGCAAAGGGTGGGCCAACTCAATATTGAACCCTACGGACTAAGACTGGGATGCCATTAAAGTTCATCTGCGTGTAAAGGCAGGCGTCCTTATACTTTTGACAATATAGTGTGTATGTGTATATATGTGTGTATATATATATATATATATATATATATATATATATATATATATATATATATATATATGTATATACTGTATATATGTTATAAACATCAATGCACAATCTGCTGAATTATTCAGAAACCCATCAAGAGTGCCTTCTCTACTTCTTGCTTTGAATGTGGAGAGGGCACTTAATAGGGTACACTAGGGCTACCTAAGACAGATTCATGCTAGCTTTGGCTATGGGGCTAGGGATGTACCTGGGTTTGATATGAGCAGGGTTCGGCGAACATTATTAAAATTCTGTTGCCAAATACAAACCCATAACATTATTGTAATATAATAAATAATATTCTATTCTGTTTTATTATATTCTTTTCTGTTCTACTCCTTTATTTTCTATTCTATTTTATTTTATTCCTTTATTTTCTATTCTGTTTGGTTTTACTCTATTCTTTTCTATTCTATTACTTTATTTTCTATTCTATTTTATTATTTTATTTTATATTATATTATATTCTGTTTTGCTCAATTTTTTTCTATTACATTTTTTTCTATTTTATTCTTTTCAAAATTCAAATATCAGAAGATGGTTATATTCTTTCTATTTTATTACAATCGATTCCATTTAAATCTATTCTATTCCTTTATTTTATATTCTATTCCTCTATTTGCTAGTCTATTCTTTTATTTTCTATTCTATTCTTTTATATTCTATTTTGTTTCATTCTATTCTAACACTAATACACAGTCTTTGAAGGAAATCAGCAATATTCAGCAATATGTTTATATTTCAAATTTGTTTTCAAATTTGATTTAGTTTTTGAATTTGATTCGAATTTTGAACAAAATTTTGTTTCGTTATTTTGGATTCATCCTATTTTATTCTATTCTTTTCTATTCTATTCTACAGAAGCTGAGGTAGCAATTATCATCGGTATTTTACTTTTATAGGAGTGTGTCTATGGGAATATTTGACCGTTCTTCCACGAGAAGGCCTGGCTCACAGTCTCCACTTTAATTCATCCCAAGGGTGTTCTATTGGGTTGAGGTCAGGACTCTGTGCAGGCCAATCAAGTTTCTCCACCCCAAACTCGCTCATCCATGTCTTTATGGACTTTGTTTTGTGCACCGGTCAGTCATGTTGGAACAGGAAGGGACCATCCCCAAACTGTTCCCAAAAAGTTGGGAGCATGAAATTGTCCAAAATGTCCTGGTATGCTGACGCCTTAAGAGTTCCCTTCACTGGAACTAAGGGGCCAAACCCAACCCCTGAAAAACAACCCCATATCATACTCCCCTCATCACCAAATGATTTGGACCAGTGCACAAAGCAAGGTCCATAAAGACACCCAAAACTCGGTCATCCATAAAGACATGGATGACCGAGTTTGGGGTGGAGGAACTTGACTGGCTTGCACGGAGTCCTTACTTTAACCCAATAGAACACCTTTGGGATAAATTAGAGCAGAGACTGTGAGCCAGGCCTTCTCATCCCACATCAGTGCCTGACCTCACAAATGCTCTTCTGGAAGAATGATCAAACATTCCCATAGACACACTCCTAAACCTTGTGGACAGCCTTCCCAGAAGCGTTAAGGCTGTTATAGCTGCAAAGGGTGGGCCAACTCAATATCGAACCCTGGGGACTAAGGATGAGCTCCGGTGTGTTCGCACACTCCACGTGAAGAGCCCGCCAGGAAATCGGCTCTACGCTGCGCTAATCACAGGCAGTGAGACATTTTCCTGATGTGCGGCTGCAGAGATCGGGAAATGTCTCACTGCCTGTGATTCGCGCAGCGTCGTGCTGACTTCCTGGCGGGCTCTGCGCGTGGAGTGTGCGAACCAGCCGGAGCTCATCCTTACTAGGGACTAGGACTGGGATGCCATTAAAGTTCATGTATGTGTAAAGGCAGGCGTCCCAAACAGTCAAACAAACAGTCCAGAGGTGTAGATCCACCTCAGTTATGATGAAAGACTTTTGATGCTAAAAAAAGAAAAAAACGGAGACCAACCGACTCAGTGTGCTTCCATCACTCACTTGCCTCCCGAGGCCCTACCGCTACAAGTAAACAAAGTGGGTGGTCTCAAATGTGGATAAATTAAGTCTCATCATTGGTGTAAATTGTATAAAATAAATTCCATCGTTGGTGTCAGAGAGAACACAGTCAACCCCCAGCCCATCATTGGTGGTCAGTGATGATACTTACCTGATCCCACACTCCCACTGCCTGATGTCGGAGTTATACTTTCACTATCAGAGAGGAAATGACGGCTCCCCACAGTCTGGTATAATTGCAGTGCCTGGTGATGGAACTCAGAGAGTGTTCCAGCAGTCATCACCTCACTGCCACTCTGTACAGTGTCCTGGAACCTGCAAGACTTGGCCCAGTAGCCAAAATCCTGGGACTGTCTTGCAATATCCAGGACACTTGACAACAATGATAAGGCCGCATTCACACTATGAGACGTTTCTCAGGGCTGCAATTCCTCTGAGCTCCACAAGGTGGTGATCTCACTTCTACCCAGACAGTAAGTCTCTATGGAACACAGACAGGAAGTGATGTCAAGTACAGATAGGAAGTTCCATGTGGTAGGTAGGAAGTAGTGAGAAGACATTGCTGAAACTGGCAGGAGAGAAGGTAATACAATCTTCTTATCTATTTACACCCAGTAATCCTCTGTCACGTCCGTTCTCTTCCTCTATAGTCACTTTGGCGTCTTTTATCTCCAGCAGATGATGATACACACA
Source organism: Lithobates septentrionalis (assembly GCA_037952835.1). Taxonomy (NCBI): domain Eukaryota; kingdom Metazoa; phylum Chordata; class Amphibia; order Anura; family Ranidae; genus Lithobates; species Lithobates septentrionalis. Next base: position 1,703,057 of record JBBDGP010001914.1, read on the forward strand.
TATATATAGGGGTTGATTTACTAAAGGCAGATCCACTGTGCACTACAAGTGCACTTTGAAGTGCAGTCGCTGTGGATCTGAGGGGAAAATCTGAAATGAGCGGAAGCTCTGCTGATTTTATCATCCAATCACGTGCAAGCAAAAATGTTGTTTTTTATTTTCCTTGCATGTTCCCCTCAGATCTACAGCAAGTGCACTTGGAAGTGCACAGTGGATTTGCCTTTAGTAAATAACCCCAATAGTGTGGAAACTTAGATTAACCCTTTCAGGGTCAGAACATTCTCTTTATTTTAGAGATGTGTCACCTTCTCCTGTACCATGTGCAGACATGGTACAGGAGAGAGTGCAGACATGGTACAGGAGAGGGTACAGACATGGTACAGGAGAGGGTGCAGACATGGTACAGGAGAGCGTGCAGACATGGTACAGGAGAGGGTGCAGACATGGTACAGGAGAGGGTGCAGACATGGTACAGGAGAGGGTGCAGACATGGTACAGGAGAGGGTGCAGACATGGTACAGGAGAGGGTGCAGACATGGCACAGAAGAGAGTGCAGACATGGTACAGGAGAGGGTGCAGACATGGTACAGGAGAGGGTGCAGACATGGTACAGGAGAGGGTGCAGACATGGTACAGGAGAGGGTGCAGACATGGTACAGAAGAGAGTGCAGACATGGTACAGGAGAGGGTACAGACATGGTACAGGAGAGGGTACAGACATGGTACAGGAGAGGGTACAGACATGGTACAGGAGAGGGTGCGGACATGGTACAGGAGAGAGTGCGGACATGGTACAGGAGAGAGTGCGGACATGGTACAGGAGAGGGTGCGGACATGGTACAGGAGAGAGTGCGGACATGGTACAGGAGAGGGTGCGGACATGGTACAGGAGAGGGTGCGGACATGGTACAGGAGAGGGTGCGGACATGGTACAGGAGAGGGTGCGGACATGGTACAGGAGAGGGTGCGGACATGGTACAGGAGAGGGTGCGGACATGGTACAGAAGAGAGTGCGGACATGGTACAGGAGAGAGTGCAGACATGGTACGTGAGAGGGTGCAGACATGGTGGGTGAGAGGGTGCAGACATGGTACAGGAGAGGGTGGAGGCATGGTACGTGAGATGGTGCAGGCATGGTGCGGAAGAGGATGAGAGGGTGCAGACATGGTATGTGAGAGAGTGCTTGTACACTGAAGAGAGAAGCTGACTAGCGGGTCAGAATCCCCTCCCCTCTCCACTGTACACACATAAGAGACCCGCTAGCCGCATGGAGATCCCCGCGGCCATGTTTTCACAGCCGGGAGCTGTGGCCGGTGGTCGGCCGGTGACGGGTTGCCAGGACAAAGCCAATTTCCCGTGATTTTTCTCGGGACACGGATAGACCAGGACAAGGGTCTGAATACTGGTAATTTTGCTAAAAAATCGGGACTGTTGGCAGCTATGTAATGGCCGTTTTCTTTTTTTTTTTTTCCACAAAAAAGATTTTATTGAGCAACAAAGCACAATTACATGTACAAACAGATGAACAGATTTTGAGAAATGCTCCATGACATTGTATATAATAATGTTACAGTAAATGTTCATGCCATTAAAGTCATGGGGAACACAAGCATATGGTAGGTTAATTAAAATGTATAAAGGAGGAACTAGCTGAACATGTTACTACGAGACATTTTCTGTATACAAGTACTATAGGAAACAGGAGTACTTTGTGTGGGCCATTTTCACCAGGCTCAGTCACGAAGTATGTAGGAGCATGAAACTTGTGTGGAACTAAAACGGGAAGGTCTGTCTCTATTAGGTTTTAAACTGTGTAGAGTTAACACAATCTGATATTGTAAGGGGGTTATATATAGGTATGGGTAAGAGGGATATAGACCTTGGGGGGGAGTGGGGGTGATGGAGAGATTTGGGGTGGGAAGGTGTAGGGGTAGGGAGAAACAGTAGGGGGAAAGGGAAAAAGAGGAAAAACAGAGAAGAGGGATATACGTAGAGCATAGGGTAAAGAGGGGGGGGGGGTAGGGGGCCGCCCCTTCTCCCCAGCTGGTCCACTCTGCCATAAGGAGCTTCCGAAATCTTTTTTGTTTCTTAATAGAGGGAAAGAATTATATTGGGAAGTACGACTTATAGCAGTCAGTGCTTTTGAAATGTGTCCAGCAAGCCCATAAATTGGTGAATTTTTGTATGCGGTCTTGTGAGGTATAGATCAATTCCTCCATCTCCTCTATCTTAGCAATCTTTGTCAACCATTCCCTGACTGTCGGGGGCTTGGTTGATCGCCATTTTACAGGAATGCATAATCTGGCTGCATTTACCATATGCATGGCCAGTGATCTGTGGTAAGATCTTTTAGGTAAGGTTGTATGATGGAGGAGATATTGTGCTGGTTCGAAATCCAGGGTGTAGGTTGTAACTCGTTGTATTATGTCGTGAACCTCCCTCCAGAAAACCTGAAGGATCGGGCATTCCCACCATATGTGGATCATAGAGCCCTCTTCTTTATTGCACCTCCAGCACGTATTTGGAATTGAGGGTGAGAATTTATGTAAGCGGGACGGTGTTCTGTACCACTTGGTGAGTATTTTATATCCATTCTCTTGGATAGCAACATTTAGTGAGCCTTTGTGAGTGTGGACATGAATGGTTTCCCAATCTTCCTCAGTGAGGTCTATGTGTAGTTCTTTATTCCAGGAAGAGCGAAGGGTTTCAGTTTGTGAGTGGTGTGGCGTTTCTTGGAGGAGAGAGTATATGGTGGATATTAGGTGTCTTTGGGGTGTATTCTGGGTACATAGGATTTCAAATGAAGTTAGTTTTCTCGACCATGTATTGTTGGGAGTTGTAGAGGAAAGAAAGTGTGTCAGCTGTCTATATGTCCACAAAGGAAAGTCTTTTGTGAGAGATATGGATCTGAGATTATCATACGATCGTAACCGGCCTGTATGGAAGAAGTGGTACGCTTGGACTTCTTCGTGTGGCCATTCTTGTTTTAAGAATGTATCTGATGTCCCCGGGGAGAAGTCCGGATTTCCCCTCAGGGAGGTCAAAGGTCCTGGTCGTGAAGATAGTTGAGAGGTTGTTATAGCAGAAGTAAAAGCGAGTAGTGACGGGTAAATAAGTGGGTGTTTCTTGATTGATTGTGTCCAATGTTTGGGTGAGAGCCAGGGGAGGTTGTGTAGATGGCCGGGTATGAAAGAGTTCTCCAGAATCACCCAGGGTTTCCCTGTTCTGTTGGTACACCAATCAACTACTCTAGTTAAATGGCAGGCCATGTAATACTTGTGGAGATCTGGAAGTGCAATCCCACCCTTGACCTTGCTGCGGGTCAGACGTGAGTATTTAATTCTTGGAGGGCTGTTCTTCCAAATAAAGGTCGTACAAGCCTTTTTATATGAACAAAAGAATGCAGGGGGTAAATGTATTGGAATGGTCTGCATTAAGTACAAGAGGCGAGGGAGGATGATCATTTTGATCAGGGCTGAGCGTCCAAACCATGATACGTTAAGGGTGGCCCACTCCTTTAATTCCATCTGAATTTTTGAAAGGGCGTTAAGGAAATTCTGGTCATATAGGTCTGCAAGACGCCTAGTAATTTGGATGCCTAAGTAAGTAATGGCAGCGCCTTCCCACTTAAAGGGAAAGGATTCTTGGCAGTGAGTGACCACCTGTGGGGAGAGGGATATGTTCAGGGCGTGTGATTTAGGATAGTTTATCTTAAAATTTGATAAGACCCCAAAATGGTTGATATCTTTCAGCAGGTTAGGTAGAGTTATGTGAGGTGATTGGAGTGTTAGCAGGATATCGTCTGCGAAAGCAGCTACCTTAAATTCCCTCCGATTTATAGTTATTCCTTGAATATCCGTATTCGCTCTCAGTCTATTTAAAAGGGGTTCTAAGGTTAAGATAAAAATGAGAGGGGATAGGGGGCATCCCTGACGAGTACCGTTGGTTATTGGGAAGGCGTTTGACAGGAGGCCGTTTGCTTTGACTCTTGCCGAGGGATTGTCATATAAAGCGTTGATGTATTTACACATGCGTGGTAGTAACCCAATGCCCTTCAGCACCTCCCGCATATAGTCCCAGGCCACCCTGTCAAGCGCCTTCTCGGCATCGAGTGACAACAGGAACCCCTTCGCTTCCGAGGAAGAAAGCCAATGGTGTATGTTTAAGGTGCGGATGGTATTCTCTCTGGCTTCCCTCCCGGGGACAAAACCCACTTGGTCTGCTGAGACCAGGCCAGGAATTAGGGGCAGTAATCGATTTGCTAACATTTTTGCATATAGTTTGATATCTACGTTGAGTAATGAAATGGGTCTGTAATTGGACGCTAGGGATGGATCTTTATCTGCTTTCGGTATGACTGCTATATGTGCTTCAAGCAGGTTGCCTGATGGGGTAGAGGGGTCCGACAGGGAGTTGAAGGCATTGAGCATTTGTGGTGAAAGATTTTCTAGGAAGCTTTTGTAGTAAATTAGTGATAGGCCATCAGGGCCTGGGCTCTTGCCTACTTTCATTTGTTTTATCGCCAAACACAGCTCCTCTGTGGTCAACGGGCATTCTAGGGCAGCAGCCTGTTGTAGAGTTATCGGTTTAGGGCAGTATTGGGTTAGGAAATCACGTATTTGAGCCTGGCGAAGTGAGGCGCTGGGGGAGTCTGTGTTATGGGATGGCAGGTTATATAGTTTAGCATAAAAGCTTTCAAAATGGGCTGCTATGTCCTCATTTTTTGAGAGAGCACTGCACCCCCATCGGTACGAAGGTGATGAATTATGGAAGAGGTCTTGGTAGTTTGTATAGTGCGTGCAAGCAATCTTCCACTTTTGTTACCATGTTCATAGAATACTTTTTGTCTGAGCACATATTGTCGTCTGGTGCGTTTCCCTAGTTCCTCCAATAAAGTGGATCTAGCATAAAGGAGGTCCTGTAGTGTGGAGTGAGAGGTAGATTGTTTGTGAGTTTTTTCAAGTCTGTTAATAGTTTCAAGGAGAGATGCAATGTGGGCCTGTCGTCTTTTTTTCTCTTTTGTTGCTAAGGCTATGAGTTTCCCCCTAATGACACATTTGTGGGCTTCCCAAAGAGTGACCGGGGTTATATCTGGGGAGGAGTTTTCTTGAAAGTACTGTTGGAGTCGGGTGTTTATTTGTCTTACTACTTCAGGGTCTTTAAGGAGGGAAGGGTTCAATCTCCAGGTCTTGGTTCTGGTATTGTAGTCTGGGAACGTTAAAGTGATTGTGATGGGATGGTGGTCTGATAGGAACATAGGTTCTATTGTGGCATGGGAGAGAAGTGTTAAGTCTGTTTGGGATAGAAATATGTAGTCAATTCTCGAGTATTTTTGGTGAGGGGAGGAGAAGAATGTATAATCTTTGTCAGTCGGGTACATGGTGCGCCATGAGTCGTGGAGTGTCAAGTTCTGTAATTGGAGTTTAATTTGACGTAATGCCCGATAGGGGAGTGCAGAAGTCCCCGTGGAAGAATCTAATGTTGGGTTTAGTGGGACATTGAAATCACCACCCAGAAGCACTATACCCTCCTGAAATGTGGAAAGAAGGTCACAAATTCGTCTAAAGAAAGTTACTTGATGCTCATTTGGGCAGTACACATTTGCAATGGTGATTGGTTTTGATGCATATGTGCCTTTGATAAAAATGTATCTACCCTCTTGATCAATCAGGGAGTCTTTCAGTTGAAAGTCAGCGTGTTTGGAGATAAGGATAGATGCTCCTTTTGTTTTCGACGTTGGGCTCGTAGAGTGGGGTGTGTGTTTATATATATGATTCGACAGTTTAGGGACATGTTTTGCACAGAAGTGTGTTTCCTGTAACAGGAGGAAATGGGCTTTGTGTTTAGTCAATGCTGATAATACTTGCGACCTTTTTTCTGGAATATTTAAGCCTTTTACATTTAGTGATAGGCATTTGAGTGTACGTTGTTGTGTAGAGTTTGCGGCTCCCCTCGACATTGTGGGTATCCAAGAGATCAAAGGGTGTTAAGTTGAGCTAGTTGGTGTCGTGTCCTGTACGCGAGCTGCAGAATGGAACTGTGGGTGTTTGGAGGCTGAAGGGGAGGAAGGAGGAGCGGCCCCCGCCTTATAGAATAGATATGATATAAAGAGGGTGTAGAGAAGGCAAGAAGGGTTAGACCAAGTAGAGATAGTAGGGTAAGAAGGGAATGAGAGGACAGAGAAAGGAGGGGGCAGGAGGGGGGAAGGAAGGGGGGTAAACGATTGGGGAAAGGAGAGGTGAAGTAGGTAGACTTAGAGTCCGGGGAATTAGGGAACGTACCTCAAAAAACAATTGGCACGTAAATAGGATGTACCGGAGGTGGGCGAAGGCTTGCCTATCCACCTAAGGGAGAGATGTCCGGTAGAGTAGCTCTAGTCCGTATGGACAGCTGTGTGGGGTATACGAGCTGTGGTAGGAATGAGTGCTGCGGCACTGTGGAGGACAAATTATGCTAAATAATAGTGATTGGGGGCACGGAAATGTGTGCAATAAACTATAATTATGGGAAGCAATGTGGAAAGGAACCATATGCATGTCAGCACAATCCTGTGATTAGAAAAAAAGAAAAAAAAAGGAAAAATGTTTTCCCCCCTATTTCTTCCTTCGGTACCTTATATGATATTTCTGGTGTTAATAATGGTATCCTAGGATCTCTATCAATGATCTATGTTTCTACATATTAAATCATTATATATAAAAAAAAAAAAAAAAAAAAGGGGGGAAAGAGCGCTCCCCTTATAAAACATAATAAACATGTATAAGGTATGTGAAAACAACAACCGATGGTAGTCTGACCCCTGGGGGGCTTATCCATTAGGGAAGGCAAGAAAAACTGCTACACATAGTCTTCTGTGTCTTACAGTAACTGAGTTTTCCCAGCATTTTCTCTGCATTTTGTATTTTCTGCCCCCCCCCTTTGGACACAGGCCTGTTAGTGTGGGAGTCTGGATCTCCGCTCCGGGTTCAAGAATAAGCGTGGTCAATGGAGAGTTAAAGGAGAAGTAGTATTGGTAAGGATTTACTGTTAATGGGATGGGATGGCATCACTTCCTTACCTGCTAATGGTAAAGTGTGGTTGCAAAGAGCTTGGTACAAGTGAAAAAGCTATGGGTGGGGTATAAGATACCGTTGTGAGGGAAAATTGACTGCATATCTGGCGAATATAGGCCGCGCAGACATTAGATTGAGTAGGCACCAAGAGTTTAAGGATCCAGACTCCCTCCGTAACGGCCGTTTTCTATACTAATAGGCAAGATATTGTCAGACAAATGGTATGGGGGAGGGCACTGCTCTGGGGGGCATGGACCAAAATAAATCGATTTTTTTTTTTAAAGTCTACTTGGTGGGGAGCAACCATTTTAGTAATGCTTTATAAACCCTGTATAATAATGATGATAATAACGGGCCACATTAAAATGCAAAATTCCTCTAAAATGCAAAGTTCACCTTTAAGAGAAAGTGAATGATGCAGCTATGCAGGTAGAGCCTATTTTAAATGTGACAGTGGCTGTGGGTAGAGAAACCCCTGCCCGCTGGCACGAGGGGAAGCTTAGGGGAACATGTTACATGTTATGTTTGGGTGTAACATATTCTAAAGGTGAAATTATCTTTTTAAATTGCTGATAAAGAAAGTGTCAGTGGATTCCCCTCATCCGTACCCATTTAAATTTTCAGTAAATGAAAGTTCAGGCATGTGGTGTAATGGTGGGGGGAATATTTTCTTGGCACACTTTGGGCCCTTTAGTACAAATTGAGCATTGTTTAAACCCCACAGCCTACCTGAGTATTGTTGCTGACCATGTCCATCCCTTTATGACTACAGTGTCCCCATCTTCTGATGGCTCCTTCCAGCAGGATAATGCACCATGTCACAAAGCTCCAATCATCTCACCACTGGACAATGAGGTCCCTGTACTCCATGGCCTCCACACTCACCACATGTCATCCAATAAGAGCACCTTTGGGATGTGGAGGAACGGAAGATTGGCATCAAGAATCTGCAGCAGCTGCGTGATGCTATCATGTCAATATGGACCAAAATCTCTGAGGAATGTTTCCAACACCTTGTTGAATCTATGCCACCAAGAATTAAGGCAGTTCTGGGGGCAAAATGGGGTCCAACCCGGTACTAGCAAGGTGTACTTGATAAAGTGGCTGGTGAATGTACATACCAGATTCTTATCTTTCAAGAGTGTCTGATATGGATGTCAAGGGGGACTCAAAAAAAAAAAAAAAAAAAAAAAAAAAAACTGTGTGGGGTGCTCCCCAAAATCAACACCAGATCATTGATGGCTGGTACGAACTTTAAGTGGAATCTCTATGCAAAAAAAAAAAACAAGAAAAAAAAAATAGATTTTTGACTTACCTGTAAAATCCATTTCTTGGAGAATCAGGGAACACGGAACCGTATTATTATTCCTTACTCATAGATGCACCACCTACAGGTGATCAGACACTGGTAAAAAGAAAAGAAGTCCTCTCAAAAATAAACCCTACCATACAGGAAAGTCCTTCTTTTTTTTTTTGTAGCAAGCTATACACCCTAACATAGAGGGAAGGGATCTCTGCGTTCCGTGATGTACTCCAAGAAAAAGATTTTACAGGCAAGTCAATACATTTCTTTATTGTACATCTCAGGACACAAAACAGCCTTAATATTCCTTACTCACAGAGATGTCCCAAAACAATGCTCATGAGGGGAGGGTGGCACAACAACTAACCGAAATGCCAAAAAGAACCTTACACAACAGTCTTCAAAACACTGCAACCAAAGGCTACGTCCTCATGGGCTTTAAAGTGGTTGTAAACCCTGTTACACCACTTTTACCTACAGGTTAGCCTATAACAAGGCGCAGCTCTGACCAATCACAGCGCCGGAGCCACGAACCCGGAAGTAACTCTGGAGGAAGATGTCCATGCTGTACTCGGAAGGCCGACGCCATTCCAGGGCATCGTTCTAAGGTAAGTATTGCATAATGAGCTAGTATGCGATGCATACTAGCTCATTATGCCTTTGTCTTGCAGGGTGTCAGGGCTGGGCTCTGACCTTCCTCCTCCAAGCTGGCCACTCAGCTGTCAGCTAATTGCCAGCTTCTATCTCTCCAGTCACTCAGCTGTTGATGATATCCTGCTCGTCAGTCCTGCCTACTTAAGCCTTCCAGTCCAGAGGATCTCTGCCTTCGCCTTGGTCAAAATCACAGAGTCTCCTGTGTTTCCTGTTTAAAGACTTGCTTTGCTTACATCCCTTCTGGCTCCAGATCCTGCTTGCTGTTCCACTACATTGATCCCTGATTAGTGGCTTGGCTGACTATCTGTTACGGTTACTGAACTTTGGCTATGTTTTGACTACGTTTGGTTTTTTTACAGATAAATCACACTTATTTAATAATAAAAGTAAAAAGAACAAAAAAACAAACATGAAAATAGCCAAAGTTCATTAACCGGAATGGATAGTCAGTCAGGCCAGTAGTCAGGGATCAATGTCCTGGAACAGCAAGCAGGATCTGGAGCCAGGAGGGATGTCAGCAAAGCAAGTCTTTAAACAGGAACACAGGAGATGTCTCTGTGATGTTGACCAAGGAGTAGGCAGAGATCCTCTGGACTGGAAGGAACGCAGGAGATGTCTCTGTGATGTTGACCAAGGAGTAGGCAGAGATCCTCTGGACTGGAACGAGCAGGATATCAACAGCAGCTGAGTAACTGTGGAGAGAAAGGAGCTGAGCGGCCGGCTCAGAGAAGGAAGGGCTGAGCCCAGCCCTGACACAGGGTTTGTTTTTTTTTTCCGAGGTTTACAACATCTAACATCCACCTGGTAAAATCTTATAAAATTGTGAACCAACAACCAGGTTGCAGATTTTCAGACCAGCGCCAATGAAGTTTGATGACAAATATCCCAGTAGGAGCCTATACCCCTGGTAGAATGAGCCATTCTTGAAAAGACATAGCTTTTCCTTTCATACCATAAGCTTAAAATGGAGTTCCCCTGAAAAAAATAAAATAAATAAAAGTCAGCAGCTACAAAAAGTGTAGCTGCTGACTTAATAATCAGACACTCCCACGGTCCAGTGATGTGGGCGTACGAAGCCCCTGCTCCTCTCCCCCCTCCTCTCCACGGCACCGGCATTCTTACTGTGGGCACCCAGCTGTGGCTTCACAGCGGGCACACACTGCGCATGCGCGAGCCGCGCTGTGCTCTGTGAATAGCGGGCAATCTTCTGGGACCTGTGACATGTCCCAAAAGATTGCAGGGGAGGGGGGAGAGGTGATCTTCCTTTCTGGCACTGCAGAGGAAGTGGGAGCTGGATGCCTCTTAAAAAGAGGGTATCCGCCCCCCCCCCCTAAAAAAAAAAATGACATGCCAAATGTGGCATGTCAGGGGGTCACCTCCACTTAAAGCGGAAGTTCCATTTTTGGGTCGAACTCCGCTTTAACAGAAAAGTCTACTCTTTACCATTGGATTTGTTAGCTTAATAGCTGCGAGACCCCTCTTTGGCCCTTCAGGAAACACAAAAAGAGAGCCTGATTGCCCGACTGTGGCTGTTTACTTAGATACATCCTGGTAGTTTGACCCTGTCAGGGAATCCCTGTGAGACGTCTGGTGTGCATGGTATTTCCCACAGAACAGTTACCAGGTGCGTGCAACCGCACAGGAATGCGCACTTGCGTGCGCACATGCACAATTCCTGTTGGCACCAGACAGGCTACTTTAAGGATGTGCTGACTGATCTTCAGCTGTTTCCTGTGTCCTGCCTTTATTCTGTATAATTCCCTTGTTGCTGACCCAGCTTGCTCCTTACCTCATCTTGGATTCTGCTTCTGACCTGTAGTTTATTCTTGACCCGGCTCCATTCCTGACTTCAACTTTGCTCATGATTTGTTGCCCCGCCTGTTGATGACCCTGGCTCTCCTGTGACCACGCATCTGTCTCTGATCCTGGCTTTCTGTCCTGAATAAATGAATGAGTGACTTGTATAGCGCTACCTATGCGAACTGAATCGCCTCAGGGCGCTTTTGCCGCCGGTGTCCATCTGCAGTATAACGTGGTCCTTTGCCCCATGGGGTCCCGACACGCTTACTGTCCTGTTCAGGTGCCTGCCTGGCTGTCTGCTATACCAGCTCTGTGCAACGCTGTTTGTTCTTGTCTTAAATCTGCTGATCGCTCTGACAAGCCACATGTCCTGAACCAGGAGCGCAAGCAGAGTGCCCCTTTTACCTGGGCTAGACTTCTGAACATTGCTGCTGTTCCTGAGCCATTGGTTTGCCAGTCTCCTTGGCACTGCATCTCCTGCTGCGAGTTCTTCCATCAACATCTGCTGGCACTCATGTTCCTCTTGTCCCCCGGTACCCTCTGTTCCACTTCCAATAGTGCCAGGGCTGGAGATACAATAGAGGCCGACCTAGTCATTTCAGTCTCCTATCAGATACGTGACAGAGCCACATCTAAAGTGTGTAGAGCCTTGTCCCCTGGAGAATGAAGCCTATGGAAAAAAAGGCAGAACAATATCCTGGTTGAGATAGAACAAAAAGAGGACCTTGTCATGGTGTAGTATCAGAAACAGCTCCTTGCAAGAAAGAGTCCCCAGTTTAGATATCCTTCGTGCCCAGGTAATGGCAACCAGGAACGTCACCTTCATTGTCAGAACAATCAAGGGAAGATCCCAAATAGGCTCAAATGTAGGTCTCTGTAGAACAGAGAGAACCAAATTGAGATCCCACAGGGTCACAGATAATCTGATCGGAGAAAAAACATGTGTAACAGTTTGCACGAAGGAACGCACCAGAGAATGAGAGCCAATCAGACTGTCAAGGCCGAAATCTGACCTTTGATGCCGTACTAGGGATTACGTCTAGGATCTTCTTGACCTGACGGGTATTTGTGAACCCTCCCCCAGTGTTCCTACCTCTCCATCTAAGAGACATATGGCCTGCTGACTCCACAATGATGGAACTTGTACTAAAGGCTAAGAATCACAGCAAGCTGAGAGGACACTGTGCAATAGCAGCAGTGCACTGGTTACCTCAGGAGATTACCCCAGATGCCCATGCCACCCCCAACAGGTGTGCTTTTATGAAGTTATAATGGTATGACACAGTTCCCCATAAACGTTTACTGTACAAAATAAGGTGCGTTGGCATGGACCATAGGGTGAGTACATGGATTGAAAACTGGCTACAAGGGCGAGTTCAGAGGGTGGTGATAAATGGGGAGTACTCAGAATGGTCAGGGGTGGGTAGTGGGGTTCCCCAGGGTTCTGTGCTGGGACCAATCCTGTTTAAATTGTTCACAAACGACCTGGAGGATGGTGTAAACAGTTCAATCTCTGTATTTGTGGACGATACTAAGCTAAGCAGGGCAATAACTTCTCCGCAGGATGTGGAAACCTTGCAAAAAGACCTGAACAAATTAATGGGGTGGGCAACTACATGGCAAATGAGGTTCAATGTAGAAAAATATAAAATAATGCATTTGGGTGGCAAAAATATGAATGCAATCTATACACTGGGGGGAGAACCTCTGGGGGAATCTAGGATGGAAAAGGACTTGGGGGTCCTAGTAGATGATAGGTTCAGCAATGCCAAGCTGCTGCTAATAAAGCAAACAGAATATTGGCATGCATTAAAAGGGGATCAACTCCAGAGATAAAACGATAATTCTCCCGCTCTACAAGACTCTGGTCCGGCCGCACCTGGAGTATGCTGTCCAGTTCTGGGCACCAGTCCTCAGGAAGGATGTACTGGAAATGGAGCGAGTACAAAGAAGGCTAATAAAGGGTCTGGAGGATATGAGTTATGAGGAAAGGTTGCGAGCACTGAACTTATTCTCTCTGGAGAACAGGCGCTTGAGAGGGGATATGATTTCAATATACAAATACCGTACTGGTAACCCCACAATAGGAATAAAACTTTTTCGTGGAAGGGAGTTTAACAAGACTCGTGGCCACTCATTAAAATTAGAAGAAAGGAGGTTTAACCTTAAACTACGTAGAGTGTTCTTTACTGTAAGAGCGGCAAGGATGTGGAATTCCCTTCCACAGGCGGTGGTCTCAGCGGGGGGCATCGATAGTTTCAAGAAAATATTAGATAAGCATCTAAAGGACCGCAACATACAGAGATATACAATGTAATACTGAAAGTATGATCCATCTTTGTCCCTGGAGTAACCACCAGAGGTGTGACTGCTGTCTGCTGTGCATGCCGTTGTGCCTATTGCTATGCACTGCCTCTGATGCTAATTGGCTTCCACAAGGTGGCAATATGGCCACTGCCATGAAGCTATGTCCCTTATGGCATCAGAATTGTGTGCCATGTCCAGTGTGAAAGGTGGAGTGCACATAGTTTGGCCATCCTGTCTACTGAAATAAATAACAAGCTCCCTCTTGGAGTATGGTGAGACAAATACAGCCAGAGTGTAAGGTGGAATGGACCTGCCACTACCACCCACCAAACACATTAAGCTCCATCCAAGAGTATAGTAAGCCACACAGCCCCTGTAGATTCCCTCACTATTATACAGTAAAAGTAAACAAATGAGGGAGACCATGCAAACCACATTTAGCAGCACCTAACAGCCATCCCAACGGTGGAGAGGGGGAAGGAGCATTGCCGTGCAGGGGTACCTGCAGGCTACCAGGGACACTTACAGCTCCCACCTCAGGACCTTTTCAACAGGGGTCCAGTCTTCACCTATCATGGTGGGTCATGCCTCGGAGGGCCATCATTGACTCGACCCCCTGTGCTGAGATTCACTGCCCTAGACCTGTATAGCGCACTACAGGAAAATGCCTCGGCAATTTCTATTACCCTCTAACATCTCCATCCTAATATTGTGCAACCAATGCAGTCCAAATAATTGTACACTATCTGTCCACAGAGAAACCAGCATAGATCACATGACCACACCAATGAGGATGGAGGAGGACCGAAATCACATGACTGAGAGGATACTAAACCTCACCCTGGAGATCATCTACCTGCTGTCCGGAGAGGTGAGGAGGATTCTGGGAGGTCACATGACATCACTCTTATCTCTATTAATAAAACAGACCTGACTGGAGAGGTGAGGGGGATTCTGGGAGGTCACATGGCATCACTCTTATCTCTATTAATAAAACAGACCTGACTGGAGAGGTGAGGGGGATTCTGGGAGGTCACATGACATCACTCTTATCTCTATTAATAAAACAGACCTGACTGGAGAGGTGAGGAGGATTCTGGGAGGTCACATGAGATCACTCTTATCTCTATTAATAAAACAGACCTGACTGGAGAGGTGAGAAGGATTCTGGGAGGTCACATGAGATCACTCTTTTTTCTATTAATAAAACACAGGCCTGACCAGAGAGGTGAGGAGGTATCTGGGATTCTAACATGATATTTCTATTGGTTTTCCAATACAGAGATTTCCTCTTGTGAAGTCAGGTGATCATATGACCATCACAGTGCCTCCATGTGACTCCCTAAAACCTGAGAGACACAACATGGAGAAGATTCTAGAAGTCACCAAGAAGATGATGGAGCTGCTGACAGGAGAGGTGAGCGGTGCTGGGAATTCTGGGACATTATCCAGTAACAGACAAGGGATGTGTCTGGATGGTGACTGTATCATTGTGTGTGTCAGGTTCCTATAAGGTGTCAGGATGTCACTGTCTATTTCTCCATGGAGGAGTGGGAGTATTTAGAAGGACACAAGGATCTCTACAAGGACGTCATGATGGACAATCAGCCGCCCCTCACATCTCCGGGTAAGAGGAGACTTTATTGTAAAGGAGAGAGCAGTACGGAGGGTCCACCTAGATCCCCCATCATCTGATAAACACATAGAAACAATGTATTCAGTCAGTGTGTGTGTTTCCTACAGATGGATCCAGTAATGGGAACCCACCAGAGAGATGTCCCCGTCCTCTGTATTCCCGGGATTCCACACAGGAAGATCACACCATCCCTCACCATCATCAGGTAGGTGGAGTTCAGAGTCTGGAACATAAAGTGATTGAAGAATTAGTGTGGGTCCTGTTGTTTATTTATAGCCATATGTCTCATAGACAGAGAGGTGTGGATGGGTCCCAGATACTCCCATCAGGTAGAGAGGAACCCAGACATAGCCCCCTCCTGTACATTGTCCCTGGGGCTCAATGTGTTCCTTGCGGCTTTGACTTTTTTCCTCTATCGTTTGATTCTGCTACTTCCAAGTCACCTTCCTCCAGTTCCTATGCGACTAAGGAGGATTTGCCCTCTGCTATGCGTGGGCTACAACAATAGCTATCAAGGGCTCTCGCTAATTTGGGCCGGTTCGGTCACAAATGGAGACGTTGCCCTTCTCCTCCCTCCTCATTGTTAATGGAGGCAGAACTTGCAGAGGCTGATGCAAAAGCATATGGCTATAAACCTGAAGATGGGGAGGTAGAAGACTCCTCTTCCAAGGATTCTGCATCAGAGGAACCCCAAGGTCAGAGTTTAACTTGGACTGAGAAGGCTTCACGCAAATTCTTGCAGAAGTGATGCTCACTCATTTGAAGTTGCTGCTTCCCAAGTCCTCTTCTCAAAAAATTCTGCCCCTGGGATCATGGTGGCCGCCACAAGATCCTCAGTTATTCTGTCTTCAAAGATGTTCTGTATGCAGACTGGGCTCACCCCGACATGGTGTTCACCCAAACAAAGGGGTTAGCTCATCAATACTCCAAGGAGGATACATTCACTAAGACTTGATGGACTTGTCTTTTTTCAACCTCACCTACTATGTAACTATAAGTGAGTATGCCTCTAGTGGATGCGGCAAACAAGAACCTCACGTACCTGATGGCTAATTGTTTGGTTTTTAAAGTGATACTAAACACGCACTGTTTAATTTACATTGTCCCTTCTATTTCTGTATGTTGATGATGTAATTATAAAAAAAAAAACAACATCTAAGTACCTTTTTCCTAATTGATATACAGATGTTACATGACCCAGCTCTCTCCCAGCCTGTCTGAAGGGAAACATAAGCAGGAGGAGCTTCGAGCTTCTAGTTCTCTGCTGTTGGTCACATGTTCAAAATAAAAAAACAGCCTTTTGGAATACAGAGTAAAAATAAATAATTCATATCAATAAACTGTTTTTCATTCTCATACAAATATATATTTGAAATCAAATCTTTATTATTTTTGGCAATAACATGGTGTGGGCGGATTTCTGCCAGTCACAGGCCGTGTCACGCCCCTCCAGCCTGTGTCTTAGAATAAGAGGGAGGTAAAGCCTCCATCAATCTACATGTAATATCCCACCCCCATTATGTTTAGCTGGTTAGTGGGTATGGAGGAGGGGGGGGCTGTCATTTACCACTGTGTATACGCCCACATGTGTGACTCCATAGTCACATGGGCTGCTCAGATGTGATAGGGAGGAGATGCTCAGCATAGAAACACACTGGAAACTGAGCATGTGCAGAGTTGCCAACATTGCTCTAAAAAATCCCTAGCTAAAATGGGGACTTCTACAGAAGGGAGAGATAGAGAGCAACAGGGTCAACCCATGATGTGGGTTTAGTTACACTTTAACCACTTCCCGCCTGGCCTATAGCAGAATGACGGCCGGGAAATGGTTCAGTTATCCTGACTGTACATCATATGACATCCAGCAAGATAAGCCATGATTGCGCACCCATGGTGGCATGCAGCGCAGCGATTGGTGGTGTGGTGTGTCACTCTGACACACCGCTTCTCCAATCGCGGTAAAGAGCCTCTGACGGGGGCTCTTTACCACATGATCAGCTGTGACCAATCACAGCTGATCACAGTGTGAACCAGGAAGTGCCGGTAATCGGCTTTCCTCGGTTCGCGCTGGCAGGGAGAGCCAATCGGCGGATCTCCTGTTGGGGGGGGGGGGGGTGTGCACTGATAATTAGCACATTTATTATCAGTGGAGCCCCCATCAGAGGTGCCCTCCACAATGCAAATGAGTGCCCACCAAAATCGCCAATCAGTGCCCATCAAAGTGCCAATCAGTGCCCTCCAGTAACGCCTGTCAGTGTCCTTCACAGATGCCAATCAGTGCCCATCAGTAATGCCTGTCAGTACCTTCTCATCAGTGCTGCCTATCAGCGCCATCCATTAGTGCCCATCAGTGCTACATATCAGTGTAGCCTATCGGTGCCCATCAGTGCTACATATTATTGCCACATATCAGTGCCCATCAATTATACATATTAGTGCCTCCTCATTAGTGCCCATCCGTGCCACCTTATCAGTGCAAATTAGTGCAGCCTCATCAGTGCCCATCAGTGAAGGAGAAAACAAAGTGTTATAACAGAAACTAAGAAAAACTTTATTTTTTCAAAAATGTTGTTTTTTTAGTTTGATTCGCAAAAAATAAAAACCCCAAGGGTGATCAAATACCACTAAAAGGTCTATTTGTGGGAAAAAAATGATAAAAATTTAGTTTGGGTACAGTGTTGTATGACCCCGCAATTGTCACTCAAATGTGACAGTGCTGAAAGCTGAAAATTGTCCTGGGCAGGAAGGGGTGAAAGTGCCCAGTATTGAGGTGGTTAAGGATACTGCTGACAAATGTCTGGAAATCCATCCAAGAAATTTATTTTTTGGGACTGTTGTCTGTACCCATGCGCAGGATTTGCTGGCTAATGCCACGTACACACGATCGGAAATTCGGCCAGCAAAAGACCGATGAGAGCTTTTGGTCGGAAAATGCGACCGTGTGTACGCTCCATCGGACTTTTGCTGGCCGAATTCCAGCCAGCAAAAGATTGAGAGCAGGTTCTCAATTTATCGGTCGGAAAAAGTTCCTATCCGAAAATGCGATCGTCTGTAGCAATTCCGACGTGCAAAATTCCTACGCATGCTTGGAGACAATTCAACGCATGCTCGGAAGCATTGAACTTCATTTTCTCGGCTCGTCGTAGTGTTGTACGTCACCGCGTTCTTGGCGGTCGAAAGTTCAGCGACTGTGTGTATGCAAGGCAAGCTTGAGCGGAATCCCGTCGGAAAAGCCATCATATCTTTTTCGACGAGAATTCCGATCGTGTGTACGCGGCATAAATTGCTGGTCTGCAGAGTTATCCTGCAAGTTGCTAATGAGTTTTCCTTCACACAGGGAATGTTTTATTGGGGCCTGACTTGGATAAGTATTTCCACAAGATATTGGAAGGCAAGAGCTCTGTTTTACCTATTAAGAAGACAAGTAAGCACTCTTATTGCTCCACAAGACATTCCTTCCACCACTTTCAAGACTCAACTGCTAAGTAGAAACTGGTTCCATAAGAAGTCCTGGGCCCTCAAATCAGCAGTCCACATCCTCCTCTCAATGAAGGAGTGCCCCCACCCAATGTGGGTGGGGGGACGTTTGCAAGCTTTTGAAGATATTTGGCAGGGGGAGATAGTAGACGAGTGGTTTTGCTGTACACGGGCTCACGGCTACAAGCTGGAATTTCAGCACTTTCCCTTTCATGCTTCATGCTTTTAATTGTTTTTTTTTTAGTTTTTAATCCACAATAAAGATTGACTTCTTTGCAAGCTCTCGATCATCTTTTTGTTCTGGTTCCAGGCTAACAGAAGTTCTGTGGGTTTAATTCAAACCTCTTTATGTTTCCAAATATGAATGGAGATGTTCGACCCATTCTGGACCCCTTTACTTCTCAACAGGTTTCTCTGAGGGTGGAAGTTCCGGGTGGAATCAGAACGTTCATTGGCATTCCCAGCCAGGGGATTTCCTGGCATGGGTGGACATAAAGGATTCCTATCTTTTATATAGAGGGACATAGGGTACCGTCAAGATCTTTCCTTTTCACTGGAGTTTTTTAAAGTTTGTGGTGGAAGAGAATAGTTTTCAATTTGTGGCCATGCCACTTGGCCTGTTTATGGCCCCAGAGTGTTCACCAAGGTTCTATCTCCAATTGTGGGCCTATTGTGGAGCCAGGGGATACCTATTCTAGGGTACCTGGATGTTTGCTTTTAAGGGAGAACTCTGCTCCTTTTCTGGAGTACAATGTGTCTCACACAATACGCACTCTGGAGAGGTTTGGCTGGGTTGTCATTCTCCAAAAAATTACATTGCTGCCAGCCCATTGTTTGAAATATTTTGGTCTGCTCCTGAATACTGCAAAAGTGAGAGGGATTCTCCCTCCAGGAGTAAAATGCCTAGCTTAGAGGAATCAGATGAATTATCCTAAGATGCTGAGAAATCCCTCAATTCACCTTTTGTATGAGGGTCTTGGAAAAATGGTGGCCTCGTTCTAGGTGGTTCCCTTTTCATTCATTCCTTTTGTGGCTGCTGGAGAGGGGACGATGCTGATGATGGATGCCAGCTTAATGGGATGTTGTCCATCAATATTCTGGAACTCCAAGTGATTCGACTTGCGTTCCTGCATTGGTCAACGCAGCTACATGGCCTCCCTGTAAGGGTTCACTCTGACAATGCCCAGGCAGTGGCCTACGTAAATCAATAAGAAGGCACAAAAGGCTGGAAGCCCAGGAACAGGTGGATCTCATGCTGTCCTGAGCAGAGTTTCATGTTCCTGATTTATCTGTGGTTCACTTTCCAGGACTGGAAAATTGGCTGGTGGACTTCTCCAGCCATCAGCAGTTGTCTCTAGGGGAGTGGACTCTTCGCTTGGAAGCGTTCAAGGAGATCTGTCATTGGTGGCACACACTAAATGTGGACCTTCTGGCTTCCAGGTCGAATGCAAAACTGGATGCCTTGAAGACCAAGGATCTCCAGGTGTTTATGGTAGATGTTCTGGTGACACTGTGGGACCAGTTGTCCAACCACTACAGCTTCTTCTATGTCTGCTTCAAAGACTTTGGGTGGAAGGATATCCCATAATTCTGCTCCGGCCCAGAAGAACGTGGTATTTTGATATCATGAACATGTCAGTGGCCAGGCCTTGGGTCCTTCCAGACTGCCCTGATTTGGTGAGGCTAGATTTCATCCTTGCAACTATATTATGGGTCATATCTTAGCTTTGCTCCAGACAGAGTTGATATATACAGCTGGCCTTGAATTCAATCAGTGGTGGATTTCCACCTTGGCAGCCTCTTTTTTTAGAAACCGCTTGATTAGCATTTCTTATTACTTGCCTTTGCACAAGGTGTTCTGCATATTGCCCATCCAATCAGACCACCTTTGTCGACGTGGGATCTCAATTTGTTTTTTTATTTCTGTTTTACAAACTCCTCCGTTTCAGATTATTTGAGACCTTCCTTTGGTTCTTTTTGACCTGGAAGGTGGTGTTTCTTGTTGCCATTACTTTACTTTAGGGTTTCAGAACTGGTGGCCCTTTTCTGTAAGAAGCTATTTCCAGTATTCCACCTTGAAAAAGTGGTACTTTGACCTAAGCTTTCTTTCTTTCTTACCTAAGGCGATGTGGTTTACAATCCCGGCTAGGACATTGTCTTTCCTTCTTTTTGACCTAAACCCCTGCTGCCTGGGAACAAGGCTTTCCACACTTTGGATGTGGTTCATGCTAACAGAAGTTACCTGAAGCTGACTGATGCAATTCGGCATTTGAAGTCTATCTCTGTTCTTCCAGAGGGACCAAAGTAGGGTCACGCAGCTTCCAAATTTACTTGTTCTTGTTGGATTCTCAAGCTTACGGTAAGAAAGGAAAGGTTCCACCATTCTCGGAGAGGGCTCATTTTTCCAGGAAAGTAGATTCTTCCTGGGCTAACCATCATTAACTACTTCAGCCCCGGAAGGTTTTACCCCCTTCCTGACCAGGCCATTTTTTGCAATACTGCACTGCGGTGCTTTAATTGACAATTGTGCGGTCGTGTGATGCTTTACCCAAATAAAATTGATGTCCTTTTTTTCCCACAAATAGAGCTTTCTTTTGGTGGTATTTTATCACCTCTGCGTTTTTTTATTTTTTGCGCTATAAACAAAAAAAACAAAGATTTTGAAAAAAAATTAACTTTCTGCTATAAAACATTTTCAATAAAACAATGTAAAAAAATCGAATTTCTTCATCAACTTAGGCCAATCTGTATTCAGATATATATTTTTGATAACGAAAATCCCAAAAAAAGCGTATATTGATTGGTTTGCGCAAAAGTTATAGCGTCTACAAATTATGGGATCGATTTATGGACTTTTTAAAAAAAACAATATTGGTTTTACTAGTAATGGCGGCAATCAGCGAATTTTAGCGGGACTGCGACATTGCGACAGACAAATCTGACACTAAGTGACACTTTTTTGGGGACCAGTGACACCAAAACAGTGATCAGTGCTAAAAAAATGCACAGTCACTGTAAGGGACCACTCGAAGGGGTTAACATCAGGGGCAATCAAAGGGTTAACTGTGTTCCCTGGGCGTGCTTTCTTACTGTGTGGGGGATGGACGGACTCAAGGAAGAGAGACATCTGTGTTCCTGATTAGCAGGAATCGCAGATCTATCTCTTCCTGTCTGACAGAATGACGGTTTGCCTTGTTTACATAGGCAGACTGCCGTTTTGTCATTCCCCTGAACGATCACGGGTGTCTGGCGGCCACCAGACCCGCTGATTGGCTCCCGCTGTGTCCAATCACAGCGGGAGCGTGGCTACAGCGGTACGCGCCCCAGAGCCAATCATGAGAATCGCGTACAGGTATGTGATTTTGCGCTTAATGGCCACCCTGCCGCAGTAAATGTATGTGGGGCGGTCCTCTAAGTGGTGTTCCGGCCGAAATTATACTTTTTAAATAAAAATATCCCTATAATACACAAGCTTAATGTATTCTAGTAAAGTTAGTCAGTAAACGAAGGTCTGTTTTGTTAGTTTATAGCAGTATTTTGTTGTTTTATAAACTTACAGCAGGCCGTGGCCATCTTAAGTGTGGGCATCTGAAGCCAGGCTATATTTCTTCCTGGATCTCATCCTTGCAGATCTCGCACATGCTCAGTGCAGCACAAGCAGTGTAATAGATTTCAGGTCAGGTTTCCATAGCAACGGCAGTTTCAGAGGAAGTTGCCCCCCCTTCCCAGAAGGCATTGCAAACAGGAAATGATGTGATGGGCCGAGGCCAGGGAGGAGGAAGTGAACAATGAATACAGCAGATATACAGTAGGTGCTGAGAAAAATAATAAAAAAATATCCAATTTGTTTACAGTGCACAGTTTAGTGAGGGATGCTGAAGAGTTGTAAAAGTGGGTGGAACTCCACTTTAAGTGGTTAAGCTTCAGTAGCTCAAGTTTGCAAAGCCACTACCTGGTCTTCAGTTCACATTTTTACATGGTTTTACCAGGTGGATACTAGAGCTGCCGAGGATGCTACCTTTAGTTACACTGTTTTGCGGGATGCTGCTTGAGATGCTTTCCTGCTTCTGGTTCCCCCAACCCCTGTTTGTGGTCCAGAGATTGCTACAAAGCCTGTGTTAATTTCATCGATTAAAAATATTTTTGCCATAATTTTCGTCAGTGGCATGTTTCCATTGACAAAAACTATGACGAAAATCAATTCCAATCTTCGTCAATAAATGACCACGGGACGAAAATGTGAGGGAGGGACGTTTACCCACGTTAACTTTTTTTACCTGCTCATAGTAAGCTCTCTTCTCATTCCTCCTCCACCAAACGAGGTCCTCACCTCGGTTAGTAAATCTGCATGGGTGTGCGTCCCTGACAATGGTATTTTCTGCCATTCTGTTGGTTTAGGGTGAAGATCTGATGGACATGAAAGTTGAGGGTGAAACAGAAGAGACGTATGTGAGGGATGATCAGCAATATACGGAGGAGGCTGGAATGACGAGGTCATTCAAAGAGGAGGACACTCCTACAGAGATCAGCACAGGTGAGCCAGAATATATTCTTCTGTTATCCCTGCTCTGTTACTGCACACTGATTGGTCCACAGTAGGGCAGGGGATGAGTGATATCATAGGTTCATAATAGTCACCTCCTTGTCCTGATACCCATCCTGAACATTAGACCTTCTTTTCTCTTGGATAAACCCCCTTCTCTGTCATGCAGACACAATTTATTTATTCGGACATGTTTTATGTATAGTGATGAACTAAACATAACTGGGTCTGGTTCGGGGTGGGTTAAGCACACTTTACTGAAGTTCAGATCCTGAAACCAAATGTCAATGGGAGTTCAATCGTAGAAATCAGTAAAGGCCATTTTCTATGCTAATAGGTAAGGGATTGCCAAGCAAACTGGGACACTGCCCTGAAAGACGTCTACCAAAGCAAAAAAAAAAAAAATTAAAGTTCAGTTTGACAGTGAGCACTAATTTTTAAGAACAACAAGTATTTCGGTCCGGTTTCCGATAATAGTGGTCTCTGCGGCGGATTCGGCAGATAGTGGTCTCTGCGGTGGCCCCCCCTCGCGCCGCGCTCCGGTGGCCTCCGCCGCTTACTGGAGCCGTCGGTAGCGGCGGAGGCGATAGGATGCTTGTCCTTCCTGTGTATGGAGACGAGTGAGGGGAAGATGGCCCCCCCGTCAAAACGTCACTTCTGCCCACGGCTCTTAAAGGGACATTTTTTTTTTTTAAATGACAACATTTTTTTTTTTTATTGCATTTTAGTGTAAATATGAGATCTGAGGTCTTTTTGACCAGATCTCATATTTAAGAGGACCTGTCATGCTTTTTTTCTATTATTAGGGATGTTTACATTTCTTGTAATAGGAATAGGGACCCAATTTTTTTATTTTTTAAAAGAACAGTGTAAAAATAAAAGGTAAAATTAAATAAGAAAAAAAAAAAAAAAACTTTAAACGCGCCTCGTCCCGCCGAGCTCGCGTGCAGAAGCAAACACATACGTGAGTAGCGCCCGCATATGAAAACGGTGTTAAAACCACACATGTGAGGTATCGGCGCGATCGGTGGAGCGAGAGCAATAATTCTAGCCCTAGACCTTCTCTGTAACTCAAAATATGCAACCTGTAGAATTTTTTAAACGTCGCCTATGGAGATTTTTAAGGGTAAAAGTTTGTCGCCATTCCACGAGCGCAATTTTGAAGCGTGACATGTTGGGTATCAATTTACTCGGCATAACATTATCTTTCACAATCTAAAAAAAAATTGGGCTAACTTTACTGTTGTTTAATTTTTTAATTCAAAAAAGTGTATTTTTTCCAAAAAAGTGTGCTTTTAAGACTGCTGCGCAAATACGGTGTGACAGAATGTATTGCAACGACCGCCATTTTATTCTCTAGAGTGTTAGAAAAAAAAATGTATAATGTTTGGGGGTTCTAAGTAATTTTCTAGCAAAAAAAAAAAGTTTTTAACTTGTAAACACCAAATCTCAAAAAGAGGCTCGGTCCTTAAAGTGTAAGTAAACCCACCTATCGTTTTCAGCCAAGGAAGCTGCCATCTTTGCCTCTGTTTAATCTACAACTGCCATGAAGCTGCACATGTGATCAGTTATGACACCAGCCATTGGATGGTTTGACAATTGGGTTGAGAGCACAACCAATGGGAGTGTTACATTTCCGGCATGTGCCGGAAATTAAGCTGTTTTATGGATGGGTTTACTTCCGCTTTAAGTGGTTAAATAACATGCTTGGAGGTGGTTATTAGACCAATAAGTGGGTTTAATGGCTCGAACCGAACCTAACAGTGGTCCCTTAACCTGCCTGTAAAATGACACATCTGTACGAGAGAGTTTTTAAAAACAGACCCAAGACAGATCTATTCACCCCGGCTTATAGCGATACCTGACAAATCCATCTCTTCAATCACCCCAACACTAATTTGATATGCACAGTAGGTTCCTATGGTTCCTGCTCAATAAAATCTACCTGATCCAGATTTAAGTGCGCTAACCATTGTGTTTTCTATTGATCATGATTTTATATTTCTTCAGGACACGCCATCGAGAAACTCTCAAGGGAACATCTCACTTTATCTCTAAGCTGTAAAATGCAAGATGAGGACATCATACGGGATTGTGAAGGAGAAAAGACAATGAACTCCATTGTTGAAGGTGGACTTCACAGCATGGATAGACCATCAAGTCCCTCTGACTCTGAACAACCTCCTACTGTGAGGGATGGTGCTGAAATTCAGAAGAATTCAGAATTCTGTCCTGAATGTGGGGAAAGTTTTAGTTCTGAGTTAAGCCTTGCTGTACATCAGAGATCTCACATGGGTGGGAAGCTTCATTCATGTTCTGAATGCCGGAAATGTTTTTTAAAAAAATCTGAACTCGTCCTATATTACAGATCTCATACAGACAAGAAGCCATATTCCTGCCCCGAATGCGAAATATGTTTTTCACAATTGTCCCATCTTTACATGCATCAGAGGTCTCACAAGGGGAAAAAATTATATTCCTGTCCTGTGTGTGGGAAATGTTTTACACGGAAATCAGGACTTCTTGTACATCAAAGATCTCATACGGGAGATAAGCCTTATGCCTGCTCTGAATGCGGGAAATGTTTTTCAGAGAAGTCCAATCTTTGCAGACATCAGAGGATTCACACAGGGGAGAAACCATATTTCTGTACTGAGTGCGGGAAATCTTTTTCACAGGTATCCCATTTTTACATACATCAGAGCTCTCACACGGGGAAAAAGCTGTTTTGCTGCCCTGAGTGTGGGAAACGTTTTACACGAAAATCAGGACTTGTTCTACATCAAAGATTTCACACAGGGGAGAAGCTTTATTCTGGCTCTGAGTGTGGGAAATGTTTTTCAGAAAAGTCCAGTCTTTGCAACCATCAGAGGATTCATACAGAGGAGAAGTCGTATTCCTGTTCTGAGTGTGGGAAATGTTTTTCACAGGAATCAGACCTTGTTATACATCAGAGATCTCACACAAGCAAGAAGCTTTATTCCTGCCCTGACTGTGGGAAATGTTATCCACGAAAATCAAAACTTGTCATACATCAAAGATCTCACACAGGGGATAAGCTGCATTTTTGTTCTGAGTGTGGGACAAGTTATTCCCAGAAATCAGACCTTCTAATACATCAGAAATCTCACACAGGCGGTAAGCTGTATTCCTGCACTGAGTGTGGGAAATGTTTTGCATGGAAATCAGGACTTGTTATGCATCAGAGATCTCACACAGGGGAGAAGCCGTTTTCCTGCCCTGAGTGCGGGAAATGTTTTATACAGAAATCAGATCTTGTTAGACATCAAAGGTCTCACGGAGGGGAGAAACCATATTCCTGCCCTGAGTGTGCGAAATGTTTTTCACAGAAATCTGACTTTGTTAGACATCAAATATCTCACAGTGAGGAGAAGCCGTATTCCTGTTCCAAGTGTGGGAAATGTTATAGACGGAAATCAGACTTTGTTATACATCAAAGATCTCACACGGGAGAGAAGCCGTACTCCTGCCCTGAATGTGGTAAAGGTTTTTCGGAGAAGTCCAATCTTTACAGACATCGGAGGATTCACACGGGGGAGAAACCGTATTCCTGTCCTGAGTGTGGTAAATGTTTTTCACAGACATCCCATCTTCACGCACATCAGAGATCTCACACAGCGAAGAAGCCGTATTCCTGTTCTGAGTGCAGGAAATGTTTTTCAAAGAAATCAGACTTTGTTATACATCAAAGATGCCACAGAGGGGAGAAAACGTATTCATGCACGGAGTGTGGGAAAGGTTTTCAAGGGAAGTGGAGTCTTTACAGACATCAGTTGATTCACACAGGTGAGAAGCCGTATTCCTGTCCCGAGTGTGGGAAATGTTTTTTACAGAAATCAGACCTTGTTCGACATCGAAGATCCCACACTGGGGAGAAGCCGTATTCCTGTCCGGAGTGCAGGAAATGTTTTTTACAGAAATCAGACCTTGTTAGACATCAAAAATCTCACACATGTGAGAAGCCGCATTCCTTCCCTGAGTGAGGAAAAGTTTTTTTTTTCACAGACCACCCATCTTCACACTCACGCATCAGAAGTTTCACACAGAGAAAACCTGTATTCCTGTCCTGAGCGTGTGTTTTTTTTTCACAGAAATCAGATCTAGTTATACTGTACATCAAAGATCCCACACAGGGGAAACACCGTATTCCTGTCCTTAGTAGGGGAAAAGTTTTTCACAGAAATCCGACTTTAACATATAACAAAGATCTTCCAGAGGGGAGAAGTCACATTCCTGCCCCAATTGTAGAAAATTCTATATACAGAAATCAGACGTTGGTATACATCAAAGATCTCACACAGGGGAGAAGTTGTATTCCTTCCCAGAGTGCAGGAAATGCTTTTCAGAGAAGTCTAGTCTTTTAAAAGCATCAGAGGATTCACACAGGGGAGAAGCCACATTCATTTTCGAAGTGTGAAAATGCTATACATGGAAATCAGACTTTTTTTTATACATCAAAGATCCTACACAGGCGAGAAGCCATATTTCTGTCTTGAGTGTGAAAAATGTTTTCCTGATAACTCTTTGGCACCATATATCTGTTGACACTGACCTCTGGTCAACTTCCTCAGGACAGTATAAATAAATATAAAATTGAGTCCCACCCTATCAGAGATGCTTCTTTTTTAATCCTCCTTTCTCCAGGGTGAACATTTACTTAGTTAAGTAAATCTGAGGTGCAAAGATTAGGTGATGTGTCATGGGCTTTTAATGGGGGAAGGGGGGGGGGGGTCTCCTGAATTACAGCTGATTTTGAGGTATTTTAACCAGCTAAGTGCCCATTTTTACTGTCAAAGTGTCCATCTTTGGATTATGGGTCTTAGGTTGGTACATGATCCTGCCTATTACCTGCTACCTCATCTGAGTTTTGTTTGCCATTCAGCTGCCTCTCTCCCTGTGCAGTGCCTGTGTTGCTATGCTTCCTTGTCTTGCTTAAAAAAAGCCTCTCTGACATGTATTTTATCTGCCCTCTGTGCTCCTACTTGATCTCTGTACTTATAAACATTGTGTTTCTGCTGGTCAGGCCTTGGCCACTCCTCGTTTCTGGGTAATCAGCTGAAATGAAGTATTCTTGGGAAGGACAGTGCAATGCAGACTGTGTGCTCCAGCTACAGGGGTATGTTGCGTGCGCAGTAACTCACGCATGTGCAATATGGTCAGGTTTCTCTTCGGTGTCCTCAAGCATAGCTCTTAGCAAGCTCTGCCAGGTGGCAATCACATAACGCTGTGTACCACGTGCATGTGTGAAGACTGCAATGTTGTGGAGGCCTCCCTTGCACCTCGCGCTCAACACTTCTGAAGATGAACACAGAGAGCGTGAAGGCAAGGAGCAGCACGACTGCTGGAATAGCTGGCTGGTAATGTCCACTCTTCAAGAGCTGGTAGTCACAGTCCTCAGAGCAGGATGCAAAAGTAGCTTGGCACCAGAGCAGAAGACAAAAGCAGGGCCAGGATGGCAGGCAGTGGTCAGCTACAACAGGGCAGTGAGGGACCAAATCGGCAGGTCATGGTCAGTAACAGCCGGGCAAAGCCTGAGGTCAGAGTAATAAGGTGAACAGAGTTGGAGCAAAAGCCAGACGTCCAAAGACAAGCTGGGTCATACACAGGTAAGCATTACAGAGGACCAGGTTTTAGGAATATGGGAAAAAGCTTAAGGCCATTCAGCAAATTCTCATAATCCATCTGCAGTAGTTTTCAGAATATCCAATTGCATGTAGCTGCTGTTCAGCCAAAGTTTTTCCAGCAATCTCCTTCGACAAAAGTCAATTGAATTGTCAAAGAGAGTAGGGCCACACACTGAGCGAGAATTTTCCCAGTGTATGGCCAGCTTTACCAACCTGCATCACAACAGGAGATGGCCAAGTTCTTCCACTCAATGTTGACAGAGTTCTGAAAGCCTATCTTCAGGCTATGGTGGAGTCAAAAATGTCAGAACAACTGTTTGTGATACCTACAGGAAGAAACGGGGGCAAGGAGGCTTCCCTGACAATGATTTTGGCATGAATCATCAACTAGACTTATATGGTTAGCTCTCTTCTGGCACCAAAAGGGGTCATTGTTTACTTGACATGCAGCGTGTTCAAGTCTTGGGTGGCATCATGAATGTTATCAATCAAGTCCAGGGTCTCCAAACTTTATAAACAAAGGACCAGTTTACAGTCCTTCAAACTTTAGGGGGGTCAGATTGTGGGCAGTGGGAGAAGAACGTGTCCTGGCCTCAGTGGGAGAAAACAATGCCCCATCATTGGTATTGGGACGAAGAATAGTGCCCCATTATTAGTATCAAGGGGAGGAATAGTGCCCCATCATTGGTATCCATGGGAGGAATAGTGCCCTGTCATTGGTGTCAGTGGGAGGAATAATGCCCCATCATTGGTGTCGGTAGGAGGAATAGTGCCCCTTCAATGAGATCAAAAGAAGGAATAGAGCCCTATTGTTGATGTCAGTGGGAGGAATAGTGCCCCATCATTGGTTTCAGTGGGAGGAATAGTGCCCCATAATTGGTGTCAGTGGGAGGAATAGTGCCCTATTGTCGGTGTCAGTGGCAGGAACAATGCCCCACTGTTTCTGATAGTAGGGGGAATTATGCCCCAAGAGCCAGATAAAAGCAAGCAAAAGAAAACTATTAATCAAGACCATCTGCACGGAAGCAACATGGCCATCATCCAATCTCACTACCATGTATGACAGTAATGAGGTCAGGCCACCCCCAAAACTAAGTCCAGAAATAGAATGGCACCTTTATCCTGTGTAGAAGTCAGCCTTTCATTTACAACTTCCACCATGATTTCCATTAAACTTTCCTAGCGGTATCATAAATTCCAGACAGGGAAGCCGAACATTAATCTTAAACTGGGTAGATAATGTAACGAAATTCTGCTGGTTCAGCAGCCAGTGACAGTCTGAATTGCGATATCTCTGAGGTATGTAATTCTTAAGCCACGTACACATGGTCGGAATTTCCAACAACAAATGTTCGATGTGAGCTTGTTGTCGGAAATTCCGACCGCGTGTAGGCTCCATCGGACATTTAAAAGACAGAAAAGAAATCCAAAAAGCAGTTCTTCAGCAAGGACAAGCCAATGTTATTAGTTAATTATCTTTATTGATTAGCCCAAAATAGAAAATGACATATATGTACAAAATAACTACAAAAAAGATTATTCCTACCTCCAACATATGGTTAAAATAAGACAGACGTCTTAGAGGGGACATGCTCTGAGGAAGCCTGGGATCAGGTGAAACTCGTAAGCATCCTGCCACCGCGCTGTCGGTGGCTGGGACCTCTGGATTTCCACCAACACCTTGAACCACCTATAAAAATCTCCAACAGCCGCAAAATCTAATGTGATCCATTCATCCCACTGCCTCCGGGTGTTGCTCCCCACATCACCCTCTGCACAGCCCCTGGATACGGCTAATTTGGATGATCTGAACCCTGCTGCACACCGTACGCTCCAATTGGGACGAACTAATACAGACAAGAGCGCATGGGTCTTTAGTGTGGATCCCATCCAAGCGAGGAGATCGTGGCCATACGGGATATTGGAGGATCGAAAGTCTACCAGCACAAGACGTCTAAATGGTGAGCTGCTATTGTACTCCATTATCCAGGAGTCACTTATATTAGAGCTAGTGACTTTTGGTCTTATTGTGGGACTCTGATCTGTTATGTTATAGGCCACTGATCCACGCAATCACTCGTGCCATGCTGTGTACACGACCGGCTTTGAGCTAACACATTATGAACGATCCCAAGAGTGGAATTCTCGTCAAGTCTTAAACACAAGGACTATGCAGACAGGTGTTCTGAAAATAAGCCCATGGATCCCTAGATTACCTTCATCACATTTGAGCAATCTTGGATAACCCTCCACACACATGACCCGGGTCTAAGACATTTGTCTGCATGTGTGTGTATGACGAGTGTTTGAGCTGTGTGTATCAGGTATGGTGGCCACCCATGTCCCCTCTAAGACGTCTGTCTTATTTTAACCATATGTTGGAGGTAGGAATAATCTTTTTTGTAGTTATTTTGTACATATATATCATTTTCTATTTTGGGCTAATCAATAAAGATAATTAACTAATAACAGCGGCTTGTCCTTGCTGAAGAACTGCTTTTTGGATTTCTTTTCTGTCTTTTTTATGTTGATAGTTTCAGTTCAGAGGATAACCACCCCATGATTGGTGATACTACTAGTGTTCACAATCTGGGATGACGATGTATACAGGTGTTTTATTTGAGTAGGTAGCTGGTAAGCCTATTCGATACTCATTTTCACCTGTGTTAATTTGGCAGTGTCATCGGTCCTCTTTTTTTCTGTTTTTACATCCATTGGACATTTGCTGTCGGAATTTCCGACGACAAAAATTTGAGAGCTGGATCTCAAATTTTCCGGCAACAAAATCCGTTGTCGGAAATTCCGATCATGTGTACACAATTCCGACGCACAAAATTCCACGCATGCTCAGAATCAAGCAGAAGAGCCGCATTGGCTATTGAACTTAGTTTTTCTCGGCTCGTCGTACGTGTTGTACGTCACCGTGTTCTTGACGTTCGCAATTTCCGACAACATTTGTGTGACCTTGTGTATGCAAGACAAGTTTGAGCCAACATTCGTCGGAAAAAAATCAACGGTTTTGTTGTCGGAATGGCCGATCGTGTGTACGAGGCTTTAGTCTCCATGGAGTGGTAATTGAATGGTGCACAATAATAGCAGGTTATCAAATTGTAGCATGTGATACAATAACAATATGACCTCACCTAGGAAAACTGACATCATGGAGTGGTCTGCTGGATTAATATAAAACATTTTAGCACTCCTACCTCCCACCCCTTAATCCTTGTGACTGGGTGAAGGGAGGACTTAGTGAGACCTTCTAGAAAATCCACAAAAAGCTACGGCATCAACAGTCTGAATCTATCATATAACATTGAAATGGAATACACGTACCCAGAGCCTTCTTTTTTTTTTGAGAACGCCACGGACTCTGAATCTTGGTCTTCTACTAGAACCCAAGATGTTTGTTAAATTTGGGTTCCACCCAAAAAACAAAACTACCTGTAAAAATTCTAAAATAAAACCCAAAAAAACTTTTGGATATTTTTTTTTTTTCACTTACCTCTAAATGCCTGTTGCTAGGTGGTCCCTCGTAGTCTGCCTGTCCCTTAGCCTGGGCTGGTGACATCACTTCCTCCCCGGCACAGGAAGGGCTCCGCTCTGCTCCCTCCCTCCTGTCAATCATCTGGGACCCATTACAGGCCCCAGGTGATTGAGCGGCCAATCACGGCGCGCGGCGCCGCTCGCGCATGCGCAGCGGGTGCCAGGCTGTGAAGCCACAGCCCGGCGCCCACAGTTGAAATGCCGGCGCCGACGAGCGGAGGGGGGAGACGAGCGGGGCTTCGATCCCCCGCATCGCTGGACCCAGGGACAGGTGAGTGTCCAATTAAAAGTCAGCAGCTGCAGTATTTGTAGCTGCTGACTTTTAATTTTTTATTTTTTTTTTGACGGCCCCCCCTGGGTGGAACTCCTCTTTAAGTACTTTCAATCTTAATCCTCTTTTGTTTTGTTGTTTTAATTTGTCTCTTCTTATTGTAAATATTGAATTTGCACCATTTTTCTTTTGCCTTTTATTAAACAATATTTTAAAATCATTAAATTTGTCTCTAATGCCCTAAGCCAGAACTATCTCTTTGAAAAGCGCTACTACACTATATTACCAAAAGTATTGGGACACCAGCCTTTACACGCACATGAACTTTATTGGCATCTTAGTCCGTAGGGTTCAATATTGAGTTGGCCCACCCCTTGCAGCTATAACCGCTTCAACTCTTCTAGGAAGGCTGTCCACAAGGTTTAGGAGTGTGTCTATGGGAATGTTTGACCATTCTTCCAGAAGCGCATTTTTGAGGTCAGGCACTGATGTTAGACCTGGCTCAGTCTCCACTCTAATTCATCCCAAAGGTGTTCTATCGGGTTGAGGTCAGGACTTGCTCACCCATGACTTTATGGATCTTGCTTTGTGCACGGGTCCAAATCAATTGGTGGAGGGGGGGATTATGGTGTGGGGTTGTTTTTCAGGGGTTGGACTTGGCCTCTTAGTTCCTGTGAAGGGAACTCTTAAGGTGTCAGCATACCAAGACATTTTTGGACAATTTCATGCTCCCAACTCTTTGGGAAGGAACAGTTTGGGGACGGCCCCTTCCTTTTCCAACAAAACTGTGCACCAGTGCACAAAGCAAGGTCCATAGAGACATGGATGAGCAAGTTTGGGGTGGAGGAACTTGACTGTCCTGACCTCAACACGATAGAACACCTTTGGGATGAATTAGAGTGGAGACTCTGAGCCAGGCCTTCTATTCCAATATCAGCGCTTGACCTCACAAATGCGCTTCTGGAAGAATGGTCAAACATTCCCATAGACGCACTCCTAAACCTTGTGGACAGCCTTCCCAGAAGAGTTGAAACTGTTATAGCTGCAAAGGGTGGGCCAACTCAATATTGAACCCTATGGACTAAGATTGGGATGCCATTAAAGTTCATGTGTGTGTAAAGACAGGTGTCCCAATACTTTTGATAATATAGTGTGTATGACAATCTCTGAAATTCAGACATTCCTTAAAAGTCAAAATTGTTATGTAAATATTGTGAATGGTTTGTGTTTCTGATAAAAACACTTGATGGCAGCTGTTAGTATGTATAACAGGTTACCCGTGAAGCTGGCTGACCCCCGTGTTGATCGCTCTTTTTCTGCTGACACTGAGATTGCGGTTTCACTAGCTGGAAAATATCTGTGCTGGGTAAGGCGAAGATCGTCATCATCATGTACTGGTGGCAGCACGGTGAGATCTGACCAGCCATTTGTCACATATTGGTGGCAGTGGTTGGGATCTGATACCAATGTTGCCACACCTGGACATTTGAATGTATTCACCACAGTTGAGTTTTGACAGAAAATATTGTCTGCTGCTTCTCAGAAATTTTTTGTATCCATTTCCCGCATGCAATGCCATGGGCCTGTCAGGAAAACAGAAAATAGATTTCCCATACTTACCATAGTTTTTATTTCCTATCTCCATGGCATCACATGAACCCACCCAGAGTAGGAGTATTTGGAAAACTCCTCTGATAATGTGGGATTCAAATTCATAGATAACAACCTGTAATGCTGCGCCTTCGACAGGAGCCCACACTTTAAGATCCCTAGGGTATTTTCCCGTAATTGTACTTACAGCCAGGCACATAGTCACAGCCACTCCTTTTGCTCAAGTGGGATGCTTTTCTGATGCTTTATTTTAGAATTTGAGCTTAGATAGGAGTAGGGTAACTGTGGGATACTCCAGAAACTCTAACAGCAACTTGAGGACACTAATCTTCTTCCTAATATTCTGAGCAGAGTCCTTGCACAAGCACTTAGTGGACTGAGCTATACCAGGACACCAGGCACAATGTCCCCTTTTCTGAGCAACTCTGACTCCGAGGGATGGCAGCAGCATACAGTCTCAGGAATCTCTCTCTCCAGACGGTACCCACTAATGTCCTTGGAGAGTTGGATGCCTCCTTTCAACATCTTCAAGACACCTTTTTCCAGTGATACCAGACCAGATCCCCAGAAGAAAGCCCCTCGGTCAGTTTTAAGAACTTTTAGAAGAATAGGCCCTTCAGCTAGCCTAGCTGGGACCTTGATGAACAGTAGGCACATGGCAAGCCTGCCCAGGAGGGCAGCAGCCCTCCAGGCTGGCATCTTCTCCTCTGGAAAAAGAACCCTTCTGTTCCAGGTCGCAGAGTATTTATGTGTCCTCCCAGCCACCATCTGTGCACCTCTCCCTAGGGATTGGTCAGGGCTGCATAAATATTCAGCTGCTGATTTGATTCTCCCAGCCCACTATCTTCCAGACACTTTCCAGACAGAGAGGGGGAACCAGTCAACCCTGCAGCAAGCGAAACACAGAACAGACCAAAACAATCACATGCAGCTCAACTGATTACAGTGAGACAGAAACTAAATTTCTTTTTCATACATCATGGGACACAGAGTTAGGCTAATATTCATTACCTTCTGGGTTATACTTCATCTCCAGGTGAATGGACACAGGTAGACCAAAGGTCTTTAGACAGGAAGTGATCCCCTATATAACCTCTCCCATACAGGAAGTACTTCAGTTTTTTACCAGTGTCTGCAAGGTGGATGACACGATTGTTTGAGCTCTCTGAGCTCCCGGTCTCTAGTCCCACAACCGGTTCTTAAATTAATCAAGGGATTGACCGATCGGATCCATTTGACACAGGCTTTATAGGCTTAGATAAATGGTACCTGAGCCTCGCAAAGAAAACTCAAGATCCTGCAAGGTTTTGTCTGTAATGCAGCCTCCGGGCACTGGACTCTGCAAAGTTGAATCCTGGACACCACAGCGCTAAGTCATTCCTGTAGGGTGCTGTACAGGTTCAAGGGAGTGGACCCTAAACATGAAAAGGGTACCCAGTCCTTGAAGGTCCTCAAGTGACAGGAACCCGCCGTAAAGGGTGAAGATTGGGCTCTTAGTTTCTAAGCTGCCCTGTGCCTGGACGGGTGAGTGAAACCCCTTTATTTAATATTGTGGGGTGTCCCAGTGGTTGTAACAATCAATCAAGCTAGCTAGAGGCTGGACATCTGTGTGCGGTGACCATAAGGGGGAGTTTTGGGCTAGCTGTGGGTGTTTGCAAAGTGTACCTTTTTTTTTTCTACCTGTATGATGGTGCGCTTGGTTCGCCAGGGCGCACGTGTGTTCACAGGAGAACCGCTGGGCTCAGCAGTTTGTTTGGCACAGGCACCGTAGCCTTTATCTGGGCGCACAAAGATTCATACGTGAATACAGCCACGCCTCTTGGCCAGGACCACGCATGTGCATACGCACGCACAGAACATTCCTTCGCACAGCCAGCTTCTTTAAGCTGTGTATGCCAAGCATGCAGTGCTTCCAGAAGGCAGCTGTGGGACACAGAGCAGGCTCTGAACCAGGCATTTGTAGCAATTCATTTTCTTCTAACCCGGGTCACGTGAGTCACCAGGTGTTGCTTGGTGGGCTAAAGGTGCTTAGCAGGATTGTTGCATAAGGGCTTTGTGAGCCCTATTAAAGGGTCTCCCTTCTGGGGTGTTTTAATACTACACCCAGGTACTCTCTTTTTGTGGCTAGTAAATGTCTTTAAAAAAGAGGAGCGGGAATAACACTACAGGGAAGGGCACACCTAGGTCATCAGTAATTCCTGATAAACCTAGTTGTATCCCTAGTGTTGTATCCCCTGAAGGACTAGAGGCTTCCGGGCAATCTAAACCGCTGCGCCTATCTGGGTTTGTGCCTACAGTCAACGCTGCTGCTTCACCCTTTATCACTAAGGATGAACTGTCCTCACCCCTAGCTGGGTTAGAGCACAAGACTGCTGGCATGATTGCCTCCATCCCGCAGGGTGGTAAGAAGTGACATCCCCCCTCCCTGGAGCCTCCTAGTCTGGAGCAGGAATGGGTTGAGGATGGGGAAGAGCTTAAAGCTCAGGTTTCTGTGGATGGCCTGGCAGATGAGTCTGCTTCCGAGCAATCTGGACAAGAAGATATCCAGTTGGTGTCTGCCTCTCAATCACAGAGGCTTTTGATACTGACTCTTACCGAAATGGTTCATTCTGCTTTTAAATTGCCTCTTGCAGAGGTTACTGAGCCTCCCTGGTCCTCTTTGGGATCCCTGAAGCCTCTTCAGGTCACGGAGGCTTTCCCCTTACACCCTCTGTTGGAACAGGCGGTGTATGCTGATTGGGAACATCCTGACAGGATTTTTGTTCCTACTAAAAGGTTTTCCCTTTTATATCCCATGTATGAAAAGTTTGTTAAGGAATGCAGCATGCCAGCCATAGATGCAGCAGTCTCTTCCTTAAACAAGAACTTGACTTGTCCGGTAGATAATGCACAGGGCTTGAAAGCCCCCGGTTACAAGAAATTGGAGTCATTATTAAAGGCTTCCTTTTCTTTGGCCAGTTCAGCTATTCAGCCAGCTGTTGCAGCAATTGGTATCTGCCAGTCCGTAAAGGATCAGATCAGACGGCCTGACAGGCCTAACCAGGAAGATGATCTGCCTGAAAATATGGCAGATATTCCTCGAGCGCTGTGTTTTGCTGTTGATGCCTTGAAGTATTCAATACAGCAGGTTTCTTGTTTGGCTCTCTTGTCTGTACATATGCGCAGACTTTTGTGGCTTAAGAACTGGTCGGCCAAGCTTCCTTGTAAAAAGTTATTGGCAGGTTTCCCCTTTCATGGGAAACGTTTATTTGGTGATCACTTGGACAAATATATCCAAAAGATTTCCGGAGGGAAGAGTTCTCTACTTCCTATGAAGAAAAGCACCAGGCATCCCTCGTTTAAAACCTCAGGGCCAGAAAAAGCCCCGGGTCCAAAATTCTTCTAAACCCAGCATCAAGCCCTCCTTTTGAGGGGACGCCCCCACTCTATTGGGTGGGGGGAAGGCTGCTGCACGTTGCAGACATTTGGAGAACAATAGTTCAGGAGTCGGACAAGTGCGTCACCTCTACAATATCACGCGGTTACAAGCTGGAGTTGCGGGGGGTTCCCCCTCAGGGGTTTTTAAGATCCAGCGTTCCCTCGGATCCTCCAAAAAGAGACTTATTGCTTCAGGCACTACATCATTTAGTGCATCAAGAAGTGATTTTAGAGGTTCCTGTACCCGGAAGGGGTTTTACCCAAACCTATTTACGGTTCAAAAATCAAACAGGGACACAAGGCCCATTTTGGTCCTAAGATCCCTGAACCAGTATCTACTGATCCAGTCCTTTCGGATGGAGTATGTCCGCTTAGTAGTAGCCTCACTTCAGATAGGAGACTTTCTAGCCTCCATCGATATAAAGGATGCGTATTTACACGTACCTATCTTTCAGCCTCATCAGAGGTTCCTGCGATTTGCAGTAGAGGAACAGCATTTTCAGTTTGTGGCTCTACCCTTCGGGGTTGCTACAGCTCCCCAGGTGTTCACAAAGGTCCTAGCACCAGTACTGGGTCTTTTTAGGGCCCAAGGGATCCTG
Source organism: Lithobates septentrionalis (assembly GCA_037952835.1). Taxonomy (NCBI): domain Eukaryota; kingdom Metazoa; phylum Chordata; class Amphibia; order Anura; family Ranidae; genus Lithobates; species Lithobates septentrionalis. The sequence continues at coordinate 1,740,915 of JBBDGP010001914.1, forward strand.
GTGCTCGGGTATCTGGATGACCTTCTGCTCAGAGATCACTCACTACAGGCTCTAGAACAGAGCATAACATGCACAGTGCAGTATTTGTAAAGCTTAGGCTGGATCATAAATACCAAAAAGTCAACCTTAAGACCAGCTCAAAGTCTAAAGTATTTAGGTCTGATCCTAGATACGGTCCGAGCAAGAGTATTCTTGCCACCCGCAAGGATCTTTGCCCTGAAGGACCAGGTGCGTCAGATAAGGGGCACCAGACAACCCTCCAGTCGGCTCTGTATGAGTCTTCCAAGGAGGATGGTATCCTCTTTCGAGGCAGTGCCCTATGTCCAGTTCCATTCCATCCGAACAAGAGATCCTCTGGCAATCGGAGTAGATGCTCTGGTAGTTCCATAGAGCCAGTAGTCCCTGGTTTATGCTTTTCCTCCAATCCCTCTCCTTCCACATTTGTTGCGCAGGATTCGGAGAGAGGGAGTTCCAGTCATTCTGGTGGCACCAGCCTGGCCCAGAAGGCCCTGGTTCCCGGAGATTGTGAGACTGACAATAGACGGGCCATGGACGCTTCCACAGCACCCCAATCTACTGTCTCAAGGTCCTATATTCCACCCCAATTTACAGTCTCTAAATTTGACGGCATGGCTATTGAAGCCAGGGTGTTAAAGGACCTTGGCATCTCGGGACCAGTGGTGTCTACCCTAGTGAATGCTAGAAAAGCTGTCACTAGAAAGATCTATCATAAGGTCTGGAAGACTTCTATTGCTTGGTGTGAAGCCAAAAAATGGCATCCTTTGGAAATATGTGATCGGGAGAATTCTCTCTTTTCTACAGTCAGCTATGGAAATCAAATTGGCTTTGAGTACAATCAGAGGTCAAGTTTCGGCCCTATCAGTATTCTTCCAAAGGCCTTTAGCCTCCCATTCACTGGTCCGAACCTTTATGCAGGGGGCAACTCGCTTGCTTCCCCCCATTAGGTCACCTATGTGTCCTTGGGACTTGAACTTGGTGCTGTCTATGTTACAGAAACAACCATTTGAACCTATCAAGGAAATTCCATTAGACTTGCTGTCACCCAAGCTAGCCTTCCTGATGGCTATCACCTCGGCTAGAAGGGTGTTGGAGTTGGCGGCCCTTTCATGCAGGAAACCATACTTGATCCTCCACAACAACAGGGTCGTGTTATGACCTGTTCAATCCTTTTCGCCAAAAGTGGTGTCGACCCTTTCATTTAAGTCAGGACATTATTTTGCCTTCGTTTTCTCTTAGCCTTGTTCAGCGGAAGAGAAACGACTGCATTCTTTGGACGTTGTCCGGGCAGTCAAGGTTTATTTGTCTAGATCTGCGGAGATCCGAGGATCAGACTCCTTTTTTGTTTTACAAAAAGGACCCAAGAAGAGGCAGGCAGCTTCCAAAGCTTCCATTGCCAATTGGGTCCGTCAATTGGTCATTCAGGCCTATGTTCTGAAACGTAAAGCTCCTCCCTTTAGGGTGAGAGCTCATTCTACCAGGGGTGTAGGAACCTCCTGGGCTTTTCGCCATCAGGTATCTGTGGCTCAGATTTGTAAGGATGCAACCTGGTCTTAAGTGCATACGTTCACAAAATTTTGTCAAGTGGATGTTCGAGCAGCCGAGGATTCGGCTTTCGGCCGCAGTGTACTGCGGGCTGCCATATAAAGTCTGATGGCTATTGTTTGGCAGGATATTATTGCTATTGCTCTGGGACGTCCCAGCAGGTAATGAATATTAGCCTAACTCTGTGTCCCATGATGTATGAAAAGAAAATAGGATTTTTTTCTTCATACTTACCTGTAAAATCCTTTTCTTTGAGTACATCATTACATTTGAGTACATCATGTACATCATGAGACACAGAGGTCTCTCCCCTCGTTTTGAGGATTCAGTGCTTGCTACAAAACTGAAATACTTCCTGTATGGGAGGGGTTATATAGGGGATATAGGGGATCACTTCCTGTCTAAAGACCTTTGGTCTACCAGTGTCCATTCACCTGGAGATGAAGTATAACCCAGCAGGTAATGAATATTAGCCAAAGTCTGTGTCCCATGATGCTAAATCCTATTTTAGTTTCCTGACTTAGCACCTATTTAGGAAGGTGCTACAAACCTGAAGAGAGAGAGCAGAGGGTGGAGTCAACCCATGTTTGATGCCATTGAGGTAGCCAGGAAAGGGACACTTTTCATAAATATTGGTAATCAATTTTCCATTTTCACAGAAGTCCTATTTCACCGAACCTCAAAGAACATCCCCCGATGTGTATTAGCCAGATTCCCAGCAGACAGGAAAAAGTAAACCAAGGAGTGGGGATGGTGGTTGACATCACTGACCAAATATGGCCATGGCTTTTTTTTTTTTAGAAGAATTTTGTCTCTTTGAAGAACGTTCTTGTATTTTAACCTCAGCCATGTCCCTGTCTGGTGTGACAGTGTGTATTAGAGACATTACTTAAAAGTTGGAATTGCTACAGTAGACACCGTGAAAGGTGTGTGTTTCCAGTAAAACACATGGTGGCAGTTGTGTGTGGGTGAAGAGTTAACCGTAGAGTTTACCAACCCTAGTGATGATCATTTTCTATCTGCTGGTGCTTAGATTATTATCCCGTTGGGGGCAAATCCTTGTGCGGAGTGAGGATGAGCATGCCATCAACAGATACTAGTGACAAGCAGCAGCTTAGTGATGCAGAGTTTGTCATAGCTTCATGGCAGTGGCTGAGATCTGACCCTGCGTTCATCACAGACATATGTTGCATTCTTTACCAATAACTCAATATGAATGCACCCTTACAAAGTTAAAACAAATATTATTCAAATAGCAACAAAACCAGTAAACTGCTAGATTCACAAGTTAAAGAATGTAATCTCAATGCTAAAATACCTTTTTTGATTCACCCTTAACCCCCTTTACGCCTAAGGATAAAACTAATCTAAATGCCTAAGCACATTTTAGTAAAACCATACATATCATCACACCTGCTTTTGTGCAGCCACATGGATTATACCTCGTTTTTTTTTCCAGGACAAAAGTGGGCTTTCATGTGGTGGTAAATGGTAATGGGTATCTCCTGATTTTTTTTCTTTAATCAAAGGAAAACCGACCCAAAATCATAAAAAAATAATTTTTGTAAATGTGCATTTCTTGGTACTACCATAACCTTCCACCAAAGAACAACCCAAATTAAATTCTCCTGCTCCTGACGATTGCAGCAATACCACCTGCAGTGTGTGTTTGTTCGGTGTTGTATGTACCCATAGTACAGCCCAGAAACAAGAGTGCGCATTTTGCTGTTTTTTCCTACCCAGTGACGGCCCATCCCCCCCAAATCCATGCGCCCGGCCCCTAATCTCCACGCAGGACACCAGACACATGGATTTCAATGTGGGGTTTCTGTTTTTTTTTTTTTTTTTGAAGCACCTAATTAGAGCTGGAGCCTTTAATTGGCTTCAAAAAAGAGTGGACTTGGGGCGCAGAGTACTGTGCCCGAGCCCACCCACATGTGTGACATTAGCAAATTAAAATTAACTAATGTCTTCCTGCTTCTCCTCCCAGCCAATCAGGAAGCAGCTCCCGAGACCCGATTGGCCAGGAGTCTTAAGACAGGTCTCAGGACCCGCCTCCTGTTCGGCTGGGGGGAGAATTTTATTGGATATGTATTATAGCAGAAAGTAAAAAAAAAAATATTATATATATATATATATATTTTTTTTTTTTTTTTTTTTGCTTTCTGCTATAATACATATCTAATAAAAAAAAATTGAAAACAAATCAAATTTCTTCATCAATTTATGCCAATATATTTTTTGCTACATATTTTTAGTAAAAAAAAATCCCAATAAGCGTATATTGATTGGTTTGCGCAAAAGTTATAGCGTCTACAAACGATCGGATATTTTTATGGAATTTTTTTTTTTTTTTTGAAAAATCTTTTTTTATTGAGTTTTTGTTACATTCAAAACAGAACTAGCCCACGTAGGGGCCAAACATTGTTTGCCCACGCAGGGGCAAGTCTCATTTCACAGTAACATGCCTTAACATTGATACTATGTTAAACTTAACACAAACAACTAAAACTACTACCCCAAGGTAGGGAGAGGCTCCAGCTTAGGGGAGATCTGTGCTCAAACTGGTGTTAGCAGGATACTTAAATGAAAGGTTATCTGGGCTCATTCACTGAAAATGTAGTTTTAAGCTAGGTCTTTCTTACTTCCTCACTTGCTTTGGTGTCATGGAATTTTTATTTACTAGTAATAGCAGAGATCAGCTATTTTTAGCGGGACTGTGGCATTGCGTCGGACTAATCGGACACCTAACTGGCACTTTTTTGGGGACCAGTGACATTAATACAGTGATCAGTGCTAAAAATATGCACCGTCACTGTACTGACACTGGCTGGCAAGGGGTTAACATCAGGGGCGATCAAAGGGTTAAAGAGGTTGTAAACCTCTATTTTTAAGTTGTACCTATAGGTAAGCCTATAATAAAGCTTACCTATAGGTACTGTAAATATCGCCTAAACGTGCGCCGTTTAGGAGATGTTTACTTTGTACTGCACAGATGATGTCATTGGCGCATGTGCTGTGAAGAAACGGCCCTCCGTGCCATTTCTTCACTAGCGAGTGCCAAGACTGGCGACTCCCACGCGCATGTGACGTCACGTAACTCCGGCCAGTCACAGAGCCGGAGTCCGTGGCCTCCGGACCCAATGATTGACATCCCCTTTGTCCAATCAGCACGTGATCGCGCCTTCGGTGGCAATTATATGAAATGGAGTACAGGTACGTCGTTTCACGCAATAGAGCTGACCTGTTGCAGTATATTTGCGGTTGGCGGTCGGCAAGTGGTTTTTAGGCAAGGGATTGGCAAACAAATGTGATGGGGGAGGGGAGCTTGTCACTACCCTGGGGCAGTGAAGAAGCATGAGCGGGGCCACAGGGGGCGGTTGCCCTGTGTGCAAAATTGCTAAGGGTCTATGGGTCATACATTGCTAAACACACGGCACAGCTTTTCTGGAAAGGTTTTTACCAGTTTGTAGATCGATGTGTACTGACAGAAGATGAGGAGAGGGGGAAAGGGGGCTCATCTTGTATAGATCAGTGTTTCTCAACCTTTTTTTCAGTCAAGGCACCCTTTAAAAATGGACAGTCTCAAGGCACCCCATTCTAAAATGTAAAATCCCCCTCCCTATTGATGATATTTCTGGAGGTCTGCTTGGGGGAGGGAATCGGTTGAAGGAACTGTATATGGTATTTCTGGAGGTCTGCTTGGGAGAGGGAATCGGGAAGAAGTTGAAGGAAGTGTTGATGATATTTCTGGAGGTCTGCTTGTTGGAGGGAATCGGGAATAGGTTGAAGTCAGTGTTGATGATATTTCTGGAGGTCTGCTTGGGAGAGGGAATCGGGAAGAAGTTGAAGGAAGTGTTGATGGTATTTCTGGAGGTCTGCTTGTTGGAGGGAATAGGGAATAGGTTAAAGGAAGTGTTGATGATATTTCTGGAGGTCTGCTTGGGGGAGGAAAATCGGGAATAGGTTGAAGGAAGTGTTTATGGTGTTTCTGGAGGTCTGCTTGGGGGAGGGAAAATCGGGAAGAAGTTGAAGGAAGTGTTTATGGTGTTTCTGGAGGTCTGCTTGGGGGAGGGAAAAATCAGGAAGAAGTTGAAGGAAGTGTTGATGGTATTTCTGGAGGTCTACTTGGGGGAGGGAATCGGGAAGAAGTTGAAGGAAGTGTTTATGGTGTTTCTGGAGGTCTGCTTGGGGGAGGGAATCGGGCAGAAGTTGAAGGAAGTGTTGATGGTATTTCTGGAGGTCTGCTTGGGGGAGGGAAAAATCAGGAAGAAGTTGAAGGAAGTGTTGATGGTATTTCTGGAGGTCTGCTTGGGGGGACAATTACAGATGCAATTGGGTAAGGAATGGCATAAAGGATCTTAGAACGGGGGGGTTGTTTCAAAAACACTTGTGGGGAAGGAATAGCTGGAAGGGTGGGGTCGTGTTGTTGTTATGGGAGCAGATTGAAGGGGAATTACTGTTGGTGGGGCATATGATGCTTCCTTAGTTTGTATACTGAGCTGGCGGGGGAAACTGAAAGAATGGATACACTTCTGAACTGCAGTACGCATTTCAAAGTATCTGTCAGGTATCACCTCTTTAAAAAGGGGCACCAAACTCAAAGCAAAGAGCGTGTCTGGACAGCGCTGTGCGTCCATTTGTTCGGAAAGCCTGGACACAATATTTAACAGCCTATGAGCTCTGTCCATGTTTTCTACTCTCCGTGGTCTCGTAGAAGAACGTCTGTTGAGTGCAGTAGACCTGTGGCTTCCGCTGGTTGAAGTGGAAGGCTCTGCCCCCCTGGGTTCAGGAAGATGCGGTGAGGACGGTGGCGATAAAGATTCGGCAAGAGCATGCTGCTCCAGAAAGAAGTCTGCATTGCTGCATGCCATCGCTTCACCTTCTTCTTCCTCTTCTTCATCATCATCTTCCTCCTGCTCCCAACTTGCCTGAGTGCTGTAATTTAAATTTATTTTATGTCACTCAGTGTGTTATTAGGAATCAAATACACAAAAGTATTGGGACGCCTGCCTTTACACATACATGAACTTTAATGGCATCCCAGTCTTGGTGGTTCAATATTAGGGTTCAATATTGAGTTGGCTCACCCTTTGCAGCTATAACAGCTTCAACTCTTCTGGGAAGGCTGTCCACAAGGTTTAGGAGTCTGTCTATGAGAATGTTTGAGCATTCTTCCAGAAGCGCATTTGTGAGGTCAGGCACTGATGTTGGATGAGAAGGCCTGGCTCGCAGTCTCCACTCGAATTCATCCCAAAAGGTGTTCTATCAGGTTAAGGTCAAGACTCTGCAGGCCAGTCAAGTTCCTCCACCCCAAACTCACTCATCCATGTCTTTATTGACCTTGCTTTGTGCACTGGTATGCAGTCATGTTGGTACAGGAAGGGGCCATCCCCAAACTGTTTCCACAAAGTTGGGAGCATGAAATTAACTAAAACTAAGGGGCCAACCCATGAAAAACAACCCCACATCATAACCCCCCCCTCCACCAAATGATTTGGACCAGTACACAAAGTAAGGTCCATAAAGACATGGATGACCAAGTTTGGGGTTGAGGAATTTGACTGGCCTGCACAGAGTCCTGACCTCAACCCCCGATAGAACACTTTTGGGATGAATTAGAGCGGAGACTGAGAGCCAGGCCCTCTTGTCCAACATCACTGCCTGACCTCACAAATGGGCTTCTGGAAGAATGGTCAAACATTCCCATAGACACACTCCTAAATCTTGTGGACAGTCTTCCCAGAAGAGTTGAAGCTGTTATAGCTGCAAAGAGTGGGCCAACTCACTATTGAACCCTACGGACTAAGACTGGGATGCCATTAACCACTTCCTTACCAGGCCAATTCTGACATTTCTCTCCTCCTGTAAAAATCATAATTTTTTTGCTAGAAAATTACATAGAACCCCCAAACATTATATATGTTTTTTTAGCAAAAACCCTAGAGAATACAATGGCGGTTGTTACAACTTTTTATCTCACACGGTATTTGCGCAGGAATTTTTCGAACGCGTTTTTTTGGGGGAAAAAAAAACAGTTTTGTGTTTTAAAAAGAAACAAAACGGTAAAGTTAGCCCAATGTTTTTGCATATTGTGAAAGATGAAGTTAGGCCGAGTAAATAGATACCTAACATGTCACGCTTCAAAATTGCACACGCTCGTAGAATGGCGCCAATGTTCGGTACTTAAAAATCCCCATAGGCGACACTTGAGATTTTTTTACTGGTTACATGTTTTGAGTTACAGAGGAGGTCTAGTGACAAAATGATTGCTCTCGCTCCAACGTTCGCGGCGATACCTCACATGTATGGTTTGAACACCATTTTCATATGTGGGCGGGACTTACGTATGCGTTCGCTTCTGCGTGCGAGCACACGCTTTAAAAAAATTTTTTTATTGATAATTATATATTTTTTTTTTTTGACACTTTTTTGAAAAAAAAAAACATTTTTGATCACTTTTATTCCTATTACAAGGGATGTAAAACGATCACGGCGTCCCAGCCGAGGCAGCACCGTTTTTTTGAATGGAGAGGCCGGGCGTGACGTCATAACATTGCGCCCGGCCTCCGATGATCATAGAGACTCCCGCGACCATCTGGTCCGCCAGAAATCTCTACGATCTACATCCGGCGCCGGCGGATCCGCTCTCCGCCTCACCGATCGTAACGGTGAGTCGGAGCAAGCACCGGAGGGCGGCGGGAGTGGGGGGGGGGGGGGGGGACACGTCCCCTCTCGCCTCCCATAGGAACGATCAAGCGGCGGAACGGCCGCTATGATCGTTCCTATGGTGTAGAGATTCGCCGGCTGAAACCGGCAATATCTGAATGATATCTGTAACTACAGGCATCATTCAGATATACCCGCCCAAAGCCCAGGACGTCATATGACGTCCGTGGGCGGGAAGTGGTTAAAGTTCATGTGCGAGTAAAGGCAGGCGTCCCAATACTTTTGTCAATATAACGTATGTCTAACAGATGCTAGCTTACCTCCTTAATTCCAGGACCGGCTTAAGGAATTCAAGAGATCTTGCAAACACATAGAGCTGTTTTTGAGTTGCCGCCGCTCTACTTCTTCTCTCGTGTTCTTCTCTCAGATACTTCCTGTATGTATTCTTCAGACTACGCCACCTCATTCGTATGTCTGTAACTGAAAAACATAAAAAACAAAAAAAAAACAAAAAAAAAACAAAAAAAAACTGAAATAATGATTTTTCTCTTTCTTTACAGGTACCTAGCTTGGGAACGCTGCAACTGTCCTAATGGTGTTGGCGCAGTGGACAGCACTGAGTGCGGTGATGCCAGTTGCTACCCTGTTTCCCCGAAAATAAGACCTAGCGTGATTGTCGGTGATGGCTGCAATATAAGCCCTACCCCCCAAATAAGCCCTACCCTGTTTCCCCGAAAATAAGCCCCACCCTGAAAATAAGACCTACAAGGACTTTAACTAGGGCTTATTTGGGGGGGGGGTAGGGCTTATATTGCAGCCATCACCGACAATCACGCTAGGTCTTATTTTCGGGGAAACAGGGTACTGGCACCAAATACTTTGTAGTCCCAAGTCGCAGGACAAGTCGCATAAGTGTAAAAAGGGGCCTAACCCCCAACACCTCTAATCCCTAACCCTGCACACGGGTACAAAGTATACTTACGCTTTTGTTTCTGAATTTCTGATGGTAAACTGTCCCAATTAGGAAACATTACATGGACAATCTCATCCCAGCCTCTTTCCTTCTCACTGTTGTCCTTATATAGAGGGTCCCTGCTGTCATAAATGTACGGCCTTTGCCTGACAAGCCTGATCAGCTCCTTTGTATACACCGTGCTCTTCTTACGTCCGGGAGCCATGTTTACGGCGAGCACAGGGACAGGAAGTGAGGAGGAGGGGTCTGGCTGCAGACTGGAGCTTTATGGTGCACAGGAAACATGTCACCTCCACTCCACTTCTTTTTTTTTTTTTTTTCCTATGAACTTTAATGTCACAAACATTCAATAGACACAACTGGTGGAAGTGGAGGCCACAATGTTTCCTGTGTTCCGTCAGATTAGGCGACCCGTCAGAATGTGTAACGGAAGTGCCGTTTTGTCGCCGCCATCTTGCTACACCCCACACTCCTCCACACTAAGGATACAGTGAGAAGGGGGCAAGCAGACATCTTATTACACCCACCCAGAGTTTTACATTTTACACTTATTTATAATAGTAAACTGAGGTTATATAGTGAAATACAGTACTGAGAACTCAGTCTGACTGTTTACATGTTGAATTTTAAAAGCAGCCAATTTTTGTCAGATTAGCAAACTTGTGAGATCTGCAGGCTTGCCGCTGCTTTTAAAATTCAACATCTAAACACATAGTTGCCAACTGTCCCGGATTTCCCGGGACATTCCCGGGACTTGGACTCCATTCCCGAATTTGTGGTGTCCCGGCAAATGTCCCGAAAAATCCGGTTCCCGTTTTTGAAACAACCGCCGCCGCTAGAGGTCGGCGGCCGGCGGAGACATTGTCTCCGCCGGCCGCCATTTTGTGGAAGTTCAGGAAGACGGCTGGGGGGGGGGGCTAGACGAAGCTTCTGCGTCGCCGCCCACCCCCTGCCCCGCTCCGCCTCGGCCCTCCCCGCTCCGCCTCGCCCCGCTCCGCCTCAGCCCGCCTAACCCCCGCCCCGCTGCCAGTCTGATATGGAAAGGGGCGGGGGTTCTAGCCATGCTGCGGACACACCTCTGAGGTGGGGGGGGGAGCGCGCGCACCGCTGTGGGACACCTGATGTGAGTGGGGGGGCACTGGGGACACCTGATGTGAGGGGGGGACACCTGATGTGAGGGGGGGGGGCACTGGGGACACCTGATGTGAGGGGGGGGCACTGGGAACACCTGATGTGAGTGGGGGGGGGGCACTGGGGACACCTGATGTGAGGGGGGACACCTGATGTGAGGGGGGGCACTGGGGACACCTGATGTGAGGGGGGGGGGGGGCACTGGGGACACCTGATGTGAGTGGAGGGGGGGGGACTGGGGACACCTGATGTGAGGGGGAGACACCTGATGTGAGGGGGGGGCACTGTGGACACCTGATGTGAGTGGGGGGGGGGGCACTGGGGACATCTGATGTGAGTGGGGGGGGGGGGCACTGGGGACACCTGATGTGAGGGGGAGACACCTGATGTGAGGGGGGGGCACTGTGGACACCTGATGTGAGTGGGGGGGGGCACTGGGGACATCTGATGTGAGTGGGGGGGCACTGGGGACACCTGATGTGAGGGGGGGACACCTGATGTGAGGGGGGGGGCACTGGGGACACCTGATGTGAGGGGGGGGGCACTGGGAACACCTGATGTGAGTGGGGGGGCACTGGGGACACCTGATGTGAGGGGGGGACACCTGATGTGAGGGGGGGGCACTGGGGACACCTGATGTGAGGGGGGGGCACTGGGGACACCTGATGTGAGTGGAGGGGGGGGACTGGGGACACCTGATGTGAGGGGGAGACACCTGATGTGAGGGGGGGCACTGGGGACACCTGATGTGAGGGGGGGGCACTGTGGACACCTGATGTGAGTGGGGGGGCACTGGGGACACCTGATGTGAGGGGGGGACACCTGATGTGAGGTGGGGGGGCACTGGGGACACCTGATGTGAGGGGGGGGGCACTGGGGACACCTGATGTGAGGGGGGGCACTGTGGACACCTGATGTGAGTGGGGGGGGGCACTGGGGACATCTGATGTGAGTGGGGGGGCACTGGGGACACCTGATGTGAGGGGGGGACACCTGATGTGAGGGGGGGGCACTGGGGACACCTGATGTGAGGGGGGGGGCACTGGGAACACCTGATGTGAGTGGGGGGGCACTGGGGACACCTGATGTGAGGGGGGGACACCTGATGTGAGGGGGGGGCACTGGGGACACCTGATGTGAGGGGGGGGCACTGGGGACACCTGATGTGAGTGGAGGGGGGGGACTGGGGACACCTGATGTGAGGGGGAGACACCTGATGTGAGGGGGGGCACTGGGGACACCTGATGTGAGGGGGGGGCACTGTGGACACCTGATGTGAGTGGGGGGGCACTGGGGACACCTGATGTGAGGGGGGGACACCTGATGTGAGGTGGGGGGGCACTGGGGACACCTGATGTGAGGGGGGGGGCACTGGGGACACCTGATGTGAGGTGGGGGGGCACTGGGGACACCTGATGTGAGGGGGGGCACTGGGGACACCTGATGTGAGGGGGGGGCACTGTGACTGGGGACTCCTGATGTGAGGGGGGGCTGCGCCAGGGACACCTGATGTGAGTGAAAGCTCCGCCGGGGACACCTGATGTGAGGGGGGGCTCCGCCGGGGACACCTAATGTGAGGGGGGGCTCCGCCGGGGACTCCTGATGTGAGGGGGGACTCCTGATTGTGAGGGGGGGCTCCGCTGGGGACTCCTGATGTGAGGGGGAGCTCCGCCGGGGACACCTTATGTGAGGGGAGCTCCGCCGGGGACTCCTGAAGTGAGGGGGGGCTCCGCCGGGGACTCCTGATGTGAGGGGGGCTCCGCCGGGGATACCTGGTGTGAGGGGGGGCTCCGCCGGGGACTCCTGGTGTGAGGGGGGCTCCGCCGGGGACTCCTGGTGTGAGGGGGGGCTCCGCTGGGGACATCTGATGTAAGGGGGGCTCCGCTGGGGACATCTGATGCAAGGAGGGACTCTGCTCGGACATCTGAAGCAAGGACGGATGGCTGGTGGCAGGCGACGTGGCTGGTGACACGCACAGGGATCCCACTGATTCTGCATTATGGTAAGTTGAATGATTTCATTTTATATTACAATGTAATAATAGAAATAATGCACTTCAATCATCCTGACACCATAAAAACCATGGTGCCGGGATGATTGAAGTGCTAACACCAGGTGTTTGGAGTATCTTTATCTGCTGATTGTTAAACTTTCTAGAATACACATATTTCTATTGTGTAGGATCTGGGGCTGCTGTCCCGTCATTTCCCCCTCTCTCCCCGACTCCATCCCTCATTCATCTCAGACTCTAACCACACCCTCTAGAGCCACGCCCATTTAAGCCACGCCCACCATTTTGCGTAAACCACGCCCATTTTTCGCCGCGGCACGCTTCGCGCGACGCACTTCTCTATTTTTACTAGGCCACGCCTGCTGACGAATGCCCCACCCCCTAATTATTTGACAGCTCCGCCCACAGCCACAAAAGTGTCCCACGTTTTTTTTTACAATGTTGGCAACTATGTAAACAGTCAGACGGAGTTCTAAGTGCTGTATTTCACTATATAACCTCAGTTTACTGTTATAAATAAGTGTAAAATACAAAACTCCGGTGGGTGTAACAAGATGTCCGCTTTCCCCCTGCTCAGTGTATCCTTACTATGGAGGAGTGCGGGGTGTAGCAAGATGTCCGCTTTCCCCCTTCTCAGTGTATCCTTACTATGGAGGAGTGCGGGGTGTAGCAAGATGGCGGCAACGAAACGTCACTTCCGGTACACATTCTGACGGGTCGCCTAATCTGACGGAGGCCACATGTTTCCTGTGTTCCTTCAGATTTGGCAACCCGTCAGAATGTGTAATGGAAGTGACGTTCCGTCATCGCCATCTTGCTACACCCCGCACTCCTCCATAGTAAGGATACACTGAGAAGGGGGAAAGCGGACATCTTGTTACACCCACCGGAGTTTTGCATTTTACATTTATGTTTAACAGTAAAGTGAGTTTATATACTGAAATACAGTACTTAGAACTCTGTATGAATGTTTAGATGTTGAATTTTTAAAGCAGCGAACTTCTGTCAGATTAGCAAACCTGTGAGATCAGCAGGCTCGCCGCTGCTTTTAAAATTCAACATCTTACCAATCAGACGGAGTTCTCAGTTCTGTATTTGACTATATAAACTGAATTTACTATTAAAAATCAGTGTAAAATGCAAAACTACGGTGGGTGTAACAAGATGTCCGCTTTCCCCCTTCTCAGTGTATCCTTACTATGGAGGAGTGTGGGGTGTAGCAAGATGGCGGTGAAAGAAAGTCACTTCCGTTACACATTCTGACAGGTTGCCTAATCTGACTAAACACCTCCACAGGAAACATGTGTCCTCCACAGGAAACATGTGACCTCCACAGGAAACATGTGACCTCCACAGGAAACATGTGACCTCCACAGGAAACATGTGGCCTCCACAGGAAACATGTGGTCTCCACAGTTTTTTATGTTTTTTGCCAATCCATTTTATTGTTTGTAAGTATAAGGCTGCTTTCACACTGAGGCAGTTTTCATGTATTTTTCGCTAAAAATAGCGCCTGAAAACTGCCTCTCATACCTCCCGAGTGTGAAAGCCTGGGAAAAAAAGTCCTGCAAGCAGCATCTTTGGGGCGGTGAAGGAGCGGTGTATACACCGCCCCTGCCCATTGCAATTAATGGGCAGCACTTCCGTTCCGTAGCGCCTGTAAAGTGCTTCGGAAGCAGCGCAACATGAGCAGTTTTAACCCTTCGACCGCTAGCGGGGGTTAAAAGCGCCCCTCTAGTGGCCCAAAAAGCGACGGTAAAACGACGGTGGTAAATCGCCGCTAAGACAAGCAGCACTTTACCGCCAACGCGGCCGCGGCTACAGTGTGAAAGTAGCCGAAGAGATACAAAACAGAGCCTTTGGGCATACCCCGGCTCACAACATAAAAACAAAGCATATCAAGAAAAAACAAACTAAACTTAACATCCCACTGCTTGCCGCTAATAAATGGGCGCGAAAAGTGCTCGAGCACACGGAGAGTTTTACCAATGAGGATGATGGAATATTGCTTTCGCATCCTTGAGGGTACTTCCACACGGGGCGGTGCCAGCGTTAGCGGTAAAGGGCCACTAGTTGTATCGTGTAGCGACGCTTTACCGCTGTTACAGCGGCACTTTTAACCCCCGCTAGTGGCTGAAGAAGGGGTTAAAAGAGCCCACGTTGCTGCGCTGCCAAAACGCTTTGCAGGCGCTTTGGCAGCGCTGCCCATTCATTTCAATAGGAGGGAGTTTTGGGAGGGGAGTATACACCGCTCCCGTACCGCCCCAAAGATGCGGCTTGCAGGACTTTTTTCCCATCCTGCAGGCGCACCGCCGCAGTGTGAAAGCACTCGGGCTTTCACACTGGGGAGGCATGAGAGGCGCTTTGCAGGCGCTGTTTTTAGCGCTAAAACGCCTGAAAAGCGCCCCAGTGTGACCTAACGCTCATTCGTCACCTCATCAATCGCAGCCCAGGAGTTTGACACATTGGCATAAAGGTGGTGAAACCGGGTAAGGGTCTGATAGTAAAGTTTAAGGTAGGCTATCCTGCCCTGTGGTAGTGGTCTCAAATTCCAGCCAGACGTCCCATACTATATTAAAGTTCTTAGGTCATCCCCTATTCAAATAAGTTTCCTTGTATAAGGAAATGGTTGAGTTGACCGGCAATTTCCACATACACTATATTATCAAAAGTATTGGGACGCCTGCCTTTACACTAGGGTTGGCACCTGTCCGGGATTCACCCAGACAATTCGGGTTTGGAATCATGCATCCAGGTTTCAGACTGCCTGAAACCCGGACACATTATTCAGACCAGACTATGGCTTCCAGATACATCTGGATGAGAGATGCTGACTGCCAAGGGGTGAGTGAGCTCACCATCCATCCCTGTCTGTGTCTGAAGTCTCCCCCCTTCTCTCTCCTGCCTATGAGTGAGTGCACTAAGGTAATTCAGGGTTCTCAGAGCACCCCTAACATCAGAGTTCCCTTTTACACCAGAGGCCATAGTGTTCCCCCTTACATCAGAATTCTCTCTGTACATCAGAGTTCTCAGTGTCCCCCCTTAAATCAGGGTTTCCAGAGCATCCCTTATGTCAGAGTCCCCAGAGTTCTCCCTTACATCAGAGTCTGCAGAGTCCCCCTTACAGTAAAAGGGAACTCTGCGAGTTCAGATGTAAAAGGGGAACTCTGTAGACTTGGATGTAAAGGGGGACACTTGTTAATAACTTCATATGATTATAAATGTTATTTAATAGCAAAATATATGTGTAGTTTAACCACTTAAGCCCTGGACCATTTGGCTGGCCAGAAATTTTTTTGCGGTTTTTATTTTTTGCGCTATAAACAAAAAAAGAACGACAATTTTGAAAAAAACATATTATTTTTTACTTTTTGCTATAATAAATATCCCCAAAAAATATATAAAAATTTTTTTTTCCTCAGTTTAGGCCGATACGTATTCTTCTACATATTTTTGGTAAAAAAAATCGCAACAAGCATTTATTGATTGGTTTGAGCAAAAGTTATAGCGTCTACAAAATAGGGGGATCTGCGATTTTTATCGTGACTGCGACATTATGGCGGACACATCGGACAATTTTGACACATTTTTGGGACCATTGTCATTTTTACAGTGATCAGTGCTATAAAATTCCACTGATTACTGTAAAAATGACACTGGCAGTGAAGAGGTTAACCACTAGGGGGCTAGAAAAGGGTTAAAGTGGAGGTCCACCCTGAAAAAAAAAATTGCATAAAAAAATACCTAAAA
Organism: Lithobates septentrionalis; assembly: GCA_037952835.1. Lineage (NCBI taxonomy): Eukaryota > Metazoa > Chordata > Amphibia > Anura > Ranidae > Lithobates > Lithobates septentrionalis. Next base: position 1,757,012 of record JBBDGP010001914.1, read on the forward strand.
AAATGGAGGAAAAAAATAATTTTTAACTTACGTGAAATGGCTGTTGCTAGGCAGTCTTCCTAATCTGCCTCTTCCTACACCGCGGTGATCTTCAGTCATCTGCTCCCCGCGTTGTCTTCTGGGGAATGGGGCGCGGTGTGTTATGGGAACTGTGTGTGTGTGTCCCACAACACATCACGACCCATTCACAAAGCGCCGCGCCGCTCGCGCGTGCGCAGTAGGAAACTGGCAGTGAAGCCCCAAGGCTCCACTGCCTGTTTCCCTTACTTAGGATGGCGGTGCTGGGACCCGAGAGCCGAAGGACGGGTCGGCCTCGGACGGCCGACATCGTGGGCACCCAGGACATGTAAGTCTACTTATTTAGAGTCAGCAGCTACAGTGTTTGTAGCTGCTGACTTTTAAAAAAAATGATCCTGGCCGGAATCCCGCTTTAAGTGTGTCCTAGGGAGTGATTCTAACTGTTAGGGGGCGTGGCTACGAGTGACACATCACTGATCACCACTCCCGATCACAGGGAGCTGTGATCAATGACAGTGTCACTAGGCAGAACGGGGAGATGCTTGTTTACATTAGCATCTCCCCGTTCTACCTCACCGTGAGACGATCGCGGGTGTCCCCGCGGACATCGAGTTAGCGGGACCCGTGATCCTACTCACGGAGCTCGCGGCGAGCGTGCCGTCGGCAACGCCCACGTGATGGCACAGCGCCAAATTCAAAGGGACGTACAGGTACGCCCATTTGCGCAGCCGTGCCATTCTGTCGACGTAAATGTACAGGCGGCGGTCGGCAAGCGGTTTTATTATAAAAAATAATAATTGCTATGTGCCGCTAAAGTGTTGGGGTTTGACTTGAAGAAAAGGTGGCAACCCTACTTTACACACACATGAACTTTTATGGCATCCCAGCCTTAGTCCGGCGGCCTAGTGATGGCATCCCAGCGGGTCCGGCGGCCTAGTGATAGTGACTATTGTCCAATCTAAGGCCTGGTACACACTGTCAGCGGGCTGAACAAAAAAAAAACCTGACAGATCACCGTACTAACACACACAGTGTTAGTACAGTGATCTAGCCCGCTGTGCTACCCTGTTTCCCTGAAAATAAGACCTAGCGTGATTGTCAGTGATGGCTGCAATATAAGCCCTACCCTCCAAATAAGCCCTAGTTAAAGTCCTTGTAGGTATTTTCAGGGTAGGGCTTATTTTGGGGGGTAGGGCTTATATTGCAGCCAATCTCGACAATCACGCTAGGTCTTATTTTCGGGGAAACAGGGTATGTGTTCCGACAGGGGACGGCCCCTCCACCCCATCAGAACACAGCGGTCAGTGCTCTCAGCCATTGGACTGCCTATCACAGGGTGGTGCACTGTAATACCCAATCTTACTGGGCAGGTGGCAATGGCACCATCTTGTGGAAGGCAGCACACTCACAGATTGTTTGTTAACCCAGCATACCAGACAAGAAAACTTTTACTGTGCACAGTCCATACATACAGATATACCTCTGAACTTGAGAATGAGGGGTATGCCAGGGAGATATTGACCTGCTGCCCGCGTAGCAGAAAAAGTGGGTGTGACCAAATATGATAGTGGGAGGGGCTTAAGGGTGATTTCAAAGCCGAAGTCAAGGTGAACAGAGACTCAAAGAGGATGATTAAATAGAACCACCCCTTAACCACCTACCTCTAAGGGAACATAGCAGCTGCATTGTTGACTACACATTGCCGTGACATTAACGGTTAGCTTTACGGTGCCGTTAAACTTGCCCATTGAAGTCACAGTTACCGCAGCCACAAGCGAAATGCACAGATATTCAGAGACTGCGTATGGACTAGAGGAGATAATCAGAGACTGCGGATGGACTACAGGAGATAACCAGAGACTGCGGATGGACTACAGGAGATAACCAGAGACTGCGGATGGACTACAGGAGATAACCAGAGACTGCGGATGGATTACATAAGATAATCAGAGACTGTGGATGGTCTACAGGAGATGACCAGAGACTGCGGATAGATTACAGGAGATAATCAGAGATTACCAGGAAATATTTTTATTGTTGATGACAACCAATACTTACATTACATGGGCCACTGTATATATAGGCTACACTAAATGCAGAGTATATATATATATACACACATACATACATTCAGTGTAGCCTATATATACAGTGCATTCGGTGGTGTACAGTTTCTAATACAGTGCAGGCGGGCCTTTTTTGAATAAAGGACTTGTCGAAAACCCCTACTCATTCACAGGTGGTGGTGGGATCTGGGGGCTCCCTTTGTTAATAGGAACTTCCAGATTCTTAAAAGAACCACCGGGCCAGGGCTGTGAGGAAATGGCCTTTCTCCTCAACAACATGGGGACAAGGTGCTTTGAGGGAAACCCCTGCCCTGAAGCACTCCTCCACGTTGAGGGTATGTGGCCTGGTATGGTTCGAGGAGGGGGGGTGGCGCTTGCTCATCCCTTCTCTTTCCTTTGATTGCTACATTTTTATTCTTTTTGTCAGAGGTAGTACATTCTTGGTTGTAATTATTATATCATTATTGTGTTGTGTAGATTTTGGGGTTGTAATATTTCCAGTAAAGATTGCCCTGGAGAGGACAAAGCAGAAGATGAAGAATAGTCCTCCTCTTTAGAAGATAAAATGGAGCCTGCTAATCTTTCCTGGCTGATTAACCCGGAGAGTCAAAATCAGATATTAGAGTAATGCCACGTACAAACGATCGGAATTTCGGCCCACAAAAGACCGATGAGAGTTTTTTTGTCTGAAAATGCGACCGTGTGTATGCTACATCGGACTATTACTGGCCGAATTCCAGCCAGCAAAAGATTGAAAATATGTTCTCTCAATTTTTCGGTCGGGAAAAGTTCCTATCTGAAAATGCGATCGTTTGTGGCAATTCCGACGTGCAAAATTCCTACACATGCTCGAAAACAATTCGACGCATGCTCGGAAGCATTGAACTTCATTTTCTCGGCTCGTCATAGTGTTGTATGTCACCGCATTCTTGACGGTCGTAAGTTCAGCAAACTTTTGCGTGACCGTGTGTATGCAAGACAAGCTTGAGCGGTATCCCGTCGGCAAAAATGTCATATCTTTTTCCAACGAGAAGTCCGATCATGTGTACGCGGCATAAGAGAAATCTGTGTTACCTGAAGTGATTGGCAATGTGACCTCTTGTATTTGTTCCCATCTCTCTGTGTTTCCTTATATCTCTGGGTGTTCTCCATCCTCACTGATGTAGAATCTTCCATCACCTGTCCTCTTCTCATGTAATCTACTTGTGTTCCACTGATTATTCATTTGAATGTGTCTACTTCTGCCAGCCACTGGAAAAACCTTTCACTTCTCTTTCCCGTTTCTCCCACCAGAATTTGTGACTGTAATGCAACATTATCGTGCTGTGATGATCTTTGCTCGCTTATTACCACAAACCAAACTCTGATCGATCTGACAATAATATTGCATATGCATGATGAGAAGATGTTGGACTCAGAAGTGGATGGTTGTTGTGAGGTCCTCCAGCATACTTCACTGTGAAAAGAACTAAGTAAAAACTATTATATTTGGGGTAACAGACATCCTAAGCCTTAGAATGTGAATAGTAAAATGTAGACAACGTTGGATGGTGATGAGATGATGGAAGTGGGACGTTTTTGTGAGGTCTTCTGACATGCGGGCTGCATTGTCATGAAAATGGAAGGACAGGGTAAGATGATGAAAGTGAGAAGTGGCTGTAAGGTCTTTTGACAACCGGGCTGCATTGTTATAGAAATGGAAGGACAGGGTGAGATGATGGAGAGGGACATTGTTGTGAGGTCTTCTGACATGCGGGCTGCATTATCATGAAAATAGAAGGACAGGGTGAGATGATGAAAGTGAGATGTTGTTGGAAAGTCTTCTGACCCGGGCTGCACTGTAATAAAAATTAGAGGATGGGGTGGCAACATATAAAACTTCTACTAGAACCCATAAGAGATCCCTGTACTTATACAGATAATGAGAGAGATGATTTAGATGTCCTGTGGCGGTCACAGATTTTCCAGATGATGGTGAATTTATTCCTGATCCCAAGTTTTATCATTATAGATGGATGGATGAGGAAAATCAGGTCCACCATCAATAAACTTCATTAGGTCCCAAAATCTTCCACAAGGAAAATTAACTTTACGTTCATTTAAAAATACCCGCCGTCCCCCGCTGTCTAACTGATCACAACAGATGTGTCTTCTCAGCCTGTACAATTGACAGCCCAGCACACCAGGCATACAGTCTGGTATCCCACTGTTTGGATGGCCATCAGTGTGTGTGCCCCTGCCAAGGGGATGACCCTTCAATATTAGGCGGGTGATTCACAAGGGGACTTTTTTCAAACCCTTAATGTGTGCGGACAGAGGGGATGGTTTGGTGTATTTGCATTCTGGGGGTCAGTTGTGAAGAGATAAGATTACACATCCCACCATCTATGTCAGATCTACTCCCAGCATAGGAGACCACTGACATACATTGTACGTTTGCAGATTTGTACATTACACATCTCACACATTTCCAGGAAGGCATAAAAATAGTTCCTATTAGTGTGTATAAAAATGACCATTATGTCTTACAGAGCACAGTACCAGCTCCCCATTTTCCATTATTTCTTACAAAGCACAGTACCAGCTCCTCCTTTTCCATCATCACAGCAACATTTCCTCATCCAACACTCTCATTTTATTCTTCTCTAAAGGGATAGAAGATACTGGGTTGTAGTTATTTCCAGATGAAACTAAGAAAATGGTATTTGTAAAGCCGTCTCCTTCTCTGCAGGTATGACACAGATCCCGATATGAAAACAATGTCCAGAATGGAATTTTATCAGAATAACCTGTTCATGACACTGATTGTTCATCATTTTCCTTTTCTTTTTACATTCAGATATTGATGATTCTACTGACTGATATCTACTGAACGGTGATCTGTCCTTCCTCCGATTCCTCTATTTAATATTGTAATGTAATTTCTCAATGTATTCATTACTACAGAATAAAAATTTGATTTTTGGACCTTCACGCCAAAACTGCCGCCACAGATGAGACCATCACGCTGGGAAATTGCTGTTCATGACATGAAAATTCATCCCACACAAGTAGAAGACACTAAACACACAGCGACACTGCAGGGAGGACAGTGGGGGAGGGGGGGTGGTCTCCATCCTTCATCGCAATTGTCCTCTGTGAAAGACAACTGCAGACAGTGGTGGCTCCTCAGGGGATATTGTGATTGGATAGGTTAGAATACCTTATAATTACTCCTCATTAACCAACACCGCAAGGAGTATGTGTAAACCTCCCTTTCCCCTCTGCATGCAAATAACCACTTCAAGATGGGGCTGTTGCACCCCCATCCTGCTCAGGCCATTTGTCAGCTTTCAGCGCTGTCACACTTTAAATGACAAGTATTCAGTCATGCAACACTGTACCCAAATTAAGATTTTTTTCATTTTTTTTTTAGACAGATAGAGCTTTCTTTTGGTGGTATTTAATCAACACTGGGATTTTTTGTTTTTTGCGATAAATAAAAAAAATACAGTACATTTGGGAAAAAAATAAATAATTTTTCTTAGTTTCTATTATAAAATGTTGCAAATAAATAAGCTTTCTTCATAAATTTAGGCCCAAATATATTCTGCTACATTACTTTGGTAAAAAAAAAAAAAAACAAATCAGTGTTTATTATTTAGTCTGTGTGAAAGTTATTGAATCTACAAACTGTGGTATGTATATATTTGAAAATAGATCAGTGCTGATGTACTGATGGCCTACCTCATTTCTTGAGGCCCTAAAATGCCAGGACAGTACAAACACCCTCAAATGACCCCTGGCAGTCCAAGGTATTTATCTAGAGGCACGGTGAGTTTGTTGAAATTTTAAGTCACAATTTTCTGGAAAATTAAGAAATTAAATAAAATGTGTTTTTTGTTCTTCACAAAATTGTAATTTTAATTGTCATGTGTAACACACAGCATAGACATACTTATAATTATACCCCAAAACACATTCTGTTATGCCTCTGGGTTATGGGGATACAATATATGTGATACTTTTTCACAGCCTAGATGCTTAGAGGTGCCCAAAATCCAAAGAGCACCTTTGGGCTTTTAGGGAGCATAAGTTAATTTCTTGACTACTTATCACATTTTTGGAGGCCCTGTAGCTCTAGGACAATGGAAACACTCACAAAATGACCCCATTTTGGAAAGCAAACACTCCAAAGTAACTTCTAAAAGGCACAATGAGTCTTTTGAAAATGTAATTTTTCAGCACAAGATTTTGCAAAATGCAGGAAAGAAAATGAAAATGTATATTGTTTTTTTTACACAAACTCTTCAATTAAGATGTTTCTAACACACAGCATACTAATGCCCCATACACACGGTCGGATTTTCCGACAGAAAATGTGTGATAGGACCTTGTTGTCGGAAATTCTGAATGTGTGTAGGCTCCATCACACATTTTCCATCGGATTTTCTGACACACAAAGTTTGAGAGCAGGCTATAAAATTTTCCGACAACAAAATCCGTTGTTAGAATTTCCGATCGTGTGTACACAAATCCGACGCACAAAGTGCCACGCATGCTCAGAATAAATAAAGAGATGAAAGCTATTGGCTACTGCCCAGTTTATAGTCCCGACGTACGTGTTTTACGTCACCGCGTTCAGAATGATCGGATTTTCCGACAACTTTGTGTGACCGTGTGTATGCAAGACAAGTTTGAGCCAACATCCGTCGGAAAAAATCCTAGGATTTTGTTGTCGGAATGTCCGATCAATGTCCGACCGTGTGTACGGGGCATTAGAGTTACACACCAAAACACATTCTGTTACTCCTCCTGAGTATGACAATACCACGTGTGAGACTTTTTTACAGCCTAGCCACACAGAAGGGCCCAAAATCCATGGAGCACCTTTTGGCATTCTAAATTACACATCTCATTTTCTGACTACCTATCACATTTTTGGAGGCCCTGGAGCACCAGGACAGTGGAAACACCAACAAAATGACCACATTTTGGAGAGTAAACACCCCAAGGTATTTTCAAAGAGGCATAGTGAGTCTTTTGCCACAAGTTTTTGGAAAATGCAGAAAGAAAACTTGTCAAAACACATTCTGCTACTCCTCCTGAGTATGGTGATGCCACACGTGTGAGACTTTTTGGACTAATTATATACCAGAAATTGTATCTTGTGTATCACACAAATCAACTACAGTAATTGTAAATGTAGTCCTACCCAGTAGGGGTTGCTATTGTCCCAGGTCCCCACTGCTGCACAGCCAGTTGCACAGCATTCCCTTCACACATTCCAACACAGAAAAGCAGTCTTATTAGGGGATAACTTGGATAGGGTAGGAAATTATGGGATCCCCAAAACTATGAACAGAGGAACAACTTCCTCCCTCTTTACAAAAAGTCCTCTTCTTTCTTCCACCTGCACAAACTTGGTTCCATTTTTAAATGCTGCTCCTGCTGATCATTTCTGAGGGAATAACAGTTTTAGCTAGTTCAGGAAAGGTCCATTACAGGCAGAGACTTGCAGCCTCTTGACAAAGTAGCTTAATGTGAGTGAACAGCATACACACTTCCTTCTGCCTTCCTGTGGTCTCTGATCCCAGCTCCACTTGCTTGTAGAATGCCAGCCCATCTGGCTACCACCAGCCAAACCTAGTTGATCTTCCTCCAAGTCCTCCTGACTTTCAGCCCCAGTCCTGCCCGACTGGCACACACCATGAAGACCTCCCAGGGCAAGGTTAGATAAAGGTTTGGCACTATGCGGTCTTCAAGAGAGACCTTCTTCAGATGGCAGACTCTCCCCTTGTCTGTCCCTGTACTGTGCTGATCTACTCACTGTCTCTCCTTGCTCATTCCCGCTGCCTCTTTGGCATTAATCCTTCTACCACTCCCTGTGCGAGGATCCTTCCAGGCCAGCTTTCCTGAGCACCCACCCTGAGGTAAACCTCCCCTGGTAAGGTTTTACTCAAGGGCCAACGACAGCCTCTCCTCAGCACTGCTTCTCCATCTTGCACCCGACTCCCCTGCTGCAATGGCCCATGTCTATTCATGGGGTTGTCTCAGTCCCCTGCCAGCCCACCGCTGGGGATTGGCTGAGGCCCCATTAATACTCATAGCAACTCCTCCTAGCCCGCACCCTCTAGTTCTAGAAGGTTCTCCAACCTTCCAGACACCAGCGGAAGGAACCAGAGAGCCGCCAGGATGAGTCATCCAGCACTGGCCTCTAGTAACCCTGACCCAATTCAGTTATTCCTGGCCTAAATATGTTACTCTAAACTCTAGAGCACACTAGAGGGTGCTACATATAAAAACCAATGTACTGTCATGGTCGATTCTATACGAGTGGTCAGGGAATATAGCTTAGTGTACCGTCACCTATAGTAGTACCTATTTCTATAAGCCAAACAAACCTAGACTACTGGTATGTGGCAGCCCCCAGGTATGCCATATTCACTTACCAGGAAGTACAGGAGGCTAAAGAAAGAACAAGAGAGTTCCTGTGGTTCCAGGAGTACAGTTGTCTGCTGGGGGTGGCTGGGACTGGTGTCTCGCACAAACATAGGCAGCCAGACATGCAGGGCAGAAACATGGTTAATAAACAGACCAGGGTCAGTACAGGCAGCAGGCAGAGGCAACACTACACTGGTTTGGTGGTGATCTGGCACACTGTTGCTGGCTGCACTAGTCTGATGACACTGGAATTTGTGTAGCAGCAACACTGGTCTGGTGACATTGGGGACTAGTGTGGCAGCAATCATGAACGCTGCTGACTTACACTGGTCTGGTAATACTGGGACTGGTGTGGTCACAAACAGGGACATTATTGCTGGCTTATACTGGTGTGCCAATGGTGTGGCTGCGATCAGGGACAATATGACTGCTGTGGCAGTGATCAGGGTCACTGAAACTGGTGTGGCAGTGATTAAGGACAATAGACTCAATTCACAAAGTGATATCTAAAGCTTTAAGAACTGCGGTAAAATACTTATTAGCATTTTTCAAAGAATTTTTTGCAATTCACTAAAAAAAATGCTACTAAGATACCACATCACTTCATAAAATAGTTTGTGCGTTATGTTAGTAGTGGAAGCTAGCGATATTTTAACACTGAATAACTGGCTGTTAAGAAGCCGGCGGCCACCAGCATCCTTAAAGTGGTTGTAAACCCTTACAGACCCACTTTCACCTACAGGTAAGCCTAGATTAAGGCTTACCTGTAGGTGCTTGAAATATCTCTTAAACCTCCACGGTTTAGGAGATATTTACTATTTCCCCGAACGATGCTGTCTTCTGCGCATGCACCGATGTATTCAGCGCATGCGCACTCTTGAAAGGGCATGCTGTGCCTTTTCAAGCTGGGGTTATGCCGTGACTGGCGGCTTCCGCGGGAGTGACGTCACGCGACTCCGGACAGTCACAGAGCCAGAGTTCGTGTCCCCGGAAGAAACAGGGGTGAAGAATGGCCGCTCGTTGCCAGTGAGGAAATCGGGGACATCGCAGGCTCCTGTGTCAGGTAAGTGACACATAATGGGCTACTATGCGATGCACAGTAGCCCATTATACTTTACCTTTGCAGGGAAACAAAGAGGAAGTAAAACCCACCAGGGTTTACTTCCTCTTTAGCAACCAGTAAATAGAATTGCTGCATTTAAAAAATATTTTTAAAACACAGCCTGGGGTTCCTACTCAGGCCCTTGGGGGTCTTGTATGGATTTTGAGGGGAACCCCATGCCAAATTTTTTTTTAAAAATGGCGTGGGCCCCCCTCAAAATCCATACAACATGCTTATCCGAGCAAGCATTCCAGCAGGCCAGGAAAGGTGTGGACAAAAGAGCGCTCTCCCGCTCCTGAACCATACCAGGTAGACTTGTGCACAACAGAAAATTTTGTTTAGTTTTGGTTTGTTGTCATTCGTAAAATACATTATTTTGTTCTGTTATATTTGTTATGTTACGTTAATACGTTTTCGGATAATTCGTTATTTCTGTAGAGTGTCGATATTCGTTATACTGAATCTCGAATTCATTCGTTATATGCGCTATAATTTCATTTGTATTCGTTGAAATTCAATATTTATGTATGTACAGGGGGTCCCCTAGTTACAAACATCCGACTTACAAACGACTCCTACTTACAAACGGAGGGAGACAACAGGAAGTGAGAGGAAATCTACCCCTAGGAAGGGAAATTCACTCCTGTAAGAGCTATTATGGGGAAAAGGTACCTCCACTGATGCTTTATCACCAAGGCTTGTTTCCACAACAACCCAAAATTTTCAAAATCCAATTGTCATTGGGACAGAAAGTGAGGTGAAATCTTCTGAACAGGGGCACAGACAGCAAAACAAATGTTACAGGGGTGATAGCCCTTCCCTATGCTATCCAAAAAGTTTAAAAATAGTTTTTTGGCTGGAGCTACACTTAAAAAATGTACCTGTTCCGAATTACAAACAGATTCTACTTAAAAACAAAACTACAGTCCCTAACTTGTTTGTAACCCAGGGACACCCTGTATATATATTTGTGATAATGATTCGTAGTTTGGAAAATCGTTTGTTTATTGAATCTTTTAACACACACAATGACAATATCTCTTCTCCTCTGCTCAAATACAATACAACACCCTTCTCACTCAGTTCTCAGGAATGCACTTTGCTAGTAATCCAACCTCCAGCACAAAATTAATCAGCTGATTGGACTGTAAGATTTACTTTGAGTTGACCTTTTGTTTCATTAGATCTTTAACGAATTACCGAATCATGTCGAATTCATTCGTTATATCCGCTATAATTTCTTTCGTATTCGTTGAAATTCGTTATTTTTTTATTCGGATGCATCCAAATGTCCGAAAGATGCAAAATTCAGCCGAATTTCGATTTGTTACAAAACGAATTGCACAAGCCTAATACCAGGCCAACATGGGGGGTGCTTTGGGGGACTCCTACCCAAACCACCTTATCCCCATGTTGATGAGGACAAGGGCTTCTTCCCCACAACCATGGCTTGGTGGTTGTGGGAGTAACTTATCAGAATCTAGAAGCCCCCTTTAAAGGGGGCCCCCAGATCCCAACCCCTCCATGTGAATAAGTATGGGGTACATAATACCCCTACTCATTCACCCCCACAAAAGTGCAAAGTAAATAAAAACACACAGACAAGACCTTTATTCAAACCCCCCAAAATAAAATAAATGTCCCCCAAAGTAGATCCAACATCAATCAGGATGGACGCCAGCTATTGACATGAACGGAAAAAGAAAAAAAAAACTGACCCGCACTGTCGCTTGGCTCCCACCAAATGACAGCTTTGCTGCTTCACGCCGCTAAATAAACAAAGGGGCAGGGACACCCGATGAAGTCACCGGTTGACCCACCCCCTTATGACATCAACTGGGGCATGCTGGGTCAATTGCATCATAAGAAGGTGGGGACCCCTGGTGACATCATTGGGTGACCCCACCCCTTAGTGTTTTTAGCAGTGGGAGACAGCGGAGCTGTCACTCAGTGGGAAACAAGCGTCAGTGTGGGTTGTGTTTTTTTCTCTTTATGATTGCTGTTGGACCTACTTTGGAGGAACCATTTATGTTTTTATTTACTTTTTTTCGTTGAATGAGTAGGGGTAGGGCCAGGATCTGGGGGCTTCCCCCCTGCACCCCCACAACCAATAGGCCAGGGTTGTGGGGAAGAGGACCTTGTCCTTGTCAACATGGGGACAAGGTGCTTTTTTGGGGGGGAGGAAATGTGGCCTGGTATGGTTCGGGGGGGGGGGGGGGGTGCGCTCGCTTGCCCTCCCCTTTCCTGGCCTGCAGGCTGCATGCTAGGATTAGCATCTGGTATGAACTTCGGGGGGGGGGGGGGGGGGGACGCCATTTTTTTTTATTTTGGTGTGGGGTTCCCATCAAGATCCCCACAGTTTTTTTCATTTTTTTAAATGCCATCAATTCTTTTGTTTACATTCTGCTGTCAGCGAGGAAACCTGCTGACAGCAGATAAATCATGGTTATTAAGGACCCAGTGGCCACCCACTCCTTAACCATGATATTTACTGACTGTTCCTGTGGCAGGGATAATGCCGTGTACACACGGCGGACTTTTCGACCGTGTGTGGGCTCCATCGGACCTGCAGCGGACTTTTTCTGTTGAAAATCTGACGGACTGTAGATTTGGAACATGCTTCAAATCTTACCGACGGACTCGAGTCCGGTCGAAAAATCCGCCCGTGTGTATGCTAGTCCGACGGACAAAAACCGGCGCTAGGGCAGCTATTGGCTATCAACTTCCTTATTTTAGTCCAGTCCTACGTCATCACGTACGAATCCGTCGGACTTTAGTGTGATCATGTCTAGGCAAGTCTGTTCGTTCGACAGTCCGTCGGAAAGACCGTCAGACCAGTCCGGTCGAAAAGTCCGCCCGTGTGTACACGGCATAAGAGATTATGGCAGTAATATCAGATCAGCACGCCACTGTACATGATCCGTGACACTGCACTTCCTATGGTCACAATATGTAAAAAATTCAATATTTTTTTTTTTTTTACAATTTTTATTTTACATCCTGTCACCAGAGCACTCTGGGGAGATGATTGGGATTTTTTTTTTTGCACTATGATTCTTCAAACTCAGTGAACGCTCACACCAAAAAATATAATGAATCCATTTTTAATTTTCTCCTGCTATCAATGGCCAACACAGTACAACACTACATCCATGTCTTTTGTGATCTCTGATCTCCTTATGAACGGTTTCTTACATGATGAAGATCAGCCATGGAGTATATCTGAGGTGTATATCAGGGTGTGCTTCTTCCCCACACGAGAGCTGTGATGTCCAGTAACATTTATATGAAAGACATTTCCCACACTCAAGGCACCTCGAGGGTTGTGTGGGATCCCTGATGTACAGGAAGTCAGGACTTCAGTAAGGAACAATTCCCTCAGTCAGGACAGGAAAGTGGCTTCTCCGCTGTGTGATATCTCCGGTGTTTGTAAAGATTGGACATATGTGAAAAACATTTCCCACAATCAGTACAAGAATACGGCTTCTCTCCTGTGTGCAATCTCTGATGGCTGTGAAGATGTGCCTTTGATGAAAAACATTTCCCGCACTCAGAACAGGAATGTGGTTTCTCCCCTTTGTGCAATCTCTGATGGATGTAAAAATGTGATATAGTTGAAAAACTTTTCCCACACTCGGAACAGGAATATGGCTTCACCCCTGTGTGAGACCTCTGATGACTGTAAAGAGTGGACTTCACTGAAAAACATTTCCCGCACTCAGTACATAAATATGGTTTCTCCCCCGTGTGAGATCTCTGATGGCTGTAAAGATTGTACTTATCTGAAAAAGCTCTCCCACACTCAGGACAGGAATATGGCCTCTCCCCTGTGTGAGATCTCTGATGTCTGTAAAGATGTGGCTTCCTTGTAAAACATTTCCCGCACTCAGGACAGGAATACGGCTTCTCACCCTTGTGCAATCTCCGATGTTGGTAAAGATTGGACACATGTGAAAAACATTTCCCACAATCAGGACAAGAATATGGCTTCTCCCCAGTGTGCATTCTCTGATGGCTGTAAAGATGACACTGCAGTGAAAAACATTTCCCGCATTCAGGACAAGAATAAGGCTTCTCCCCTCTGTGAGATTTCTGATGTTTGCAAAGAGTGGACTTCCGTCGAAAAAATTGGCCACACTCGGGACAGGAATACCGCCTATCCCTCATGTGAGATTTCTGATGTCTGTAAAAATGTGACTTCCTTGAAAAAGATGTCCCGCACTCAGGGCAGGTATACGACTTCTCCACCTTGTGAGATCTCTGATGTCTGAAAAGACTGGACTTCGCTGTAAAACATTTCCCGCACTCTGGGCATGAATGTGGCTTCTCACCTGTGTGAATTTTTTTATGCGTGTTAAGACGGGATTTAAAATGGAAACACTTCCCGCACTCAGTACAGGAAAACCTCTTATCTGTTGGAAGGACGGCACCGTCCCTCACAGTCTGAGGTTCCTCAGGATAAGAGGAATACGATGGTCCATCTACACTGTGTGGTGCCGGATGGACATTTGAGGTAGCCGGGTTTTCTCCTGGACTATACTGTGTGATGTCCTCATCTTCTACTTTACAGTCTGGAGACAAAGTGAGACAATCCTCTGAGGTTTTCCTCATATCCCGTCCATCTACTAAAATAGGAATAAAAAGATTATTACTAGACATGAGCAGATTGGTTCCCCTAAAGCAGGACTCCGCCCACATCAGGCAGCTTTGTCTCTGAGGATCTTACAATTCCACCCTCAAAGTAACTAGTAAATGGGTCCTCTGATCTCCTACGAGTTCATTTCTTTATTCATGGACCTTAGTCAGAGAGTGAGGAAACAACGAGAACTATCTTTTATAGAAGTGACAATGATGAGGGATTACATATAGGGTACAACAGTTCTGACTATATAATATTAGAATTATGTAATGTACAACATAGAGTATATAGTGCAGGAGTCAGAACTAAACAACACGCAATATAAATTTTACAGTGTAAGGGTAAGGACTCATAATATTGGTATTCTTAAGTCAATGTTGGCCTAAACGTTTATTTGAGACAAGCTGTAGCGGCCCCACACCACTGCCCCATGTCTTAGGAGTCTAAACATTGTTTCTAAGTGTTTATCAGATGATGGGGGATCTAGGTGGAGCCTCCGTACTGCTCTCTCCTTTACAATAAAGTCTCCTCTTACCCAGTGATGTGAGGGGCGGCTGATTGTCCATCATGACGTCCTTGTAGAGATCATTGTGTCCTTCTAAATACTCCCACTCCTCCATGGAGAAATAGACAGTGACATCCTGACACCTTATAGGAACCTGACACACACAATGATACAGTCACCATCCAGACACATCCTTTGTCTGTTACTGGATAATGTCCCAGAACTCCCAGCACCGCTCACCTCTCCTGTCAGCAGCTCCATCATCTTCTTGGTGACTTCTAGAATCTTCTGTGTGTTGTGACTTGTAGGGATCAGGGATGGAGGTGGGGGGGTGGTGATGGGATTCTGGGTTCTTGAGGATCTTGTGGTCATATTATGAGATCTCCTTCTTGCAGATTTCTTCATTAATACTTTACAGTTCTGTGTTATACAAAGATGAATATCACTCTTCAATAATCCCTCATCTCTATGGTCAGGTCTAGATTTATCCACCAGGGATTGGCCACAATGTGTTAGATTCAACAAAGGCCAGACATCTTCATCCAAAGACATTGTTACAATGTGGTCATATTTACAGCTCCTTCTAGAAGTCATATAATAAAGTCAGTATTGTTTTACTAGTAAGGCTTGCTGACCGACCAGTAAATGTTACCTGTGTATTTAATGGTCAGTGGGCATGGCATCCCGGCCAGAGCCGCTGTTAGAAACCACAGGGGCCCCGTAAGCCTATCTGACCTTCTCTCCATCTTGAAGTGATCCCCCGTACCCTGTAGCAGCCGACGGGAGGGAGAGAGAGGAGAAGAAGCCATCATAGCAGCTGGAGGGGCAAACAGGGAAGGCCCAGCAGCAGGGGGAAAGAGATTATGTACAGGAGGAGTGATCGGTGTGTGGCAGGGGCCATTTACTAGAAAAGATCCCCTGTAGTTCCCCCCTGCAGCAGCTGAAAGGAGATGAAGCTGCTGCACTGGTCACCCCCTCCTGTCCATGATCCGATTCCTCCTTTTGCTTGAGAAAAACTCACCCAAGCTCCACCGCTATATAGTGTAGTTGGTGTGTAGAGTAGTCGGTACTCTGGCTAATTAAGCTCACAAAAGATCCATAGAAAGTACAGGCCGGCAAATCAACAGCTTCTCCATAGAAAATATTTATTTAAGCATTACAGCAATAACATCATCCAAAAACTGACACGTTTCGGCCTTAGGCCTTCATCAAAAGCAAGGCCAAAACGTGTCAGTATTTTTGGATGATGTTATTGCTGTAATGCTTAAATAAATATTTTCTATGGAGAAGCTCTCGAGTTGCCGGCCTGTACTTTCTATGGATCCTCCTTTTGCTTGCCTGCTGAACTGATGGGGCCTGGGCCACATACAAGAAGACCGGTGGTACTCCCTTATCAGCAGCCCTGATTCCAGCATTCATGGGTCTCACTGATTGGACTAAAGCTGAAATTGCTCTCTTCTATAATCAATGCCACCATCTTGTGCTCTAACCAAATATAATAGAGTATGTACACATTCATATTACTTCTATAGCTTGTTACTGATTAGCAGGACATCAGAAAACTTAAATTTTATCTGAACCCACCCAATGAGGTTGGCAACCGTCTGCAAATTTACGGACAGTTTGTAAATTTCAGGTGATTTACAAACTGTCCATAAATGTCCGTTACGTACAGCAGCCTTCCGTACAAAAAATGGCTGAGGGACAGCTTCGGAACAGCGCATTTTCTAAGCCGACTGGGCTCGGCCGTGCTCTTAGTCCAGGGCCATCTCCTCCTATCTGCTCGTTGACAGCAAGAAGTGTCTGAAAGAGGAGATCCACAAAGATGTGCTGATGGCCGAGGTCACAGAGTAGCAATTAATAGCGTTGCAGCTGCCCACAGTGTCCAGCTTAGAAGGAGGAAGGGAGGGTTGGGCTGCAGTGACATTTGCTCCACCCCCTCACTGCCTCTTAGCCAATCAGCTACTTAGTACAGCACTGTAACCCTCCCCCTTTGCCAGCCCTCCACATTTGACTCAAAACAGAAGTTGGCGGCTGAAGCAGGGAGGGATTCAGAGCAAGAATGTGTCAGGGGGTCTCAGAGAGAGGACACAAAGTACGGTGCGGCTCAGAGTTGGAACTACTGCAAGAAGTTGAGAGAAAATTTACTGTGGAAAGGGGAAGGGATGCCTTCTATCATCTGGATCCTTTTGCCACTGCAAGTATTCCTAGACATGCTCGATAATGATGGAGGTTGTGTGGTTTCATACTACATATTGCACATTTCCTGTTCTTCTTTTCACTGCAGATTGTGCTTTTTGGCTGTGGGTTTGTGATTATAGGTGTGCTTCAAAATAAAGCTGGGACTGATCAGAAGCCTCACTGATAGTATTGTGCAATGGATCCACCTGTAGTTCCCATTAGTGAGGAAACCATCTCTGGATGTACTCTGTAGAGAAGATTACCAAGTGTATTCAGGGATCAGGACTTACAGGTTGTCATTGCTGAATTCACCTCATTGGACCATGTATGAGAACATACCATGGATGCTATGTATGATTCACTAGAAGATGTCTACTATGCTACTTTCCCAAGTAATTGGAGGTGAATTCAGCAATGACCAGGGGTGTATCTACCACCAGGCAAACAAGTCGTTTGCCTTGGGCAACATTTTTCAGGGGGGGGGGGGTTGTGCCCCAGGCAGAAGGGACACTACGAGCAGTGGCGTTGCTACAGGGATGTGGACTGCACCCGGGTAACACCCGGGACGGCCATAGACTGACTGTTCGGTGACAGAGGAGCAAAACAGAAGCAGTGGCTGCAGCATGTTGGAGCCCCAGACTGAGATCGTGCTTCGGCAGCCGCGTAAAGAGCAGCGGGTAAAAAGGATCCGGCGAGCTGTGGGAAGGCGAGAGACCGGTGTCCTTTTTTTTGGGGGGGGTATAGGAGAACCTCCTGATGTAGTATGGGGTGGATAGGGGATCCCACCTCTCTCTCACCCCCCTCCCCTCTCTCAATTCCCCTCTCTCTCTCCCTTAACACCTCTTCTCCCCTCTCTCTCTCTCTCTCCGTTTCCTCTCACTCACCCCCCTCTCTCTCTCACCCCCCTCCCTCTCTTAATTCCCCCCTCTCTCCCCCTGTTTCCTCTCACTCACCCCCCCTCTCTCCCCCACCTCTGAGGAGGTGAGGCTCTAATAGGAAGAGGTGGAGCCGGAAGGGGTGTGGAGTTTACAGATGATTTTAGTCTTGCCTAGGGCAGCACAAAACCAGAATACACCACTGGCAATTACAATCTATAAGCTCTGTCCTGGTCCCCAAATATACTCACAAATTTGCTGGGCTGTTGCTATCAATTATTGAGCACATGACTCTGAAGGACTGCAGTTTCTAAAGCCTTAAATCAGTTTTGCTTTTAATGTCTTCCTCTCCTGTTAAGCTTTACCCATTTTCTGCACACTTGTCACTTACCTACATCGCCGCTCTACGGTATATATTCACAGTGTCTGATCATCTCCTGTAATATGCCTGCAGTCTCTGTGGACTGTGATGTAAGCAGGAGCTCTGTGGACTCGTGTGTAAGGAGGGGGATGTGGTGACCAGAGACCCCCTTTGATCAGAGTCCAGTCAGTGTTGCCTTTTACATCCGGGTCTGCAGAGCCCCCCCTTGCACTGTAAAGCGGAACCCTTCAGACTCTGATGAAAGGGGGAACTCTGTGTTGGCTTATATTAACCTGACCTTCATGTTAATAGAGAAATATTATTTTTGCCTTTAGGTATACCTTAAAACACATTGCTTATCACACTAGCTACATGTTTGTAGATTAAATATTGATATTTGCACAGAAAATGGTCATTTTGTGTACTTTTTTGAAGTGTCAGTACAAACTTTGCGCTGGTCTTTAAATTTCATGAGGTTTTTTTCGGTAAGAAATTGGTGCAGCTTGTAAATGTTTGGCGTCCTATCAGTGAATTTAACTTCGGGTGGTTGGCAACACTGCCATTTAAGTGTAGAGAGTAGCCAGATTTAATCCCTTCATTACACTCACCGCTCCAGTCAGAAGGTTGAGGATCTCCAGGTTGAGGTTCAATATTGTCTCAATTCGGGGAAATTCCTTCCTTACAAAACTTAACGTCTGCTGATTCTCCTTCATGAGGTTCTTGTAGAGATCCTTGTGTCCTTCTAAATACTCCCACTCCTCCATGGAGAAATAGACAGTGACATCCTGACACCTTATAGGAACCTGACACACACAATGATACAGTCACCATCCAGACACATCCCTTGTCTGTTACTGGATAATGTCCCAGAATTCCCAGCACTGCTCACCTCTCCTGTCAGCAGCTCCTTCATCTTCTTGGTGACTTCTAGAATCTTCTGCATGTTGTGTCTCTCAGGTTTTAGGAAGTCACTTGGAGGCACTGGATCACTGGATCTCTGTATTGGAAAACCAATAGCAATATCATGTTAGAATCCCAGAATCCTCCTCACCTCTCCAGTCAGGTCTGTATTTTATTAATAGAGATAAGAGTGATGTCATGTGACCCCCCAGAATCCTCCTCACCTCTCCGGTCAGCAGGTAGATGATCTCCAGGGTGAGGTTTCGTATCTTCCCAGTCATGTGACTCCGGTCCTCCTCCATTCTCATTCGTGCCGTCATTTGATCTATACAGGTTTCCTCATAGACAGATAACTTTGGTAAATGAAAGAAATTATTATTTGGATGGTATTGGTCACACAATAATAGGGTGTGGATGTGAGGGGGGTAATAGGAGGGTTGCTGTACATTTAAAGGGGTTGTAAACCCTCATTTTAGAAACAAAAACAAAAATCAAACATGTCATACTCACCTCCAATGTGCAGTTCGTTTTGCACAGAGTGGCCCTGATCCTCCTGTTCTGGGGTCCCTCAGCTGGTGGCTCCTCTCCGCATGGAGTGTCCACGTTGGAGAAGCGCTCTACCATCGACTACCATCCGTGCGTTCATTGGATTTGATAGACAGCAGTTGGAGCCAATGGCTGCGCTGCTATCAATCTATCCAATCAGGACACGATTGCAGCCTACCAAGGAGGGGACCCTTACATCCAGGCCATGTGCCCGGCACACACACACACACACACACACACACACACACACATCAGTGTGATCGAAAGATTAGTCTTACACTATATACTGTACATATGTTAAACAATCTCTGAAAGTTTACTCACCAGGTCCGGGGTTCTGCAGACTTATGTGCA
The DNA here is from genome assembly GCA_037952835.1 of Lithobates septentrionalis. Taxonomy (NCBI): domain Eukaryota; kingdom Metazoa; phylum Chordata; class Amphibia; order Anura; family Ranidae; genus Lithobates; species Lithobates septentrionalis. The sequence goes on from JBBDGP010001914.1 coordinate 1,776,982, forward strand.
TCCGATGACGCGACCCTGCCAGTGTTTGTACAACTCAAGGAAAAATATCAAACCCTGCCTGCCTCGGTGCAAGCCCGGAGCGCTGCTGCCAGGCGCTACGGCACCTGAGTGATGCTGGCACTGCCATTGTTCATGGTCAGGGCAAGAGGGAGCGTGGCCTCTATGACGGGAGGCGGGGCCAGGGATCACAGGATTAGGAATCACATATGGACACTGGGCAGAGAGGCAGAGCTGGCTGTAGGACGGACGAGTCAACAATCACTCACAGACTGGTGACTGGTGAGACAGACAGGTCACTGATCAGAGGCGCGCAGGGGTTTTCCATGCTGTCGGGACACAGTCCTCCTCCCCTGCCGCTGCGCCTCTGACACTATGTATGGACAGAGCGGCTGCCTGCTGAAAGTTAGTTGCTGCAGAGAGAGGAGAGTAGGAGCACCAACGGCCGGGCGCCCTAGGCGGCTGCCTAGCTTGCCTGACAGGAATGATGTCACTGTAACTCTCTGCAGTAAGAGAAGGGATTGGTTTGGATGGAAGGAGGATGCTGTTGGTGGAGTAGAGAGCTGTGGGGGAGGAGTCTGTTCTCTTCCCTCCAATTTCTTCACCGATGTGCACTGATAGGCACTGATGAGGCTGCACTGATAATTAGGGCATGGATGAGGCTGCACTGACAATCAGTGCCCTGTTTATCCGTGTAAACGATGCGCCGACAGGCTTGTGGGTTAAAGGCTCTCCTTTCCTCCCAAGCACAGGATGGGAGCAAAAGACTGCCGATAATCAGCAAGTCTGTTTACATGTGATCAGCTGTGATTGGACACAGCTGATCACATGGTAAAGGGCCACTGTGATTGGCCCTTTACCCGATCTGTAATCAGCTGTGTCCAAAGGACACAGCGATCACAGAGCGTGCCCAATACGCACCACAGAAGGCACGCAGGGGGAACTGCCAGAACTGGACGACCGTGCTGTAGCCGTCTTTTGGCTATAGCGTGGTCGGCACGTAGTTAAAGAACAAGTGTCCTTCTTTGTTCTATTTTGTGTCCTGCAACATATTGTATGACTTCACTTGCTGGCAGGAGTTCTTTAAAGCGGTAGTAAACCCTCAAAAAACCATTTAAATTTACAAATATTCCAAAAGACATCATCACTGATAAATGATTGATCACTTATTTGTTTTACAAAACGTTTCTCTTACTGTATAAAATTGTTGTGCTATCGCCGTTTATTTAGTGTCTTCGCCGGCGCCATCTGTACTGTGGGTCTTCCGCGTCTGCTGTGATAAACGCTTCCGCCCACAATACCTATTCGTCCTGTTAATCCAGCGCATGCGCAAGATCCTCTTGGGGACGAAAATGATCAGGAACCATCGCAGGAGGTCGGGGCTGACGTCTACAACAGGAAATGACGCAGCCCCGACATACACAGGCATCTGTCCGGCCGGGTCTCGAGTTGCCCGATTTTAGCGATGTTACGGCGCATGCGCTTGTGTCGTCATTCAACGAAAAAATTGCAATAACACAGGAAGGTAGCAGGTAGGCAAAAAATAGATAATTGCAATAGCTTGGGGATGTTGGGAGCCATGATAGGATTTAAAGTATGAAATTTGAGTATACAACCGCTTTAGGGAGGTCGGAAAAGTAAGTGCAGCTGGGGTGGGAGGACAATCAGAGACTGAGAGCCCCTGTGAGCCATAAAGCCCCCTCTTACCTCAGAGCCTTTCAGCCTGACTACCAGCTCAGAGGCCGCGGCAGCCCTTCAGCCTCACTAAACTCTCAGATTTGTTCCTCCCCATTACTTCTTAAGAGGTCTCAAAATTCCTTCAGCTCTTAGACATGTGTACACCATACATTTCTACTTCAGATGCATTTGTTAACTCAAGAAGTTTTGTCATATTCGTTATGTTGATCAGGTTAGTTCATTCATTCAGTATCTTCAGCATTCGTTTGCTATATTCATTGGTCTGGGTGGATTCAAAAACTATATAGAAACTATTTGGAAGAATTCAATCATTTTGGATAATCCAAATTCATTGTGAATAGCTGGCCATCGACCATAACTCATCTGCTGTCAGCAGAATTCCCCACTAGGAGGAGAATGTAAATAAAACAAGTGCTGGCATTAACCACTTGCTTACTGGGCACTTAAACCCCCCTCCTGCCCAGAGCAATGTTTAGCTTTCAGCGCTGTCACACTTTGAATGACAGTTGCGCGGTCATGCTACACTGTACTGAAATGAAATTTTTATTACTTTTTTCACACAAATGGAGCTTTCTTTTGGTGGTATTTAATCACCACTTGGGTTTTTATTTTTTGCTAAACAAACAAAAAAGGCAGAAATTTTTGAACAAACATGTTTCATAGTTTGTTATAAAATTTTGCAAACGAGTAATCTTTCTCCTTCATTGATATTTGCTGATGAGGCTGCACTGATGGGCTGCATTGATGGGCACAGATAAGGCGACACTGATAGGCACTGATAAGACGGCACTGATGGGTGGCACTGATGCACACCTGTAAACTCATGTTTACATCACATGATCAGCTGTCATTGGCTGACAGCTGATCACGTGGTAAGGGGTCAGGATCGATAGAGTCTCATAGACTCGCTGATCACAGAGTGCACCACGTGCGCCCTGTAGGGTGCTCAGGCTCAGTGTATCCTTACACACTACAGCAGAAACAAGTAAATGGATTGAGCCAGCAACAACTCTGTAGTCCATATAGCGATTTTAATAGCTAGCTGTTTTGCTTGTCACTTTTTGTAACCAACTATCAAAATCGCTATATGGACTACAGAGTTGCTGGCTCAATCCTTTTACTTTGTGTGTTTATTTACTTTTAATGTTTTTGTTGGTGAATGAGTAGGGGTACTCATTAACATTGGGGGGGCTGGGATCTGGGGCCCCCTTGTTAATGGGGACTTTCAGATTCTGATAAGTCACCCCCCGCACCCCCACAAACACCGGGTCAGGGTTGTGGGGAAAAAGGCCCTTGTCCTCAACAACATGGGAACAAGGAGCCCTCATCCCCCACAGCACTCCCCCCATGTTTAAGGCATGTGGCCTGGTATGGTTCATTCGCCAACCCCATTTCAAGGCCTGCCGGGCTGCATGCTCAGAAAAGGGTCTGGTATGAATTCTTAGGGCCCACCCCCATTTTTTTTTTTATGGCGTGGGGTTGCCCTCAAAATCCATAGCAGACTCGAAGGACCTTTTTTATTTCATGCCAGCTCTTAACTGATTGTTATGGACATTGCAGCCTTAACAACCTGCTATTCACAATGAATTTGGATTATTCCTTATGTTATTAAACTAATTTTGAAAATGTAATTCATACTGTATGAATGAAATTAATGCATTTGTTATTTTCTTTTTTTTCTTTTTTTTTATCCACATCAGTAAACAGTGTTTGGAGGGCTAAATCAGTTTGATGTTCATTAACTGTCGCCTTCTCGTATTCACATCATAGTGGATTATACTTTTTCTCATTGCTTTTTATATCGCCATAATGACCAACGGATTCCATTACGCCTCTTTACCAACTAGTCCTCTGTCCCTTCCATCTCGTAAGCCCCACTAACTAGGACTCGATAACCAAAGGGACCCATCCTTTTCCAACTCAGTTTAGAGAAAGAGGGGACCCGTAAGAAGGAAGAAAAAGGACAAAAACACCAACAAAAAATACAAGAAGAGAGGTTTGTAAAAATGATCTTGTGGGCTCCCCTTGCCCATCTTCTACTGACCCAGCCTGTATTGTGTACCAAATTACCTATGCCCTAATACCCCGATCCCCCCCCCCCACCTGCTCCCTATATGTTTATCCTATGCCCTACTAAACTATATATTTAACTAAAAAAGTTCATATCCAGAAACACTTTATTATAGCATCCTTTGCCTGCAAGGATACCAGTTGCCTATATACCTATATTAAGCCCATCCCTCAGTCTATTCCGTGTCTATGCAGATCCCACTATTAATGACTCTTCACTTTCTCTATCCACATCTTCCACATGCTTTCAAATTCCTGAAGATTGCCCCTTTTTATGTACTCCATTCTTTCCCTACCCAAGGTTTCATTCATTGTAGAGATCCAGTCTTTCACAGTGGGGGGCTCCTTTACCTGCCATCTAAGTGCTATCAACTTTCTAGCCTGAAACAGGGCCCGCGTGACAGCTAAGGTAGTACTCAACCTTTCTCCCATCACTCTTCTATGCCCCAGAATACAAACCAAGGCCTCGTTTGCCACTGTCGTGCCGAAAATATTTCCCAAGTTCCCAGTCACCTCCTCCCAGTATCTAAACAGCTTGGGACACCTCCACACCATGTGAATGAGATCTCCCGTCCTTCGACACCTGGGGCAGTTGACATTGGGCCTTCTCCCAAATTTAAAAAGTCTTTTAGGAGTATAATAGGCTCTGTTTAACAGCATTAAGTGTGAGAGTCTCTGTGAAGGGGTCACAGAAACCTGCGCTCCCAACTCCAAAATTCTCGCCCATTGTTCCTGGGTCATTCCTCCCACCTCCTCTTCCCATTTAGCCTTTACCCCAAGGAGTATTTCCCTGCTATTAACCGATTTGCTTAATTGGTCATAAATTCTTGAAATTACCCCTCTAGTGGGGGTTATTTGAATTATGCACTGAAATAGAGGCATCTCTTCCCATCTCGGAGTCTGGGCTTTAAATTGTGCTTTAAGGGCATGTTCCAACCGGACATATAGGAAGAAAGACCCCCGGGGAAGCTTAAACTCCCTAACCAGTTCTGAAAATTTCTTTAACCCAGAGTCGTTATATAATTGACTTAGCTTACTGAGACCAAGCTTCTCCCACTCTCTAAATATGCCTATCTTAAGAACTTCCTGCAAATTACGGTTGTTCCAAATAGGAGAGTAGACTGTTAAGGCTCCATACCCCATCTTTTTCTTAACTGTTTTCCAAAGTTTGATTATCAATTTAATTGTTGGAAATTTGTCATGGAACGCGTCCGCCTCTAGGGCTTCAATAATTGTATTATGTGTGGAGCTCAACAACAGTAACTTGCCATTAGGGGTGCCTCCTTTCGGTATCCCACAGCCCAATAATTGCTGCAACTGAGTTGAGTAAAAATAACTCTCGGGATGTGGGAGGGCAAAGCCCCCCTCCTGGGTAGGGAGCTGGAGCACTCCAAGACGGATCCTGGCTTGTTTCCCCTTCCAAATCAATTCCCTAAAGAGACTGTCAATTTTTTTAAACCACTTCTTACCTATCCAGACAGGGGAATTATGCAAGACGTATAGCAGTTGTGGCATCCATATCATTTTTATTAAGCTACATCTTCCTGCAACTGATAGAGGTAGGCGTCTCCAAATTCCTATTTTTCGTTTAAATTTTGTTAATAGAGGGACAAGGTTTTTACTGATATATAGAGCAGGGTCCTTCGTCAGGACAATCCCTAGGTACTTCAGAGCTTCCACTGTTACCACTTGAGGCATACCAGGTGCTATTGTCTCATTTATGGGGTCTATCGGCAGAAACTCTGATTTCTCCCAGTTTATCTCTAAGCCAGAAAAACTGCCGAAGTCCTCCACTATCCTCATTGCTCCCGGTAGCGATTTCCTCGAGTCTCCCAAAAATAACAGAATGTCATCCGCATACAATGCGATTCTTTCCTCGCCTGTTTTTCTCTGGAAGCCGGTTATCGCTCGACTTCCCCTTATGGAAATGGCCAGGGGTTCCATCGCTAGTGCAAACAACAGAGGGGAGAGTGGGCACCCCTGCCTCGTCCCCCTCTCCAGCTCAAACCAGTCCGACAATTCGTTGTTAATTTTTAATCTTGCCTTGGGTCGAGTATATAGCATTCTAATCCACCCTATAAAGGCAGAGCCAAATCCAAAGATCTCCAGCACGCGCCACATATAGCCCCACTCCACGCTATCAAAAGCCTTGGATACATCAAGGGTCATCAACGCTCTCGAACCCTCGTTCACCATTGGGGTCTGTACATTCAAAAACGCCCTTCTAATATTCAGGCTCGTGGATCTATTGGCTATGAAGCCCGCCTGGTCCTCGTGGATCAGCTTGTGGATAACCCCATTCAATCTTGCTGCCAGCACTTTGGCCAGAATTTTTACGTCCGTGCATAAGAGAGAAATTGGTCTATAGGCGGCCATATCCAAGGGATCTTTCCCTTCTTTCTGTAATACAATAATAGTTGCTTCTAGCATTGAGGCAGGTAATTGGCCCCCCTCAAGCGCCCCCCCCAAAACTTTCAGCAGTTCGGGGATCAACACTTCACCATAGTGTTTGTAGGTCTCAATTGGAAGACCATCTGGTCCGGGCGACTTATGGGTTGCCATGCCTGCTACTGCTTGGTGTAATTCTGCTATAGATATTGGGGCATCTAATATATCTCTTTCTTCCTGTGATATGGTGGGGATGTCTAACCCCCTTAGGAAGTCCTCCATCTTAGCCTCCTTACCCCTCTTCTGGGAGGAGTACAGTTTTTTATAGTAATCCCTGAAGGCTTGTACTATTTTTAAGATGCTTGATACTACCTCACCGCTCTGGGATCTAATCGCGAGAACCGTGGATGGAGCTGCATTGGATTTTGCTAGCATAGCCAGTGTCCTTCCCATTCTCTCGCCCTCCACCATAGATTCCTGTCTTTGGAGTAACCGCCTGGTTTCTGCTTTCTGTATAACCACTGATTTATATACTTGTTGTTTCTCTTGCCAGATACTCTCCGTCTCCGGGGTTGGGTTGCAAGTATAGTTGTTTTCTGCTTCAAGAGCGTCTCTCAACAAGCTCTCCTCCTCCCTTCTAGCCTCTTTGTTGAATGTAGCTATCTGCTGTATCAGGACCCCCCTAAAAAAAGCCTTAAGGGCGTCCCATAGCGTAGAAGGGGACACCGTTCCCTGATTGATCTCAACAAACTCCCTTAAGGAGGAAAGTATCCCATCCGTCTTTTTAATAATTTCAAACCAGTACGGGCTTATACTCCAGTTCTTCCGGGGCCTAGGCTCCCCAAGATTTAAAATGACTACCATAGGTGAGTGGTCTGAGATGCCTCTTGGCCAGTATGTTATTTTTTCTACCATCTGGAGAGCCCTATCATTTCCTAGGGCTAGGTCTATCCTTGAAAGCACGGAGTAAGATGCAGAACAGCAAGTATATTGCAGCACGCCTGGGTTCCGTGCCCTCCACAAATCCATTAATCCCACTTCTTCCAGAAAGAAGCTTAACCGACTCCTTACTGAGTCCTCTGAGCTTTTTCGTAGTGGGAATCTATCCAGCCCTTTATCTAGAACCTCGTTGAAGTCCACCATTGCTACAATCGGCACCTCTTTTTTATCTAGCAAAAATTCATGCAGTTTAAGCAAGACATCCAGATTAAAGGGCGGAGGGATATATATATTTGCCACCACATACCTGGCGTTTTCAATAGAACATAATAAGAAGATGTATCTACCCAACTCGTCTATCCTGACCTGGCTGCAGGAAAACTTCATCCCAGACTTTACCAAAACACTCACTCCCCTACTGTAGGAGGAGTGAACCGCATGAAATTGGGTTTGAAATTTTTTCATCTGTAGGTGATGAATAGTTTCCTTGGTTAGGTGGGTTTCCTGCAGACAGACCAGATCAGCCCCACAACTCTCCATCATAGAGAACACTGCTAATCTTTTAAGTGGTGTACCTAGGCCCCTGACATTCCAGGATCCTATTTTCAGAGTCTTAGCTAACATCTAAAGACTGAGGAATATCCTTTACCCCGACACATACAAACGTATATAACAGAAAGATATAAGAGAAATTTAATATATATAACCCTAACCCAAAACAAATTTTTCTCCTCCTAGTGGCTGTGATAACAGTTCCGTGTGTGTGCATACTTGGCCACTAGACCACGTATTCATTTTGGCTATATTAGCCTTACTTTGGGCATAAATTTGCCATAGACGGTGCTTGCATGTGCGTGTAGAACAACCAAAAACCTATTTACTATAAAAAGTGCCTGTATGTGCAAAAATAATCTTAAGGAAGGTCTGGATACCTCCGTTATAATTTCTAGTGGTATAAGTGTTCGTAAGGAATGATTTACCCCCCCCTATTTCCCCTCCCTCCCATCTTCCCACCCCTTCCCTTCCCTTCCCTCCCCACCTAACCTCCCCTACCCTCCCACCCCATCCTCCTCCCCCCCCCCCCCCACCCGTACCCACCTATCTAGGTGTACCCCCTGGGGGTTTACCATGACCGTTGCCTCTTACACTAACACCAACCTTTTACACCAAATCTTCCACACACAACCCCACACCACCCTACCCACAAATAGCTGTGTGCACCCATCCCCTCCCATCCCCTTATAACAAAAAGCATTAACAGATGGCAGAAAGGGGTGGAAAAAAAAAAAAAAAGAAAAAAAGCAAGAACAAGAAAAAAAACAAACAAACAAAAATACAGCCCCTGTACCTCCCAATGCCTTGTCGTGCCATCCTATTGATATCCCGGCCTATTATATCTTCCCCCATTCTCTACGTAAAATTCGTGATTTTTTCCCTATTATCTTCCAGCCACTTCTCAACTTCGGCAGGGGAGTTAAAAAACAGAGTCTCCCCCAGAGCCGCAACCCGCAACCTTGCCGGATATAAAAGAGCATAGGGCAACTTAAATTTTTGTAGATTGCGTTTTGCCTGGGTAAACTCTGCCCTATGCCTCTGCAAATCCGGAGAGAAGTCGGAATAAAACGATATTTTTGCTCCTTTAAAAAAAACCTCCCCTGCTTCCCTGATCTTCCGTAATAAGGTTACTTTATCCTGGTAGTTAAGAAATCTCAGGAGGAGGGGTCTCGGGTGGCCCCCCTCCGATGGTGCCCTGAAAGGGATCCTATGAGCTCTTATGATGGAAAACGAAGCCGAGAATGATTCTTTCCCGATTAGCTCCCCCAGCCATTTTTCTAGGAATGCAATTGGGTTGGCGCCCTCACTCCTTTCGGGTAAACCTATCAGCCTCACATTATCTCTTCTACTCCTGTTCTCCATCTCATCTAACTTAGAGGCTTGTTTAGATAGCTGTTCCTTCAGCCATTTTATTTCTTTGGTTATTGGGAGCACATTATCTTCTAGCCCACTGACTCTTTCTTCCAGGGCCGTTGTTCTCTCCGCCGTTTTCTGCAGATCTTGTCTAACCAATAACAGATCTGCTTTAACACCTTTCATCTGTTCACAAAGATCTTTAAGCGAGCCGTTACACACCCCTACAGCCATGTATACGTCCGTTATAGTTGGTTCTCTGTTCAAGGGTAAATTCGGGTCATTTATTAGCTCCGAGTTTACGTTTGTGTTTTGATCACTTAGCCCTGGGCCTTTATTACATAAAGATTTGGAAGGCTGGGTAGCCGGCACAGCCCCTAAGGGCTGTAATTGAGGCTGGCCCTGGCTTTTCCTATCCGATGCCCCCCCTTGTTGACCCTTCTGCTGCGACCCCTTTTTTGGAGGGGTCAGAGCAGAGGCATGGGCATATTGCTCCAGTTTTGCTGCTGCTGATACTGCTGCCGCATGCTGCGGGTTTTTCTCTTTAGAGGAACGTAGATTCTGCATCATTTACACTTATAGGTATATATATACTCTAACAGCAACAAATTAGAGACTGACAGTTACCAACGTCCTCCACAAATCCAAAAGGAACGAAGGAGAGAGGGGGAGGAAAGGGAAGCCGCTGCACCCATCAGCACTCAACTACCCGCTGTACAGAGCATATACCATAAAGTGTATAAAGCGGAGTAAGTCTCTCCTCTCTACACTCGTGTACACCCCTGTAAAGAAAAAGAGAGCTCACACAGAAGGAAGCCACAGTACCTTAGATGGCAGGTGTGGGGCAACTCCCTACCCACATAAACTCCACAGCTACAACTTAAATTGGTGCAGCCCCTCACCTACACCGTAGTTTTATACAGTTGGTTAAATGCCGCTAAGGCAGTCGCCATCAAAATACGGTTAGTGGGGTTCATACGCCGAGTATCCCAACCCCTACCTAAACCTCTCTCCTTGCATCTGTTGAGGATCCCAGGGGTCCCAGGGCTTTAGCTAGTCAACAGCACACAAAAAAAAAAAAAAAAAAAGGAAAATATACTTTGCTTCCTATATTAGCACACTCTGCACCCAGACTTAGTATTACCCAAGCAGCAGGCAGGTCAACACACTGACTCACATAAATAACTCTGTTACTACACAGATGTCATATTACCAGGATTTACTTCTAGTCCGAGGATTGTCTAACAATTTTTAAAACAGCATCTAGTTACTATACTAGTGACTCCATACTGTACCAGCTCTGGCCGACTTCTATTCCATGACTAGTGTAGAGATGGGAAAGTGAAAGTAAAGCTGCTTGTCTCACAGCAGTGTGCAGGGGATGACGTCTCACCCAGAGGATTCCTCAGCACACCTTTAGCAGAGAGAGAGGAGGGGCAGCGAGGCACCGAGCGACAAGGGAGCCAGAGCCATCCAGTATGCCGTTCATACGGCCAGGGGAGAGAGAGATGAGAACGGAGGAGGGACGGAGCACACAGCGTCCATGCTCACACTCACTCCATGCTGCCTCTCAACACACACCCGCCCATCCGGTCACGCCCCCTTCCTGCATTTGTTATTTTCAGATATACCAAATCTCCGAAAATACAATTTTCGCACGGAAAACAAATCAAAACAAAATGAATTGCGCATGTCTATCAGCTATACTATCTCCTCAGGGGTCCAGAGTCCTTCAGATGCAGTACACCCTCAGAGACTCCAAGAGTCCTTTAGTCCTACTACCTTCTCAGAGACCTCTCAGCTTTTCTATATCCCTCAGGACCTTCAGTATTTTCCTCCCTCTCACACCAACGATGGAACACATTCTTCATCACAAGCTAGGGAATGTTTTCTTCCTACTGACCAGTAATGTAAGGGGCCCTATGCTCCAATCTCCTGACCCCTGCACTCCATCATTGTGTTGGCTGCATATTGTAATGATTGCCCATTTGCTGCCTGTGTAGTGTAATAATTGCCCTTTGTAGGCCATGTATGGTCAGGATGGTCAATTTATTTATGGCCATGTCTGGTCTATTTATTGTCAGTGGTGTTTGTTTAGAAGACCATATTACTAGAATTTAACTCTAAAATGAAGAAAATATTCAAATATATATATATATATATATATATATATATATATATATATATATATGCATAATAAATGTTAGCTGTCACTATGGACAAAATATCTGAATCCTCAACACGATAGCTGCAATAAAAACGTTCTCCTAACAAAGCGTCAGGCAACTCTTGGGGTAACCTGGCAGCACTTAAAGCAGAGCGGTATCTGGTGAAGTGAGCCAAAAGTTTTGGCCCCCTTTCTTTCCCCCGAAGCCTTCTGGGAAACTTCACAGGTCGCAGTAGACTGCGGCCCATTCACAAAGCACAGTGCGCTTCGCGCATGCGGAGTAGGAAAGCGGCTATGAAGCAGCTGCCAGTTTCTCTTAGCCAAGATGGCGGTGCCAGCAGCCGAGAACAAATTCAAGAATCGGCTTGTGCGAGGACACCACTGAATGCCTGGACAGGTAACTGTTCTAATATTAAGTCAGCAGCTACAGTACTTGTAGCTGCTGACTTTTAAATTATTATTTTTTTGGGGGGGTGGGGGGGGCAGAACTCCTCTTTAACTCAGAAAAACACTGTCTGTAGATGACTAGGTATGCTGCGACCTGTAATTCCAAAGTTCATGGTGCCTGTGAAGCAGTAGATGCCTCTATAGCGGTAAATGGAAAACACCAATGTAAGGAGCAGAAGAGTAAATCCACCGCCAGAGTCCCAGCCGCAGATACTCCAGTAAGTCGTGGGCCGGATACCACTTAGATGTAAACAGAGAGGGCGTCTCTCCTAACCTGGTGATATCTGACATGTTTTGTTTGGAAAATGACAATCTTTGTACAGGAGGAGTATTGGCAGATGAAGAGGTCCTAAAAAAAAAACGCCTCTACTCCCGCCCCGATTCCTTACCCATAGCACAAAATAACTTTAAAAAAAATCTCCTATATCATCATATATCACTAAATTCATACATAACAATAAAACCGCATAAAACAGTTGAATCAAAAGCAAACAGCTCAATATCAATATTCAGTCCAGCCGGAGCAATTGTATTGAGCTGAAAAATCCATTTAGATTCCCTTCTGGACATCTTTTTGATAAAATTGCCCGCCCTCCACTCCGGGTTCACCATCTCATCCCCCCAAAATCCAGTCCCTTTCAGACTCCTATTGTGAGACTCATCATAGTATCTCTGGAGGGGCACCGATCATTCATGTGTAAAATCTTACAGAAATCTTCCCTAATCCCGACCTTTAGTTATCATTTCATTCCCCCCACATACAATGTCTGGAACCGACTTTTAATGACATCAATAACTCCCCTCGTGGCACAGATGATACATTCCCTCATTGTAATTTACGGCGTTAATCTAGGTTTCCACACTATATATGTGTGTATCATCATCTGCTGGAGATAAAAGACATCACAGTGACTATGGAGGAAGAGGACGGACATGACGGGGGGAGTTAAATAGAAAATAATGTTATTACCTCCTCTGATGCCAAATTCAGCAATGTCTCCTCTCTACTTCCTCCCGACTCACCTCTCACCTGGAACTTCTTGTTTATACCTGACATCACTTCCTGAATGTATTCCATAGAGACTTCCTGTCTGGGTAGAAGTGAGATCACCACCTTGTGGAGCTCAGAGGATATTTCAGCCCTGAGAAACATCTCATAGTGTGAACACGACCTTGTGTTGTGTGTATATGTACTGTATATCCGATTTGCCAGGACTGTAACTCTTTTTAGTTATTAGTCCCATGATGGCTGTATCCCAGGCTGTGTCCCAAGAATCACAGCGTAAAGTGCGAAGTATTTATGCCGTTAATATGCTGTTCATTATTCCTTGTAAAGTATATTTATTGTGCGTTGTGTCCTATTTAAAACTTGTTGCATCTGGGACAACATGCGAAAAGGGGAGGGTGAATGTAGGCAGGTTGAATTGAATTTATTGGTAAATAGGCAGTACAGCCAAAAGGAATACATTGTACAACAACACATATCATGAGGAGGAAACATTAAATACGTGCAAATTTTGAATGATATACGGTTAGTGATGGGCCGAACACTCCCCTGTTCAGTTTGCACCAGAACTCCCGAACAGGGGAAAAGTTTGGCCCCCAAGCCACAAACTCTATTGAAGTCTATGGGAGTCAAACATGAGAAATCAAAAGTCCCCATTTTGAAGGCTTACATGCAAGTAATTGGCCATAAAAAGGGTATGGGGTCCGGGTACTGCCCTGGGGGACATGTATCAATCCAATTTTTTATTTTTATTTTAAAAAAAATCATTTTTACAGGAGTAGTGATTTTAATGATCCTTAAAATGCAACAATAAAAATGAAAAATTCCTTTAAATATAGTGCCTGGGGGTCCCCTAAGTCTGCCTGTAAAGTGGTACATCTGGAGCATGTAGATAACATGCTGCAGCAAAACTGACATTTCTAAAGGAAAAAATGAATGAATTGACATTTAAATTGCCGGCAATACAAAACCAATTCCAGCAATAGAAAAACTGCATGGGGCCCCCTCCAAAATCCACACCAGACCCTTATCCGAGCACGCAGCCTGGGAGGCCAGAAAAGTGGGGGACAAGAGAGCACCCCCCCTCCTGAACCATACCAGGCCACATGCACTCAACATGGGGGGGTGGGTTGATGGGGACAGGGGCCTCATCCCTAGAACCCTGGCCAGTGGCTGCAGGGGTCTGTGGGCAAGGGGCTTATTAGAATCTTGAAGAAGGGGGCCCTCAGATCTCTCCCCCATGTACATAGTACCCCTACCAATTCATCAAAAAATTGTCAAAAAGTATTAAAAACACAGAGACAGTTTTTGACAATTCCTTTATTAAAAAAAAAAAAACAATGTCCCCTGATGTAAATACATCTTCAATCACGACACCCACCACACTGCAAAAAATAAAAAAAACCCTCCTCACTTATTGACGGCTGACCACCGAATGTCTCCTCTGTAATTTGACAGTTCTTATACAGGTAAGTGTGGGGCTACCTAGCAACATCACCTGGTGGCACCGCCCCCTGTGATGTCACCGACCCAGCATGCACGGTCAGTGATGTCACAAGGGGGTGGTGCCACCAGGTGACGTCGTCAGGTGGCTTCGCCCCTTACCTGTATAAGAACTGTCAAACGGCCAAGGAGGCATTCAGGAGTCAGCCGTCAATTAATGCGGAGTGTTTTTTTTTCTTTTTCAGGTCCAGTGGTGCGGTGGGCGTCGTGAGTGGATTTACATTGGGGAGGGGCATTGTTTTTTTATTTTTTAATAAAGGAATTGTCAAAAACTGCCTCTGTTTTTATTAATTTTTGACACTTTTTTGGTGAATGGGTAGGGGTATAATGTACCCCATACTCATTCACATGGGGGGGGGGGGGGATCTGGGGGCCCCTTGTAAACCTATCCCTAGTCAAAATCATGGAGGGCAGGTAGGAGGAGACCCAATCATCCCACTTGTCCTCATCAAGGGTAGGAATGTCCACTTTCCACTTGTCAAAAACTCAGGTAGGTTAAGTGTCATGGGCCACAGACAAGTGGAGGTATAAGGAGGACAAAGGTTTCCCCATTACTTTAGAGATCAAAAGGCGCTCTAGTGGATCAGACTCCAAGACAGTAGAATCTGGGAATTGAGCCCTAATAGCGTGCCCTAATTGCCAGTACCGAAACTCCAGGGATCTGGGCAACGAGCGCTATTGCTGCAAGGCCAAGAAGGGCAGGAGCTTGCCATCTGAGATAACATGTTTCAGGGTAGTTATTCCCCATTTAACCCATATGTATGGATCAGGAAGTGCATGTAAGTGAGGAAGAGATGGATTGCCTCATAAGGGAGTGTGCAGAGAAATTTGGGGTGGCTTCCTATATACTGTATAGCCAGGGCTTGAATCCATACCTTGATGGTGACTCTCATAGGATCTGTCACAAAGGGATGAACCTTAGGGCCTTGAAAGACCAGATTGCTTAAGGCTGCATAAGATCCCAGAAGGTTACCGCTGGATTTTGTCTAGGCTGGGAGAACCACCATGGTAACCTGCACCGCTGCCCAATACTATAATTAAAAATTCAGAAGGGCAAGACCTCCACTGAAAAGCGGGAGATGCAAGGTCTTCTTGACCACTCGGGTGGTTCGCCCAGCCCAGACAAAAGACACAACAATGTCATACAACCGCTGAAAAAAGGAATTGGGAATAAGGATCTGAGTATTTTGGAAAAAATATAGGAATTTAGGTGGGTACACTATCTTTAAAAAGGTTCACTCGCCCAATCAGCGTCAAATGGAGGGTACGCCAGGTAGTGCATTTGCGGGTGAGTGGATTTACATTCTTTTCTAAATAGGCAGCAGTGGTACTGCCCACCCGAACTCCAAAGTAAGTAACCTCTGGTTGGTTTTTCTCCTCTTGGACACTATGCACAACCTTTGGCTCATGTTTCTGTCAGACTTCTACATACCTGACTGGTGAGTATGATAGGGCAGAGGGGGCCTCCCTTACGTATCGGACTCACGGCCCCTGATAGAATAAACAGGAGGCACGGGAGTACGGAATGGTATGAGAGCCTGGCAGCAAGGATCTGGATGCAGGAGGGTAGGTAATCTCCAGGCAGCAGGTCGGTAAGCTGGAACACAGGCAACAGATGCTGAGCAGGAGTGAAGCAGGCAGGTCGGGACACAAGCAGGGTTCGGCAACAGGCGGGCAGCGAGGTACAGAGGAGTCGGCAGTTGCAGAGTCAAGACAGGCCGAGATCAGGTGCAGGCAGAAGGCAGGGATATCCAAGTAGCAAGCTGGGTCGTCAGGAGGTCAGGAATACAAACACAGGTAACAGGAGCAAGGACACAGGGAGCTGAAGATCAGACAGCACCGAGCAGAGTGCACTGACAGGCTAAATAGGCCGATTGGCACTAAACGACACTCACGTGCGCACGCTGACGCGCACAAGTGCGTGCACACCCACACGCTACCAAACACCAGCGCGTACACCAGCGCCCACAGGGACATGCACACCAGTGCCCACAGGAACGCACATGTCCGGACACCAGCGCGCACCCCAGTGCTCGCAGGAACATGCACACCAGTGCCCACATGCGCGCGCACCAGCGCACGCCGGAACTTCTCTGACAGTTTCCTATGTTTCTATATAAGAAGCCCTCTAGAGATGGGGTTGTTACTACCCCAGGTCACTATTTGGGGATCATACTTTCATGGATATTGCCCATCTTGGATGATGCTTTGTTTGTGTTGCTGTCGCTGAACCACACTGCCACAGCTCCCGGAAATTATTCCCTCGGTGGGCACCCAGCTCTCAGTATCACATCGTCCACACACAGCTGATATATTAATATGCACCACATGCCTTCTCCTGAAGAAGTGGATTTAATCCACGAAACGCATCAAGATTTTTGGATGCCATGTTGAATCAATCATGTGTTTACAAGCTCCTATATTTGTATTTTACGCTATAATGCAATTTTTATCTAAATTATCATCCATCTAGATTATAGAGCCTATAGGTTATATTCTTATCAAATTATCCACTTTTGTACAGTGACATGATGCAATATGCATATGTATAAATACAGTGGAGACGGAAAGTATTCAGACCCCCTTAAATTTTTCACTCTTTGTTATATTGCAGCCATTTGCTAAAATCATTTAAGTTCATTTTTTTCCTCATTAATGTACACACAGCACCCCATATTGACAGAAAAACACAGAATTGTTGACATTTTTGCAGATTTATTAAAAAAGAAAAACTGAAATATCACATGGTCCTAAGTATTCAGACCCTTTGCTCAGTATTTAGTAGAAGCACCTTTTGATCTAATACAGCCATGAGTCTTTTTGGGAAAGATGCAACAAGTTTTTCACACCTGGATTTGGGGATCCTCTGCCATTCCTCCTTGCAGATCCTCTCCAGTTTTGTCAGGTTGGATGGTAAACGTTGGTGGACAGCCATTTTTAGGTCTCTCCAGAGATGCTCAATTGGGTTTAAGTCAGGGCTCTGGCTGGGCCATTCAAGAACAGTCACGGAATTGTTTTGAAGCCACTCGTTCTTTATTTTAGCTGTGTGCTTAGGATCATTGTCTTGTTGGAAGGTAAACCTTCGGCCCAGTCTGAGGTCCTGAGCACTCTGGAGAAGGTTTTCATCCAGGATATCCTTGTACTTGGCCGAATTCATCTTTCCCTCGATTGCAACCAGTCGTCTTGTCCCTGCAGCTGAAAAACACCCCCACAGCATGATGCTGCCACCACCATGCTTCACTGTTGGGACTGTATTGGACAGGTGATGGGCAGTGCCTGGTTTTCTCCATACATACCGCTTAGAATTAAGGCCAAAAAGTTCTATCTTGGTCTTATCAGACCAGAGAATCTTATTTCTCACCATCTTGGAGTTCTTCAGGTGTTTTTTAGCAAACTCCATGCGGGCTTTCATGTGTCTTGCACTGAGGAGAGGCTTCCGTCGGGCCACTCTGCCATAAAGCCCCGACTGGTGGAGGGCTGCAGTGATGGCTGACTTTCTACAACTTTCTCCTATCTCCCGACTGCATCTCTGGAGCTCAGCCACAGTGATCTTTGGCTTCTTCTTTACCTCTCTCACCAAGGCTCTTCTCCCCCGATAGCTCAGTTTGGCCGGATGGCCAGCTCTAGGAAGGGTTCTGGTCGTCCCAAAACTTCTTCCATTTAAGGATTATGGAGGCCACTGTACTCTTAGGAGCCTTAAGTGCAGCAGAAATTTTTTTGTAACCATGGCCAGATCTGTGCCTTGCTACAATTCTGTCTCTGAGCTCTTCAGGCAGTTCCTTTGACCTCATGGTTCTCATTTGCTCTGACATGCACTTTGAGCTGTAAGGTCTTATATAGACAGGTGTGTGGCTTTCCTAATCAAGTCCAATCAGTATAATCAAACACAGCTGGACTTAAATGAAGGTGTAGAACCATCTCAAGGATGATCAGATGAAATGGACAGCACCTGAGTTAAATATATGAGTGTCACAGCAAAGGGTCTGAATTCTTAGGACCATGTGATATTTCAGTTTTTCTTTTTTAATAAATCTGCAAAAATGTCAACAATTCTGTGTTTTTCTGTCAATATGGGGTGCTGTGTGTACATTAATGAGGAAAAAAAAATGAACTTAAATGATTTTAGCAAATGGCTGCAATATAACAAAGAGTGAAAAATTTAAGGGGTTCTGAATACTTTCCATATTATTCCATATTAATTTTCAATGGGAGACCAACCATTTTAATTATTTTAACCATTTTAATTATTTATTATGTATTACTATATTGCACTTTGGCACACATGGATATATATGTATCAATAAATACAATTTATATTTATCAATTTACCCTGTCACAACCGTGTGCTTCATTTAAAGTCCCACCCTTTTTTATTTTCTTTCTCCTTTCTCGAGTAAGTTCCTCAACCCATTGTAAGGACGTTTACATATCCACGTGTGGTACCGATAGGTGTAACGGGAAAAGCACCGATTTGTGCCAATTGATACGTATTCCCGAGAAACCACTAAATCAGTCAAAAACAGCCAATGCCGAGCTAAGGGATGAGGATGCATCTGCAAGATAGAGCAGGGAGTCATCAGTGTACCGTTTATCCTCTATTGTTCCCACAACTATGCCCTTCACCTCTGGGTCTGCCCTATAGCTACGGGCTCCAAGGCCAAGGCGATAGTGGACAGCCCTGGTGCGCTCCCCGTCCCAATGGAAAATATTCAGAGAGGTTACCATTAGTCCAGACTTGCTCTTGCGGATGGGCATAAAGCATTCACAACCAGGACAAAAATCGAGGACCAAACCCAAAATTTGTCAGGACAGCGCAGAGATAGCCCAACTCAACAGGATCAAAGGCTTTCTCTGCATCAAGAGAGGCCACAACGCCCATGCCTTCTAGAACTGCCATAGCCATATCGGTATGTAGCGGTCTTATATTGATATCTGTTTCCCTCCCTGGCATGAAACCCATCAGTTCAGGTGGACCAGAGCCGTTATAACTGTTTTTAATCAGCTAGCCAAGATTTTGGACAGTTTTGCATCCACGTTCAGCAAAGAGATAGGGCGATAGGAGAAACACAGAGAGGGATCCTTCCCAGGCTTGGGGATCACAGCAATCACTACTTCACTCATAGAAAACAGAAGTGACTCTGTTGCCAAAGATCCAACCAACATAGAGGGTATACAAGGAAGCAGATCTTCTGCGTAGGCTTTATAGAATTCCACTGGAATCCTGTCAGTGCCAGGGGTCTTACCCAATAGGAGCATCTCCAGCGCATTCCATACCTCCTTCACAGCAATGGGTGCGTCCAGTTTGTCACAGTATGTAGAGGTCAGAACCGGGGAATCTATGTCCGCTAAGAAGGAGTCTAGCTCATTATCCTCGTATGTCACTCATGACCTGTAGCAAGTCTTATAGTAGGAGGCAAAGCAGTGGTTAATCTTAGTTAGAGCAGAAAGCAAGGTCCCAGAGGGGCTAAGGATATGTGATATAGTAATCTCAACCGTTTGTTCTCTAGATAGTCAGGCTAACATTCTCCCAGTCTTTTCCGCATGCTACAAAATACATTGGGATTGGTGAAGTAACTTTTTCTTTGTCAGAGTCGTTCTTAAAAGGAGAAGCAATCGAGTGTAATGGTTTTTTTTAGTACGAATGTATGAGGCCTTCTGAGTACTAGCCTCAGCCCCTGCCCTAGTCAATTCTGATTTACCTTCCCTCTGAACATTTGCGATAATGATCTGGTACTGTCCGGTTGAAATAGATCACATACGACATAATGTAAATAGCATGACAATGAGCATATGGTCACTTATGTTGTTAACCTTGTGTTCCTAGTATCCGATGAAAACTACGTGTATCTCATCATGGATGCGACAGAGATCATTAACTGCTAAGTCTCTGTTCTCTCTGTTCTATCAGAGACTGTTTAGTTATACTATGTATAATCGATGTTATAGACATTGTTAAGCTCAGAAACATGAGGATAAAAGTATAGATACGGAGATCAAAGGGGGTGACTGGGGATATTTTAGGATGGGCGGAAGGAGGCTATCAGAGTGTCCCTTCGTTTTGGGATGAGGAGGGGGCAAGAATTCTACCTTCCTCTCCCGCCACAGATTTTTGAGGGTATTTCAAGCTTGTTTAGTAGTTTAACTGCTTGCCGACCAGGCCATAGCCAAAAAACGGCTATAATAACTCTGGGAGGGCGTACTATAACGTCCCCCTGGGGCGTGCACACGGGACTCTCCTAGCTCCCCGGTTTCATGGGACCCAGCGCATCATGCATCGCAATAAAGGGGCAATGACAGCGGCCCTTTACCACACGATCGCTCCGTCCAATGACCAAATATGTGGCAGTATAAATTTTGGCCAAAACTTATGAAGAAAAATTACTAATTTGCAAAATTTTATAACAGAAACTAATAAAAATGCATTTTTTTAAACAAAACTTTTGGTCTTTTTTCATTTATAGCGCAAAAAATAAAAAAACTCAGTGGTGATTAAATACTAGAAAAGTAGTAGAAACTGTACTATGCTGCACTGTATTGTGTACTGTGTACACCATCAGAAGTGTAGTAGAAACTGTACACACTGTATTAGATACTGTATACACCACCAGAAAAGTAGTAGAAACTGTACACACTGTGTTAGATACTGTGTACACGGCCTGCACTGTATTAGAAACTGTACAACGGCTGCACTGTATTTTATACTGTCTTTACCACCAGAAGTGTAATAGAAACTGTACACACTGTATTAGATACTGTGTACACCGCCTGAAGTGTATTAGAAACAGTACACCACCAAATGCACTGTAGTTATAGGCTACACTGGATGCAGAGTATATACAGTATCTCACAAAAGTGAGTACACACCTCATATTTTTGTAAATATTTTATTCTATCTTTTTATGTGAAAACACTGAAGAAATTACACTTTTCTACTATGTAAAGTAGTGAATGTACAGCTTGTATAACAGTGTAAATTTGCAGTCCCCTCGAAGTAACTCAACACACAGCCATTAATATCTAAACCGCTGGCAACAAGTGAGTACACCCCTAAGTGAAAATGTCCAAATTGGGCCCAAAGTGTCAATATTTTGTGTGACCACCATTATTTTCCAGCACTACCTTCACCCTCTTGGGCATGGAGTTCACCAGAACTTCACAGGTTGCCACTGGAGTTCTCTTCCACTCCTCTATGGTGACATCACAGAGCTGGTGGATGTTAGAGACCTTGCGCTCCTCCACCTTCCTTTTGAGGATGCCCCACAGATGCTCAATAGGGTTTAGGTCTGGAGACATGCTTGGCCAGTCCATCACCATTACCCTCAGCTTCTTTTGCAAGGAAATTGTCATCTAGGAGGTTTGTTTGGGTTTGTTATCATGTTGGAATACTGCCCTGTGGCCCAGTCGCTGAAGGGAGGGGATCATGCACTCAAATTTTCCGCGAACACCCCAAACGGGCGAACACGTTCGAGTCTAACTTATGTTTGACCCGAACATCGAGCTCATCCCTAATCACAAGTTTGCCCCTGGTGCCATCTTGGACACGCCCCCCAAAAAGTAGACAGTTTAGTTAGGCAGCAACCGGTCCAGACTGGAGAAGGGGTTAAATGTTTCAGCTCAATTCCCGGGCTTTTGGTCCTAGCTATAAAAAGGGGGATCAGCTAAGGTCCAAAGCTGCAAGTTGCTAGATCAGGAATGGGAATGCAGGATCATTGAATTGGAGTGCTGCTGAAGAGACCAGGATTTGTGGAGAATATCCAAGCCATGGATAAGAAGAGGAGTGTAGTTGCTATGGGTAACCAAGTGAAGGAACAAGCTACAAACAACAGATGGTAAGCGTGGTTCCTGATAAGGTTACGTGCCCTCTGGTAGAGAGGGGGGCGGTGATCCCCAGCAGTTCCCATTACAGAGATCTATGGCCTGGTCATGAGGTACAGGAAGGAAAGAGTTAAGTGAGAGCATGCATAAGGCCTGCACTAGGTGCTCGACACCATTCTGTTACTAGGAGTGTGGTAACAGAGATACGCTGCACTAGTGGAGTGGACACAGGCTCAGGGCATCCTTCCTAATTAAACTTACACTCCCTAATGTTAGATACTTCACATGACCACAGTCTCTGCCTGGTCATGGGCATTGATGAGCACGCTTAATGCGAGAGGTACACCTAGGTGCATGGGTGTCATGAAAGGCGTCCTGTTAGCACAACCGTCGGCGGAAGATTGGTTAGCAGAACCACTGTTGTTAGAGCCAGAGGACGCATTCGGAAGTGCGTCGGCGCGAACGGACGCGGGCGGGTGCGCGCTCGTACGAACGGGTGTACGCGGGTGCACGATGGTACGAATGGGCACGTACGGTCGGTACACGGGCGTGCACGAGTGCACGCGGATGCGCGCAGACGTGCAGTGTGACAGCGTTTGGCGCCATTAGGCCTATTTAAAGGAGCCTGTCAGCACGCTTTCTTGCTGTCCAGTCTACAGGGTTCCCTGTGACCCTAAGCTACCTGAATACCTGCCTACCTGCTTCCTGTTACCCGGCCTGTTCCTGACCATTCCTGTTTGCTGCCAGTCCTTGACCCCGGCTCGTCTGACTACTCTCCTGCCTCCTCCTTCGGTTATCTGTTACCTGCCTGTTGCCAACCCGGACTGTATCTTGACTATTCTCCTGCCTCCGTTTGGTACCTGCTTGCCCGCCAGTGTTGACCCGGCCTGTCTGATTCTGCTTGTGCTCCAGCTGAACTATAGAACACCTTCCTGTTGCCTGCTGTTCCAGAGTTCCTGCCTGCTACAGTGCACCTCCTACAGCCAGTGGTTCCAGTGTTCCTGCCAGAGTTCCAGTGCACCCTCTTACAGCTCGCTGTTCCAGTTCTCCAGCCGGACTACAGAACACCTCCCTGCCGTCTGCTGTTCCAGAGTTCCTGCCTGCTACAGTGCTTCTCCTTACGGCCAGTGGTTCCAGTGTTCCAGACAGTTATCCAGTGCTTCTTCTGACAGTCTGCTGCTCCGGTGTTCCAGTTGAACTTCAGAGACACCTGCCACTTGCTAGGCACTTGTGGCCCCCTGCGCTCTCGAGTCCCTGTTTCCTCTATCAGGGGTTCTTGAGCCAGAGGCACACGAGAGGCCACTCCCTGCATTCTGGGCTCCACCACCAGGTACGTGACAATGGGTGCAGATGACCCTGCCCACACACTAGGGTTCCCACCTCATCCCTTTAAACCCGAACACATATAAATTACACAGGCTGAGGCTAATTTAATGCAGATAAAGCACTAGGTGAGATTAATTACCACCCTAATCCGCCACAGAACCTGTGTAATTAATATGTGTTCGGGTTTAAAGGGATAAGGTGGCAACCCTACCACACACACAGCCCAAGGCTTTGTTCACAATTTGAGAAATTTATCGGGCTGCAATTCCTCTGAGCTTCACGAACTGGTGATCTCACTTTTTCCCTGACAAAAAGTCTCTATGGTATACAGACAGGAAGTGATGTCAGGTACAGACAGGAAGTGATGTCAGGTATAAATAGAAACTCGGGCGAACGGTGAATCAGGAGGAAGTAGAGAGGAGACATTGCTGAAAGTAGCAGCAGAGGAGGTAATAAGATCGTATTTTCTATTTACATCCAGTAACCCCCCGTCATGTCCGTCCTCTTGCTCCCTAGTCACTGTGACGTCTTTTATCTCCAGCAGATGATGATGCACATATACTGTATAGCAATAGCTGGTGGTATAAATTTTTTGGGGTGCGCAGGGTCACAGGCACAACTCCCCCATTCCCCAGTCTGTCACCAGCCCCACACCTACCCCATCTAGGTCACGGGCAGCGCTTTCTCCGGACGGTGGCTTCACCCTGCATCTCCTCCTCCCTGGTGCTTCACAGCGGCTTCCCCTGCATCCTGCGTTATACAGCTCTGTATGGGATGGTCGAAATTGTATATTGTACAGTTCTGTATGGGGTAATCCGACGTGTCACACTGTACAGCCCTTTCTGGGGTGATCAAGATTTTATATTGTGCAGTTCTTTACAGGGTGATCAGGAGTGCACTATTCAGCTCTGTATAGGATGATCAGGATCATATAGTGTACAGATCTGTATGGGATGACCAGACGTGTACATTATAAAAATAGGGGTGTAGCGCCGGATAATAATAAGTAATGTGTGTAATTACAATGGTGCAAATAAAGTGTAAATTACAATATATATAAACCAAATATGAGTGATCATATTCAAGTACAAAAAAGACCATCCAGTGAAAAATAGTCGGGTGATTTTTCTATTATCCCAATAATAGCAATGTGTGCCATTAATCCAGCCAGCCCCCAGGGCCTGTAAGCCCATTGCCCTCTTGTAGTATAATGACTCTGACTTATTTCTGTAGACAGCAGGCTTGTTGTCAGCATGTGCACAGTGTCCTATTGCTCCCCAAAGCCTAGACTTTCCCTATAGAGGAGGCAGCAGCACAAAGTTCTTGTTATATAAGGTGTGGGGGCATTGCAGACAAATGCTGATTGTCTGCAGTCTTTAGTCCATGGTGAATTCAGACCACTAGACATGGGCATTCACCATGTTACAGTATTGTAATCTTTAATCACTTGCCTGGCCATGCATGACTTTGTGCAAACCCCTGGCAGGACAAGCAGGTGCTTAATGCAGAATTTAGGGCCCAGATGTAGCATACCCCAGTGGGGGTCTGCAGACTTTCTTCGTTGTTTTCTTTGCACCCTTGGTCTGTGTCTTTTCTGCTGCACTGACATCTTATTTTAGTGATTATTTACGACTTATGAGCGTGTAAGGACAAGGAGCAGGATATATTTAGCTCTGCAATAAGAATTTACAATGCTAATTGTAACCTGTGTGTGTATATAGATGCTGAATAATCAGCTTCATAAAGCAGATATCCTATGAAGTGTTATTGCAAACAGTGCTGCATGCTGCTCTGCATTTCACTCCTGTAGGTATTCCCATCTTCCATATGTTTGCCTGCATACATTTCTCCCAGCCAGGCAGGCCATGTGTAAATGGGGCTGTTCTGTTGACATTTTCTAAACATTATACAGCTCTGAGCTCTCCGAGCCAACCTACCAATTCATTTGAGATTCTTAGAGAAGGTGCCACTCGGGCCATGCGTTCCATACACGGAGCGGCGGCGTCACTTCCGGTTTCCCACTGGCACAGAAACCGGAAGTGACGCCGCAGCTCCGCAGAAAGCACCTCCAATCCTCACAACAAGAAGGATAAGATTACAGTGGAGTGATTGCTTTGCGCCGCAAGGACTCGCCAAAGCGAGCAAATGAAGTGTCTCAGCTGCAATCACGTTATTGCATAGACGTCACGCTTCCCATAGATAGCTGTGTCCGGCGCTCGTACAGTGCACTTTAAGGATTTTTTTTTATTATTTCTTTTTTTAAAAGGACCTTTATTTATTTATTTTGTGACTAGCTTTGGGGGGGGGGGGGCAGCGCTCCTTGCGCCCCCCTATAGACGGGCCACCGCTGATATATAGTGTGGAAACATTGATTGATCCCTTCAGGGTTAGAACATTTCCCCACATTTTCTTAAATTTGGAGTTAAATTCTAGTAATATGATCCTCTAAACAAACAGCACTAACAATAAATAGACAAGACAATAACCATTCTGACCATACATGGCCTACAAAGGGCAACTATTACACTACACAGGTCGCTCTGAGGGGGTAGTGTAGATGAAGGGCTTGGTGCCCTTGGTTGGGGGGCAGCAGGGTTCTGAGGCAAGAGGAGGTTATAGGGCTCAAAGGTAGAAAGGTGGGGCTCTTGGTCTATGATGGTCATCCCACCTGCAGTTACATTTCAGACCTTCTTAAAGAACTCAGAAAAGGAAGGCAACTGTCACCTTCTTACTATCCCACTGGTCAAATAATATGTTACTGGAAACCAAGTGGAATGAAGCAGGGCAGTCCTTCACGCCTTGGTGAGCACTCACTCTTAGAGGAGGTCTGTTTGAAAAGCATCCTCTAGGCCATGTGTCAAGGCTATGCATCTAGGGGGGCAATCCAACGCCTTCCCATGACACAGGCTCTGACGGTGCCCTGTGCTGGAACATCGGAACACCAGTAACCCACTGCTACTCAGTACAATGTCCTGGATAGTACAGGATATGTGGCAACCACGAGAACAAACCCCTCCCCCTGCTGTCCTCCTATCCACACTGGGCTGCCATTGGAGAAAAGAGAACAGAATCCCTTCCCACAGTTTTCTACTCCACCAGTAGCATCCTCCTGCCATCCAATCCAATCACTTCTCTCACTGCAGAGAGTGACAGTGATGTCACTCTTTTCAGTCAACAGGATGGTGGAGATTGGAGCCTTTTAGCTTAGAGTTCTGACAATTATGCTGATCCGGAAAAAACTTAGCAAGATCTCCTCCATGGATATCATGATGACCCTTCATTGACCTCTTAACACTCCCTCGGAGCATTTAAGTCAAAAGAAGGATCGTATTTATCATTCCTTGTCTGCAGATCTAAAACTAATCTAAACCAGTTCAGAAACAAAACCAACCAAACAGAGAAAAGGGAATTTCTGATCCGGCAGGCCAAGAGGATTCTGGGATCGTAAAATTATAGCAAACACTAAACAGTCCAAATTAAATGCGTTCTCATGAAGGCAGTAGTCTTTAAATGTACAGCAACCCTCCTATTACCCCCTCTCACATCCACATCCAATTATTGTGAGACCAATACCATCAAAATAATTCTTACTTTCATTTACCAAAGTTATCTGTCTACAAGGTGACCTGTATAGATCAAATGACGGCACCAATGAGGATGGAGAAGGACCGGAGTCGCATGACTGAGAAGATACTAAACCTCACCCTGGAGATCATCTACCTGCTGACCGGAGAGGTGAGGAGGATTCTGGGAGGTCACATGACATCACTCTTATCTCTATTACTAAAGCACAGACCTGACCCGAGAGGTGAGGAGGATTCTGGGATTCTAACATGATATTCCTATTGGTTTTCCAATACAGAGATTTCCTCTTGTGAAGTCAGGTGATCAAATGACCATCACAGTGCCTCCATGTGACTCCCTAAAACCTGAGAGACACAACATGGAGAAGATTCTAGAAGTCACCAAGAAGATGATGGAGCTGCTGACAGGAGAGGTGAGCGGTGCTGGGAATTCTGGGACATTATCCAGTAACAGACAAGGGATGTGTCTGGATGGTGACTGTATCATTGTGTGTGTCAGGTTCCTATAAGGTGTCAGGATGTCACTGTCTATTTCTCCATGGAGGAGTGGGAGTATTTAGAAGGACACAAGGATCTCTACAAGGACGTCATGGTGGACGATCAGCCACCCCTTACATCACCGGGTAAGAGGAGACTTTATTGTAAAGGAGAGAGCAGTACGGAGGGTCCACCTAGATCCCCCATCATCTGATAAACACATAGAAACAATGTATTCAGTCAGTGTGTGTGTTTCCTACAGATGGATCCAGTAATGGGAACCCACCAGAGAGATGTCCCCGTCCTCTGTATTCCCGGGATTCCACACAGGAAGGTCACACCATCCCTCACCATCAGGTAGATGAGGAATAATGATAATATCAATGATGTGCTATTACTGTGCAAAGTGACTTAATATAATACAAAGGTAAATGTTATAACATGACTTGGTGCATATACTGTACAGCAATAATCCTGAGTGTAAAGTGTTGTGTCTCAATAAAGAGAACCAGTGAGACTATAGATACAAAAACAAAGTTTGTGCCCATGAATGTGATACAATGTATCAAATGGAATCTGTTCAGACAATCTCCTGTGCTGATATATCGCTGAATGTTGCAAGGTGTTTAATACATTCCATTTAAGAAAAATCTTCTGGGTTTTAAGATATGAAGATCCATATACCGTAATAAAATTGACCTCTTGCCGAATGTGATGGATCCCTATGACAGAGATCAAACTCGCTGTGTGAATATAATCACTGATGTAGATGTTACTCTCTCAGCTTTCTCATAACCATGAGCTTCAGAAAAGGCTTAGACTCAGGTTACATAGTACATAGATACATAGTAGGTGAGGTCGAAAAAATACACAAGTCCATCAATTCCAACCTATGTGTGTGATTATATGTCAGTATTACATTGTGTATCCCTGTGGTCGTTCAGGTGCTTATCTAATAGTTTCTTGAAACTACCAATGCCCCCTACTGAGACCACCGCCTGTGGAAGGGAATTCCACATCCTTGCCACTCTTACAGTAAAGAACCCTCTACGTAGTTTAAGGTTAAACCTCTTTTCTTCTAATTTGAATGAGTGGCCATGTGTCTTGTTAAGCTCCCTTCCGCAAAAAAGTTTTATCCCTATTGTAGGGTCACCAGTATGGTATTTATAATTCGAAATCATATCCCCTCTCAAGTGTCTCTTCTCCAGAGAGAATAAGTTCAGTGCTCGCAACCTTTCCTCATAACTAAGATCCTCCAGACCCTTTATTAGCTTACTTCTTTGTACTCGCTCCATTTCCAGTACATCCTGCCTGAGTACTGGTGCCCAGAACTGGACAGTATACTCTAGGTGAGGCCAGACCAGAGTTTTGTAGAGCGGGAGAATTATCGTTTTATCTCTGGAATTAATCCCCTTTTTTTTTAATGCATGCAAATATTCTGTTTTCTTTGTTAGCAACAGCTTGGCATTGCATGCCATTGCTGAGCCTATCATCTACTAGGACCCCCAGGTCCTTTTCCATCCTAGATTCCCCCAGAGGTTCTCCCCCCAGTGTATAGATTGCATTCATATTTTTGCCACCCAAATGCATTATTTTACATTTTTCTACATTGAACCTCATTTGCCATGTAGTTGCCCACCCCTTTAATTTGTTCAGATATTTTTGCAAGGTTTCCACATCCTGCGGAGAAGTTATTGCCCTGCTTAGCTTAGTATCGTCTGCAAATACAGAGATTGAACTGTTTTCCCATCCTCCAGGTCGTTTATGAACAAAATAAACAGGATTGGTCCCAGCACAGAACCTTGGGATACCCCACTACCCACCCCTGACCATTCCGAGTACTCCCCATTTATCACCACCCTCTGAACTCGCCCTTGTAGCCAGTTTTCAATCCATGTACTCACCCTATGGAGTTGGATTACTCCCAAAGACCTTCAGCCTGCTTGTATTGGATTCATTATCGGCTTGGATGTTTCAGGTGTATGGATTCAAACAACTTTAAATACATTTTAAATGGAACTCCAATGGTTTTGAAATCATAAATAGATAAGGAAAGAAAAGCCTCAAAAATTATTAAAACATCTTTTTAAAAGTTACACTTACAACAAGGCTGAAATTTCAAGAAGTATTTAATCTGGCGACGATGTCACACGTCCAACCGGGATCAGAGTATCCTTGCAGCGCCACCCAACTGGTTGGACGTGTGACATTACATAGTTACATAGTTACATAGTAGGTGAGGTCGAAAAAAGACACAAGTCCATCAAGTCCAACCTATGTGTGTGATTAATGTCGCCTCATATTTTTTTTTTTTTTAGACACAACACTTTATACTCAGTATTATTGTTGTATATGCACCAAGTCATGTTATAACATTTACCTTTGTATTATATCAAGTCACTTTGCACAGGAATAGGGCACCATTTATGTTATCTTTTATTTTTTTACCCCATTCCTGGTCTTGAGTAGCAGCTGTTCCATCATTCCACACCAGCGCAGAGATTTCTATTTGAATATATAAGGAACAATCACTGATGGTATCATTAGGATCTGTACATTGTTACATTTGATGTCCTTTTTATTATATATATTCAGACTAGAAACCTGAGTGATTCTAAAGTTGAGATTAAAACAGAAGAAGAAGAGAGGTATGTGAGGGATGATCAGCAGTCTATGGAGGAGGATGGAAAAACGGGGACATTTATAGAGGAGAACACTCCTACAGAGATCAGCACAGGTGGGTCATTAACAAAGAAAACATTCCTCCACCCATACTGCTCACTAATTAGTCAAGGACTGGGTGATATTCGCTTGTAATACCCTGGTGACTTTCTTGAGCTGTGTTCACCGACCTGTATTTCTCTCAGATAGTTTTTCGTCTCTGTTCTGCAGACACAATTTACGTACGTTGACTGGATTTATGTAGATTCTGGGGTTCAAATAACTATAAATAAGAGTAAAATCAGCGCGATAATGGTATATGCAATTCAGCAGCTGAACACCAGGGTCAAAAGTCAAATCCCTAAAATAATAATCTAAAACAGATGGTGCAGCGATAGTAAAAGACACACAAACATGTGCATATAATCAATATGAAACGGGATATCGAATCTCATAAAAGCAAAGAACAGTCCATAGAAAATCCTGGTGTGTAGTCAAACAGCATGCTGTAAAGGGTGACAAATTGATGAACCCACCACCAATGTTCAGAATGGCCTCTCACCTGATGACATGGACCCTTTAATTACAGAGGGTCAAGATAAGCTTTCCTCTAAGGTAAGAAGTGGTTCAGCATACATAGACATCCGTCAGGACACTGGGTCAGGATACTCGGAAAATAGTGCATATGAAATAAAAGATGGCAAAAAATAGTGCTCTCTGTATAGAATACTATTTATTGTAAAAGATAATGTAAAATTCAACACTCACATAAAATGCACTAAACTAGTGCAAGTGAACAAGGTCGAGCGGTAATTCCAACACAATGAGGATGCGCGATGGCCGCGGGTGACGTCATGACGTATCCTCGTTCCCCGACGCGTTGCGTCCCAGTGGGCGGGGACTTCTTCAGCGGACAAATGTCTTCAGCGAAGAAGAAGTCCCCACCCACTGGGACGCAACGTGTCCGGAACGACAAATGTCTTTTGTTGGATTTTCCGAGCGTGTGTGTACACAAGTCCGTCGGACTTGTTTACAAGACCGACCGCTTCTGGCTGGTCCTTGCTTCCGAGCATGCGTGTTTGTACTTTGGACTTTTGTCCGACTGAGCGTGTACACACGCTCGGAAAATCCAACAAAAGACATTTGTCCGCAGAAAATTTTAAAACCTGCCATCCAACATTTGTCCGCGGAAAATCCGACAACAATTGTCCGATGGAGTGTACAAACGGTCGGGTTTCCCGCAAACAGCCTGTCATCACACATTTCCCGTTGGAAAATCAGATCGTGTGTATGAGGCTTAACTCTGTAAAATATATATTGCATATAATTTAGTCTCAACCCCTGCACTATGTTGTTAGTTACATAATTCTGATATTATATAGTTCTCCCTTTTGTATTCCATACAGCATGTTGTACATTTTGGGTCGCCACCTCATCCCTTTAAACCCGAACACATATGAATTACACAGGTTCTGAGGCAAATTTAATGCGAATAAGGCACCAAGTGAGTTTAATTACCGCCCTAATCAGCCACAGAACCTGTGTAATTAATATGTGTTGGGTTTTAAAGGGATGAGGTGGCAACTCTATGTACATTACATAGTCCTGACTTCTGCTCTCTGCCCTCTACTCACTGCTATATATAAACACAATATGTATTCTCTTTTGTTACAACCATTTCTTACCAACTGGGCATTTTATATCTGATAATTTGGTTGGAGCACAGATTTTTACATGTTGATAATAAATGTGATAACATCCTCAAACTTTGGAACCTTAAACAGAAAGTGATAATGAGGGAGGAGTCAATAACCCAATGATGGTGGGCTTCAGTCCAGTCTTCGTCTTGGTTGTTCTCCCCCCATCCTCACTCTCTGACCTCTGGTTGGGCTCAGCCCCACTGTTATTCATGACTAAATCATAGACTAAATAAGGAAGTTTAGTACTTTTTGTGTTACAAAGATGGCAGTGAGTGATAGAGGGGGAGGGGACACTCGTCCTATAATCCTCTCATCACTGTCACTCCTATAAAAAACAGTTCTCGTTGTTTCCTCCCTCTCTGACTAAGGTCCATGAATAAAGAAATGATCTGGTAGGAGATCAGAGGACCTATTTACTAGTTACCTTGAGGGTGGAATTGTAAGATCCTCGGAGACAAAGCTGCCTAATGTGGGCGGAGTCCTGGTTTAGGGTAATCAATCTGCTCGTGTCTAGTAATAATCTTTTTATTTCTATTTTAGTAGATGGACTGAAAACCTCAGAGGATTGTCTCACTTTGTCTCCAGACTGTAAAGTAGAAGATGAGGATATCACACAGTATAGTCCAGGAGAAAACCCGACTACCTCAAATGTCCATCCGGCACCACACAGTGTAGATGGACCATCGTATTCCTCTTATCCTGAGGAACCTCACACTGTGAGGGATGGTGCTGTCCTTCCAACAGATAAGAGGTTTTCCTGTACTGAGTGCGGGAAGGGATTCCAATTTAAATCTGCTCTTAATGTGCATAAAAGATCTCATACAGGTGAGAAGCCACATTTATGCCCTAAGTGCGGGAAATGTTTTTCAGCTAAGTCCAGTCTTTCTGTACATCAGAGATCTCACACGGTGCAACAGTTGTATTCTTGTTCTGAATGCGGGAAATGTATCTCAAAGAAGTCCAATCTTTACATGCATCAGAGATTGCACACAGGAGAGAAACCATATACCTGTCCTGATTGTGGGAAATGTTTTTCACAGACGTCCAGTCTTTACAAACATCAGAGATCTCACACGGGGGAAAAACCATATTCATGTTCTGAGTGCAAGAAATGTTTTTCACAGAAGTCCAATCTTAACAGACATCAGAGATCTCACACAGGTGAAAAGCCGTATTCCTGTCCTGATTGTGGGGAATGTTTTTCAAAGAAGTCTAATCTTGACAAACATCAGAGATCTCACATAGGTGAAAAGCCATACTCCTGTCCTGAGTGTGGGAAATGTTTTGCAAAGAAGGCCAATCTTGACAGACATCAGAGATCTCACACAGGTGAAAAGCCATACTCTTGTTCTGAGTGCGGGAAATGTTTCTCAGAAAAGTGCCATCTTTACAGGCATGAGAGATCTCACACAGGGGAGAAACCATATTCCTGTCCTGTTTGTGGGAAATGTTTTTCAGAGAAGTCCAATCTTGACAGGCATCAGAGATTTCACACGGGGAAAAAGCAGCATTCCTGTTCTGAGTGCGGGAAATGTTTTTCAGATAAGCCCAATCTTTATAATCATCAGAGATTGCACACGGGAGAGAAGCCGTTTTCCTGTTCTGAGTGTGGGAAATGTTTTGTACAAAAGACAGATCTTGTTAAACATCAGAGGTCTCACACGGGGGAAAAACCATATTCATGTCCTGAGTGTGGGAAATGTTTTTCAGATAAGTCCAATCTTTATATTCATCAGAGAACACACACGGGAGAGAAGCCGTATTCCTGTGCTGAGTGCGGGAAATGTTTTGTACAAAAAGCAGTACTTGTCACACATCAGAGGTCTCACACGGGGGAAAAACCATATTTCTGTCCTGAGTGTGGGAAATGTTTTTCACAGAAGTCCCATCTTTCCAAACATCAGAGATTTCACACGGGGGAGAAGTCACTTTCCTGTCCTGAGTGAGGGTATTGTTACTCACTGAAGTCCTGTCTTCCTGTACATCAGGGATCCCACACAACCCTTGAGGTGTATTAGTGACTTGAGTGCAATAAAGGGTCTTCTATATGAATTTTACTGGGCAGCTCCCATATAGAGAAGAAGCACAATATACACCTCATGTATACTTGTAACACACTGCATTGGTACTGGTTGCAGGATGTTAAATGGCCACAAGATGGCATTGTTCTGCAGTTTAGCTATTACAGGATCTAGTCTAGCAAAGCTAAGAATGCTGCAAGCAGGATTTCTTCACTTTGAGAGGCTGAAACTGAGTGGGTAAAGGGGCAGGAGCCTTTAAAAAGGAAAAGTGCAGGAGCATTCTGGGGAAAAAGGAGGAGTCTGTAAAAGAGCCTGGATGTGAGAGAAGGTAGTGCAGATCCAGGAGGATGCAGGCCGGATCGGATCGAGTCAGAAAGCTGAATGGGAGATTCCAGATTGCTGAACTCACTGAGGGGCAAGATAGACGGTCCTGCAGGCAGAGAGATTGGATCAGTACTATCAGCATGACTTCATCCATGGGAGAAGACAAGGGGATCTCCCAACACTCAAGGTCATCGCTTCACCCTGCTCCATCAAAGGACTGGGTGAGAGGGTTCCTAACCCATACCACGTCATTACAAGCTTATATGTTGTTGCCAGTTATTTAATCTCAGGATTTCCTACAGTACAGACTGCCACACAGAGAAACAGACTCTATAGCCTATTCAGTGCTTTGGCTTATCTCCATTCATTGCTCGTTGATTCACTGCACGCAGGATATCAGTACTAATGCTTTCTGTATCCCTGATAGGCAGGAATTCTGAATGCATTCCACATCAGGCCTATTCTATCCAAACAAGGAACACGTTTCACAAGCCCAGTTCTGCACTTAAAGTGACATGCTCATGCTAAATTCTGCTCCCACCCCCTTACCAGATTAAGCAATCTCTATAATTATCTGATGTCCATAAAGTGGCTACCCAAGTTTGTTGTCATCTATTAAAGAGGAACTCGGCTTGCTTTTTCACTATCTCTGGGCAAGTGCCATTTCTCATCCAAAGAGACTACACCTCTTCTGTGCACCAACGTAAGGGCCCCATCAAGCGGGCAGAAGCTTTTTTTGTGATTGGTTCTCTATGAGACATTTCTTATCGAAATCATCAGAGAGGTAAACCCTGGCTCTGGTTACTGGGGGCCCCCCAGTGAGCTTGCGTAATATCTCTTCCTCCTTTCTTTTCTGCTCACTTGGAAAACCTCTCGGTAGGAGAGCTAACGTTTAAACTCTTGAGTCCTGCGGGACAGTTGGGTCTACTAAAAGTGGCACTTTATGGTAAAGTATTGTTTATTCCTTATGTCTTCTTTTGTGTACATAAGACGTTGACTTTTTCGTGATTATACTGCTGCTAATTTGACCTCAATATAAACTAAATAATAATTGTTCATCAAAAGTGGTGTGTTTATTCTTTTGGGTGACATCTGGTTAAACTATTACAGTGGTGTCCACAGGGGTTGTACTTCAACCAGGGCTCAAATACTCAGCGGCTCCTGAGGGGTTAGCTCTATATACTGCATGGCTTATCTTCATCATGTAAGGAACAGTTCATAAGGAGATCAGAGTTCACCAGAGACATCTAAAAAGTGTTCTACTATGATGGCTGTTGATAGCAATAGAACAAAAATGGAGCCATTACCTTTCAATGGTGTAAATTTTGTGGTGTGGTGTACATCTGCCCACCCGGTATGCATATTGGCCATAATTTATTTAATATAATGATCATCAGCTCCTTCTAGTCGCAATAATGAGGCACTTGACATTATAGACACTAGATCCGGGGGTCGGCAACCCGTCCATCGCGGCCCACCTGTCGACCGCCTGCAGGTGACAGGTAGACCGTGAACAGGTTCCTGTGCTGTCGAACCTTGACCTCTAGGTGCCATTCCTCGACTTCCTCCCAGCCACTCACCTCGCACCTTCTATGTCCCGATCCTCTCTCTCCCTCCCGCCTTCTTCGCCACTGTTATCAGTAAACAGACCAGGAGGAAGCCCAGCTCAAGAGGAAGGGCAGGAGGAGAAGCCAGTCAATAGAACTGTTTAAGTTAAACCGCTGGTGATTGCTTGCTAGGACACAGGGTGGTTCTAAGCAACCAATCACCAGCTTGCTAATAGGAAAATTGACTCTGCCAGCTTCCGCCCTCTGTCCAGAACTGTGCTGAATCCCAGTCTCCTGTGGAAACAGGTAGGACACTGCTATGGGAGGGAAGGGGAGACAGAGGTTGCTGCTATAGGGGAAAGGGGTGGCAGAAGACACCACTGTGTGTGTGGGGTGATGTGAAGGGGGCAAAGGACACTGTTATGGGCAGGGCCACCTGCATAACAGTGTCCTCTACCATCCTTCGCATAACAGTGTCCTCTACCATCCTCTTCACATCACCCCCCCCCCCCGATCCCTGCGTTATAAGCCTAATGCACTCCTGAACCCTGCATTCTGAGCGTCACGCACTCCTGAACCCTGCATTCTTTGCAACGCGCACTCCTGAACCCTGCATTCTGAGTGCCACGCACTCCTGAACCCTGCATTCAGAGCGCCACGCACTCCTGAACCCTGCATTCAGAGCGCCACGCACTCCTGAACCCTACATTCTGAGCGCCATGCACTCCTGATCCCTGCATTCTGAGCTCAACATATTCCTGATGCCTGCAATCTGAGCGCAACGCACTGTTGATTCCTGCAATCTGAGCACAACGCACTCCTGATCCCTGCATTCTGAGCGTAAAATGCACTCCTGAACCCTGCATTCTGTGCGCAACGCACTCCTGAACCCTGCATACTGTGCGCAACGCACACCTGAACCCTGCATTCTGAGCGCAATGCACTCCTGAACCCTGCATTCTGAGCGCAATGCACTCCTGAACCCTGCATTCTGAGTGCAACACACTCCTTAACCCTGCATATTGAGTACAACGCACTCCTTAACCCTGCATTCTGAGCATATTGCACTCCTTAACCCTGCATCCTGAGCGCAACATACTGCTTAACCCTGCATTCTGAGAGCAACGCACTCCTTAACCCTGCATTCTGAGCGAAACGCACTCCTTAACCCTGCATTCTGAGCGTAATGCACTCCTCAACCCTGCATTCTGAGCGTATTTCACTCCTTAACCCTGCATTCTGAGCACAGCGCACTCCTGAT
The DNA here is from genome assembly GCA_037952835.1 of Lithobates septentrionalis. NCBI lineage: Eukaryota > Metazoa > Chordata > Amphibia > Anura > Ranidae > Lithobates > Lithobates septentrionalis. The sequence continues at coordinate 1,813,821 of JBBDGP010001914.1, forward strand.
CCCTGCATTCTTAGCATAATACACTCCTTAACTCTGCATTCTAAACACAGCGTACTTATGATCCCTGCATTCTGAGCGTAATGCACTGGTGAACCTTGCATTGTCTGCAAAACGCACTCCTAAACCCTGCACTCTCTTGTAATACTTATTTTGTTTTTGTTCTGAGTAAAAATATTTCTCCTCCCCCAACTTCTCTGGATGCTGGGCCACTTGCACTCTTGTGAAGTGCAGCTGGGAATATCAGGAGTATTTAGGTGCCTGTGTCCATGTCGAGTGGCATAGCCATGCATCCAGAGTATTCATGGAGAGGCTCCAAGTGCTGTAAGCAGCTGGCAGTGTTCTTCCCCACAAACACAAACCCCAGATGTGCATGGTTGCAGTCTGGATGACTCCTACTGGTAGACACAATGACTGGTCACAAATGTACCTGGTGCCCTCTTAGCTGACCACAATTGCTGTATCAGTGTCAGTCCCACTATGAGGGGATTTCTGCTACCTCTGAGGCACCTTTCGTCCAATTCTTGTGTAATTATAGAAGAATCTGCGTTTGCTTGGCCGAGGGACAGCTTAGCTTCTGGGATTGGTAGCAGTTGGACTGTTTAGATTGCAAACAAAGGTGTTCCCCTTCTCCTCCCCCTCGTTATTATGGAAGCAACCGAGATAGATGACATTTTTTGTGCTGGAAGTGGAGCAGGCAGAAGACTCCTCCTCCAGGCACTCTGCAATGCCCCAGGGAGAGAGAGTTTACTTGGAGTGGGTGTATGCTTCAGGTAGATCGGCAATCTCTTATCTCAACCAGAAGTTATTATATCCAGAAGCATAGCTCCCAATTGTCCCTGATTTGGAACAAAGTCCCTCTGTCCCTCTTTCTTCCTCATTTGTCTCTCATATTTGTCTGATCTATATAGTTGTATATAAGATGCACTTTTTATCTTTCAAAAAGTATTTCTCAGTGCTAAACTTTTCATCCAATTTCTACTTAGCTTCATTTGTAAATTCCAAAAGCCAGTATAAAGGAATAGTAGTGGTAAAAAAAGAAAACACTTATGGGTTTAACTAATTATTTTTTGTATAATTCTTCTTTAAGGAGATGTGGCAGTGGGTGCGTCCTATGCTTCATACTTTTGCTAATAGTTGTCCCTCGTTCTCATCTCAAAAAGTTGGGAGGTATTCAGAAGTTATCGGGCACCTTAGTTCTGTCAGGGAGTAAGGCAAGCTCACAGTTTCAACAACCTGCCATTGCTTCTAATTCAATGAGATGTGTCCTTTGCTGCTCTCAAGGTTTGCACTTTCTGCTGCAGTCCCCAGTTCCGTTAAGAGTCCTGGTCATCTACACCTGCTAAAAAAGGGACTTCCCTTGAAAAAGGGAACTTCACTGATGAGCCATTGTGACCACTGAATCTTCCAACCAGTCACTGTCTCTTTCAATCTGCATGCTGTCTGAGTCTGTCTAACAACTTCCTTGAAAGGCCAGAACCTCCTCTGCTGTCATCATATTGGCGGTCTTATAATCCCCAGTGGATCAATGTTCAGAGAGCAGTTAAAAGGCGGCTGGGAGGCAATAAATCAAAGCCTGCAGCATTCACAAAGAGGGATGAAAAGGGGGACAGGGGGTGAAGGAGAAGAGGAGGTAAAAAGGGGGCAGTATAGTTTAGAGAGGAAAGAGGGAGTGATTGGGGGGGACATGGAGATGCATAGTGGGATGGGGACTAGAAGTGAAAACGCGGTAAAGAAGCATAGGGGGAATGTGAAGAGGGTCGCAGAGCAGTGAAGTGTGAATAAGGAGGGTGTCAAGGGGGTTCTGAGAGGGATGGGGAGTGATGAGGGGGACAGAGAGGTGACGAGGGAGTGAATTGGGGAAAAGGAAGTGAAGAGGGGGTCAAGAGCTGAAAAGGAAAATAGGGGGGGGGGAGGGAAGAGGGGGAGAAGATGGTGAAGTGGGGGACAGGGATCTGAAAAGAGGGACAAGAGTGAAGAGGAGGGTGGGGAGGTGATGAGGGGGATGGGGAGGTGATGAGGGGAAGAGGGAGTGAGGAAGAAAAAGGGTTGAGGAGGGATGGCAGCAAAGAGGGGGCAAGGGAGGTGAATATGGGAAAAGGAGGGGATAGTAAGGTGAAGATGGGGAAAGTTCAGAGGAAAGAGGGGTGAAGGGCAGTGGAGAGGGGGATGAGGGATACAAGGGAATGAAGACAGTTGGAGAGGGGCAGAAGGGGGTGAAGAGTGGGGTGAGGAGAGGACATTTGATGTAATTAGGGACCTAGGGTGGCGAATAGGGTATATGGGGGTATTTTCTCCTATCCAGTGATAACACATGCTCAGTGAAGATAGGAATTTGAGAGCAGTTGGCCAGATAGGTGGTGACATAGAAAAGCCACCCCTCCTCCTTCCACCAGAACACCACACAGCACCATCAATCCCCCTTCTTCCACCACACACAGGGCCCCTGGTGGCTCATACAAACCCCCACACACCACGCCCTCCACTCCCCTCCTCCAGGCACTACCACCCCTCTAAGGACAGGATATACAGTGAGAAGCAATGACTTCTACATACAGTACCAGGCACTCATCATCAAGCACCATGCGGGGGGGGGGGGGGGGGGGGGGCATCCAGTGCGGAGCACATTCTACACACCACCTCCGCCTGAGCATTCTCTGATACCGGCCCGCTGCTGATCACTACATGCTCATTGGCCCCACCCTAGACGCTTATTGGTCTCCATTGCCTGAACCTGAAAACACTTACACTTTACTCACTGTTATTCTCTGGACATAGCCTGGGATACAGACATTGTGGAACCAAAAAAAAACCAGTTACTGTCCAGGCAAATCGGATATACACTATCACACACACAACACAAGGTCGTGTTCACACTATGAGATGGTTCTATGGGGCTGCAGTTCCTCTGAGCTCCACAAGGTCGTGATCTTCCTCATACCCGGGCAGGAAGTCTCTATGGAATACAGACAGGAAGTGATGTCAGGTACAGAGAGGAAGTTCTGGGTGAGAGGTGAGTCGGGAGGAAGTAGAGAGGAGACATTGCTGGAAGTGACAGCAAAGGAGGTAATAAGATCTTATTTTCTATTTACACCCAGTAACCCCCCCCTCATGTCCGTCCTCTTCCTCCATAGTCACTGTGATGTCTTTTATCTCCAGCAGATGATGATACACACACAACATAAATATATACACTACCGTTCAAAAGTTTGGGGTCACATTGAAATGTCCTTATTTTTGAAGGAAAAGCACTGTACTTTTAAATGAAGCTAACTTTAAACTAGTCCTAACTTTAAACAAATATACTCTATACATTGCTAATGTGGTAAATGACTATTCTAACTGCAAATGTCTAGTTTTTGGTGCAATATCTACATAGGTGTATAGAGGCCCATTTCCAGCAACTATCACTCCAGTGTTCTAATGGTACAATGTGTTTGCTCATTGGCTCAGAAGGCTAATTGATGATTAGCAAACCCTTGTGCAATCATGTTCACACATCTAAAAACAGTCTAGCTCCTTCCAGAAGCTACAAAACTGACCTTCCTGTGAGCAGATTGAGTTTCTGGAGCATCACATTTGTGGGGTCAATTAAACGCTCAAAATGGCCAGAAAAAGAGAACTTTCATCTGAAACTCGACAGTCTATTCTTGTTCTTAGAAATGAAGGCTATTCCATGTGAGAAATTGCAAAGAAATTGAAGATTTCCTACAACGGTGTGTACTACTCCCTTCAGAGGACAGCACAAACAGGCTCTAACCAGAGTAGAAAAAGAAGTGGGAGGCCGCGTTGCACAACTAAGCAAGAAGATAAGCACATTAGAGTCTCTAGTTTGAGAAACAGACGCCTCACAGGTCCCCAACTGGCATCTTCATTAAATAGTACCCGCAAAACACCAGTGTCAACATCTACAGTGAAGAGGCGGCTGCGGGATTTTGGGCTTCAGGGCAGAGTGGCAAAGAAAAAGCCATATCTGAGACTGGCCAATAAAAGAAAAAGATTAAGATGGGCAAAAGAACACAGACATTGGACAGAGGAAGACTGGAAAAAAGTGTTGTGGATGGATGAATCCAAGTTTGAGGTGTTTGGATCACAAAGAAGAACGTTTGTGAGACGCAGAACAAATGAAAAGATGCTGGAAGAATGCCTGACGCCATCTGTTAAGCATGGTGGAGGTAATGTGGTGGTCTGGGGTTGCTTTGGTGCTGGTAAGGTGGGAGCTTTGTACAGGGTAAAAGGGATTCTGAATAAGGAAGGCTATCACTCCATTTTGCAACGCCATGCCATACCCAGTGGACAGCGCTTGATTGGAGCCAATTTCATCCTACAACAGGACAATGACCCTAAACACACCTCCAAATTGTGCAAGAACTATTTACAGCAGAAGCAGGCAGCTGGTATTCTATCGGTAATGGAGTGGCCAGCACAGTCACCAGATCTGAACCCCATTGAGCTGTTGTGGGAGCAGCTTGACCGTATGGTACGCCAGAAGTGCCCATCCAACCAATCCAACTTGTGGGAGCTGCTTCTAGAAGCGTGGGGTGCAATTTCTCCAGCTTACCTCAATAAATTAACAGCTAGAATGCCAAAGGTGTGCAATGCTGTAATTGCTGCAAAAGGAGGATTCTTTGATGAAAGCAAAGTTTGATGTAAAAACAATGTTATTTCAAATACAAATCATTATTTCTAACCTTGTCAATGTCTTGACTCTATTTTCTATTCATTTCACAACGTATGGTGGTGAATAAGTGTGACTTTTCATGGAAAACACAAAATTGTTTGGGTGACCCCAAACTTTTGAACGGTAGTGTATATATATATATATATATATATATATATATATATATATATATATATATATATATATATATAGTGTGGAAACGTAGCTTAACCACTTCCCGCCCGGCCCATAGCAGATGACGGCCGGGCGGTGGTTCAGTTATCCTGACTGGGCGTCATATGACGTCCAGCAGGATAACATGCCGCCACGCATCGCGGCGATCGGTGGGTCAGTCTGACACTCCGCTACACCGATCTTGGTAAAGAGCCTCCGGCGGAGGCTCTTTACCACGTGATCAGCCTTGTCCAATCACGGCTGATCACGATGTCAATAGGAAGAGCCGTTGATCGGCTCTTCCTCACTCGCGCCTGGCAGACGCGAGTAGAGGAGAGCCGATCGACGGCTCTCCTGGCAGGGGGGTCTGCGCTGATTGTTTATCAGCGCAGCCCCCCCTCAAATCACCACACTGGACCACCAGGTATCGCCACTAAGACCACCAGGGAAGGGGCAACATGTGGATGGCCAGGTATGTACCCCATGGCCATCCACATGTGCCCAGTCAGTGCCCAATCAGTGCCCACAAATGGGCACTGATTGGCACCATTATGTTGCAGTGATGCCCAGCAATGCCACCCTTAGGGGCATCAGTGCAAACAATCAGTGTCATCAGTGCCACCTATCAGTGTCCATCGGTGGCCATAAGTGCCCACCTATCAGTGCCCATCTGTGCCAACTATCAGTGCCACCCATAACTACCCATCAATGCCACCCATAAGTACCCATCAATGCCACCTACGAGTGCCCATCAGTGCCGCCTATGAGTTCCCATTGGTGCCACCTATGAGTGCCCATCAGTGCCGCATACCAGTGCCACCTATCAGTGCCCATCAGTGCCACCTATTAGTTCTCATCAGTGCCACCTATCAGTGCCCCTCATCAGTGCCCGTCAGTGACACCTCATCAGTGCCACCTCATTGGTGCCACCTCATCGGTGCCGCCGTATCAGTGCTCGTCAGTGCAGCCATATCAGTGCCCGTCATTGAAGAAGAAAACGTACTAATTTACAAAAAATTTTAACAGAAACAAAGAAAAACTTTGTTTTTGTTTTCTAAATTTTCGGTCTTTTTTTATTTGTTGCGCAAAAAATAAAAACCGCAGAGATGATCAAATACCACCAAAAGAAAGCTCTGTTTGTGGGAACAAAACGATAAAAAATGTGTTTGGGTATAGTGTAGCATGATCGCGCAATTGTCATTCAAATTGCGACAGCGCTGAAAGCTGAAAATTGGCCTGGGCGGGAAGGTGTCTAAGTGCCTGGTATTGAAGTGGTTAACCCTGTATATTTTACAATGAGGGAATGTATTATCGCCTGTATCACGAGGAGAGTTATTGATGTCAGGAAATGCCGATTCCAGACATTGTACGTGGGGTGAATGAAATGATGATTAAAGGTTGGGATTAGGGAAGATTTCAGTAAGAGACACTATGACGAGTCTCACAATAGAAGTCTTAAAGGGACTCGATTTTGGGGGGATGAGATGGTAACCCCGGGGAGGCGAGGGCAATTTTACAAAAACATGTCAAGAGGGGAATCCAAATGGATTTTTCAGCTCAGTACAATTGCTCCGGTGGGACTGAATGTTGATATTGAGCTGTTTGCTTTTGATACATGGGTTTTATGCATTTTTTATTGTATTTTTAGATCATTTTACTAGTTATTGATTATTATAAATAAAGTTATGTACGAATTTAGTGATATGTGATGATACTAAAGATGTTTTTAAGTTATTCTGAGCTATAAATGGTTAAAGTGGATGTAAACGCGATTCATGAAACTTGAGCTGGGCACATACAGTAATTCTGCAGTGTTTTCTTATCTCTCTTCAAAGCCCTAAGTCCCATGGCTTTCTCCTGCTCCTTTCTTCTGTTATCAGCATGATAACGTCTGACAAGTTCTCTGTCAACTGAGATAAAACCAGGCAGAATTTTGTGTCAGGGTGGGTGCTGTAAATAGATTTAAATCGATCACCAATCCCAGTTGGCACCACCTTAGGGGAAATGCGTCGGAAGGAGCCAGTAGTAACGTCGCAGTGCACATTTACATCGCAGTGCCTTTTAACCATTTCAGCCCCAGAAGGTTTTACCCACTTTCTGACCAGGCCATTTTTTGCAATACGTCACTGCGTCACTTTAAGTGAAAATTGCGTGATCGTGTCACGCTGTACCCAAATAAAATTGATGTCATTTTTTTTGCCACAAATAGAGCTTTCTTATGGTGGTATTTGATAACCTCTGCGGTTATTATTTGTTGCGCTATAAACAAAAAAAGAGCGACAATTTAAAAAAAAAAAAAGAAGATTTTTTACTTTCTGCTATAATACATATCCAAAAAAAAAAAAAAATTCTTCATCAGTTTAGGCCAATATGTATTTTGCTGCATATTTTTGGTAAAACAAAAACCCAATAAGCGTATATTGATTGGTTTGTGCAAAAGTTATAGCGTCTACAAACTACGGTATAGATTTAGGGACTTTTATTTATTTTTATTTTTTTTACCAGTAATGGTGGCGATCTGCGATTTTTAGTGGGACTGCGACAATGCGGTGGACAAATCTAAGTGACACTTTTTGGTGACCAGTGACACCTATACAGTGATCAGTGCTATAAAAATGCACTGATCACTGTATAAATGGCACTGGCAGGAAAAGGGGTTAGCACTGGGGGGACGATCAAGGGGTTAAATGTGTTCCCTGGGAGGTGTTTCTAACTGTAGGGGGAAGTGTTACACTGGAGGAAAAGAGAGATCTTGATTCAGCTTAACGGAAACACGATCTCTCACTTTTCCTCACTAACAGATAAGTTGTGTGCTTTGTTTACATCGGCACACCGCTGATCCGTCTCCTGTGAACCATTGGCGGGTTGCGGCGGCCATCGCGGTCGCCGGTCCCGCTGATTGGCTCCCGCTGTGTCCAATCACAGCGGGAGCGGCGCGCCTCCTAAACCGTGTGCACGAAATCACATACAGGTATGTGATTTTGCTCACCCGGGCCGCCCCACCACAGTAAATGTACGTGGGGCGCTCCGGAAGCGGTTAAAATAAATTGATTGATTTAACAAGTATTTATATGAGTACTTTGGGACTCTTATGCCCTGTACACACGGTCGGATTTTCCGATGGAAAATGTCTGATCGGAGCGTGTTGTCGGAAATTCCGACCGTGTGTGGGCTCCATCGGACATTTTCCATCGGATTTTCCGACACACAAAGTTGGAGAGCAGGAGATAAAATTTTCCATCAACAAAATCCGTTGTCGGAAATTCCGATCGTGTGTACACAAATCCGACGGACAAAGTGCCACGCATGCTCAGAATAAATAAAGAGATGAAAGCTATTGGCCACTGCCCCGTTTATAGTCCCGACATACGTGTTTTACGTCACCGCGTTTAGAACGATCGGATTTTCCGACAACATTGTGCGACCGTGTGTAGACAAAACAAGTTTGAGCCAACATCCGTCGGAAAAAATCCTAGGATTTTGTTGTCGGAATGTCCGATCAATGTCCGACCGTGTGTACGCCCTATAAGTCTGTAACCATTCTATAAGCACAGTTTTATGTTTCATTTTTGTGAAAAATGTTTTTATTGGTTGAAATTCATGTTCTAATTTATTTTTTTGTTATTTGTATACCAATTGGGTTATGATTGCCCTGTTTTGAATATAGGATTATTAGATACATTGTTCCTTTCACATTTTTCGTTTATGGACTAGAGCATTGTAAATGATGAGTCTTTAGTATTACACACCAAAATCATCCATTCAGGTATAATTGCATATGATGTCTTGGACACTGAGATCTTAGCACTTGTTGCTGGGTACTACTTGTCTTATATTTATAACATACATCGATGTGCGAATCAATACTATTTTATATGATCTAATCATTCAGGCAACTATACTACACCACCTTCATGACATTATCGTGTTTTTTTCGTTGGTTTTATATACATATTGACTGATATTGCTTTACTCTGTCTTGCATTCCAATGCTCATACAGCACATAAATTTACGCGGGACTAGGTCTCAGTATGTACACTTTATTTATGGGATTTATTATTTTATTTCTTTGCTCACTTTAGTCTTGTGTTCATATTTAATACATACATTCACACAGAACAATGTAACACTATCGATAATCCATTCATAGTATACATTTATTTTCACCTTAAACATTTGTTTCATATTTTTTCATGTTTTTCTTCCCAATTTTAGAGTAATGTTTATATTTCCCTTCCCCTGTTTTTTTGGGTGTTGGGGCATTTATTTTGCTTTTTTTTTTTTTCACAAGCATAACCATATTGATTTATCTATTTATTGTAACAGCCCTTTTGTAATTGTAGGTATTACATACATAGTGATGATCTTTTTTTGCACCGAAAATTCTGTCTACCCAGTCTTGACACACAAATATATTTTTTTCATTCACTCATTTTGTTTTGCCTTTTTGCATTTACTTTATTTAATTTAATATATCTATAGTCTCGACTAGGTCGTCTTTCTTCATTCTTATTTATTTTTTATTTTTTTCTTCTCACTTTACATTTTATCATATTCTGTTGCTTATACACCATACTATTATGAGAATCCTCTCAGTTCACAATTCACTACTCAGTAACATGTGCGGAGATCTCAGGTAGCCGGTTCTCAGCTGTTCTCAGTTCTTATTTACTTATATGGTCACATGTTTGATTACATAGAGCAGCGATGGCGAACCTTGGCACCCCAGATGTTTTGGAACTACATTTCCCATGATACTCAACTACACTGCAGAGTGCATGAGCATCATGGGAAATGTAGTTCGTAGAAAGGCCAGTATGGTGGCCTGAATTTATGGGAGGAGCCCGGGGGGTATTTAAGCAGCCCGCTCACCTGTGGTGCTTGTCGGTTTCCTGTGCGCGATATACGTCACTAGGCCGACTATTCGAATACCAGCGTCCGCAAGTTCTTGCCTCGCAAGTTCCCGTATTCGCAATTTCCGTGCTCGAGAGTTTCGAAGTCCGTGTTTACCGATTCGTAGTTCGTACCACGTGTCTGGCTTGGCTGTCGCAGGTAGGGTCCCGTCGGACTTTTGTTTTTACGCATTCTTAGATATCATGTCACTAAACCGTGATATCAAACTTACGAATCACTCGCAAAAATTTCACAAATGTAACCGCAATGTATATCACTCGTACTATCGTTATGTTACCATTTTGCGTTATCTGAGAAAACCACCACGACGCAGACGTCGCTTCATTTCAAGCATGTCTAAAATTGTTAAACATGCGTCAGTAGACAGCCATAGCAATTCGCAAATCTTATCGAATCACGTCAGTTCGATACCAATCATTTCTCATTTCTGAACATTTCTAAATACATTTCTAACATTTCAAACCATTTCAAATCATTTCTCATTTCAGTCACGTACCGCGCTCCGATTCGAATCCAGTCGCACCTAAAAGATGCACCGATTCGCTCCGGTGTGCCCCAGTAGTTACGGCCTCATTTCAGTACATGCTCCAGAGTCACATCATTTTCAGTCGCTTCGACTCACCGATTCGTACCTCTGTCATGGTTATCATTTCATTGCCACGTATCACGCTCCGATACGAATTCAGTCGCATGGAAATGCACCGATTCGTCTCGGCGTGCCCCAGGTATTAGCCACATTTCAGTACATGCTCCAGAGTCCGATTCGTAGTCAGTCGCTACAACAGCACGACCGATTCGCGCCTCTGTCATGGCAAACAATATGTTACACCTGCACTTACCGCGCTCCGCTTCGAATCCAGTCGCATCTTCCATGCACCGATTCGTTACGGCGTGCCCCAGGGCTCGGCCTCATTTCTGAAACATGCTCCAGAGTCCGGATCATAGCTAGTCGCAGATATCGGGCGACCGATCCGCATCTCTGTCATGCAATTGCTACCATTTCACTCCCACAGCGCATCACCGTTTCGAAACCAGTCGCATCCGAGATGCACCGATTCGTCACGGAATGCCTCAGTTGTTTCGGCCGTATCCATACCTATACCAGAGCTCGGTTCGTTGCCAGTCGCAAAATGCGGCACAACCAATTCGAGCCTCGGTCAAGGTAAACATTTCTCTCATTTCGTTTCATGCTGCGCTCCGATTCGAATCCAGATGCATCAAACATGCACCGATTCGTCCCGGTGTGCACCAATGTTTTTCAGTTGCCTCATCTCAGTACATGCTCCAGAGCCCGGTTCACGGTCGGTTCAGTCACGACACGACCGAGCCGGACCTCTGTCATGGAGTTCACTCATTTCATAATCAAGGCAAACATTTCAAATCATTTCATTGTCACAAGATTGCAAGCACCATACAAGTCGTTGCTTCAAGTTAGTCAGCAAACCCTTCACGAATTATCACCTTTCATTTTCCTCTAGGTCAGTCAAAGTTCAGTAGGTCCACCCTGCACCAGGTTGGACAATATCCCCCCAGGTAAAAAAAAAAAAAATTGGAGAAAATAAGTCGGGTAAGTTTGACTCAGGGGATCAAAGAAAAAACTTGAAATTCATGTCACCCCCAATAGGTTACAGTCAACCAAAAAATAAGAGCTCAAAGACAGGGGATTCTCACCAGATCAACCATGTCTCAGGCCGGCAGCGAAGACTTCACGGCCCCTCTGTCACCTTCCCCGGTCTCAGAGAGCGTCAGCGTGCAGTCCCTCAGGGCATGGACTATCCCCAAACTGACGGCAGAGCTAAGACGCAGAGGTGTGCCCTTCCCCGCCACAGCGAGGAAAGGCGAGCTGTTCAAACTCCTCTTTCCTCCACCAGCAGCAGGACCCAGTACCCAACAGGCATCCCTCCAGTCAATATCTTCAGCCATCTCACAACTTCACACGATGGTGTCGTCCCTGTCTACCTCGGTCACAGACGTACAAACTAGGGTGGCACTCCTGGAGGCACGACCGGCCGCGGCCATCCCCGACCCAACCGCAACCCAAACCTTAACACCCCTTTCTGCAGGTACCACAGGCTGGAGCCCCATTGTCTACCCCTCCCATTTGGTTCCAACCAGCATCAGGAAGGACATTTTGGACGGCAGGGACGTCAACCTGGCCTCTCTCCTTATTTCTGTGCACGATCTGGCAGAAAATAAGGCCTACTCCTGGGGTGACATATCGGTGATCCTTAAAGCCAAAGACCCCAGACTGAACCGCAAGTTATCCGTCCCAGAATTCACCCTGGCCTTTGGCATGCTGAGAGATGTTCTATGCTCAGCCGCCCCAGCAGAAGGGAAGAGCTGGACTTGTACCTCCATACGGTAGTAGACTTGGGCTACAAGTATGGAGGATTTTCCTTTTACGACTACCACCGTTCTTTTTCCGCAAAGGCTGCTGCCAGACTCACACAGTTCCAAACAACAACAAACTGGAGTCTCATGGACACAGAGCTCTTCTGCCGCCATTTTGCCGGCTTACGTTCACCCCTGTGCGCGATTTGCCAGTCCTCCACCCATACTGCCACCTGGTGCGCCAATGCGACAACCAGACGTCCCTTCGAATTTCCCTCTACCTCCGGTGCACTTAAGGGTCAGTCGGCCCCTGAACAAACGCCTCAGGTGGAAAAATTCGGACGCCCAGTCCGAACCGTGGGAGGGGCAGCCATCTGCAATAATTACAATTACGGGTCCTGCAACTTCAGTCAGTGCCGCCTACTCCACATCTGCACCTTATGCCAAAGAGCGCACCCAAGAAACTTGTGCGAAGTCAAACAACAGAAGAGGGCATGACTAAGCCGGATCAACGTCTTATGGCTAGGACTCTACCTCACCTCACATCCCACCCCCTCCCTGGCCACCTACCTTATCCAGGGCTTCACAGTAGGCTTTCACACCGGCCTCATTTCACTACCCCACAGTACTTACGAATGTGGGAATCTTCGTTCAGCAGCCATTGACGAACAAGCCATAGATCGGCTCTTACAAGCATAAGTAGACCGAGAGTACGTTATAGGCCCTTTCACTCAGCCCCCTTTCAGCACTTGGAGAGTCAGCCCTATTGGGCTTGTCAAGGGCAAATTCACAAATAAATTACGTTTGGTGTACGACCTGTCTGCGCCTCATTCTTCCCACATCCCCAGTCTCAATTCCCTGATCCCCTTCGAAGAATTCTCCCTAAAATATTCCTCCGTGGACATGGCGATACAAGCAGTCATCAAAGCAGGTACAGGTGCCTGGCTTTCCAAAGCCGACATCTCGGATGCCTTCAAGCTCCTGCCTATCCAACCATCCCTTTGGTGCTGGCATGGCATGAAGTGGAAGGAGGCATATTATTTCGCCACTAAACTGACGTTCGGTTCGAAGAGTAGTCCTTGGCTCTTCGACACATTCGCTCAGTCCCTTGCTTGGATACTGTTACACAAGGCTCAGTGCCAAGAAGTCATCCATTACCTGGACGACTTCCTACTAATAGAACCTCCCAGCAAGCCCCCAGGAGACCTCGACAAACTCAGAGTGATATTCGGAAATCTCAATGTTCCCATCGCTGAGCACAAAGTCGACGGCCCAGCACACAACATCACCTTTCTCGGGGTCAACTTAGACACCTGCGCTATGCAAGCCAGTCTCCCCCTCGACAAACTAACCCGCATTAGGGCAGTCCTTCACAAATTCACCCACACCAAAGGGTGCACCAAAAAACAGTTGCAATCTCTCCTGAGAATGCTTAATTTCGCCATGCGAATTATTCCACAAGGCCGCACCTTCGTGTCACGCCTGCTGAGATTCCTGTCAGAAACACAAGACCCCAATCAGATCCTAAATCTAGACTCCGCAGCAATAGCGGACCTATCTATGTGGGAGGAATTCCTGTCCGCCTGGAATGGCATATCCCTATTTATACCCATGGTTTCGGCCCAGTCACCCCAGGTGGTGACAGACGCTGCAGCCTCCACAGGTTTCGCGGCAATTTTTGGCCACCAATCGTTTTCAGGACCCTGGCCTCAACAGATACTGTTGATACCCGGCTTTATTCAATCATCTTCCCTCTTCGAACTCTATCTCATAGTGGCAGCTGCACAACTCTGGGGTCACCATTGGACAGGGCAAACCGTAGTCTTCACCACCGACAATCAGGCCACGGCAGACATCATCAACAAAGGCAGGTCCAAGTCCCTAGCAGTCATGTCCTTCCTGCGCAGATTGGTACAACTGTCTTTACAACATCAGTTTAACATACACTGTGCATTTATTCCAGGCAGATACAATTTAGCTGCCGACGCACTGTCACGTTTTAACTACACCTCCTTTTTCAAACAGGTCCCCGGAGCCGAACCAGTGTCGGCCCCTATCCCTGTCTGGTCACAGCTGACCCTGGACTAGTTCAACATTTACAAGGAGCGACACAGCTCATCAATCACTCACTCTCTCATAACACACTCAAAGCCTACCAGACAGCTTGGAAGGCGTTCAATAAATTCCTCACATCCTGCTGTAAAGGACCAACAGATGTCAAACAGGTACTGGCCTTCACTTCATACTGCCACACTCAGCTGGCCTTATCTTACAATACCATTCGGCTATACCTAGCCGGCATACAACATCTCTTGACGCTTCAAGACCCCAAAAAACCTTCACTGTTCTCATCACACGCCATACGAGCCATCCTAAGGGGCATTCAGAAACAACAACCAGTGACCAGCACCAAGCGCTTACCCATTACGGGGCCCATCTTCAGGGATATGTCGACTATTCTGGCTACTTCCCCATTCGGTCTGCTCCCCAGCACGGTCCTACAAGCAGCCATATATTTGGCTTACTACGGGTTCTTGCGACCCGGCGAATTCACCTATAACAACCCCACAGACCAAGTACTATGCAGACGGCACTTGCTTCGCTACCAAGATCATTTCGTCCTTCACCTCGAGATCTCTAAAACCCAGCAAACAGGCTCTGGAGTGGACATTCACCTGTACAAAACCAATAACAGCTGGTGTCCAGTCACCGTACTCAACCGTCTCCTGTCACTCCTGCCGGAAGAACCGGTCACCAGTCCTCTTCTACCATTCCCAGTTAAACCCTTAAGCGCCTGTCAGTTTGTAAAACACATAAGGATACTTCTCCGCAATCTTCACCTTAACCCCAGTCAGTATTCCGGACACTCCTTTCGCATCGGAGCAGCCTCCGCAGCATCCCGCCATGGGGTTCCAGACCACGTCATCAAAAGACTAGGCAGGTGGAAATCAGCCTGCTTCGCCCGGTATATCCCCAATCCTCAAGTAGAGATGGCACAGGCATTCTCCAAATTGGCTCAATGAATAACTGAAAACCAATAAAATATTATACCCCTACCTGAATGTTTTTGCCCCCTTATTTTGGCATACCGGCCATTAGACCAAGGCACACTTTCAGGTCCATTTCATATGGTAAGTCCACACTTCCAGGTCTATTTCCGATGGTAAGTCTTATCTTAAACTATAAATGTTATCTATGTCCATATCGGACATAGGGCTCCAACCATAAGTAGGAAGGCCAGTATGGTGGCCTGAATTTATGGGAGGAGCCCGGGGGGTATTTAAGCAGCCCGCTCACCTGTGGTGCTTGTCGGTTTCCTGTGCGCGATACCCACCCTCCCATCCCCATTTCACAGCATTTCTCAACTATTCATTTCTCTTTACAGAATAATCATTTCTTAAACCAGGGTATGCCCCCTTATTTTGGCATACCGGCCATTAGACCAAGGCACACTTTCAGGTCCATTTCATATGGTAAGTCTTATCCTAAACTATAAATGTTATCTATGTCCATATCGGACATAGGGCTCCAACCATAAATAATATATATATATAGTTTGTATTTTCATATTTGTCAGCTATGAGTAAGCACTTGGTATAAGTGTGAAACGCGTCAGCTGTCTTTCTGTACCACTCTGCTTTGGTGTCATATATATACTTTGTGATCCTGGTTTACAAATAAAGGCATAAGAAAATTCTATCGGTGTTTGGCTGTCCAGAATTTCTCCGTCAGTTCATCTAAAATAAATTGATTGTTTATCAAAAGATGATGCACTATTAGTCTTCCCCCAATTTTTTTTACCATCCGTCATGAGGATCGGGGATCCGCTGGAGTCCTCTGAGGGAAGGTATAGAGGAATCCATTTCATCAGCCTCAGATGAGCGTCCATTCTTACTCATCAATTCGGGTCTCTGAGATTTGGCAGACAGCGGAATGCACACACCTTGGGATCGGCATCTGTTCTTTTTTGGGACTCAAAGGATAATTGGATGTGTTTTCAAATCAGCCCATTCACTCTGTTGAATTTGATTTGTTTTCACACTGACTTTTTGGAACCTGAGAGAGACTGTTGATATATATTTACTCTCTTGTCAGTTTTTCCTTTTTAGATCATACACACGTTGTGTTTGAAATGCATTGTTTATATTTTTTGATTATGCACATACAGTCTTGTATTTCCACATGTGTCACAGGTCAATCTAGACCACACACTTGTTTCCAATTTACCCATTGTGTTCACATTGGGCAACATTATTGTGCATTATAATTTATACCACTGTGGGTTTTCCCACCCTTCAAATAGAATCAGCGCACCTTTACACTATCAATTGCTGTAAATAGATTAGCAGAGAGCTGGACTATTTACAGCACAGCACTGTAATGCCCCGTACACACGGTCGGATTTTCCGATGGAAAATGTCCGATCGGAGCGTGTTGTCGGAAATTCCGACCGTGTGTGTGCTCCATTGGATTTTCCGACACACAAAGTTTGAGAGCAGGCTATAAAATTTTCAGACAACAAAATCCGATCGCGTCAATTCCGATCGTGTGTGGCCTGTTCCGACGCACAAAGTGCCACGCATGCTCAGAAGAAATTCCGACACGGAACAGCTCGGTCTGGTAAACTTAGCGTTCGCAATGGATAAAGCAATTTCGTCACGCTGCAATGTTAAAAATGGTTTAATACAGCGCACTCTCTTCTTCTTTATAATGTGAGAAGAATGAAGTAGTTTTGCTGCTCATATTCACACACACTTCTCAGAAACTTTTTTCTTTACTATTTATCGGGATTCCCTCAATATATTTAGATTTGTCACATCTGACAACATTATTTTGGTGTTGTATTTTTTTTGGGTTTGGTTTTAAGGCAGATTTTTTTTTTTGGTTTGTATTTTTTTAAAGGCTGATCTTTGTTTTATAGGATTTTTGGTTTGACTCCAGAATTTTTGTGTGTGTGTGTTTTGTGTGTCAAGTTACCACAATACCATTGATATGTTGTTATATTTAATCTGTAGGAGATTGTTTGGTGTTGTTGTCCCTTGTTAATTTCACATTGTACTTTAGAAATGTACCTGAATTGTCACCAACAAACTGTCCTTTTTGGATGAAAACACACACAGGAGAGTGTAATTTTTCCCCCAAAAAATCCTTTATTAAGGGCTCACAACTAAACAAAGAGGGAGGCAACGCTGGAGAAACTGCAGAAATTGGCGAAGCCTTGGACCCCCAGGGCAGACATCAATTATTTTCAAACAAAATTGGTGGCCTGAGGAGTCCTTATCTAAGGGAGTGCAGTCTGGTCCAGAAGTCCCAGAGATCCGGAAAGCAGCAGATGACATCTGTGTCCCCAGGCTGTGGTCATACCAGAGACTGCATCTTTTGTCAGACCAGACTGAACCCAGGGCCATCACTCTCTGGTCTTCCTTCCACGCTTCCTTCCAGGCGGTGGCTCTGGTGGTGGAGTTGTGGCAGCAGGAGGAGGAGGAGGATGGTCCAACTTAATCACGTCGGTCTTGGGTGTTAGTTCCCCACTCACCCCCTTAGTTAGGACTTTATAAATAAGTTGCTCACACAGGAGGCGTTGACCCTCCTGCATGCCCTGCAGTTTGGTGGCAGCCATGCAGGCAACGGCCTCTTCAGGAGTGGGTAAGGCTCGGAGGGACGCAGAAGCCTCCTGAATCAGCCTAAGTGCAGAATCCTGCATGTGAGTCCCCTTCCTCGCTCTTTTGTATGGAAGGCGGAGGGGAGGAACCTGTGATTCTGTCAGGCTGCGACTGGTCCCAGGCTTCTCCTGGCTGACACTTAGCCCCGCCTCCTCCTGGCTGCCACTAATCCCCGCCTCCTCCTGGCTGCCACATTCCAGAACCTCCTCCTGGCTGAGGTCTTCCTGTGTATGAAAAAGGGACATAGTTTTAGTATTTTTTTCATCAATCACACACAATTTTCATCTCATGACTGTTGCAAATTGAATGTTAACAAATATAACAGACTATCCTTCTGAGCCCAGCATTTTTCATTCTTGTCCCAATTTTATGTGCCCACTACTGTCTATTGATATGTAAAACACTTTTTTAAATCAGCAATTAGTGATCAATAATAACATCTAGTAAACATCATTTCTTTATTGACCAGAAATCGGTCGAACAATGCTATACCTGACTCCAGCTGGGCTCCTCCACTTCTTCCTGGCTGGAAGGCCCAGGTTGGACATCGGAAGCCTCAGATAGGGTGGAAGGAAGCGTGGAAGGAAGAGTAGAGAGTGATTCCCTGACTTCAGTGTGGTCTGACAGAAAACAAAGTCTCTCATAGTACCACAGCCTGGGGACATAAACGTCATCTGCTGCAGCTCCGGACCTCTGGGAATCTGTGACCTTCTTGCGCTCCCTAAGATAAGTGCTCCTCAGGCCACCAATTTTAGCTTTTAAATAAGGGATGGTTGCTGTGGGGACCACCGGCTTCACCAACTCCAGCAGTTTCTCCAGCGCTGCCTGCCTCTTTTGTTTATTATTCTATTGGGGGTGTCTGACCTGCCACAGACAGGGCAGCTCCCTGTATTTGTCTATGAAAAGGGGGAGGAAATTGTGGTCGTTGAAGCCATCCATTTTATTATCTGCAAGACACAACACAAGACAAACCCTAATGTCAGGCAAAACTCTCCTAATCTTCTTACAATATAGGCTTCAATTTCGAAGCAGTATAGGCCCAAGTTTAGATCTTACCGTCGTTATCACGATCGGCGCCTCTGATGCTCCTTCCTGCGCTCACAGATCGTATGTAATACGCACCCGTGTTACGCTTTATACACACTGCGCATGCGTGTAACTCCGCCCGCCCCTGACGTTCTTTCTAGTCTATTCCCCGCCCCTTTTCGTTTGGCGCAGTGGGGGAAGAGCACATGGCAGATACACAGCAGGTGCGTGCTAATTACAGAAACGAGGAGGAGGAGGAGGAAAGCCTGGATCCGGACACGTCCCGATCCAGAAGGAGATTTAAGTCCTTAATAATGTCCTTTGGGGAGATGTTGGAGATGGTCGATATCCTGAAGAAGGCCGACTATGATGGAAAGTATGGACCTTACCCCAACCCCAATGTCAGAAAGGCCAAGATCATGGCGAAAGTGGTCAGGAGTCTGCACCGGAATTTCAGGGTACGTCAATCGAAAGATCAGCTCAGGAAGCGGTGGTCGGACCTCAAATTACGAGAACATGAGCAGTACAGAAAGATCCGGAGAGTGCTGCAAAAAAGTAAGTAGTTGTGCTGTGTTCCTATTCTTTATGTTTATTACGTTCGTGCTGCTCCATGTGCTTTTCTTAAGTGTACATTTTAAAATGGCAACTTTCATGTTCATGGGCACATTATTCGTTCGTATCAAACATTTTTCTTTCGGACTATAAAACACCATTGTTTTGGCCATATGCATTTGGCCACATTTTTTACGCCCTACTTGTATGAAACTAATTTGGTGGTGTAGATGGCTTTGTTACTAGAATGAAATGCAAACTAGATTGTGTGTAAGGAGAGGACACTGAGCAGCTGTTTTCACTTCTGGACACTGGAGCACTAGTGTGGGACACAAGAACCCCATTTTTCTTAGGGGACCCACATAGGTGCTTCAGTGTATACTATAGGGGGGTCTCCATCTGTGAAGCTTGTATAAAACAGGTAAAGTATTGCAGCTTGACAAAGGACACTGAAAATGCTACATCTTGGAACTCTGCTAAAATTGACAATTGTACCCCACTTCCAAGCAATGTTTCATCTTTATAGTTCTGCCATCAAATACCTGTGTGCTAAGTATAGCATTTTTGTTTTACATAGGGGAGCAAAGACTCGGAGGATACCCCTCATCCGAGGAGACCAGAGCCCCCCCTCTGGAAGAAGGGGAAATACCCCCAACCCAAGAAGAGCAGGAGGAGGAAGATGTGGTGGAAATTGTCACCACAACAGGTGAGTGTCTGCGACCACAGGCTCAGGTAAGAGATGTATGCCGGCATATTTTTCATACCTGTTTTGTTTTGCTCTCTTTTTAGGTGAACGTGATGTTGTGGATCCAGATCCTTTCACATCAGAAAGTGCCCAGATCCTGGTTGGGGGAGATCATGGGGTGTAATTTAGAATTGAAAAACCTCAAGAAAAACATCAATGATGTTATCCAAAAAAATAAGAACATCATTGATGTTTTGGGGCGAGTTTAAAAGCCCTCAAAACCACTTTCTTCTTTTGTGTTCTACAAATTTTAAAATGTTTTAGCGATTTTTCTAAAAGCTAAATTTGGA
This sequence comes from Lithobates septentrionalis, assembly GCA_037952835.1. Taxonomy (NCBI): domain Eukaryota; kingdom Metazoa; phylum Chordata; class Amphibia; order Anura; family Ranidae; genus Lithobates; species Lithobates septentrionalis. The sequence continues at coordinate 1,834,174 of JBBDGP010001914.1, forward strand.
GGTTGCACACAGTGTGCCAACATGTGCTATCTGCCATCACGGTAAATCAATGGACGCATTTTGGGGGTGCAACCCCTTCCTCAATAATAAAGTAGCTGAGAGGAAGGGGTTGCTCCCCCAAAACACGTCCCTTGATCCCCCGTGATGGCAGCTAGCACATGTTGACATTGGGAAATTTGTGTGCATCTTCCAAATGTGGCTTTTCCTGGGGTGACTTCACCCCATCTGAACGCAATATCAAACACAGTTCCTAAATACTCATGTCTGATATTGCCTTCAAGTTCTACCAAATGTGAACTTTGTAAGTTCAAGATTTGTGTCTTTCTTGTTGGTTTTACACATGCCTGTTTTATCTTAAATGGACATTTCTATTTGTGATAATGCCACCCCAAAAATTGTTATACAACAAACATGTTGGTTTGTTTTAAAAACCTTTTCTAAATGCACCTGTGATTGTGCAGGTATTAAAATGATTGTTAATGAAGAATGTGTAGATTATTGTGTCAACGCTACAACACTTTGGTGGTGATGTAATTGGTGTTTTCTGTGAAAATGGGGGTTATTTCCTAAAAGGGCAAATCCTCTTTGCACTACAAGTGCAGTTTCAGTGCAGTTGCAAGCGCACTTGTAGTGAAAAGTGTCTTTGCCTTTAGTAAATAACACCCAACAGTGCTTTGTATAAGGTTACACAATCACGCCATTTTCAGGACTCCCCACATTTCTGTCAGGGTCAGGTAAAACAAACACAAGCAGGAAATGTCACCAAAGATTTGGTTTTTTTTGGATTTTATTTGATAGAGGCTTCACAAATTGTCTGGCATATTGATGGCCCCCCTACCCGCAAAGAACTCAAGGTATCTTAACCGGACATCACGGGCACTCAGGGAGGGCAAGCCAGGACGGCCACTTTCAAGCGCCGTCAGGGTTGGTTCATTGATCATTCCGGCCTCAGGCCCAACTGAGCCAGCATAGTTGGCAGAATGTTTGCGTAAAAAGTTATGTAGAACACAGCACGCCAGGATTAGATCATTAAGTTTATACTCTGCCATATGGATGGGTGTCAGAAATAGGCGGAACCGGCTGGCCATGATTCCAAATGTGTTCAGCCGGTAATTAAAAACCCTCTGTTCCGGGGTGAGGGTCCTCATCGCGAATGGCCGCATAAGATGGTCCCCCAGCGCAAAGGCTTCATCCGCAACGAAAACGAATGGGAGTCCTTCCACATTGTCTTCTGGAGGTGGCAAGTCCAAGCTGCCATTCTGGAGCCGCCTGTAAAACTCCGTCTGGGCGATAACTCCACCATCGGACATCCGGCCATTCTTCCCCACGTCCACATACAGGAACTCATAAGTAGCCGACACCACCGCCAACATCACAATACTATTGAACCCCTTGTAATTATAATAGTATGACCCCGAGTTGGGCGGTGGGAAGATCTGGACGTGTTTCCCATCAATTGCCCCTCCGCAGTTAGGAAAGTCCCACCGCTGGGCAAAGTGGGAGGCCACAGTCTGCCATTCCTGTGGCATGGAAGGAAACTGTTGAGGAAAAAAAAAAAAAATTATTATTTTTCCACATAACCATGGAAAGCAGATTAGACACAAACATTCTTGGCCAACATCCAGATCACATTTATTAAGGGGAATTTTACAACACCAAAGTATAAGGTACACCTATCATATTCCCCCTCCCACCCCCTCTCATGGGCCATTTCTAACATTATAGGGGGGGGGGGATCTTGGACAGGTAACCCTCTTCACTTCATTGAGAGATGAATGCCTAAATACAGGGTATTACTTGGAACAGCCCCTCCTTAGTTACACTATTGGCAGCCCACTGGACAGGTAAGAAGTGTCATAATACAAAGATATAAATACACATTGTACACATTAGAGCACATTTTGACATTCTGCTATTACCTATCAAGATAATAATAGGATAGAAAAACTTAAAACAGTACCATTTGAAAGTATACAGGCAGGCCCTTGCACTACATGCTTTGGGGAATTCATCCATAAATCTGACCAGTAAAGAGGTGGGTATTGTGTGTATGGGTTTGGCAAAGTCAGCAGATAGATGATTGAGGATAGATAGAGAATTGGGATCAGCTGACTTAGCAGTTGGGGGGAGGGAGGGTTAATAAAAATGATTTGGGGATACTAAAAAACAAAGCCTCTGGCACTCTGCCTGAATTTAAAGCACAAATCACATTTCTAAAAATTTTAGGGGGTGTTTGGGGTAAAGCACTACTATGGAGCTGATAAAATACATTGTTTTAAGTGACTACATGAGGTGAATATAGAGCCTGTAGACCATGCTGGGGAGGTTAGTGAAGGCAAATATGTATGAAGGACAAAAAAAAAGATTACATAAAAATCCAGCATGCATGAGGAGAAAGGAGACATTCACAGCATATTACAATCATGGTAATTAGGTAATGAGGAAAGAAATACAATATATTAGCAAACATTCAATACAATAAAATGTGATATTAAAGGATAAAAATCTTACCTTAATATACTCCTTCTGCAGGACCTGGATGATGGCAGAACAGGTCTCTGGGATAATGATCCCCAGAGCCTGGGGGGAGATGCCTGTTGAGAACTTCAAGTCCTGCAGGCTTCTCCCTGTCGCCAAGTACCGCAGGGTAGCGAGGAGCCTCTGCTCCGGAGTGATGGCTTGTCTCATGCAGGTATCCTGCCTGCTGATATAGGGGGTCAGCGAAGCCAACAAACGGTGAAACACGGGGTCCGTCATCCTGAGAAAGTTCCTGAAATCATCAGGATATTTCTCACGGATCTCACGGAGCAAAGGCATATGAGAGAACTGGTCACGCTGAAGCAACCAATTCTTGGTCCATGAACTCCTCCCCACCCTGTTCATGGACTGGACTTGTGTCAAGGTCAGGACCCCAACACCAAGCCCCCGCACAGCACGAACTCTACAAGGAGTACGTATACGAAACATGGCTAGAAAACGGTCGGCTGCTCAGAACGAAGTAACAGAACGCACTGAAGAACAGCAAGGCCTGTGAAGAGCGACCTGAAAAAACAGTAACGAACGAACAAGAACACAATGACTAATTAAAGTCACGCGGAACTTGCTTGCACGCACTGAAGAGCAGATACAAACCCACAAGCACAAACTGAACTGCAGAAAACGATCTGAAAGCCACGAGTCTGAAAAAGCGCGAATCGTTTCTCACACCAAACTTTTACTAACACGAGATTAGCAAAAGGAGCCCAAAGGGTGCCGCGCTTGGTTCTGAACTGGCCTTTTCTAGTCTCGTCGTACGTGCTTGACGTAACCGCGTTGTTGACGATCGGAAATTCCGACAACTTTGTGCGACCGTGTGTACGCAAAACAAGTTTGAGCCAACATCCGTCTGAAAAAATCCTAGGATTTTGTTGTCAGAATGTCCGATCAATGTCCGACCGTGTGTATGGGGCATAAGTCTTTGCCTATGTTAAGAGGGGATGTGTGCCTTTCCTCCAATCAGCTGTCTCACAGTGTATGGCAAGAATCCACACCCACAGGTGAATCAGGAAGAGCAAATTCTAACAGGATACTAAATAGTATATAAAGCTGAAGACAGCAGATACACATGTAAAACTTAAGTAGGGAGATTTGTTTCATTCCTGTGTCTCATCTGGGGCTGTTCTCTTCACTGGGTACACGTGAGGGTTTACATCCACTTTAAGCAATATGGACGGGAGTAGGGGCGCTTTTAAGGACCTCTTCACCTGCCAATAGTCATCCTGGACAAAGATTGGCATTTAGAACATGGACAGGAGATGAGGAAAACCTCAGAGGATTGTCTCACTTTGTCTCCAGACTATAAAATAGAAGATGAGGACATCACACAGTATAGTCTGGGAGAAATCCCGGCTACCTCAAATGTCCATCCGGCACCACACAGTGTAGATGGACCATCGTATTCCTCTTATCCTGAGGAACCTCAGACTGTGAGGGACGGTTCCGTCCTTCCAACAGATAAGAGGTTTTCCTGTACTGAGTGCGGGAAGCAATTCCAATTTAAATCCACTCTTATGCCCCGTACACACGGTCGGATTTTCCGGATTGATAGGACCTTGTTGTCGGAAATTCCGACCGTGTGTAGGCTCCATCACATATTTTCCATCGGATTTTCCGACCCACAAAGTTTGAGAGCAGGATATAAAATTTTCCGACAACAAAATCCATTGTCGGAAATTCCGATCGTGTGTACACAAATCCGAAGGACAAAGTGCCACGCATGCTCAGAATAAATAAAGGGATGAAAGCTATTGGCCACTGCCCCGTTTATAGTCCCGACGTACGTGTTTTACGTCACCGAGTTTAGAACGATCGGATTTTCCGACAACTTTGTGTAACCGTGTGTATGCAAGACAAGTTTGAGCCATCATACGTCGGAAAAAATCCTAGAATTTTGTTGTCGGAATGTCCGAACAAAGTCCGACCGTGTGTACGGGGCATAAATGTGCATAAAAGATCTCATACAGGTGAGAAGCCACAATTATGCCCTAAGTGCCGGCATATTGTTCTGAATGTGGGAAATGTTCAATGCCAAGCTGCTGCTAATAAAGCAAACAGAATATTGGCATGCATTAAAAGGGGGATCAACTGCAGAGATAAAACGATAATTCTCCCGCTCTACAAGACTCTGGTCCGCCCGCACCTGGAGTATGCTGTCCAGTTCTGGGCACCAGTCCTCAGGAGGGACGTACTGGAAATGGAGCGAGTACAAAGAAGGGCAACAAAGCTAATAAAGGGTCTGGAGGATCTTAGTTATGAGGAAAGGTTGCGAGCACTGAACTTATTCTCTCTGGAGAAGAGACGCTTGAGAGGGGATATGATTTCAATTTACAAATACTGTACTGGTGACCCCACAATAGGGATAAAACTTTTTTGCAGAAGAGAGTTTAATAAGACTCGTGGCCACTCATTACAATTAGAAGAAAAGAGGTTTAACCTTAAACTACGTAGAGGGTTCTTTACTGTAAGAGCGGCAAGGATGTGGAATTCCCTTCCACAGGCGGTGGTCTCAGCGGGGAGCATTGATAGCTTCAAGAAACTATTAGATAATCACCTGAATGACCGCAATATACAGGGATATGTAATGTAATACTGACACATAATCACACACATAGGTTGGACTTGATGGACTTGTGTCTTTTTTCAACCTCACCTACTATGTAACTATGTAACTATGTTTCTCAAAGAAGTCCAATCTTTACACACATCAGAGATTGCACACAGGAGAGAAACCTTATACCTGTCCTTATTGTGGGAAATGTTTTTTACAGAAATATAGTCTTGATAGACGTCGGAGATCTCACACGGGGGAAAAACCATATTCATGTTCTGAATGCGGGAAATGTTTTTCAGAGAAGTCCAATCTTTATTGTCATCAGAGATTTCACATGGGAGAGAAGCCGTATTCCTGTTCTGAGTGTGGAAAATGTTTTGTACAAAAGACAGATCTTGTCAAACATCAGAGGTCTCACACGGGGGAAAAACCATATTCATGTCCTGAGTGCGAAAGATGTTTTTCAGATAAGTCCAATCTTTTTAATAATCAGAGATTGCACACGGGAGAGAAGCCATATTCCTGTGCTGAGTGTGGAAAATGTTTTGTACAAAAATCAGGACTTGTCAGACATCAGAAGTCTCACACGGGGGCAAAAACCATACTTCTGTCCTGAGTGTAGGAAATGTTTTTCACAGAAGTCCCATCTTTCCAAACATCAGAGATTGCACACAGAGGAGAAGTCACTTTCCTGTGCTGAGTGAAGAAATTGTTACTCACTGAAGTCCTGTCTTCCTCTACATCAGGGATCCCACACAACCCTTGAGGTGTATTAGTGACTTGAGTGCGGGAAATGTCTTCTATATGAATTTTACTGGACATCACAGATGTCATGTGGAGAAGAAGCACTCCCTGATATACACTTCACTTATACTTATAACACACTGCATTGTTAAATGGCCACAAGATGGCATTGTTCTGCAGTTTGTCTATTACAGGATCTAGTCTAGCAATGCTAAGAATGTTGGGACTTGTATGCTGCAAGCAGGATTTTTTCACTCAGACAAGCTGGAACTGAGTGGGCAAAGGGGCAAGAGCCTTTAAAAAGGAAAAGCCCAGGAACATTCGGGGGAGAAAGGAGGAGACTGTGAAAGAGCCAGGATGGTGAGAGAAAGTAGTTTGGATCCAAGAGGACACAGGCCAGTTCGGATCGAGCCAGAGAGCTGAATTGGAGATTCCAGATTGCTGAACCCACTGAGGGGCAGGATAGATGGTCCTGCAGTCAGAGAGATTGGTTCAGTACTATCAGCGTGACTTCATCCACCAGAGGAGACAAGGGGGCCCCCCCAACACTCAAGGTCATTGCTTCGCCCTGCACCATCAAAGGACTGGGTGAGAAGGTTCCTAACCCATACCCACGTCATCACATGTTGCAAGCTTATTTGTTGTTGTCAGTTATTTAATCTCAGGATTTCCTACAGTACATACTGCCACACAGAGACAAAGACTCTATAGCCCTTTCAGTGCTTCGGCCTATCTCCATTCATTGCTCTTTGATTCATTGCACGCAGGATATCAGCACTAATGTTTTCTGTATCCCTGATAGGCAGGGATTCTGAATGCATTCCACATCAGGTCTATTCTATCCAAAGAAAAAACAAGTATTGTTTATTCCTTATATGTGGTCTTCTCTTGTGTACATCCGACATTGACTTTTTCGTGAGTATACTACTGCTAATCTGACCTCAATATAAACGGAATAATTGTTCATCAAAAGTGTTGTGTTTATTCTTTGAGTGACATCTGGTTAAAGTATTACGGTGGTGTCAACAGAGGTTGTGCTTAACCAGGGCTCAAGTACTCAGCAGCTCCTGAGGGGGTAGCTCTATATACTGCATGCTGATCTTTATCATGTAAGAAACAGTTCATGAGGAGTTTAGAGTTCACTAGAGACATCTACCCTGTTTCCCCGAAAATAAGACCTAGCGTGATTGTCGGGGATGGCTGCAATATAAGCCTTACCCCCCAAATTAGCCCTAGTTAAAGTCCTTGTAGGTTTTATTTTCAGGGTAGGGCTTATTTTTGGGGAAACAGGCTAGGGCTTATTTGGGGGGTAGGGCTTATATTGCAGCCATCACCGACAATCACGCTAGGTCTTATTTTCGGGGAAACAGGGTATAAAGTGTTCTACAATGTTGGCCATTGATAGGAATATAAACAAAATGGAGCCATTATCTTTCAATGGTGTAAATTATGTGATGTATGCTTTCACAAACACTTAGAGGTCTATTTTTTTTCATTAATTGAATATGACACATCTGCCCACCCAGTATGCATATTGGCTGTAATTTATTTAATATAATGATCATCAGCTCCTTCTAGTGGCCATAACGAGGCACTCAGCATTATAGACACTAGATGGAGCTACTCTCTTGCATTGTGAGGCTCCTCCCTGGAGCACCAAAGCAATACATAGTCAAAGTGGTGCTTAGGGCAGCGCAGGAGACTTTCTTCTCCCCCCACCTTCTCTGGATGCCGGCCGCTTGTGCTCATGTGAAGTGCAGCGGGAACGTCAGGAGTATTGCATTGCCTGTCTCCATGTCAAGTGGCATAGCCATGCATCCAGAGTATTCATGGAGAGGCTCCAAGTGCTGTAAGCAGCTGGCAGACACAAACCCCAGATGTGCATGGTTGCAGTCTGGATGACTCCTACTGGTAGACTCAATGACTGGTCACAAATGTACCTGGTGCCCTCTCAGCTGACTACAATTGCTGCATCAGTGTCTGTCCCACTATATGGGTCAGCAAACCTTATGTCTTCTAGGAGGAAGAGAGATGGGGTCAATGTCTCTTTTTGGGGCTCTGGCTCTGTTCACCTATAAGGTATTTCTGCAACCTCTGGGTCAATGTCTCCTTTTGGGGCTCTAGCTCTGTTCACCTATAGGGTATTTCTGCTACCTTTGGGGCACCTTTCCTCCAATTCTAGTGTAATTATAAAGGAATATGCATTTGCTTGGCCAGGGGACAACTCAGCTTCTGGGATTGGTAGTAGTTGGACTGTTTAGATTTCAAAGAAAGGCGTTCCCCTTCTCCTCCCCCCTCGTTATTATGGAAGCAACCGAGGCAGATGACATTTTGTTTCCGGGAAGTGGAGCAGGTGGGAGACAATTCTGCAATGTCCCAAGGAGAGAGAGAGTTTACTCAGAGGGGGTGTATGCTTCAGGTAGAGTCGGCAATCTCTTATGTCAACCAGAAGTCATTATATCCAGATGTTATCGGGCACTTGGTTCCGTCAGGGAGTAGGGCAAGCTCACGGTTTCAGCAACCTGCAGTTTTTTCTACTTAGATGGGATGTTTCAAGGTTTGGGCTTTCTGCTGCAATCCCCATTTTCGTTAAGAGTCCTGGTCATCCACACCAGCTAAACAAGGGGAAACTTCACTGATGAGGATAACATATTTAGATTTAACCCAGGGATAAGAAAATTATGTCCCAAATAGGATTTAGTTGAATAAATCCAATTTTATTTCCAGAAGCCCTAAAATAGGAATTCCTAGTCATATAGCACCATCTGGTGAATTGGATACAGTTATTGCTTAAACAAACATTCAGTTAATCTATCAAAGTCCCTTTCAGTCAGATGTGGGTAAATATTCTGAAATACACCCTCTAGGCTTGTCCTTAGAGAAGAGAATTTGGGGAATAAAAGAGGAAAGTTCAGACAGGAAAGGGATCATCATTAATTGCTCACCATCACTGACATACTTCATCGATCATCATCACCATCATGATCACTGAGTCTTCTAACCAGTTGCTGTCTCTTTCAATCTCCATGCTCTCTCAATCTAAGTCTGTTGATCAACTTCCTTAAAAGCCCGGAACCTCCTCTGCTGTCATCACATTGGCGGTCTTGCAATCCCCAGCGGATCAATTTTCAGATAAAAGGCAGCCTGGGAGGCAACAAATCACCAAGTTTATTAACATACACAAAGAGGGATGAAAGAGGGACAAGGGGTGAAGAGGGACAAGGGGCGGTAAAGAGGAGGCATTATAGTGAAGAGAGGGATTGATTGGGGGGGACAGGGAGATGAATAGTGGGATGGGGAGTAGAACAGGGTTAAGTGGGGGACAGGGAAATAAAAGGGAGATGGGGGAAGAAGAAGGCATCTGGAAGGGGTGAAAAGGAGGAAAAGGCAGTAAAGAGGCGGAGGGGGAATTAGAGTTGCCACCTCATCCCTTTAAACCCGAACACATATTAATTACACAGGTTCTGAGGCCAATTTGATGCGGATAAGTGAGTTTAATTACCACCTTAATCTGCCTCAGAACCTGTGTAATTAATATGTGTTCGGTTTTAAAGGGATGAGGTGGCAACTCTAAGGGGAATGTGGAGAGGGCAGCAGAGCAGTGAAGAGTGAGTAAGGAGGGTGTAGAAGGAGTTATGAGGGGGATGGGGAGTGAAAAGGGGGACAGGGAGGTGATGAGGGAGTGAAGTGGGGGAACAGGGAGTGAAGAGGGGGTCAGGAGCTGAAAAGGAAAATAGATTGAGGAGGAAAGGGGGGGTGAGGAGGGGAGTATGAAGAAAGGGGCATGGCAGCAAAGAGGGGGTAAGAGACATGGGGGGGGATAGGGTACATGGGGGTATTTGCTCCTATAATTGGACAGCTGGCAGTGATAACACATGCTCATTGAAGAATGGAACTTGAGAGCAGTTGGCCAGCTAGGTGATGGCATAGAAAAGGCCACCCCTCCTCCTTCCACCAGGGCATCACACATTACCCCCAATCCCCCTTTTTCCACCATACACAGGGCCCCTGGTGGCTCATACAAACCCCCACACACCACGCCCTCCACTCCCCTCCACCAGGTACTACCACCCCTCTGAGGACCCGGATACACAGTGAGAAGCAGTTCTACATACAGTACCAGGCACTCGTCATCAAACACACCGCAGGGGGAGCATCCAGAGCGGAGCCCATTCTACACACCACCTACAGCGTCCTGATGGATCCAGAGAGCAGAAAAACCTCCACCTGGGTATTCTTTGATACCCACCTACTGCTGACCACTACTTGCTTATTGGCCCCACCCTAGATGCTTATTGGTCCCCCATTGCCTGGACCCGAAAACTTTTACACTTTATTCTGCTATTCTCTGGATGTAGCCTGGGATACAGACATTGTGGAACAAAAAAACAAAACAGTTACTGTCCTGGCAATTCGGTTATATACAGTACATACACACGCAGCACAAGTTCGTGCTCACACTATGAGACGTTTCTATGGAGCTGCAGTTCTTCTGAGCTCCACAAGGTGGTGATCTCTTTCTTACACAGACAGGAAGTCTCTATGGAATACAGGCAAGAAGTGATGTCACATACAGACAGGAAGTTCCGGGTGAGAGGTGAGTCCGGAGGGATTAGAGCGGAGACATTGCTGGAAGTGGCAGCAGAGGAGGTAATTAGATCTTGTTTTCTATTTACGCCCAGTAACCCCCCCCCCCCCGTCATGTCTGTCCTCTTCCTCCATAGTCACTGTGACGTCTTTTATCTCCAGCAGATGATGATACACACATATGTGATGAGGAAACCTAGATTAACCCTGTATATTACAATAAGACCCCTTTCATACTGGGGCGGGGCGGGCGCTAGCGGTAAAGCGCCGCTAGTTCTAGCGGCGCTTTACCGCTGTTATAGCAGTGCTTTTCAACCATTAGCGGGGCGCTTTTAACCTCCGCTAGCGGCCAAAGAAGGGGTTAATAGTGCCCGTTTTGTGTCGCTGCTAAAGCACATTGCAGGCGCTTCAGGAGCGCTGCCCAAAGGTGCTGCTTTCAGGACTTTTTTCCCATCCTGCAAGCGCACCGCCCCAGGCACTCAGGCTATCATACTGGGGTGGCTTATGAGGCGCTTTACAGGTGCTATTTTTAAAACGCCTGGAAAGCACCCCAGTGTGAAAGGGGTCTGAGGGAATGTATCGCCTTTATTATGATAAATGGCCGTTCCAGACAATGTATGTGGGGGTGAATGAAATGATAATTAAATGTTGGGAATAGGGAAGCTTTCAGTAAGATTTTACATAGGGCTGATCAGAGGCGCCCTCCAGAGAAACTATGACGAGTCTCACAATAGGAGTCTGAAAGGGACTTGATTTTGGGGGGATGAGATGGTGAACGTGGAGTGGAGAGGGGGCAATTTTATCAAAAAGATGTCCAGGTGGGAATCCAAATGGATTTTTGAGCTCAATACAATTGCTTCGGCTGGACTGAATATTGATATTGAGCTGTTTGCTTTTGATTCATCTGTTTAATGCTATTTTTTATGTATTCTTATATTGTTTTACCAGTTACCAGCTTTTGATTCATATGTTTAATGCTATTTTTTATGTCTTTTTATATTGTTTTACCAGTTATTGGTTATTATAAATAAAGTTATGCACAAATTTAGTGATATGTGATGATATTAACCACTTCAATACGGGGCACTTTCACCCCCTTCCTGCCCGGGCCAATTTTCAGCTTTCAGCGTTGTCGCATTTTGAATGACAATTGCGCGGTCATGCAACGCTGTGCCCAAATGAATTTTTTTATCATTTTCTTCACACAAATAGAACTATCTTTTGTTGGTATTTAATCACTGCTGGGTTTTTCATTTTTTACTAAAGAAAAAAGACCGAAAATTTGGGGGAAAAAAAAGTTTTTCTTAGTTTCTGTCAGTAAATTTTTTAAATAAGTAATTTTTCTCTTTCACTGATGGGCGCAGATGAGGCGGCACTGATAGGCTGCACTGATGGGCACTGATGAGGTGGCACTTATGGGCACTGATAAGGCGGCATTGATAGGCTGCACTGATGGGCACTGATGAGGTGGCACTTATGGGCACTGATAAGGCGGCACTTATGGGCACTGATTAGGTGGCACTGATGAGGAGGCACTAATATGCGGCACTGATAGGTGGCACCAATATACGGCACTGGTGGGCACTGATGGGCACTGATAGGTGGGACGGATAGGCGGCACTGATGGGCATGGATAGGCGGCACTGATGGGCATTGATGGACAGCACTGATGAGCAGGCACTGATGGACACTTAAAGGCAGCAGTGACTGGCATCACTAATGGGCACTGATGAGCACTGATCGGTGGCACTGATGAGCCGTGATTGATGGCACTGGGATGCTTTACTGTAATCGGAGCACTGATCATCAGTGCCCTGATTACATGTCCCTGTGTTCCCTGCGAGGAGATGCCGCTGATCAGCTCTCCTGACCACACACTCTGTCAGTGTGAGGCGATGAGAGCTGATCACCGGCAGTTCCGTGTGATGGGCTGTGATTGGACACAGACGATCACATGGTTAAAGAGCCGCGTGATTGGCTCTTTACAGAGATCGGGGTCGCGCCGTGTCCTAGCAACACGACGCGGCCATGATCTGCACGCCAGAGCGGTCATTCTGGGCACTGTCATATGATGTCCACCCAATACGGGAGCTGCACTGTCCCTCCGCCATTTGACGGTGGGTGGGCGGCAAGCGGTTACAGATGTTTTTAGGTTATTCTGGGCTATAAATGGTTAAGCAATATGGACGGGTGTAGGGGTGCTTTTTAGGACCTCTTCAGCTGCCAATAGTCCTCCTGGACAAAGATTGACATTTTACAATCCAAACATGTTAAATGTCACCAGGTTAGGAGAGGCGCCTCCTCTTTGTTTACATCTAAGTGGTATTCGGCCCGCCATCCACCGTATCTGCCGATGGGATTCTGGCAGTGGATTAGCCCTTCTGCTTCTTATGCCAGTATTCCCCATTTACTGCTATAGAGGCATCTACTGCTTCAGAGGCAGCATGAACTCTGTGGTACTACAGGGCCCAGCACACCATTTACAGCCGGGGGGTTTCTGAGTAAGTGCTGCCAGGTTACTCCAGGAGTTGTCTGACACTTTTCTATCAGAAAGTTCCATTGAAATTATTGTGTTGTGAATTAAGATTGTTTGTCCATAGTGTAAGTGCTACCTGAACATTTATTATTCCTATATAAACCCCTTCAGGGTTAGAACATTTTCCTATTTCAGGGGCTGTAACATTCCCTTCATTTTGGAGTTAAATTCCAGTAATATGATTCTCTAAATACACAGAACTGACAATAAATAGGCAAGATTATGACCATCCTGACCATACATGGCCTACAAAGGGGGATTATTACACCACACAGGCAGCAAATGGGCAATCATGCAGCCAACACAATGATGGAGTGCAGGGGTCAAGAGTATGGAGCATAGAGCCCCTTACATTGCTGGTCAGAAGGAAGAAAACTTTCCCTGGCCTGTGATGAAGAATATGTTCCATCATTGGTGTGAGAGGCAGGTAAACGCTGAGGGTTCTGAGGGAAGTAAAGGAGCTGAGGGGTCTCTGAGGAGGTAGTGAGACTTAAGGACTCTAGGATCCTCTGTGACCTCTTAGAAAGGGCTGAACAAATCTGAGAGGTTAGTGGAGCTGAGGGGCTGTGGGGGCCTCTGAGAGGGTAGTCAGACTGCAAGGCTCTAAGGCAGTGGTTCTCAACCTGGGGGTCGGGACCCCCTCGGGGGTCAAATGATGATTTGCCAGGGGTCACCGAATCCTGGGCTGTTCCTGAAGCCCACACCGCTCTCCCAGACTTTTCGTGGCCGCCCAGCTGGGCTGTTCCTGGAGCCCGTGGTCGCGCATCTAGCCTCTTCGCCCATTCAGTTCACAGCATGGCTGGGGGTCAGAGACTAGAAGTCAGCTGACTGGTGAAGAATGTGAAGTGGGAGGGGCTGGAGGAGACCCTATCTCCTGATTTCGGCATAGGTGTCACTGCTGCGAGACACCACAGAGCTGGAGACACAGTGATTAACACTACCTGTGATTATAGTTGGCATTAAAAGTCCCCACTACAGTTCTCAGATCAGCAGATGACCTTGATCAAGAGCACCTAAGCTGGATGATCAGAACTCCCCCCCAGCACTGCCACTCATCCCAACTCCCCCCACCATGGAGTAAGAGAAGGAATAAAAATATAGAATGCATGGAAGGGAGCGGAAAAGAGGGGGAGGAACAAAGAAAAAGGGAGAGAAAGAATCAGGGAAAGAACAAGAGAGACAGCTAGAGAGAACGAGAGAGAGAGAGATGGGAGGGGGAGAAATTTAGGATAGTGAGAGATAAAATGGAAAGAAAGAGAACAAAGAGAAAGAGTGGTACATCCTAAAATGTACCATAAGGGGTTTTAATACTGTACGAGTGGTAGGGAATCAGGGAGCGCTAAATATCTGTGGGTTAAGGGCGCAAATTACTTGTCTTGCCTTGGGTGCTGAAAACCCACGCTACGAAAATAATTTTACTGTTAGGGGTCCCCACAACTTGGGAAATTTTATCCAGGGGTCACGGAACTAGTAAGGTTGAGAACCACTGCTCTAAGGTAAGAGGTGCCTTTAGGGCCCATAGGGGCTCTTGGTCTTGGTTGGTCCTCCCATCCCAGCTGCACTTTTCTGACCTCCTTAACTACTTGCCGACTGCCTCACGCAGATATACTGCGGCAGAATGGCACGGGTAGGCAAAATCACGTACCTGGTACGTGATTGCCTTCCCGCAGGCGGGGGGTCCGATCGGACCCCCCCCCCCGGTGCCCGAGGCGGTCGGCTTCGGTCTGGGAGCGTTCAGAGATGAGGGGGAGGCCATTAATTCGTGCCCCCCCCTCGCGATCGCTCCCAGCCAATGAGATTCTTCCCCTGCCTCTGTATAGTACACAGAGGCAGGGGATGTGATGTCATCTCTCCTCGGCTCGGCATTTTCCGTTCCGGCGCCGAGGAGAGAAGACTGCAATGTGAGTTTAAAACACACACACAGTAGAACATGCCAGGCACACAATACACCCCCCTTTACCCCCCCGATCACCCCCTAATCACCCTCCCCCCCTGTCACACTGACACCAAGCAGTTTTTTGTTTTTTTTTCTGATTACTGCGTGGTGTCAGTTTGTGACAGTTAGTGTGGTAGGGCAGTTAGTGTTAGCCCCCTTTAGGTCTAGGGTACCCCCCTAACCCCCCTAATAAAGTTTTAACCCCTTGATCACCCCCCGTCGCCAGTGTCACTAAGCGATCGTTTTTCTGATCGCTGTATTAGTGTCACTGGTGACGATAGTTAGGGAGGTAAATTTTTAGGTTCGCCGTCAGCGTTTTATAGCGACAGGGACTCCCATATACTACCGAATAAAGGTTTTAACCCCTTAATTGCCCCCTAGTTAACCCTTTCACCAGTGATCACCGTATAACTGTTACGGATGATGCTGGTTAGTTCATTTATTTTTTATAGTGTTAGGGCACCCACTGTTTATTACCCAATAAAAGTTTAGCCCCCTGATCACCCGGCGGTAATATGCGTGGCCCCAGGCAGCGTCAGATTAGCGCCAGTACCGCTAACACGCACGCAGCATACGCCTCCCTTAGTGGTATAGTATCTGAACGGATCAATATCTGATCCGATCAGATCTATACTAGCGTCCCCAGCAGTTTAGGGTTCCCAAAAACGCAGTGTTAGCGGGATCAGCCCAGATACCTGCTAGCACCGGCGTTTTGCCCCTCCGCCCGGCCCAGCCCAGCCCACCCAAGTGCAGTATCGATCGATCACTGTCACTTACAAAACACTAAACGCATAACTGCAGCGTTCGCAGAGTCAGGCCTGATCCCTGTGATCGCTAACAGTTTTTTTGGTAGCGTTTTGGTGAAGTGGCAAACACCAGCGGCCTAGTACACCCCGGTCGTAGTCAAACCAGCACTGCAATAACACTTGGTGACGTGGCGAGTCCCATAAATGCAGTTCAAGCTGGTGAGGTGGCAAGCACAAGTAGTGTCCCGCTGCCACCAAGAAGAAGACAAACACAGGCCCGTCCTGCCCATAGTGCCCTTCCTGCTGCATTCGCCAATCAGAATTTGGAACCCACTGCTTCTGCAGCACCCGTACTTCCCCCAGTCACATCCCCAACCAGCTGCATGAGAGGCATTTTCTTTATGTCCTCCCGAGTACCCCTACCCAACGAACCCCCCCAAAAAAAGATGTCGTGTCTGCAGCAAGCGCGGATATAGGCGTGACACCCGCTAATATTGTCCCTCCTGTCCTGACAATCCTGGTCTTTGCATTGGTGAATGTTTTGAACGCTACCATTCACTAGTTGAGTATTAGCGTAGGGTACAGCATTGCACAGACTAGGCACACTTTCACAGGGTCTCCCAAGATGCCATCGCATTTTGAGAGACCCGAACCTGGAACCGGTTACAGTTACAAAAGTTACAGTTACAAAAAAAAGTGTAAAAAAAAAAAAACACAAACAAAAATATAAAATAAAAAAAAATATTTGTCGTTTTATTGTTCTCTCTCTCTCTATTCTCTCTATTGTTCTGCTCTTTTTTACTGTATTCTATTCTGCAATGTTTTATTGTTATTATGTTTTATCATGTTTGCTTTTCAGGTATGCAATTTTTTATACTTTACCGTTTACTGTGCTTTATTGTTAATCATTTTTTTGTCTTCAGGTACGCCATTTACGACTTAGAGTGGTTATACCAGAATGATGCCTGCAGGTTAAGGTATCATCTTGGTATCATTCTTTTCAGCCAGCGGTCGGCTTTCATGTAAAAGCAATCCTAGCGGCTAATTAGCCTCTAGACTGCTTTTACAAGCAGTGGGAGGGAATGCCCCCCCCCACCGTCTTCCGTGTTTTTCTCTGGCTCTCCTGTCTCAACAGGGAACCTGAGAATGCAGCCGGTGATTCAGCCAGCTGACCATAGAGCTGATCAGAGACCAGAGTGGCTCCAAACATCTCTATGGCCTAAGAAACCGGAAGCTACGAGCATTTTATGACTTAGATTTCGCCTGATGTAAATAGCGCCATTGAGAAATTGGGAAAGCATTTTATCACACCGATCTTGGTGTGGTCAGATGCTTTGAGGGCAGAGGAGAGATCTAGGGTCTAATAGACCCCAATTTTTTCAAAAAAGAGTACCTGTCACTACCTATTGCTATCATAGGGGATATTTACATTCCCTGAGATAACAATAAAAATGGTTTAAAAAAGAAAATAAAAGGAACAGTTTAAAAATAAGATAAAAAAGCAAAAAAAAATAAAGAAAAATAAAAAAAAAAGCACCCCTGTCCCCCCCTGCTCTAGCGCTAAGGCGAACGCAAGCGTCGGTCTGGCATAAAATGTAAACAGCAATTTCACCATGCATGTGAGGTATCACCGCGAAGGTCAGATCGAGGGCAGTAATTTTAGCAGTAGACCTCCTCTGTAAATCTAAAGTTGTAACCTGTAAAGGCTTTTAAAGGCTTTTGAAAATGTATTTATTTTGTTGCCACTGCACGTTTGTGCCCAATTTTAAAGCATGTCATGTTTGGTATCCATGTACTCAGCCTAAGATCATCTTTTTTATTTCATCAAACATTTGGGCAATATAGTGTGTTTTAGTGCATTAAAATGTAAAAAAGTGTGTTTTTTCCCAAAAAAATGCGTTTGAAAAATCGCTGCGCAAATACTGTGTGAAAAAAAAAATGAAACACCCACCATTTTAATCTGTAGGGCATTTGCTTTTAAAAAATATATAATGTTTGGGGGTTCAAAGTAATTTTCTTGCAAAAAAAAAATTTTTTTTCAGGTAAACAAAAAGTGTCAGAAAGGGCTTTGTCTTCAAGTGGTTAGAAGAGTGGGTGATGTGTGACAAGCTTCTAAATGTTGTGCATAAAATGCCAGGACAGTTCAAAACCCCCCCAAATGACCCCATTTTGGAAAGTAGACACCCCAAGCTATTTGCTGAGAGGCATGTTGAGTCCATGGAATATTTTATATTGTGACACAAGTTGCGGGAAAGAGACAATTTTTTTTTTTTGCACAAAGTTGTCACTAAATGATATATTGCTCAAACATGCCATGGGAATATGTGAAATTACACCCCAAAATGCATTCTGTTGCTTCTCCTGAGTATGGGGATACCACATGTGTGAGACTTTTTGGGAGCCTAGCCGCGTACGGGACCCCGAAAACCAATCACCGCCTTCAGGATTTCTAAGGGTGTAAATTTTTGATTTCACTCTTCACTGCCTATCACAGTTTCGGAGGCCATGGAATGCCCAGGTGGCACAAACCCCCCCAAATGACCCCATTTTGGAAAGTAAAAAAGCAAATGAACGTCGCCCACGGGACTTTAAATGAGGTGTAAATGGTGATCAAAGGGTAAGCAAGTATAAAGGTACAAATATTTTATTGAAAACAACAGTATAATCCATAATAAGACATGAGCATGGGTGAACAGGTTCATAAAACAGCAACATTGCAGTGTAGTCCTAAAACATAGCCATCATATAATAGTAATATATATAATACAGGTATGCATAGTACATCTCTAACCCGACGCGTTTCGCGAGCTTTCCTCGCTTCATCAGGGGCTGATGTGCATAACTGCTGTCTGTAAATACAGATTAAAGTAATTAGAGTATCGGTTGTAATAGGGTAAAAGCAGGAAGCCAGACCTGGTCATCCCAAACTTACTTGCAGGACCAAAGCTGTAGACACATAACCCAGGCACGGGCCGGCGGAGGGCATCTCCCCCGGGAGCTGAAGGGGCCGAGGACCCAACCAGAGGACCGAGGCCGGGCGCGGGGGGCAGCATGGCAGAAATGAGAAAGAGAAAGGAGAGCGTGAACCCAAATTGATCCCAAATGCAATGCAGGGCGACTCACTGTATAGGGATATAGATAAAATTAAAACGTTAGGAAGTAAGAGATGTATATCGTGGCATAATGCAAGGTATGTTGGTAAGCAAGGTCTAAAGTAATGTCATTAGTATTGTCGTAAAAATATAAAATATATGCTACTTGCATAATATGCATAAAGTGTCCCGCAGAGCAAAGAGAAAGAGGAGGGTACAGGGTGAAAAAGTGAATGAGAAAGGAAAGGGAAAGGAAGGAGGAGAAAACAGGGGGAAGTGAGGTGAATGGTAACAGAAAAAAGACAGAGAAAGAAGAGAGAAATGAAAAGAGGGGGGAACGGGACCAGGGGGGGGAAAATGAAAAAGTGAGTGAAGAGAAGGAAGGAGAGGCACAGTGAGATAGGGGGCAAAATGATTATTGGTGTGAAGCGCTGGAAAAGTACTCATGTGTAAGGGAGCAGAAAGTGATTGGAGGAGTCAGTCAGAAGCAGCAAGTGAAAATAGGTACGCTGTGAGGTGCAAGTATACATATTAGAGTAGATAGATAGGGTGCCTACCAGTACAGTGCAGCGTCCCGACTGAGTGTTGGAGAGGTAGTGAAGGAAAGGTTGCCATACTGACACCCCCAGCCTTTTACCCGGACATCCGCCGAGTTCTCCGCCCCTAACGTCATGCGTCAGGCGGAGCAAACGGAGATCGCAACGCACCCGCCGCATAGGGCAGGCACTCGCGATCCACAGCCACCGCCTGGATGACACATCCCGCCCATCAGGGAGGGGGGTACCGCTGAATTGCAGGCATCCCCAGGTGGGCGTGGAAGAACATGACGCCGATGCCCTGGTGACCCCGCCCCTCCGGAGAAGCCAGAGAAGCGGGGACAGCTGGGGAAATAAATCCCCATTTGTGCATCGCAGCTCCCAGAGGGTGAACAGACCGCTCAGCCCAAACGTGGGTGCAGTGAAAAAGCTGGGTCTGTAAGTAGATAGGAAATTCAAACATGATCATGTAAAAGGGTATACTAGTAAGGTCATAAAGGTTCGGTGATGGCCGAACCAATGTAGCCCCTAAGATCTAGGGTCAGCATCAGACCAGGGCATTATGGTGTTTTCCACCTGGGTACAAATTGTAAAGAAAGTCTGAGGACTGACCCCTAACATAAAACACCTCCATCCCTAATATCAGAAAAAAAGCAAATGAACGTCGCCCACGGGACTTTAAATGAGGTGTAAATGGTGATCAAAGGGTAACAAGTATAAAGGTATAAATAAAATATTTGTACCTTTATACTTGCTTACCCTTTGATCACCATTTACACCTCATTTAAAGTCCCGTGGGCGACGTTCATTTGCTTTTTTTCTGATATTAGGGATGGAGGTGTTTTATGTTAGGGGTCAGTCCTCAGACTTTCTTTACCATTTTGGAAAGTAGACACCCCAAGCTATTTGCTGAGAGGTATAGTGAGTATTTTGCAAACCTCACTTTTTGTCACAAAGTTTTGAAAATTGAAAAAAGAAAAAAAAATGTTTTTTCTTGTCTTTCTTCATTTTCAAAAACAAATGAGAGCTGCCAAATACTCACCAGGCCTCTCAACAAATAGCTTGGGGTGTCTACTTTCCAAAATGGGGTCATTTGGGGGGGGGGGGGGGTTGTGCCACCTGGGCATTCCATGGCCTCCGAAACTGTGATAGGCAGTGAAGAATGAAATCAAAAATTTACACCCTTAGAAATCCTGAAGGCGGTGATTGGTTTTCGGGGCCCCGTACGCGGCTAGGCTCCCCAAAAGTCCCACACATGTGGTATCCCTATACTCAGAAGAAGCAGCTGAATATATTTTGGGGTGTGATTCCACATATGCCCATGGCCTGTGTGAGCAATATATCATTTAGAGACAACTTTTTGTAATTTTTTTTTTGTCATTATTCAAACACTTGGGACAAAAAAAAAAAATATTCAATGGGTTTAACATGCCTCTCAGCAATTTCCTTGGGGTGTCTACTTTCCAAAATGGGGTCATTTGGGGGGGTTTTGTACTGCCCTGCCATTTTAGCACCTTAAGAAATGACATAGGCAGTCATAAACTAAAAGCTGTGTAAATTCCAGAAAATGTACCCTAGTTTGTAGACGCTATAACTTTTGCGCAAACCAATAAATATACGCTTATTGACATTTTTTTTACCAAAGACATGTGGTCGAATACATTTTGGCCTAAATGTATAACTAAAATTGAATTTATTGGATTTTTTTTATAACAAAAAGTAGAAAATATCATTTTTTTTCAAAATTTTTCAGTTTATAGCGCAAAAAATAAAAACCGCAGAGGTGATCAAATACCATCAAAAGAAAGCTCTATTTGTGGGAAGAAAAGGACTCAAATTTTGTTTGGGTACAGCATTGCATGACCGCGCAATTAGCAGTTAAAGCGACGCAGTGCCAAATTGTAAAAAGTGCTCTGGTCAGGAAGGGGGTAAATCCTTCCGGGGCTGAAGTGGTTAAAGAACTCCAACCAGCAAGTGAAGAAAACCTTTACCTCACCATCTCCCTGGTAAAGAAAAATGTTGCTAAAAATTCAGAACACCCAAAAATGCAAAGTGTCGACTGTGCAGACTCGAGCATAATGTACATGGTTACCACCTTATCTTTTTAAGTGAGAAACTCTTATGGGTATTAGTGATATTAAACTACTTTGCATTCCAGCAATCTCGCATTATACTGTATTACCCTGTCAATAAGGATTTTTCTTTATATTTGCTGCGACATGGCAACTCCTTTTCTTTTGTTGTATTATGTTCTGATGGATACGTTATACTTTCATATAAATAAAGAATTTGAAACAAAAAAAAAAAATCAGAACACCAGGAACCCTGTGCCACTCTAAAAAATATCTTGGATATTACAGTATTCCCACCACCCCCAGCAGAACAGATTCCTACTCCACAGCTCTCTACTCCACCAACAGCATCCTCCTACTATCCAATCCAATCCCTTCGCTTACTGCAGAGAATGACAGTGACATCACTCCTGTCAATCATCAGGCTGCCGAAGATTGGAGCCGTGCAGCTGTAGTTCTGGCAATCATCCTGATTAGTCGGCAAATCTAGCCAAAAGTTAAAGGGGTTGTAAAGGTAAAACATTTTTCACCTTAATGCATTCTATGCATTAAGGTGAAAAAACTTCTGACAATACCGCCGCCCCCAGCCCCCCCGTTTTACTTACCTGACCCCTCGAAAGTTAGCCGCTCGCTCCCGACATCCATTTCGCCGCTCAGCCTGGCCGCTGATTGGCTACAGTGGATGGATTGAAAGCAGCGCAGCCATTGACTCGCGCTGCTGTCAATCACATCCAATGACGCGGCGTGCCGGGGGGCGGGGCCGAGTGATACAGTGAGCGGCTATAGCCGCCGGCTGTATCACGGGAGCGCGCCCGCAAGAACTAACCACCATGCGAGGGAGCTCGCATTAAGGTGGTTAGTTCTTGCGGGGAGGAGCTGAAACAGCCGCCGAGGGACCCCAGAAGACCAGGTTCGGGGCCACTCTGTGCAAAATGAGCTGCACAGTGAAGGTAAGTATAACATGTTTGTTATTTTAAAAAAAAAAAAAAAAATTACCTTTACAACCCCTTTAAGTTAGCAAGTTCCCCTTCCTGGCCGTCATGATGACCCTACATTGACCTCATAGCGTTCTCCCAGAGCAATCAAGTCAAAAGGAGAACTGTATTTATCAATCCTTATCTACAGATCAAAAGCAAATCAAAACCAGTTCAGAAACAAAACCAACCCAACAGAAAAATGGGAATTTCTAATCCAGCAGGTCTAGAGGGTTCTGGGACCTGAAAATTGTAGCAAACACTAAACGAAACAGTCCAAACTAAATGTATTCCCATGGAGGCAGTAGTCCTTAAATGTACAGCAACCCTCCTATTACCCCCCCCCCCTCATATCCACATCCTATTATTGTGTGACCAATACCATCCAAATAGTTCTTACTTTCATTTACCAAAGTTATTTATCTGCAAGGAGACCTGTATAGATCAAATGACGGCACCAATGAGGATGGAGGAGGTCCAGAGTCACATGACTGAGAAGATACTAAACCTCACCCTGGAGATCATCTACCTGCTAACCGGAGAGGTGAGGAGGATTCTGGAAGGTCACATGACATCACTCTTATCTCTATTAATAAAACACAGACCTGACTGGAGAGGTGAGGAGGATTCTGGGTTTTTAACTATTGGTTTTCCAATACAGAGATTTCTTCTTCTGAAGTCTGGAGATCATATGACCATCACAGTGCCTCCATTTAACTCCCTAAAACCTGAGAGACACAACATGCAGGAGATTCTAGAAGTCACCAAGAAGATGATGGAGCTGCTGACAGGAGAGGTGAGCGGTGCTGGGAATTCTGGGACATTATCCAGTGACAGACAAAGGATGTGTCTGGATGGTGACTGTATCATTGTGTGTGTCAGGTTCCTATAAGGTGTCAGGATGTCACTGTCTATTTCTCCATGGAGGAGTGGGAGTATTTAGAAGGACACAAGGATCTCTACAAGGACGTCATGATGGACAATCAGCCGCCCCTCACATCACCGGGTAAAAGGAGACTTTATTGTAAAGGAGAGAGCAGTATGGAGGGTCCACCTAGATCCCCCATCATCTGATAAACACATAGAAACAATGTATTGCGTCAGTGTGTGTGTTTCCTACAGATGGATTCAGTAATGGGAACCCACTAGAGAGAAGTCCCTGTGCTCTGTATTCTTGGGATTCCACACAGGAAGGTCACACCATCCCTCACCATCATCAGGTAGATGAGGAACAGTCACTGATAGTGTCATTAGGATCTGTACATTATCTGCATTGTTAGAATTTATTTCATTTTTATTATATATCCAGAGTGGAAACCTGAGAGATTCTAAAGTTGAGGGTAAAGCAGAAGAAGAAGAGACGTATGAGAGGGATAATCAGCATTCTATGAAGGAGGATGGAATAACGGGGACATTTATAGAAGAGGACACTCCTATAGAGATCAGCACAGGTGGGTCATTAACACTGAATACATTCCTCCATCCATACTGCTCACTGATTGGTCCAGAGTAGGGCAAGGACTGGGTGATATCAGCCTGTGATACCCTGGTCACTTTCCTGAGCTGTGTTCTCCGTCCTGTATTACTGTGGGATAATCTTTGCTCTCTGTGATGCAGACACAATTTATGTATCTAGACTGGATTTATGTAGATTCTGGGGTTTGGCTGGCAGCAAAATGTTGGTTTTCACCATAGGCATTGCTTGACCTAGGCAGCTGGTTCACGTGCCTTGGAAAAAAATTAACTGATAGGGGATTCAGAGGACCCATTTTCTAGTTACCTTGAGGGTGGAATTGTAAGGTCCTCAGGGATAAAGCTGCCTGATGTGGACTGAGACCAATCTGCTCATGTCTAGTAATAATCCTTTTATTTCTATTTTAGTAGATGGACGGGAGATGAGGAAAACCTCAGAGGATTGTCTCACTTTGTCTCCACACTATAAAGTAGAAGATGAGGACATCACACAGTATAGTCCAGGAGAAAACCCGACTACCTCAAATGTCCATCCGGCACCACACAGTGTAGATGGACCATCGTATTCCTCTTATCCTGAGGAGCCTCAGACTGTGAGGGACGGTGTCGTCCTTCCAACAGATAAGAATTTTTCCTGTACTGAGTGCGGGATGTGGTTCCAATATAAATCCCGTCTTAATGTGCATAAAAGATCTCATACAGGTGAGAAGCCACATTCATGTTCTGAGTGCGGGAAATGTTTTTCAGCTAAGTCCAGTCTTTCCGTACATCAGAGATCGCACAAGGTACAAGAGCTGTATTCTTGTTCTGAGTGCAAGAAATGTTTCTCAAAGAAGTCCAATCTTTACACGCATCAAAGATCTCACACAGGAGAGAAACCTTATACCTG
The DNA here is from genome assembly GCA_037952835.1 of Lithobates septentrionalis. Classification (NCBI taxonomy): domain Eukaryota; kingdom Metazoa; phylum Chordata; class Amphibia; order Anura; family Ranidae; genus Lithobates; species Lithobates septentrionalis. The sequence goes on from JBBDGP010001914.1 coordinate 1,858,848, forward strand.
TCCTCATTGTGGGAAATGTTTTTTAGTGAAATCCAGTCTTGACAGACATCAGAGATCTCACACAGGGGAAAAACCATATTCATGTTCTGAGTGCAAGAAATGTTTTTCAAAAAAGTCCAGTCTTGACAGACATCAGAAATCTCACACAGGGAATAGACCATATTCCTGCCCTGAGTGTGGGAAATGTTTTTTAGAGAAGTACCATCTTTATAATCATCAGAGACTGCACACGGGAGAGAAGCCATATTCCTGTTCTGAGTGTGGGAAATGTTTTGTACAAAAGTCAGATCTTGTCAAACATCAGAGGTCTCACACGGGGGTAAAACCATATTCATGTACAGAGTGCGGGAGATGTTTTTCAGATAAGTCCAATCTTTATGATCATCAGAGGTCACACAGGGGGGAGAAGCCATATTCCTGTGCTGAGTGCGGAAAATGTTTTGTAAAAAAATCAGTACTTGTCACACATCAGAGGTCTCACACAGGGGAAAAACCATATTTCTGTCCAGAGTGTGGGACATGTTTTGTACGAAAATCACTACTTGTCATACATCAGAGATCTCACACGGGGGAGAAGCCGTATTCTTGTCCTGAGTGCAGAAAATGTTTTTCACAGAAGTCCAGTCTTTCCACACATCAGAGATTGCACATGGGGGAGAAGTCAGTTCCCTGTGCTGAGTGAAGGAATTGTTACTCACTGAAGTCCTGTCTTCCTGTACATCTGGGATCCCACACAACCCTTGAGGTGTGCAGTATTAGTGACTTGAGTGCAGGAAATGTCTTCTATATGCATTTCACTGGACATTACAGCTTTCATGTGGAGAAGAAGCACATCATGATATACACCTCAGATATACTTGTAACACACTGCATTTTTACTGGTTGCAGAATCTTAAATGGCCACAAGATGACAGTGTTCTGCAGTTTGGTTATTACAGGATCTAGTCTAGCAATGCTAAAAATGTTGGGACCTGTATGCTGCAAGCTGGATTTCTTCACTCAGACAAACTGGAACTGAGTGGGCAAAGGGGCAGGAGCCTTCAAAAAGGAATAGCCCGGGAACATTCTGAGCCGAAAGGAGGAAACTGTGAAAGAACCAGGATGGTGAGAGAAAGTAGTTCGGATCCAAGAGGACACAGGTCAGTTCGGATCGAGCCAGAGAGCTGAATGGAAGATTCCAGATTGCTGAACTGAGGGGCAGGATAGATGGTCCTGCAGTCAGAGAGATTGGTTCAGTACTATCAGCGTAACTTCATCCACGAGAGGAGACAAGGGAGCCCCCCAACACTCAAGGTCATCGCTTTGCCCTGCTCCATCAAAGGACTGGGTGAGAGGGTTCCTATTCCCTACCATGCCATCACATGTTGCAAGATTATTTGTTGTTGCCAGTTATTTAAGCTCAGAATTTCCTACAGTAAAGACTGCCACACAGAGACACAGACTCAATAGTGCATTCAGTGCTTTGGTCTATCTACAGTTATTGCTCATTGATTCACTGCACGCAGGATATCAGCACTAATGTTTTCTGTATCCCTGATAGACAGGAATTTCCTAATGCATTCCACACCAGGCCTATTCTATCCAAGGAAGGAACAAGTTTCACAAGCCCAGTTCTGCACTTATAGTGACATGCTTATGCTAAATTCTGCTCCCAACCCTTTACCAGCTTAAGCAATCTCTATATTCATCTGATGTCCTTAAAGTGACTACCCAAGTTTGTTGCCATCTATTAAAGAGGACCTCGGCTTGCTTTTTCACCATCTCTGGGGAAGTGTTATTTCTCACGCAAAGAGACTACACCTCTACTGTGCACCAACGTAAGGGTCCCATCAAGCCGGCAGAAGAGGCTTTCCTATATTTTGTGATTGACTCTCTATGAGACATTTCTTATCATAATCATTAGACAGGTAAGTCCTGACTCTGGTTACTGGGAGCCCACCAGTGAGCTTGCGTAATATCTCTTGCTCTTTTCTTTTTTGCTCACTTGGTGGAAAACCTCTCGGTAGGAGAGCTAACATTTAAACTCTGAGCCCTGTGAAATGGTTGGGTCTACTTAAAGTAGCACTGTACGGTATTGTATATTCCTTATATGTTTTTTTGTGGGTATACTACTGCTAATCTGACCTCAATATAAACTGAATAACTGTTCATCAAAAGTGTGTTTATTCCTGGAATGGCATGTGATTAAAGCATTACAGTGGTGTCAACAGGGGTTGTGCTTCAACCAGGGGTCATTGCTCAGCGGCTCCTGAGGGGGTAGCGCTATATACTGCATGGCTTATCTTCATCATGTAAGAAACAGTTCATAAAGAGATCAGAGTTCACCAGAGACATCTATAAAGTGTTCTACCATGTTGGCCATTGACAGCAATAGAAAAAAATGGAACCATTGCCTTTCAATGGTGTAAATGTTGTGGTGTAAGCTTTCACAATCACTTAGAGGTCTATTTTCTTTAAATTCATTAAACGAATATGACACACATCTGTCCACCCAGTATGCATATTGGCTGTAATTTATCTAATAGAATGATCATCAGCTCCTTCTAATGGCAGTAATGAGGCACTTAGCATTATAGACACTAGGCACTCTTGCATTGTTAGGCTCCTCCCTGGAGCACCAAAGCACTACATAGTGTTCTTCCCCACAGACACCCCAGATTGTGCATGGTTTTAGTCTGGATGACTCCTACTGGTACACACAATGACTGGTAAGAAATGTACCTGGTGCCCTCTCAGCTGACTACAATTACTGTATCAGTGTCAGTCCCACTATATGTATATGGGTCAGCAGGCCTTATGTCTTCTAGGAGGAAGAGAGATCAGGTCAATGTCTCCTTTTGGGGCTCTGGTTCTGTTCACCTATAGGGGATTTCTACCACCTCTGGGGCACCTTTCCTCCAATTCTTGGGTGATTATAGAGGAATCTGCATTTGCTTGGCTGAGGGACAGCTTAGCTTCTAGGATTGAAAGCAGTTGGATTGTTTAGATTGCAAACTAAGGCGTTCCCCTTCTCCTCCCACTTTGTTATTAAGGAAGCAACAGAGGCAGATGATAGATTGTTTTTACTGGAAGTGGAGCAGGTGAAAGACTCCTCCTCCAGGGTTTCTGCAGTGCCCCAGGGAGAGACAGTTTACCCAGAGTGGGTGTATGCTTCAGGTAGAGTCCGCAACCATTTATCTCAACCAGTTAAGTTATTATATCCAGAAGTTATCGGGCACTTCGGTTCCATCAGGGAGTAAGGCAAGCTCACGGTTTTAACAACCTGCCATTTCTTTTACTTCAATGAGATGTTTCCTTTGCTGCTCTCAAGGATTGGGCTTTCTGCTGCAGTCCCCAGTTCCTTTAAGAGTCTTGGTCATCCACAAAATAAGTGACTTCACTTGAAGAGGCAACTTCACTGACGAGGATAACATATTTAGATTTAACCCGGGGATATAAAAAAGTGTAATGTCCCAAATAGGATTGAGTTGAATAAATCCAATTTTATTTCCAGAAGACCTAAAATAGGAATTCCTAGTCATATAGCACCACCTGGTGTATAGGAACAGTTATCGCTTAAACAAACATTCAATTAATCAAAGTACCTTTCAATCAGTTGTGGGTAAATATTCTGAAATACCCCCTCTAGGCTAGTCTTTAGATAAGGGAATTTTGGGAATAAAAGAGGAAAATTCAGAGTGGAAGGGATCATCATTGATTGCTCACCATCATTGACAAACTTCATCGATCATCATCGCCATCATGATCACTGAGCCTGGAACTTCCTCTACTGTCATCGCATTGGTGGTCTTGCAAGTGAATCCATTTTTTTAGAGATTGCTTAAAAGGCGGCTGGGAGGCAATATATCACCAAGTGTATTAGTATTGAAAAGCCTTCAGCATTCACAAAGAGGGGTGAAAAGCGGGACAGTGGGTGAAGAGGGAGAGGGGTGAGGCGAAAAGGGGGAAAGTATAGTGAAGTGGGCGTGATGGGGGGACAGGGAGATGAATAGTGGGATGGAGAGTAAAAGGGGGTGAAGTGGGGGACAGAAATAAAAAGGGGGATGGGGAAGAAGAAGGGATCTGGAAGGTGATAAGGAGGGTGAAAAGAGGGAAAAGGCAGTAAAGAGGTGGAAGGGGGGTGCGAAGAGGGCGGCAGAGCAGTGAAGAGTAAGAAGGGTGTAGAAGGAGTTATGAGAGGGATGGGGAGCGAAGAGGGGGAAAGGGAGGTGATGAGGGAGTGAAGTGGGGAAAAAAGAAGAGAAGAGGGGATCAGGAGATGAAAAAGAAAATGGGGGGGGTGAAGAAGGGGATGAGAGGGGGGAAGACAGTGAAGTGGAGGACAGGGAGATGAAAAGAGGGACAGGAGTGAAGAAGGGGATGGGGAGGTGATGAAGGGGAAGAGGAAGTGAGGAGGGGGAGGGGTCTAAGTAGAAGGGCATGGCAGCAAAGAGGGGGTAAGGGAGGTGAAAATTGGAAAGAGAGGTGGATAGGAAAGTGAAAATGGGAACAGTTCATTTAACAGGCGGATGGCCCTGAGGAGGGGGATGAGGGATACAGGACAATGAATGCTGCAGTGAAGAGCAGCAGAAGGGGGAGGTGAAGGGTGGGGTGAGGAGGAGGATATGGCATGTAATTAGGGACATAGAGGTTGAATGGGGCACATGGGGTTATTTGATCCTATAATTGGACAGCTAGCAGTGATAACACATGCTCAGTGCAGATCGGAAGTTGAGAGCAGTTGCATATCTACGTGGTGGCATAGAAAAGGCCACCCCTCCTTCCACCAGGATGCCACACAACACCCTTAATCCCCCTTCTTCCATCACACACAGGGCCCCTGGTGGCTCATACAAACCCCCACACACCACGCCCTCCACTCCCCTCCTCCAGGCACTACCACCTCTCTAAGGACAGGATATACAGTGAGAAGCAATGACTTCTACATACAGTACCAGGCACTCATCATCAACACACCACCTACAGCATCCTGATGGATCCAGAGAGCAGGAAAACTTCCGCCTGCACATTCCTTGATACCCGCCCACTGCTGATCATACATGCTTATTGGCTGCTTACAGAACCACCGTAGACTAGGGTTGCCACCTCATCCCTTTAAAACCGAACACATATTAATTACACAGGTTTTGTGCTTGATTAAGGAGGTAATTAAACTCACTTGGTGTCTTATCTGAATTAAATTAGCCTCAGAACCTGTGTAGTTAATATGTGTTCGGGTTTAAAGGGATGAGGTAGCAACCCTACCGTAGACGCTTATTGGTCTCCCATTGCCTGGACCTGCAAACATTTACACTTTACGCTGGTATTCTCAGGACGTAGCCTGGGATTCAGACATTGTGGAACAAAAAAAAAACAAAACAGTTGCTGTCCTGGCAAATCGGTTATATACCGTATATACACACGCAACACAAGGTCGTGTTCAAACTATGAGATGTTTCTATGGGGCTGCAGTTCCGCTGAACTCCACAAGGTGGTGATCTCCCTTCTACCCAAACAGGAAGTCTCTATGGAATACAGACAGGTAGTGATGTCGTGTACAGACAGGAAGTTCCGGGTGACAAGTGAGTTGGGCGGAAGAAAAGAGAGAAGATATTGTTGGAAGTGGCAGCAGAAGAGGTAATAGGATCTCATTTTCTATTTACACCCAGTAACACCCCCGTCATGTCCGTCCTCTTCCTCCATAGCCACTGTGATGTCTTTTATCTCCAGCAGATGATGGTACACACATATATAGTGTGGAAACCTAGATTAACCCTGTATATTACAATGAGGGAATGTATCGCCTGTACCATGAGGGGAGTTATTTATACCATGAAAACGGAGGGGAGTTATTGATGTCATTAGATGCTCATTTCAGACATTGTATGTTGGAATGAAATGATAATTAAAGGCTGGGATTAGGGAAGATTTCTGTAAGATTTTACACGGGAATGATCAGCGCCCCCTCCAGAGACACTATGACGAGTCTCACAATAGGAGTCTGAAAGGGACTGGATTTTGGGGGGACGAGATGGTGAACCTGGAGTGGAGGGGTTTTTTTTTTTTTTGCTTAGAATAAAGATCACGATTCTCAATGTAACATCATCTTTCACATTATACAAAAAAATTGGGCTAAGTTTAAGAAACCAGTGGGTGAAACGTTGTGAGCTCCCACACTAAACCTAAAAAAACCTAAATTAACACTCAAGGGATTTAACTAAAATCAGCTGCCCGCACTTCCCACACATCCCCAAAATGTAATACAATATATATGACACACTGTGCAGCGCTAATATGTATAAAAATGAAAACAATGCTGTACAAATGCATATATCCAGTAACAGACTATATATAGCATAAATGTGTAAAGCGTAACAACATATAAAAGGAATATATAAATATAAAGTGCTCATGCTCCGTGAATTGTAGGCTTGTGTAATCCGTTTCGTAAGGAATCGAAATTCGGCCGAATTTTTCATCTTTCTGACGTTCGGATGCATCCGAATGCCCGAGTAAAAAAATAACGAATTTCAACTAATACGAAAGAAATTATAGCGGATATAACGAATGAATTCGACATGATTTGGTAATTCGTTAAAGATCTAATGAAACAAAAGATCAACTCAAAGTAAATCTTACAGTCCAATCAGCTGATTAATTTTGTGCTGGAGGTTGGATTACTGGCAAAGTGCATTCCTGAGAACTGAGTGAGAAGGGTGTTGTATTGTATTTGAGCAGAGGAGAAGAGATATTGTCATTGTGTGTGTTAATAGATTCAATAAACGACTTTCCAAACTACGAATCGTTATCACGAATCAATATACATACATAAATATCGAATTTCAACTAATACAAAAGAAATGATAGCGGATACGAATGAATTCGACATGATTCGGCAATTCGTTAGAGATCTAATGAAACAAAAGGTCAACTCAAAGTAAATCTTACAGTCCAATCAGCTGATTAATTTTGTGCTGGAGGTTGAATTACTGGCAAAGTGCATGAGTGGGAAGGGTGTTGTATTGTATTTGAGCAGAGGAGAAGAGATATTGTCATTGTGTGTGTTAACAGATTCAATAAACCAACATCTTTCCAAACTACGAATCGTTATCACAAATCAATATACATACATACATAAATATTGAATTTAAACTAATACAAAAGAAATTATAGCGGATATAACGAATGAATTCGACATGATTCGGTAATTTGTTAAAAATCTAATGAAACAAAAGATCAACTCAAAGTAAATCTTACAGTCCAATCAGCTGATTAATTTTGTGCTGGAGGTTGGATTACTGGCAAAGTGCTTTCCTGAGAACTGAGTGAGAAGGGTGAGTGAGTGGTGATGTTTGCGCTGTGTAAAAAAGGAGAGATGTGTCAGCTAGACACAAAGGGTGATACTACTAATGTATAGAAGGTGAGTGATATGGGATATAGCAGATTACTTAAACATGATATAATCCTGGTACATCAATTCGCGTAATCAGGTAAATAAACTGCAATTAAATAAAATAAGCAAATCAATTAACAACATCAAGTGAGTAAAGTTAGTGAAAACGTGTTACACATACAGCTTGATTAATCCTGCTATCAATGTAGCAAAGCAAAAGCCAGGACCAAATCAAATTGGATAGCAGGTGTGACAAATAAATACAATCCAGTGACAGGTAAAGAAAAAAAAAAAAAAAGTCTGTATATACACCCTGTTCCAAAACATTATGCAAATTCTATTTCAGTGTCACAAAGATTAAATATTTCGTTTTTCCGTTTAACTCATGGATGGCAGTGTGTCTCAGGGCTCTTTTGATCTCTAAAAACAATCTCGGACATCTGTGATAATTAGATTGCCAGGTGAGCCCAATTAAAGGAAAAACTACTAAAGGAGGGTGTTCCACATTATTAAGCAGAGCACCATTTTCAAGCAATATGGGGAAGAAAAAGGATCTCTCTGCTGCAGAAAAGAGTGAAATAGTTCAATGCCTTGGACGAGATATGAAAACATTAGATATTTTCACGAAAACTTAAGTGTGATCATCGCACTATTAAGAGATTTGTGGCTGATTCAGAGCACAGACGGGTTTCGTGTAGATAATGGCACATTGAGGAAGATTTCTGCCAGATCCATGCATCGGATCAAGAGAGCAGCTGCTAAAACACCATTACATAGCAAACATATTTGAAGCTGCTGGTGCCTCTGGAGTCCCACGGACATCAAGGTGTAGAGTCCTCCAGAGTCTTGCAACTGTGCATAAACCTTCCATTCGGCCACCACTAACCAATGCTCACAAGCAGAAACGGCTGCATTGGGCAGAAAAATACATGAAGACTAATATTCAAACAGTCCTGTTCACTGATGAGTGCCGTGCAACCCTGGATGGTCCAGATGGATGGAGTAGTGAATGGTTGGTGGATGGCCACCCTGTTCCAACAAGGCTGCGACGTCAGCAAAGCGGTGGTGGAGTCATTTTTTGGGCCGGAATCATGGGAAGAGAGCTGGTCGGCCCCTTTAGGGTCCAAGAAGGTGTAAAGATAACCTCTGCAAAGTATGTGGAGTTCCTGACTGACCACTTTCTTCCCTGGTACAGAAGAAAGAACTATGCTTTCTGTAATAAAATCATCTTCATGCATGACAATGCACCATCTCATGCTGCAAAGAATACCTCTGCATCAATGGCTGCTATGGGGATAAAAGGAGAGAAAGTCATGGTGTGGCCTCCATCCTCCCCTGACCTCAATCCTATTGAGAACCTTTGGAGCATCCTCAAGCAAAAGATCTATGAGGGTGGGAGGCGGTTTACATCCAAACAGCAGCTCTGGGAGGCTATTCTGACATCTTGCAAACAAATTCAAGCAGAAACTGTCCAAAAACTCACAAGTTCAATGGATGCAAGACTTGTGAAGCTGCTATCAAATAAGGGGTCCTGTGTTAAAATGTAACGTGACCTGTTAAAATGTTTAAAAAGTTAAAATGTTGTTTGATTGAAATAGCTTTTGATTTCAGTAAATATGCTGCAAACACAACAAATGACAATTTTCAGTTCTTTACAACCTATAAAGTGTTTTGAAACTTACTGTGCGTAATGATTTGGAACAGTGCATTGTACGTTTTTTATTTTGAAAAAAAAAAAACTGTTATCATTAGAAGGTTTGTTCAATAAAATTTGAATTGTACTCTTAATAGTTGATAACATGAGAATTATGCTGACTGTTGTTTACATCAATTATTTAGTTAAATGAGAAAAATATCATTGGCATAATAATTTGGAACAGGGTGTAGAATAGTGCTATGATGGATAAAGAAGCAGCAAACAAACGTCCGTGTGAAGCTGTAATCAATAAATCCCGCCACCAGGAAGCACAAGTGCTAAAAACGTCAATCTTCAGTGATGGCACCTTTGTGTTTGCAAGCAGCTCACCTCACTAAGGTATACAGCATGAGTTGGTCACAAATGTAGATAGGGATAGTAGATGTAAAATATAATAGTCTCCTCTTGGCTGTATTAAATTGCTTGAATGGTCTCAGTGGCAGATATTTACAAATAACGAATAATAAAAGATAAGGGAAAGATAAGGAAAAAATAAAGTTCATAGCATAACTCTGTGAGATGGACGCAATGGGGTAAGGGCAGATCGAAAAGTGATACACTCACTTTTAGAAGGGGAGCATAGGCGTCAATCCATGAACGCCGAGTTCGTAAGCCCCTTGTGTATGGTCCTTAGTCTGCTCTTACTCCGAGGCGTTGTACAATAGGAACTGGATGGGTGGTAATTTCAGATATGAAAGAGAGATGCTCATAGCATAATCCCACATAGAGAACGATTTATTGTGATAAAAATCATAAAACAAACTCACATATGTAAATGACACGAAATGTAAACATCCACAAGCGCTGGGCTCCTAAAAAGATCAACTCAAAGTAAATCTTGCAGTCCAATCAGCTGATTAATTTTGTGCTGGAGGTTGGATTACTGGCAAAGTGCATTCCTGAGAACTGAATGAGAAGGGTGTTGTATTGTATTTGAGCAGAGAAGAAGAGATATTGTCATTGTGTGTGTTAAAAGATTCAGAAAAACAAATGACTTTCCAAACTACGAATCATTATCACGAATATATATATATATATATATATATATATATATATATATATATATATATATATATACATATACATATACATACATAAATATCGAATTTCAGCGAATACGAACAAAATGATAGCGCATATAAAGAATTAATTCGACATGATTCGAGATTCAGTATAATGAATATCGACACTCTACAGAAATAACGAATTATCCGAAAACATATTAACGTAACATAGCAAATATAACAGAACAAAATTATGTATTTTACGAATAACAACGAACCAAAACTAAACAAAATTTTCCTCAATGAGATATTTTAAACCAAACGACAACAGTCCATATATATAGAAATAAAGTGCTCGCGCTCCGTGAATTACAATAAGTCATTAATGAGGTATTCAAACAGCAAAAGTCCACATTAACATCAACCATGTAATAATTGTGTCTTCATGCGGTGTGCACACATCCCCCACCAGGTGTACCCTCACCTTAGGGGCTTAAAAAATAAGCCTGTGATTAATGGCAATAGCCTGTAGAGATCCTCCTTTGCTTCCTTTTATCCAATGCAGGTTTATGGGACACTGATATGGAACACAGGCCACTTGCTCCTCCCCAGCTCAGAGGCCACTATTTTCTCCTGGCATGTTCAAAAACACTCCTCATATATATCACATGCGGGAAATGACAGAGGCATGCAATAGCGTAATAACGTTTTAAAAGGTTTTAATTGCAAACAGAACTCCACATACATACAACTCACATTTCAAATAAATAAAATCGCCTTATATAAATAAAGCCGCTGGGGGACCCCGGAAGACGAGGGTCGGGGTCACTGTGTGCAAAACGAGCTGCACAGTGGAGGTAAGTATGACATGTTTGTTATGTGAGAAAAAACAAAAAAACACACCCTTACAATCAATCACACAATAAAGTGATTGTAAAGGTTGTTTTTTTTAAAATAACAAACATGTCATACTTACCTGCTCTGTGTAAGAGTTTTGCACAGAGCGGCTCCGATCCTCATTTTCTGGGGTCCCCCAGCGGCGCTCCTCCTCTGCATCGAGTGCCCCCAGGGAGAGCCGCATTCCATGGGGGTGCTCGTGCGGGCGCGCTCCTGAGTCCTGCTGCTGTGTCCACAGACAGCAGGACTCTGCCCCACCCCCAGCTCCCACATCATTGGATTTTATTGACAGCAGTGGGAGCCACTGGCTCCTGCTGCTATCAATCTATCCAATGAAGACCCAAGATAGTGGCTGGAACCACTGTGCTTGTCGCTGGAACGATCGCGCTCAGGTAAGAAAAAGGGGGGCTCTGGGGGGCTGCTGCAGCACAGAAGGTCTTTCACCTTAATGCATAGAATGCATTAAAGTAGAACTATAGGCAAAACTTTTTTTCATTTTGGATAGAGTAAGGGAGGTTGTAACCCAGTCGGATTTTTTTTCGCCATCTGTGTCCCATTTTGAAGGTTTCCTTTCACTTCCTGTCCCATAGCCAAACAGGAAGTGGGGGGGAAATCCCTGCAAATTAAGGGAATTCCTTGGGGACCCCCAGCTCACTAGAACTAGTGTCCTCATTGGAACATTTCCCCTCTATTACTTTTCTGAGGACAACCCAAAATGTGGGTTTTTCTTTACTCTTACTTTCAATGATGATGGTATATAGGATACATAGAGATATCTTTAAAGGGGGAACAGACAGCAATAAAAACTAGCAGGGGTTATAATCCCTCTCCACTTTATCCAAAACTAAAAAAAAAAAAAAAAGTTTTGTCTTTAGTTATACTTTAAGGTGAAAAACCACGAGGGTTTACAACTCCTTTAAGTGGTTAAACTGAGCTCATTTGCCGACAGAAGGTCTTCCCTTTGATCTGAAAGAACCAAAAGGATACAATGTTTCTCGTTATCTCCCAGCGCTGAGGAATGTTGATAAACATTTGCCGGCTTTTTTTTTTTTTTTTTTGACAGCTCTGAGCAGAGAACGGCTCTGCACTTGTTACATAGAATCGTGAAAATGCCAGATTAAGATCGTGACAGTGGTTGAATCGAGATCACAATTTAATGATTAATCGTGCAGCTCTACTGAATATTAATATGGAGTTAAGGAGTCCTTCATCTCACCATCTCACTGGTCAAAAAAAATATTTCTGAAAATTCAGAACACCACGAATACTTGTATATTTGAATACCAGTATACTTGGCAACCAAGAGAACATTCCCCCCCCCCCCCCCCCCCCCACCCGGTGTCCTCCTCCTATCTACACTGGGCTGCCATTGGAGGGAAGAGAACAGATTCCTCCCCCACAGCTCTCTACTATACCAGCAGCATCCTCCTGCCATCCAATCCAATCCCTTCTCTTACTGCAGAGAGTGACAGTGACATCACTCCTGTCAGTCAGCAGACTGCAAGAGATTGGAGCCTTGCAGCCGGAGTTCTGGCAATTATCCTGCTTAGTCGGCAAATCCGGGCAAAAGTTCGAAAGTTCCCCTTCTTGGACATCATGATGGCCCTACATTGACCTCACAGAACTGCTTCAAAGCAATCAGGTCAAAAGCAGGATTTATCATTCCTTGTCTGCGAATCAAACTAATCTAAACCAGTTCAGAAACAAAACCAACCCAACTGAGAAAAGGGAATTTCTGATCGGGCAGGTCTAGAGGGTTCTGGGACCTGAAAATTGTAGCAAACACTAAAGAGTCCAGACTAAATGTGTTCAAATGGGGGCAGTAGTCCTTAAATGTATAGCAATCCTCCTATTACCCCTCTCACATCCACATCCTATTTTTTTGTGGCCAATACCATCCAAATAATTCTTATTTTGATTTCCCAAAGTTACCTGTCTATGAGGAGACCTGTATAGATCAAATTATGGCACCAATGAGGATGGAGGAGGACCGGAGTCACATGACCGAGAGAATACTAAACTTCACCCTGGAGATCATCTACCTGCTGACTGGAGAGGTGAGGATGATTCTGGGAGGTCACATGATATCACTCTTATCTCTATTAATAAAACACAGTCCTGACAGTAGAGGTGGGGAGGATTCTGGGTTTTTAACGTAATATTCCTATTGGTTTTCCAATACAGAGATTTCCTCTTTTGAAGTCAGGTGATCATATGACCATCACAGTGCCTCCATGTGACTCCCTGAAACCTGAGAGACACAACATGCAGAAGATTCTAGAAGTCACCAAGAAGATGATGGAGCTGCTGACAGGAGAGGTGAGCGGTGCTGGGAATTCTGGGACATTATCCAATAACAGACAAGGGATGTGTCTGGATGGTGACTGTATCATTGTGTGTGTCAGGTTCCTATAAGGTGTCAGGATGTCACTGTCTATTTCTCCATGGAGGAGTGGGAGTATTTAGAAGGACACAAGGATCTCTACAAGGACGTCATGATAGACAATCAGCCGCCCCTCACATCACCGGGTAAGAGACTTTATTGTAAAGGAGAGAGCATCCACCTTGATCCCACCCATCATCTGATAAACACATAGAAACAATGTATTCAGTCAGTGTGTGTTTCCTACAGATGGATCCAGTAATTGGAACCCACTAGAGAGATGTCCCCATCCTCTGTATTCCTGGGATTCCACACAGGAAGATCACACCATCCCTCACCATCATCAGGTAGATGAGGAAGAATCACTAATAGTATCATTAAGATCTGTACATTATCTGCATTGTTATATTTGAAGTGATTTTTATTATATATTCAGAGTGGAAACCTGAGAGATGCTAAATTTGAGGGTAAAGCAGAAGAAGAAGAGATGTATGTGAGGGATGATCAGCAGTCTCTGGAGGAGGATGGAATAACGGGGACATTTATAGAGGAGGACACTCCTACAGAGATCAGCACAGGTGGGTCATTAACACTAAATACATTCCTCCACCCATACAGCTCACTGATTGGTCCAGAGTAGGGCAAGGACTGGGTGATATCAGCCTGTAATACCCTGGTCACTTTCCTGAGCTGTGTTCCCCATCCTGTATTCCTGCATTTCTCTCAGATAGTGTTCATTCTCTGTGCTGCAGACACAATTATGTATATAGCCTGGATTTATGTAGATTCTGGGGTTCGGCTGGCAGCAAAATGTTGATTTTCACTGTAGACATTGCTTGACCTAGGCACCTGGTTCATGTGCCTTGGTTCTTCTCCCTCATGCATGCAAGATCTGTGAGAAAGAAATTTGCCCAGGGTTACTTGCTCTGTTGTTTGCTGGCTGTGCTGGGTGGAGGGATATGTCTGTATAGTCTCAGACCCAAGTCACTGAGTGTAGTCTCAGGAGATGGGAGGCAGTAGTGTGGGACCTCTGCAACTTGTCTCAAGTAAACATTTAACACCGATTGCTGAATACCAATATTATGAGACTTGTCTCACTTTGTCTCCAGACTGTAAAGTAGAAGATGAGGACATCACACAGTATAGTCCAGGAGAAAACCCGACTACCTCAAATGTCCATCCGGCACCACACAGTTTAAATGGACCATCGTATTCCTCTTATCCTGAGGAACCTCAGACTGTGAGGGACGGTGCCGTCCTTCCAACAGATAAGAGGTTTTCCTGTACTAAGTGCGGGAAAGGATTCCATTTTAAATCCCATCTTAATGTGCATAAAACATCTCATACAGGTGAGAAGCCACATTCATGCCCTGAGCGTGGAAAATGTTTTTCCGCTAAGTCCAGTCTTTCCGTACATCAAAGATCTCACACGGTGCAAGAACTGTATTCTTGTTCTGAGTGCGGGAAATGTTTTTCAAAGAAGTCCAATCTTTACACCCATCAGAGATCTCACACAGGGGAGAAACCATATATCTGTCCTGATTGTGGGAAATGTTTTTCAGAGAAGTGTGGTCTTGACAGACATCAGAGATCTCACACAGGGGAAAAACCATATTCATGTTCTGAGTGCAAGAAATGTTTTTCCCAGAAGTCCAATCTTAACAGCCATCAAAGATTTCACACAGGTGAAAAGCCGTATTCCTGTCCTGAGTGCGGGAAATGTTTCTCAAAGAAGTCCAATCTTTACACGCATCAGAGATCTCACACAGGAGAGAAACCATATACTTGTCCTGATTGCGGCAAATGTTTTTCAGCTAAGTCCAGTCTATCCGTACATCAGAGATCTCACACGGTGCAACAGCTGTATTCTTGTTCTGAGTGTGGAAAATGTTTCTCAAAGAAGTCCAATCTTTACGTGCATCAGAGATCTCACACAGGCGAGAAACCTTACACCTGTCCTCATTGTGGAAAATGTTTTTCAGAGAAGTCCAGTCTTGACAAACATCAGAGATCTCACACAGGGGAAAAACCATATTCATGTTCTGAGTGCAAGAAATGTTTTTCGCAGAAAGCCAATCTTGACAGACATCAGAGATCTCACACAGGTGAAAAGCCGTATTCCTGTCCCGAGTGCGGGAAATGTTTCTCAAAGAAGTCCAATCTTTACATGCATCAGAGATCTCACACAGGGGAGAAATCATATACCTGTCCTGATTGTGGGAAATGTTTTTCAGAGAAGTCCAATCTTGACAGACATAAGAGATCTCACACGGGGGAAAAACCTTATTCATGTTCTGAGTGCGAGAAATGTTTTTTGCAGAAGTCCAATCTTAACAGACATCAGAGATCTCACACAGGTGAAAAGCCATATTCCTGTCCTGAGTGCGAGAAATATTTCTCAAAGAAGTCTAATCTTTACACGCATCAGAGATCTCACAATGGGAAATAAATCATATACCGATCATGATTGTGGGAAATGTTTTTCAGAGAAGTCCAGTCTTGACAGGCATCAGAGATCTCACACAGGGGAAAAAGCCGTATTCCTGTTCTGAGTGCGGGAATTGTTTTTTAGAGAAGTTCAATCTTTATATTCATTAGAGATTCCACACGGGAGAGAAGCCACATTTCTGTTCTGAGTGTGGGAAATGTTTTGTACAAAGGACAGATCTTGTCAATTATCAAAGGTCTCACATGGGGTGGAAACCATATTTATGTCCTGAGTGCTGGAAATGTTTTTCAGATAAGTCCAACCTTTTAATCATCATAGATTGCACACGGGAGAGAAGCTGTATTGCTGTGCTGAGTGCTGGAAATATTTTGTACAAATGTACAGTACTTGTCACACTTGTCACACATCAGAGGTCTCACATTGGGTAAAAAACATATTTTTGTCCTGAGTGTGGGAAATATTTTTCACAGAAATCCCATTTTTCCACACATCGGAGATTGCACACAGAGGAGAAGTCACTTTCCTGTCCTGAGTGAGGGAATTGTTACTCACTGAAGTCCTGTCTTCCTGTACATCAGGGATTGAACACAACCCTCAAGGTGTATTAGTGACTTGAGTGTGGGAAATGTCTTCTATATGAATTTTACTGGACATCACAGCTCCCATATAGAGAAGAGGCACACTCTGATATACACCTCACATATACTTGTAACACACTGCATTGTTACTGGATGCAGGATATTAAATGGCCACAAGATGGCAGTGTTCTACAGTTTGGCTATTACAGGATCTAGTCTAGCAATGCTAAGAATGTTGGGACTTGTATGCTGCAAGCTGGATTTTTTCACTCAGATAAGCTGGAACAAAAGGGGCAGGAGCCTTTAAAAAGTAAAAGCCCAACATTCAGAGGCAAAAGAAGGAGACTGTGAAAGAGCCAGTATGGTGAGAGATAGTAGTAGTGCGGATCCAGGACGACACAGGCCGGATTGGATCGATCCGGAGAACTGAATGGGAGATTCCAGATCGCTGAACCCACTGAGGGGCAGGATAGATGATCCTGAAGTCAGAGAGAATGGATCAGTACTGTCGGCGTGACCTCATCCATGAGAGGAGACGAGGGGGCCCCCCAACACCAAAGGTCATCGCTTCGCCCTGCTACATCAAAGGACTGGGTGAGAAGGTTCCTAACCCATACCATGT
Source organism: Lithobates septentrionalis (assembly GCA_037952835.1). Taxonomy (NCBI): domain Eukaryota; kingdom Metazoa; phylum Chordata; class Amphibia; order Anura; family Ranidae; genus Lithobates; species Lithobates septentrionalis. The sequence goes on from JBBDGP010001914.1 coordinate 1,875,849, forward strand.
CATCACATCTTGTAAGCTTATTTGTTGTTGCCAGTTACTTAAGCTCAGGATTTCCTACAGTACAGACTGCCACACAGAGACACAGACTCTATAGCCCATTCAGTGCTTTGACCTATCTCCATTCATTGCTCGTTGATTGTATCCCTGATAGGCAGGAATTCTGAATGCATTCCGCATCAGGCCTATTCTATCCAGGGAAGGAACAAGTTTCACAGGCCCAGTTCTACACTTAAAGTGACATGCTTAGGCTAAATTCTGCCCCCACCCCCTTACCAGCTTAAGTAATCTCTATCATCATCTGATGTCCATAAAGTGGCTACCCAAGTTTGTTGCCATCTATTAAAGAGGAACTCAGCTTGCTTTTTCACCATCTCTGGGGAAGTGCCATTTCTCACCCAAAGAGACTACACCTCTACTGTGCACCAACGTAAGGGTCCCATCAAGCCGGCAGAAGAGTCTTTCCAATATTTTGTGATTGGTTCTCTGAGACATTTCTTATCAAAATCATCAGAGAGGTAAACCTTGACTCTGGTTACTGGGAGCCCACCAGTGAGCTTGCGTAATATCTCTTGCTCTTTTCTTTTTTGTTCACTTGGGGGAAAACCTCTCGGTATGAGAGTAAACATTTAAACTCTGAGTCCTGCGGGATGGTTGGGTCTGCTTAAAGTGGCACTGTACGGTATTGTATTGCTTATTCCTTATATGTGGTCTTCTCTTGTGTACATCAGACATTGACTATTTCATGGGTATACTACTGCTAATCTGGCCTCAATAAAAACTGAATAATGTTCATCAAATGTGGTGTGTTTTATTCTTTGAGCGACATCTGGTTAAAGTATTAAAGTGGTGTCAGCAGAGGTTGTGCTTCAACCAGGGCTCAAATACTCAGCGGCTCCTGAGGGGGTAACTCTATATACACCATGGCTGATCTTCATCGTGTAAGGAACAGTTCATAAGGAGATCAGAGTTCACCAGAGACATCTATAAAGTGTTCTACAATCTTGGTCATTGATAGAAATATAAAAAAATGGAGCCATTATCTTTCAATGGTGTAAATTTTGTGGTGTAAGCTTTCACAAACACTTAAAGCTCTATTTTTTTTTTTAATTCACTGAAAGAATATGACACACATCTGCCCACCCAGTATGCATATTGGCTGTAATTTATTCAATATAATGATCATCAGCTCCTTCTAATGGCAATAATGAGGCACTCAGCATTATAGACACTAGATGGAGCTACTCTCTTGCATTGTTAGGCTCCTCCCTGGAGTGCCAAAGCACTACATAGTGGAAATGTGCTCATGTGAAGTGCAGCCGGGAACGTCAGGAAGATTGCAAAGCCCGCCCATGTCGAGTGGCATAGCCATGCATCCAGAGTATTCATGGAGAGGCTCCAAGTGCTGTAAGCAGCTGGCAGTGTTCTTCCCCACAGACACAAACCCCAGATTGTGCATGGTTGTAGTCTGGATGACTCCTACTGGTAGACACAATGACTGGTCACAAATGTACCTGGTGCCCTCCTAGCTGACTACAGTTGCTGTATCAGTGTTGTAATAATATGCCCAAACCATTGTGACTGATATGCTTTGATATGCTCTGCCATTTCAGTATACAAGATAGCTTAAATCTGCAACTATAAAAGAATGCTTAGAAAAATGCACTGTGCTCTATATACATCATTGTAGGTTGGGTTGTCTTCTCCTGTTCTCTGTTCTGTGGGCCATGGGACAGGATGCATGACTTATGACTCATAACCAGATGGCCTGTTGACCCGTGTTGACTCATGATAATGTATCTTAAAGGGTCACTGACTCGTATAACTATATATTTCTATACAAATACATCATTTACTAACCACTCCCCCCTTCCCTCTTTCTATTGGTATGTTGAACCATATATAAGCTGTAACACACCTAATAAAGGCAGACATTTTACGAATGCACAACCTGCTTCTCATTTCATCGTGTCTCCAGATATCTGAGGGCCCGGTTGGTGTACCTAATAGACGGGTGGTCGTCCAGAATACCTACTATTTCCTTTCAAGTGTCAGTCCCACTATATGGGTCAGCGGGCCTTTTGTCTTCTAGGAGGAAGAGAGATGGAGTCAATGGAGTTGATTTACTAAATGCAAAGCCACTTTGCATTACAAGGGCACTGCAAGTGCACTTGGAAGTGCAGTCGCTTTAGATCTGAGGGAAAGATCTGAAATGAGGGGAAGCTCTGCTGATTTTATCATCCAATCATGTGCAGGCAAAAATGCTGTTTTTTGTTTTCCTTGCATGTCCCCCTCAGATCTACAGCGACTGCACTTCCAAGTGCACTTGTAGTACAAAGTGGATTTGCCTTTAGTAAATAAACCCCTCTGTCTCCCTTTGGGGCGCTGGCTCTGTTCACCTATAGGGTATTTCTACAACCTCTGGGGCACCTTTCCTCCAGTTCTTGGGTGATTATGGAGGAATCTGCATTTGCTTGGCTGAGGGATTGGAAGCAGTTAAATTGTTTAGATTGCAAACAAAGGCATTCCCCTTATCCTCCCCCTCGTTATTATGGAAGCAACAAAGGCAGATGACAATGTTTTTTTTCTGGAAGTGGAGCAAGAGAAATACTCTATTTGCTGGGTTTCTGCAATGCCCCAGGGAGAGAGAGAGAGTTTACTCGGAGAGAGTGTATGCTTCAGGTAGAGTCTGCAATCTCTTACCTCAACCAGAAACTATATAGTTGGTAAGGTTGAATAAAGACAACAGTCCATCCAGTTCAACCTGTGTAGGTGTGTGTGTAGAAAAACCATATCCAAGGAACATAGGGAGCTTATGGAACAGTATATGGCAGCCGACAAAGTCCTGTCAGCTATTAAACGGGCCTCGTCCAGTTCAACCTGTGTAGGTGTGTGTGTAAAAAAAACATATCCCAGGAACATAGGGAGCTTATGGAACAGTATATGGCAGCTGACAAAGTCCTGTCAGCTATTAAACGGGCCTCGTTGGGTAGGGCACCTGGTCCAGATGGCTTTAGTGCTTTATATTACAAAAAATTTGCCCCTTACTGTTTACTCCTTTGACACATTAATTTAAGACCATTCAAAAGGGGGACCCATACACTTGATTCTAATAGAGCATACATCACGCTTATCCCAATGCCTCATGAAGAGCCGAGTGATGTGGCTAACTATAGGCCAATTTCCTTAATCAACAACGACCTGAAGCTCTTTACAAAAATGTATGCGAATCTATTACTGACTTTCCTTGGCCGTTATGTACACTCTGACCAGGTAGGATTCCTGCCTCATAGGCAAGCGGCGGACCAAGTGCGTCAGGCAATAGACCTCATTTCAATATTACAATCCTCCTGGAACGAGGGAGGGACCAGACATGGAATGCTTCTATCGCTCGATATACATAAGGCATTCGACTCCCTCTCGTGGCCTTATCTTTTTAGAATGCTGGAAAGATGGAACTCTGGCCCTAAATTTATCGCCTCAATACATTCCCTTTATAGCAACCCTACGGCACAGATATCATTAAGAGGCCAGAGGTCAGATCCTTTTACTATCTCTTCCGGTACTCGCCAGGGATACCCACTCGCCCCCTTACTATTCATAATAGCAATGGAAACGTTGGCCATAGCGATTCGTCAAGACTCTGATATTTTGGGGATCAGCATTGGAGACCGCAATCACAAATGTGCGCTCTTTGCGGACAATTTGTTATTATCTATAACCTCCCCCACATACCACCCTGCCGAATTTATTCTCTCTACTGGACCGTTTTGGCAGGATTTCAGGCCTATTGGTCAACTGTGCCAAGTCAGAGGCAATGATTGTTAACATACCGAACGTAATGCAAACAGTACCCCTTCCTGTAGCGGACGGAAACGCTTTCTTATCTCGGGATTAAATTGACCCCCCCAGATTACGTCGCTCTATAAAGCAAACTACCCGGCAATGTTTCATAAATTGTTGGAGGACGTGGAGACATGGTCTGACACTACCCTATCCTGGATGGGCAGGATTGCATCAGTGAAGATGATGGTATTGCCTAAAATACTATATTACTTTAGATCCCTGCCTATCCCGGTACCGGTAGAGGCATTACGGCAGTTTAAAACAAAAATATTCAATTTTATTTGGGGCACTAAGGGCAGCAGGCTGGCTCGGACCACAATGTTTGCGCCCAAGGACCTGAGTGGCCTGGGGGTCCCAGACTTCCGGAAATGCTACATTGCAGCCCAACTGACACAGCTGTGTCAATTACACTACAATCATTATAGACCGGACTGAGTGTCTGTGAAGGCCCAGGCCTGTTCCCCATTGCCAATAGACTTGGTAATCTGGATCCCTTCAAAACATAGAAAGGCTATCCTATGCCCCACACTTTCCCATTCTGTCAGTTTATGGGACCCGACTTGCAGACGATGGCCCCTATGCTCCCCCCACTCCCCTGTGGCACCCCCCTAACAATCCTCAATTTCTCGCCAGGTATGATCCCCGCCCTCTTTAGTTGGTTAGGTTTAGGTGAATGGACAGGGGACTCTACTGTATAGGACACTATTTTGACCATAGAGGTATACGGCCCTCTTCGTATTTTGTGCAAGATTTGCAGATTCCCCCCTCTGAGAGTTTCCGCTTACATCAAATATGGCACTTCTTAGGCTCTTTACAAAAGAATGGTTCCGATCTTACAGTGCGAACACAGTTCAAAAGCAGATGTATACAGGAGACTTTTCAGAGGGGATGTATCTCCATGTTGTATAAATGCTTTGTTTCCCCCTCGTCCATACTTCCTTATCAAATGGCTTGGGATAGGGATCTGGGCATTGCCCTGGAGGTTGAGAACTGGTGATCCTGGACTGCACGCATTTATAAGGGTATAATGAATGTTGCCCTGATTGAAGCAGGATACAAGGTACCGTGTACCAGAATGTCTCTCCAAAATGTATCCGGATTTGTCCCCCTCCTGCTTCCGGGGCTGTGGACAGATTTGCTCTGCCCTTCATACATGGTGGACTTGTCCTAAGGTCCGTAGTTTCTGGATAAGGGTTTATTCCTAATTCATTCACTTACTATGGTTAACATTACTAAAGACCCTCTCATAGCCTTAGAAAGTACAGGCCAGCAACTTGACAGCTTCTCCATAGAAAATATTTATTTAAGCATTACAGCAATAACATCATCCAAAAATGCTGATGAGTTTCGGCCTTAGGTCTTCATCAAAAGCATAAAAATATGACATTAAAAATAAGTATATATAAGGGAAGCAGCCCTTGTGAGGTTTGAAGGGCAAAATTCACTTAATTAAAAAATCAACTAATTAATTGGGTTAATTTTATTAATTAAGTGAATTTTGCCCTTCATACCTCACAAGGGCTGCTACCCTTATATATATATATACTTGTTTTAAATAAATATTTTCTATGGAGAAGCTGTCGAGTTGCTGGCCTGTGCTTTCTATGGATCTTTTGTGGCCTTAATTAGCCAGAGCACCGACTACTCTACACACCAACTATACTATATAGCGGTAGAGCTTGGGTGAGTTTTTCTCTCGCATAGCCTTGCTTAATGAACCTGTGGAGAATATCCCAAGGTACACACAGACTCTAATTTATTATATGTTTCTTTCTCGAACATCATGGGACAAAGAGCCACAGTAATTACTGATGGGTTATATAGGGTATCACTGGTGATTGGACACTGGCACACCCTATCAGAAAGTTCAACCCCCTATATAATCCCTCCCCTTGCAGGGATACCTCAGTTTTTACGCCAGTGTCTTAGGTGATGGACTTGTAAAGCTACAAGGGGAATATCCCATATCCTATACTGGGGCAAGCCAGGTGAACCGGATCCATTCAAAGTGTCCTTTCGTGGCCGAATTGGATGGTACCCGGGCCTCGTGTCCGAAGAAACAAGGCTTTACCTGTAACGCTTCTCTTTTTAGAGAGCTGGACCTCGCATATTAGAAAATGGTTTTTCTAGCCCAATTTCTAGCCGGGTGCTTTACAGGTCCAGAACTGCATGATCCCCCTATTCGTAGGGGGTCCCAGTCTTTGACGGTTTTCTAAACGGAGTACACCGTAAGAGGTGAAGATTGGGTCTGTATAACAGAACCCTGCGGCTGGATAAGGTAAGAGGAGATTCCACAGAATTTTTTAATTCTACAGTAGTAGGTTTTCTCCTTTAAAAGTAAATGCATGCTATGCCTATTGTGACCACCGGGGGCTGCCAAGAGCACATACCTTGTCATGCTGATGTCGGCTCAGTGTTCTCACGCTGCACAGCGTCTCCGGCTCCAGGTAGGATGGGATGGGGGGATCTCTCATGCAGGAATGTTACCCCCAGGCTAGGGGGAGGCCACAGGGGTCTGAAAAGCGGTTATACGCCGCTCGAGCACCGCTGCCGCCGCCATTGCCGCCATTACACAGGCCCCATCACTACCGGCCTCTCTCCTGCCTCCCCCTCCCCCAGCCTTCCTCCATATTGTTTCCGGAGGGTCGGCCAGCGCGGGAAGCGCTTGTTTTTTCAAAATTCGAGGGGGGAGCGGTAGAGGGGGGGCGGGGCGTCAGCACAGATGCTTAGACGCCCACTCAGGCCAGCTGCAGGCTATTTAAAAGCACTCTGTACAGGTGCACACAGCCTTTGGAGGGACACAGAGCTGACGGTCGCATGTAAGGTGGGACACAGGCATTCTCCTAGGCAGCATTTACTAAGGTAACACCAGACTGAGCATTTGGTAGCAGGGCTTTTAGCCGGACTACATCGCTCAGCAGTCAGTGTTCATTTTGTGATACCTCCACCTTGTTGTTTTGCACTATGGGTAGAAGAGGTTCAAACACCCCAAGAACCAGAGACTCTAGGGGATTTCGGTCGGGTTCTGAGGACCCCCTTTCTGCAGCATCCTCCCCCCCTGAGGGGCCAGGGACGGCTAGCCAGGGAGAGCCATTGGGGTCAGGGGCTATACCTGCCTCCGGCACTTCAGCCCCTGTATACATTACACAGGAGGTTTTTTCCTCAACCATTAGTGGTTTAGAGGAAAGATTAATGGCCGTGATTACATCTTCACTCAGTGGAAGAAAACGCACTAGGCCTTCCTCTGTTTCCCAAGACCCTCTGGAAGAGGAGCCCTGGGATAAGGGAGACCAATCTCTTTCAGAGGATCGGGATGGGACTGATGATTCCTCTTCGAAGGAATCAGGTGGAGAGGGACCCTCTGCGACTTCTCAGGAGGAAGTCTTAGTGCAGATCCTTACTGGATTGGTCCGCTCCACATTCAGGTTGCCCGTATCTGAATCAGTTAAAGAACCCTCTTCTTCTTTAGGGTCACTGAAGCCTCCTCAAACAGCACATGCTTTTCCTGTTCATAGTTTACTTGAAAAGCTCATTTATTCTGAGTGGGATCACCCAGACAAACGTTTTTTTCCGCCGAAAAAGTTTTCAACACTTTATCCGATGGAAGAAAAGTTTATTAAAATGTGGGGAATACCGGCCATTGATGCCACCATTTCTTCGTAAATAATAGTCTGACTTGTCCTGTAGACAATGCTCAGATGCTCAGGGATCCTGTAGATAAAAAGATGGAATCCCTATTGAAGGATGTTTTTTCCTTAGCAGGTTCAGTGGCTCAACCTGCAGTAGCAGCGATTGGAGTCTGTCAATACCTAAGAGACCATGTTAAGCAGGTTATCAAGGTATTACCTGAACAGCAGGCCCAGGGGTTGGCTAACCTTCCTGTGGCCTTATGTTACGTTGTTGACGCCATCAGAGATTCTATCGTGCAAACCTCCCGTCTTT